>JAVGWX010000003.1:2779172-3442683 GCA_036924085.1 Ariolimax columbianus
TGTTGGAAACAGATGTGGATATTCAGTAGGAGCCGTGTGTTGGAAACAGATGTGGATATTGAGTAGGAGCCGTGTGTTGGAAACAGATGTGGATATTCAGTAGGAGCCGTGTGTTGGAAACAGATGTGGATATTCAGTAGGAGCCGTGTGTTGGAAACAGATGTGGATATTCAGTAGGAGCCGTGTGTTGGAAACAGATGTGGATATTCAGTAGGAGCCGTGTGTTGGAAACAGATGTGGATATTCAGTAGGAGCCGTGTGTTGGAAACAGATGTGGATATTCAGTAGGAGCCGTGTGTTGGAAACAGATGTGGATATTCAGTAGGAGCCGTGTGTTGGAAACAGATGTGGATATTCAGTAGGAGCCGTGTGTTGGAAACAGATGTGGATATTCAGTAGGAGCCGTGTGTTGGAAACAGATGTGGGTATTCAGTAGGAGCCGTGTGTTGGAAACAGATGTGGATATTCAGTAGGAGCCGTGTGTTGGAAACAGATGTGGATATTCAGTAGGAGCCGTGTGTTGGAAACAGATGTGGATATTGAGTAGGAGCCGTGTGTTGGAAACAGATGTGGATATTCAGTAGGAGCCGTGTGTTGGAAACAGATGTGGATATTCAGTAGGAGCCGTGTGTTGGAAACAGATGTGGATATTGAGTAGGAGCCGTGTGTTGGAAACAGATGTGGATATTCAGTAGGAGCCGTGTGTTGGAAACAGATGTGGATATTCAGTAGGAGCCGTGTGTTGGAAACAGATGTGGATATTCAGTAGGAGCCGTGTGTTGGAAACAGATGTGGATATTCAGTAGGAGCCGTGTGTTGGAAACAGATGTGGATATTCAGTAGGAGCCGTGTGTTGGAAACAGATGTGGATATTCAGTAGGAGCCGTGTGTTGGAAACAGATGTGGATATTCAGTAGGAGCCGTGTGTTGGAAACAGATGTGGATATTCAGTAGGAGCCGTGTGTTGCAAACAGATGTGGATATTCAGTAGGAGCCGTGTGTTGGAAACAGATGTGGATATTCAGTAGGAGCCGTGTGTTGGAAACAGATGTGGATATTCAGTAGGAGCCGTGTGTTGGAAACAGATGTGGATATTCAGTAGGAGCCGTGTGTTGGAAACAGATGTGGATATTCAGTAGGAGCCGTGTGTTGGAAACAGATGTGGATATTCAGTAGGAGCCGTGTGTTGGAAACAGATGTGGATATTCAGTAGGAGCCGTGTGTTGGAAACAGATGTGGATATTCAGTAGGAGCCGTGTGTTGGAAACAGATGTGGATATTCAGTAGGAGCCGTGTGTTGGAAACAGATGTGGATATTCAGTAGGAGCCGTGTGTTGCAAACAGATGTGGATATTCAGTAGGAGCCGTGTGTTGGAAACAGATGTGGATATTCAGTAGGAGCCGTGTGTTGGAAACAGATGTGGATATTCAGTAGGAGCCGTGTGTTGGAAACAGATGTGGATATTCAGTAGGAGCCGTGTGTTGGAAACAGATGTGGATATTCAGTAGGAGCCGTGTGTTGGAAACAGATGTGGATATTCAGTAGGAGCCGTGTGTTGGAAACAGATGTGGACATTCAGTAGGAGCCGTGTGTTGGAAACAGATGTGGACATTCAGTAGGAGCCGTGTGTTGGAAACAGATGTGGATATTCAGTAGGAGCCGTGTGTTGGAAACAGATGTGGATATTCAGTAGGAGCCGTGTGTTGGAAACAGATGTGGATATTCAGTAGGAGCCGTGTGTTGGAAACAGATGTGGATATTCAGTAGGAGCCGTGTGTTGGAAACAGATGTGGATATTCAGTAGGAGCCGTGTGTTGGAAACAGATGTGGATATTCAGTAGGAGCCGTGTGTTGGAAACAGATGTGGATATTCAGTAGGAGCCGTGTGTTGGAAACAGATGTGGATATTCAGTAGGAGCCGTGTGTTGGAAACAGATGTGGATATTCAGTAGGAGCCGTGTGTTGGAAACAGATGTGGATATTCAGTAGGAGCCGTGTGTTGGAAACAGATGTGGATATTCAGTAGGAGCCGTGTGTTGGAAACAGATGTGGATATTCAGTACGAGCCGTGTGTTGGAAACAGATGTGGATATTCAGTAGGAGCCGTGTGTTGGAAACAGATGTGGACATTCAGTAGGAGCCGTGTGTTGTAAACAGATGTGGATATTGAGTAGGAGCCGTGTGTTGGAAACAGATGTGGACATTCAGTAGGAGCCGTGTGTTGGAAACAGATGTGGACATTCAGTAGGAGCCGTGTGTTGGAAACAGATGTGGACATTCAGTAGGAGCCGTGTGTTGGAAACAGATGTGGATATTCAGTAGGAGCCGTGTGTTGGAAACAGATGTGGATATTCAGTAGGAGCCGTGTGTTGGAAACAGATGTGGATATTCAGTAGGAGCCGTGTGTTGGAAACAGATGTGGATATTCAGTAGGAGCCGTGTGTTGGAAACAGATGTGGACATTCAGTAGGAGCCGTGTGTTGGAAACAGATGTGGACATTCAGTAGGAGCCGTGTGTTGGAAACAGATGTGGATATTCAGTAGGAGCCGTGTGTTGGAAACAGATGTGGATATTCAGTAGGAGCCGTGTGTTGGAAACATATGTGGATATTCAGTAGGAGCCGTGTGTTGGAAACATATGGGGATATTCAGTAGGAGCCGTGTGTTGGAAACAGATGTGGATATTCAGTAGGAGCCGTGTGTTGGAAACATATGCTATGACCCATGTTTGTTGTTGTGTCAGTATTTCAACCAAATTGAATGTTATGTTCCAAGCTTGACGACAATTTTGAGCATGCATTCATGTCATCTTTGTTTAAATACGTATACATAGAATGTACTAACCCAATTCAGAGTAGGAGGACTCAAAGAGATTGATGACTCTTGTCGACTGCAAGAAATCGCAAACCATCTTTCTGCACACAATCATCTTCTTCTTTTATGACATAGTCCGCACATTTAATCCAGATCTGTTTGTCAATGTTTGAGTGAGCAGCATATGCCATTTTTGTACATCTGACAATTTGAAGGTTGTATTGTCACCTGCCCTTCACCTGTGCCCAAACTCATTCTATCAGGTTCAAGTGGGGATAGTGGAATGACAATCTAAAACACTTATGATCATGCTTCTGGATTACTTTGCCAATGTGAAACGTATGTGTATTGTTTGTTTTCTTGTCACCTGACAACAATTCAGGTTTGCGGTGCTCTTCCGTAAATTCTGATGTCGGGATCTTCTCTTCCAGTACCACTGGAAGATGGTAGGCAGCAGTGTCCACTACCAGACAGGAAGGTCTATCTAATGATGGAAGTGCATTTTACTCAATCCACTCTCTCAATATGTGGACATCCATCGCTGAATAATAGTTCCGATTGAAACAAACATGAGTTCACCATTCGTCAACAGTTCATTATGTTTGCTACCTGCACCGGCTATTATCAGTCCATTATGCCTGTCACCTGTGTGAACTATTATCAGTCCGTTATATCTGCTACCTGTGTGAACTATTATCAGTCCGTTATATCTGCTACCTGTGTGAACTATTATCAGTCCGTTATATCTGCTACCTGTGTGAACTATTATCAGTCCGTTATATCTGCTACCTGTGTGAACTATAATCAGTCCGTTATATCTGCTACCTGTGTGGGCTATTATCAGTCCGTTATATCTGCTACCTGTGTGGGCTATAATCAGTCCGTTATATCTGCTACCTGTGTGAACTATTATCAGTCCGTTATATCTGCTACCTGTGTGAACTATAATCAGTCCGTTATATCTGCTACCTGTGTGGGCTATAATCAGTCCGTTATATCTGCTACCTGTGTGGGCTATTATCAGTCCGTTATATCTGCTACCTGTGTGAACTATTATCAGTCCGTTATATCTGCTACCTGTGTGAACTATTATCAGTCCGTTATATCTGCTACCTGTGTGGGCTATTATCAGTCCGTTATGTCGGCTACCTGTGTGGGCTATTATCAGTCCGTTATGTCGGCTATCTGTCTGGGCTATTATCAGTCCGTTATGTCTGCTACCTGTGTGGGCTATTATCAGTCCGTTATATCTGCTACCTGTGTGAACTATATCAGTTTTTTATGTCGGCTACCTGTGTGGGCTATTATCAGTCCGTTATATCTGCTACCTGTGTGGGCTATTATCAGTCCATAATGTCGGCCGTGTGAGCTATTATCAGTCCGTTATATCTGCTACCTGTGTGGGCTATTATCAGTCCATAATGTCGGCCGTGTAGGCTATTATCAGTCCGTTATGTTTGCTACCTGTGTGGGCTATTATCAGTCCATAATGTCTGTCATCTGTATCAGCTATTATCAATCATTGTCTTTACTACTTCGTACAAAGCTTTTTACAGTTCTATCTACATATTGCCATTCCATTTTATTATTGTGTTGTGAATGTACCCATGTTTCATCTATATACACACAATCTTCATTCTCTGGACGCATTTCACTTCCCGCCAATATTTATTTCTAAGAGCTACTAGATAAGAATTTGTACAAGTGATATTTCTACCGCCTGCATGCTTGAGGAGTGTCTAGCCAGCGAACCTTGCACTTGAGGAGTGTCTAGCCAGCGAACCTTGAGGAGTGTCTAGCCAGCGAACCTTGAGGAGTGTCTAGCCAGCCAACCTTACACTTGAGGAGTGTCTAGCCAGCGAACCTTACACTTGAGGAGTGTCTAGCCAGCGAACCTTGAGGAGTGTCTAGCCAGCCAACCTTACACTTGAGGAGTGTCTAGCCAGCGAACCTTACACTTGAGGAGTGTCTAGCCAGCGAACCTTACACTTGAGGAGTGTCTAGCCAGCCAACCTTACACATGAGGAGTGTCTAGCCGGCAAACCTTACACTTGAGGAGTGTCTAGCCAGCGAACCTTACACTTGAGGAGTGTCTAGCCAGCGAACCTTACACTTGAGGAGTGTCTAGCCAGCGAACCTTACACTTGAGGAGTGTCTAGCCAGCGAACCTTACACTTGAGGAGTGTCTAGCCAGCGAACCTTGAGTAGTATCTAGCCAGCCAACCTTACACTTGAGGAGTGTCTAGCCAGCGAACCTTGAGGAGTGTCTAGCCAGCGAACCTTACACTTGAGGAGTGTCTATCCAGCGAACCTTACACTTGAGGAGTGTCTAGCCAGCGAACCTTACACTTGAGGAGTGTCTAGCCAGCGAACCTTACACTTGAGGAGTGTCTAGCCAGCGAACCTTACACTTCAAGAGTGTCTAGCCAGCGAACCTTGAAGAGTGTCTAGCCAGCGAACCTTGAGGAGTGTCTAGCCAGCGAACCTTACACTTGAGGAGTGTCTAGCCAGCGAACCTTGAGGAGTGTCTAGCCAGCGAACCTTGAGTGTCTAGCCAGCGAACCTTGAGGAGTGTCTAGCCAGCGAACATTGAGAAGTGTCTAGCCAGCGAACCTTACACTGTAGGAGTGTCTAGCCAGCGAACCTTACACTTGAGGAGTGTCTAGCAAGCGAACATTGAGAAGTGTCTAGCCAGCGAATCTTGAGGAGTGTCTAGCCAGCCAACCTTACACTTGAGGGGTGTCTAGCCAGCGAACCTTGAGGAGTGTCTAGCCAGCGAACCTTGAGGAGGTGTCTAGCCAGCGAACCTTGAGGAGTGTCTAGCCAGCGAACCTTACACTTGAGGAGTGTCTAGCCAGCGAACCTTACACTTGAGGAGTGTCTAGCTAGCAAAACTTGAGGAGTGTCTAGCCAGCGAACCTTACACTTGAGGAGTGTCTAGCCAGCGAACCTTGATGAGTGTCTAGCCAGCGAACCTTACACTTGAGGAGTGTCTAGCCAGCGAACCTTGAGGAGTGTCTAGCCAGCGAACCTTACACTTAAGGAGTGTCTAGCCAGCGAACCTTACACTTGAGGAGTGTCTAGCCAGCGAACCTTACACTTGAGGATTGTCTAGCCAGCGAACCTTACACTTGAGGAGTGTCTAGCCAGCGAACCTTACACTTCAGGAGTGCTTAGCCAGCGAACCTTACACTTGGGGAGTGTCTAGCCAGCGAACCTTGAGGAGTGTCTAGCCAGCCAACCTTACACTTGAGGAGTGTCTAGCCAGCGAACCTTAAGGAGTGTCTAGCCAGCGAACCTTACACTTGAGGAGTGTCTAGCCAGCGAACTTTACACTTGAGGAGTGTCTAGCCAGCGAACCTTGAGGAGTGTCTAGCCAGCGAACCTACACTTGAGGAGAGTCTAGCCAGCGAACCTTGAGGAGTGTCTGGCCAGCGAACCTTACATTTGAGGAGTGTCTAGCCAGCGAACCTTGAGGAGTGTCTAGCCAGCGAACCTTACACTTGAGGAGTGTCTAGCCAGCAAACCTTGAGGAGTGTCTAGCCAGCGAACCTTACACTTGAGGAGTGTCTAGCCAGCGAACCTTACACTTGAGGAGTGTCTAGCCAGCAAACCTTGAGGAGTGTCTAGCCAGCGAACCTTACACTTGAGGAGTGTCTAGCCAGCGAACCTTACACTTGAGGTGTGTCTAGCCAGCGAACCTTACACTTGAGGAGTGTCTAGCCAGCGAACCTTAAATTTGAGGAGTGTCTAGCCAGCGAACCTTGAGGAGTGTTTATCCAGCGAACCTTGAGGAGTGTCTAGCCAGCGAACCTTACACTTGAGGAGTGTCTAGCCAGCGAACCTTGAGGAGTCTCTAGCCAGCGAACCTTGAGGAGTGTCTAGCCAGTGAACCTTGAGGAGTGTCTAGCCAGCGAACCTTACACTTGAGAAGTGTATAGCCAGCGAACCTTGAGGAGTGTCTAGCCAGCGAACCTTGAGGATTGTCTAGCCAGCGAACCTTGAGGAGTGTCTAGCCAGCGAACCTTGAGGAGTGTCTAGCCAGCGAACCACGAGGAGTGTCTAGCCAGCGAACCTTACACTTGAGGAGTGTCTAGCCAGCGAATCTTGAGGAGTCTTTAGCCAGCGAACCTTGAGGAGTGTCTAGCCAGCGAACATTGAGGAGTGTCTAGCCAGCGAACCTTGAGGAGTGTCTAGCCAGCGAACTTTACACTTTAGCAGTGTCTAGCCAGCGAACCTTACACTTGAGGAGTGTCTAGCCAGCGAACCTTACACTTGAGGAGTGTCTAGCCAGCGAACCGTGAGGAGTGTCTAGCCAGCCAACCTTACACTTGAGGAGTGTCTAGCCAGCGAACCTTACACTTGAGGAGTGTCTAGCCAGCGAACCTTACACTTGAGGAGTGTCTAGCCAGCGAACCTTACACTTGAGGAGTGTCTAGCCAGCGAACCTTACACTTGAGGAGTGTCTAGCCAGCGAACCTTACACTTGAGCAGTGTCTAGCCAGGGAACCTTGAGGAGTGTCTAGCCAGCGAACCTTACAATTGAGGAGTGTCTGCCAGCGAACCTTACACTTGAGGAGTGTATAGCCAGTGAACCTTGATGAGTGTCTAGCCAGCGAATCTTACACTTGAGGAGTGTCTAGCCAGCGAACCTTGAGGAGTGTCTAGCCAGCGAACTTTACACTTGATGAGTTTGTAGCCAGCGAACCTTGAGGAGTGTCTAGCCAGCGAACCGTACACTTGAGGAGTGTCTAGCCAGCGAACCTTACACTTGAGAAGTGTCTAGCCAGTGAACCTTACACTTGAGGAGTGTCTAGCCAGCAAACCTTGACTAGTGTCTAGCCAGCGAACCTTACACTTGAGGAGTGTCTCGCCAGCGAACCTTACACTTGAGGAGTGTCTAGCCAGCGAACCTTATACTTGAGGAGTGTCTAGCCAGCGAACCTTACACTCGAGGAGTGTCTAGCCAGCGAACCTTACACTTGAGGAGTGTCTAGCCAGCGAACCTTGAGGAGTGTCTATCCAGCGAACCTTGAGGAGAGTCTAGCCAGCGAACCTTACACTTGAGGAGTGTCTAGCCAGCGAACCTTGAGGAGTCTCTAGCCAGCGATCCTTGAGGAGTGTCTAGCCAGCGAACCTTGAGGAGTATCTAGCCAGCGAACCTTGAGGAGTGTCTAGCCAACGAACCTTGAGGAGTGTCTAGCCAGCGAACCACGAAGAGTGTCTAGCCAGCGTACCTTACACTTGAGGAGTGTCTAGCCAGCGAACCTTGAGGAGTGTTTAGCCAGCGAACCTTGAGGAGTGTCTAGCCAGCGAACCTTGAGGAGTGTCTAGCCAGTGAACCTTGAGGAGTGTCTAGCCAGCGAACCTTACACCTGAGAAGTGTAAAGCCAGCGAACATTTAGGAATGTCTAGCCAGCGAACCTTGAGGAGTGTCTAGTCAGCGAACCTTACACTTTAGGAGTGTCTAGCCAGCGAACCTTACAGCTGAGGAGTGTCTAGCCAGCGAACCTTACACTTGAAGAGTGTCTAGCCAGCGAACCTTGAGGAGTGTCTAGCCAGCTAACCTTACACTTGAGGAGTGTCTAGCCAGCGAACCTTACACTTGAGGAGTGTCTAGCCAGCGAACCTTACACTTGAGGAGTGTCTAGCCAGCGAACCTTACACTTGAGGAGTGTCTAGCCAGCGAACCTTACACTTGAGGAGTGTCTAGCCAGCGAACCTTACACTTGAGGAGTGTCTAGCCAGCGAACCTTGAGGAGTGTCTAGCCAGCCAACCTTACACTTGAGGAGTGTCTAGCCAGCGAACCGTACACTTGAGGAGTGTCTAGCCAGCGAACCTTACACTTGAGGAGTGTCTAGCCAGCGAACCTTACACTTGAGGAGTGTCTAGCCAGCGAACCTTACACTTGAGGATTGTCTAGCCAGCGAACCTTACACTTGAGGAGTGTCTAGCCAGCGAACCTTACACTTCAGGAGTGTCTAGCCAGCGAACCTTACACTTGAGGAGTGTCTAGCCAGCGAACCTTGAGGAGTGTCTAGCCAGCCAACCTTACACTTGAGGAGTGTCTAGCCAGCGAACCTTGAGGAGTGTCTAGCCAGCGAACCTTACACTTGAGGAGTGTCTAGCCAGCGAACTTTACACTTGAGGAGTGTCTAGCCAGCGAACCTTGAAGAGTGTCTAGCCAGCGAACCTGCACTTGAGGAGAGTCTAGCCAGCGAACCTTGAGGAGTGTCTGGCCAGCGAACCTTACACTTGAGGAGTGTCTAGCCAGCGAACCTTGAAGAGTGTCTAGCCAGCGAACCTTACACTTGAGGAGTGTCTAGCCAGCAAACCTTGAGGAGTGTCTAGCCAGCGAACCTTACACTTGAGGAGTGTCTAGCCAGCGAACCTTACACTTGAGGAGTGTCTAGCCAGCAAACCTTGAGGAGTGTCTAGCCAGCGAACCTTACACTTGAGGAGTGTCTAGCCAGCGAACCTTACACTTGAGGTGTGTCTAGCCAGCGAACCTTACACTTGAGGAGTGTCTAGCCAGCGAACCTTACACTTGAGGAGTGTCTAGCCAGCAAACCTTGAGGAGTGTCTAGCCAGCGAACCTTGAGGAGTGTCTAGCCAGTGAACCTTGAGGAGTGTCTAGCCAGCGAACCTTACACTTGAGAAGTGTATAGCCAGCGAAACTTGAAAAGTGTCTAGCCAGCGAACCTTGAGGATTGTCTAGCCAGCGAACCTTGAGGAGTGTCTAGCCAGCGAACCTTGAGGAGTGTCTAGCCAGCGAACCTTGAGGAGTGTCTAGCCAGCGAACTTTACACTTTAGCAGTGTCTAGCCAGCGAACCTTACACTTGAGGAGTGTCTAGCCAGCGAACCTTACACTTGAGGAGTGTCTAGCCAGCGAACCG
Source organism: Ariolimax columbianus (assembly GCA_036924085.1). Taxonomy (NCBI): domain Eukaryota; kingdom Metazoa; phylum Mollusca; class Gastropoda; order Stylommatophora; family Arionidae; genus Ariolimax; species Ariolimax columbianus. Next base: position 2,788,886 of record JAVGWX010000003.1, read on the forward strand.
TGAAGAGTGTCTAGCCAGCCAACCTTACACTTGAGGAGTGTCTAGCCAGCGAACCTTACACTTGAGGAGTGTCTAGCCAGCGAACCTTACACTTGAGGAGTGTCTAGCCAGCGATCCTTACACTTGAGGAGTGTCTAGCCAGCGAACCTTACACTTGAGGAGTGTCTAGCCAGCGAACCTTACACTTGAGCAGTGTCTAGCCAGCGAACCTTGAGGAGTGTCTAGCCAGCGAACCTTACACTTGAGGAGTGGCTGCCAGCGAACCTTACACTTGAGGAGTGTATAGCCAGTGAACCTTGATGAGTGTCTAGCCAGCGAACCTTACACTTTAGGAGTGTCTAGCCAGCGAACCTTGAGGAGTGTCTACCCAGCGAACTTTACACTTAATGAGTGTGTAGCCAGCGAACCTTGAGGAGTGTCTAGCCAGCGAACCGTACACTTGAGGAGTGTCTAGCCAGCGAACCTTACACTTGAGAAGTGTCTAGCCAGCGAACCTTACACTTGAGGAGTGTCTAGCCAGCAAACCTTGACTAGTGTCTAGCCAGCGAACCTTACACTTGAGAAGTGTCTCGCCAGCGAACCTTACACTTGAGGAGTGTCTAGCCAGCGAACCTTACACTTGAGGAGTGTCTAGCCAGCGAACCTTACACTCGAGGAGTGTCTAGCCAGCGAACCTTACACTTGAGGAGTGTCTAGCCAGCGAACCTTACACTTGAGGAGTGTCTAGCCAGCGAACCTTACACTCGAGGAGTGTCTAGCCAGCGAACCTTACACTTGAGGAGTGTATAGCCAGCGAACCTTGAGGAGTGTCTATCCAGCGAACCTTGAGGAGTCTAGCCAGCGAACCTTACAATTGAGGAGTGTCTAGCCAACGAACCGTGAGGAGTCTCTAGCCAGCGAACCTTGAGGAGTGTCTAGCCAGTGAACCTTGAGGAGTGTCTAGCCAGCGAACCTTACACCTGAGAAGTGTATAGCCAGCGAACCTTGAGGAGTGTCTAGCCAGCGAACCTTGAGGAGTATCTAGCCAGCGAACCTTGAGGAGTGTCTAGCCAACGAACCTTGAGGAGTGTCTAGCCAGCGAACCACGAGGAGTGTCTAGCCAGCGAACCTTACACTTGAGGAGTGTCTAGCCAGCGAATCTTGAGGAGTGTTTAGCCAGCGAACCTTGAGGACTGTCTAGCCAATGAACCTTGAGGAGTGTCTAGCCAGCGAACCTTACACCTGAGAAGTGTAAAGCCAGCGAACATTTAGGAATGTCTAGCCAGCGAACCTTGAGGAGTGTCTAGTCAGCGAACCTTACACTTTAGGAGTGTCTAGCCAGCGAACCTTACACTTGAGGAGTGTCTAGCCAGCGAACCTTGAGGAGTGTCTAGCCAGCGAACCTTGAAGAGTGTCTAGCCAGCGAACCTTACACTTGAGGAGTGTCTAGCCAGCGAACCTTGAGGAGTGTCTAGCCAGCGAACCTTTAGGAGTGTCTAGCCAGCGAACCTTCAGGAGTGTCTAGCCAGCGAACCTTGAGGAGTGTCTAGCCAGCGAACCATGAGGAGTGTCTAGCCAGCGAACCGTACACTTGAGGAGTGTCTAGCCAGCGAACCTTGAGGAGTGTCTAGCCAGCAAAACTTACACTTGAGGAGTGTCTAGCCAGCGAACCTTGAGGAGTGTCTAGCCAGCCAATCTTACACTTGAGGAGTGTCTACCCAGCGAACCTTGAGGAATGTCTAGCCAGCGAACTTTACACTTTAGGAGTGTCTAGCCAGCGAACCTTACACTTGAGGAGTGTCTAGCCAGCGAACCTTACACTTAATGAGTGTCTAGCCAGCGAACCTTGAGGAGTGTCTAGCCAGCCAACCTTACACTTAAGGAGTGTCTAGCCAGCGAACCCTGAGGAGTGTCTAGCCAGCGAACCTTGAGGAGTGTCTAGCCAGCGAACCTTACTCTTGAGGAGTGTATAGCCAGCGAGCCTTACACTTGAGGAGTGTCTAGCCAGCGAACATTGAGAAGTGTCTAGCCAGCGAATCTTGAGGATTGTCTAGCCAGCCAACCTTACACTTGAGGGGTGTCTAGCCAGCGAACCTTGAGGAGTGTCTAGCCAGCGAACCTTGAGGAGGTGTCTAGCCAGCGAATCTTGAGGAGTGTCTATCCAGCGAACCTTACACTTGAGGAGTGTCTAGCCAGCGAACCTTACACTTGAGGAGTGTCTAGCCAGCAAAACCTGAGGAGTGTCTAGCCAGCGAATCTTACACTTTAGGAGTGTCTAGCCAGCGAACCTTACACTTAAGGAGTGTCTAGCCAGCGAACCTTACACTTGAGGAGTGTCTAGCCAGCGAACCTTACACTTGAGGAGTGTCTAGCCAGCGAACCTTGAGGAGTGTCTAGCCAGCGAACCTTGAAGAGTGTCTAGCCAGCGAACCTTGTACTTGAGGAGTGTCTAGCCAGCGAACCTTGAGGAGTGTCTAGCCAGCGAACCTTTAGGATGTCTAGCCAGCGAACCTTAAGGAGTGTCTAGCCAGGGAACCTTGATTAGTGTCTATCCAGCGAACCATGAGGAGTGTCTAGCCAGCGAACCGTACACTTCAGAAGTGTCTAGCCAGCGAATCTTGAGGAGTGTCTAGCCAGCGAAAGTTACACTTTAGGAGTGTCTAGCCAGCGAACCTTGAGGAGTGTCTAGCCAGCCAACCTTACACTTGAGGAGTGTCTAGCCAGCGAACCTTAAACTTGAGGAGTGTCTAGCCAGCGAACCTTGAGGAGTGTTTATCCAGCGAACCTTGAGGAGTGTCTAGCCAGCGAACCTTACACTTAAGGAGTGTATAGCCAGCGAACCTTGAGGAGTCTCTAGCCAGCGAACCTTGAGGAGTGTCTAGCCAGCGAACCACGAGGAGTGTCTAGCCAGCGAACCTTACACTTGAGGAGTGTCTAGCCAGCGAATCTTGAGGAGTGTTTAGCCAGCGAACCTTGAGGAGCGTCTAGCCATCGAACCTTGAGGAGTGTCTAGCCAGCGAACCTTGAGGAGTGTCTAGCCAGCGAACTTTACACTTTAGCAGTGTCTAGCCAGCGAACCTTACACTTGAGGAGTGTCTAGCCAGCGAACCTTACACTTGAGGAGTGTCTAGCCAGCGAACCGTGAAGAGTGTCTAGCCAGCCAACCTTACACTTGAGGAGTGTCTAGCCAGCGAACCTTACACTTGAGGAGTGTCTAGCCAGCGAATCTTACACTTGAGGAGTGTCTAGCCAGCGATCCTTACACTTGAGGAGTGTCTAGCCAGCGAACCTTACACTTGAGGAGTGTCTAGCCAGCGAACCTTACACTTGAGCAGTGTCTAGCCAGCGAACCTTGAGGAGTGTCTAGCCAGCGAACCTTACACTTGAGGAGTGTCTGCCAGCGAACCTTACACTTGAGGAGTGTATAGCCAGTGAACCTTGATGAGTGTCTAGCCAGCGAACCTTACACTTTAGGAGTGTCTAGCCAGCGAACCTTGAGGAGTGTCTACCCAGCGAACTTTACACTTGATGAGTGTGTAGCCAGCGAACCTTGAGGAGTGTCTAGCCAGCGAACCGTACACATGAGGAGTGTCTAGCCAGCGAACCTTACACTTGAGAAGTGTCTAGCCAGCGAACCTTACACTTGAGGAGTGTCTAGCCAGCAAAACCTTGACTAGTGTCTAGCCAGCGAACCTTACACTTGAGGAGTGTCTCGCCAGCGAACCTTACACTTGAGGAGTGTCTAGCCAGCGAACCTTACACTTGAGGAGTGTCTAGCCAGCGAACCTTACACTCGAGGAGTGTCTAGCCAGCGAACCTTACACTTGAGGAGTGTCTAGCCAGCGAACCTTACACTTGAGGAGTGTCTAGCCAGCGAACCTTACACTCGAGGAGTGTCTAGCCAGCGAACCTTACACTTGAGGAGTGTCTAGCCAGCGAACCTTGAGGAGTGTCTATCCAGCGAACCTTGAGGAGAGTCTAGCCAGCGAACCTTACAATTGAGGAGTGTCTAGCCAGCGAACCGTGAGGAGTCTCTAGCCAGCGAACCTTGAGGAGTGTCTAGCCAGTGAACCTTGAGGAGTGTCTAGCCAGCGAACCTTACACCTGAGAAGTGTATAGCCAGCGAACCTTGAGGAGTGTCTAGCCAGCGAACCTTGAGGAGTATCTAGCCAGCGAACCTTGAGGAGTGTCTAGCCAACGAACCTTGAGGAGTGTCTAGCCAGCGAACCACGAGGAGTGTCTAGCCAGCGAACCTTACACTTGAGGAGTGTCTAGCCAGCGAACCTTGAGGAGTGTTTAGCCAGCGAACCTTGAGGAGTGTCTAGCCAGTGAACCTTGAGGAGTGTCTAGCCAGCGAACCTTACACCTGAGAAGTGTAAAGCCAGCGAACATTTAGGAATGTCTAGCCAGCGAACCTTGAGGAGTGTCTAGTCAGCGAACCTTACACTTTAGGAGTGTCTAGCCAGCGAACCTTACACTTGAGGAGTGTCTAGCCAGCGAACCTTGAGGAGTGTCTAGCCAGCGAACCTTGAAGAGTGTCTAGCCAGCGAACCTTGTACTTGAGGAGTGTCTAGCCAGCGAACCTTGAGGAGTGTCTAGCCAGCGAACCTTTAGGAGTGTCTAGCCAGCAAACCTTGAGGAGTGTCTAGCCAGCGAACCGTGAGGAGTGTCTAGCCAGCGAACCATGAGGAGTGTCTAGCCAGCGAACCGTACACTTGAGGAGTGTCTAGCCAGCAAACCTTGAGGAGTGTCTAGCCAGCAAAACTTACACTTGAGGAGTGTCGAGCCAGCGAACCTTGAGGAGTGTCTAGCCAGCCAACCTTACACTTGAGGAGTGTCTACCCAGCGAACCTTGAGGAATGTCTAGCCAGCGAACTTTACACTTTAGGAGTGTCTAGCCAGCGAACCTTACACTTGAGGAGTGTCTAGCCAGCGAACCTTACACTTAATGAGTGTCTAGCCAGCGAACCTTGAGGAGTGTCTAGCCAGCCAACCTTACACTTAAAGAGTGTCTATCCAGCGAACCTTGAGGAGTGTCTAGCCAGCGAACCTTGAGGAGTGTCTAGCCAGCGAACCTTACTCTTGAGGAGTGTATAGCCAGCGAGCCTTGAGGAGTGTGTAGCCAGCGAACCTTGAGGAGTGTCTAGCCAGCGAACCTTACACTTTAGGAGTGTCTAGCCAGCGAACCTTACACTTGAGGAGTGTCTAGCCAGCGAACATTGAGAAGTGTCTAGCCAGCGAATCTTGAGGATTGTCTAGCCAGCCAACCTTACACTTGAGGGGTGTCTAGCCAGCGAACCTTGAGGAGTGTCTAGCCAGCGAACCTTGAGGTGGTGTCTAGGAAGCGAACCTTGAGGAGTGTCTATCCAGCGAACCTTACACTTGAGGAGTGTCTAGCCAGCGAACCTTACACTTGAGGAGTGTCTAGCCAGCAAAACCTGAGGAGTGTCTAGCCAGCGAACCTTACACTTTAGGAGTGTCTAGCCAGCGAACCTTACACTTAAGGAGTGTCTAGCCAGCGAACCTTACACTTGAGGAGTGTCTAGCCAGCGAACCTTACACTTGAGGAGTGTCTAGCCAGCGAACCTTGAGGAGTGTCTAGCCAGCGAACCTTTAGGAGTGTCTAGCCAGCGAACCTTAAGGAGTGTCTAGCCAGCGAACCTTGATTAGTGTCTATCCAGCGAACCATGAGGAGTGTCTAGCCAGCGAACCGTACACTTCAGAAGTGTCTAGCCAGCGAATCTTGAGGAGTGTCTAACCAGCGAAACTTACACTTTAGGAGTGTGTAGCCAGCGAACCTTGAGGAGTTTCTAGCCAGCCAACCTTACACTTGAGGGGTGTCTAGCCAGCGAACCTTGAGGAGTGTCTATCCAGCGAACCTTGAGGAGGTGTCTAGCCAGCGAACCCTGAGGAGTGTCTAGCCAGCGAACCTTACACTTGAGGAGTGTCTAGCCAGCAAAACCTGAGGAATGTCTAGCCAGCGAACCTTACACTTTAGGAGTGTCTAGCCAGCGAACCTTACACTTAAGGAGTGTCTAGCCAGCGAACCTTACACTTGAGGAGTGTCTAGCCAGCGAACCTTACACTTGAGGAGTGTCTAGCCAGCGAACCTTGAGGAGTGTCTAGCCAGCGAACCTTGAAGAGTGTCTTGCCAGCGAACCTTGTACTTTAGGAGTGTCTAGCCAGCGAACCTTGAGGAGTGTCTAGCCAGCGAACCTTTAGGAGTGTCTAGCCAGCGAACCTTAAGGAGTGTCTAGCCAGCGAACCTTGATTAGTGTCTATCCAGCGAACCATGAGGAGTGTCTAGCCAGCGAACCGTACACTTCAGAAGTGTCTAGCCAGCGAATCTTGAGGAGTGTCTAACCAGCGAAAGTTACACTTTAATAGTGTCTAGCCAGCGAACCTTGAGGAGTGTCTAGCCAGCAAACCTTACACTTGAGGAGTGTCTAGCCAGCGAACCTTGAGGAATGTCTAGCCAGCGAACTTTACACTTTAGGAGTGTCTAGCCAGCGAACCTTACACTTGAGGAGTGTCTAGCCAGCGAACCTTACACTTAATGAGTGTCTAGCCAGCGAACCTTGAGGAGTGTCTAGCCAGCCAACCTTACACTTAAGGAGTGTCTAGCCAGCGAACCTTGAGGAGTGTCTAGCCAGCGAACCTTGAGGAGTGTCTAGCCAGCGAACCCTGAGGAGTGTCTAGCCAGTGAACCTTGAGGAGTGTCTAGCCAGCGAACCTTACACTTGAGAAGTGTATAGCCAGCGAACCTTGAGGAGTGTCTAGCCAGCGAACCCTGAGGAGTGTCTAGCCAGTGAACCTTGAGGAGTGTCTAGCCAGCGAACCTTACACCTGAGAAGTGTATAGCCAGCGAACCTTGAGGAGTGTCTAGCTAGCGAACCTTGAGGAGTGTCTAGCCAGCGAACATTGAGGAATGTCTAGCCAGCGAACCTTGAGGAGTGTCTAGTCAGCGAAACTTACACTTAAGGAGTGTCTAGCCAGCGACCCTTGAGGAGTGTCTAGCCAGCGAACCTCACACTTGAGGAGTGTCTAGCCAGCGAACCTTGAGGAGCGTCTAGCCAGCGAACCGTACACCTGAGGAGTGTCTTGCCAGCGAACCTTACACTTGAGGAGTGTCTAGCCAGCGAATCTTACACTTGAGGAGTGTCTAGCCAGCAAACCTTGAGGAGTGTCTTGCCATCGAACCTTACACTTGAGGAGTGTCTAGCCAGCTAACCTTACACTTGAGGAGTGTCTAGCCAGCGAACCTTACACTTGAGGAGTGTCTAGCCAGCGAACCTTACACTTGTGGAGTGTCTAGCCAGCGAACCTTACACTTGAGGAGTGTCTAGCCAGCGAACCTTGAGGAGTGTCTAGCCAGCGAACCTTGAGGAGTGTCTAGCCAGCGAACCTTACACTTGAGGAGTGTCTAGCCAGCGAACCTTGAGGAGTCTCTAGCCAGCGAACCTAGAGAAGTGTCTAGCCAGCGAACCTTGAGGAGTGTCTAGCCAGCGAACCTTACACTTTAGGAGTGTCTAGCCAGCCAACCTTACACTTTAGGTATGTCTAGCCAGCGAACCTTGAGGAGTGTCTAGCCAGCGAACCTTGAGGAGGTGTCTAGCCAGCGAACACTGAGAAGTGTCTAGCCAGCGAACCTTACACTTGAGGAGTGTCTAGCCAGCGAACCTTACACTTGAGGAGTGTCTAGCCAGCGAACCTTACACTTGAGGAGTGTCTAGCCAGCGAACCTTGAGGAGTATCTAGCCAGCGAACCTTACACTTGAGGTGTGTCTAGCTTGCGAATCTTGAGGAGTGTCTAGCCAGCGAACCTTACACTTGAGGAGTGTCTAGCCAGGGAACCTTGAGGAGTGTCTAGCCAGCGAACCGTACACTTGAGGAGTGTCTAGCCAGCGAACCTTACACTTGAGGAGTGTCTAGCCAGCGAACCTTACACTTGAGGAGTGTCTAGCCAGCGAACCTTACACTTGAGGAGTGTCTAGCCAGCAAACCTTACACTTGAGGAGTGTCTAGCCAGCGAACCTTACACTTGAGGAGTGTCTAGCCAGCGAACCTTGAGGAGTGTCTAGCCAGCCAACCTTACACTTGAGGAGTGTCTAGCCAGCGAACCTTGAGGAGTGTCTAGCCAGCCAATCTTACACTTGAGGAGTGTCTAGCCAGCGAACCTTGAGGAGTGTCTAGCCAGCAAACTTTACACTTGAGGAGTGTCTAGCCAGCGAACCTTGAGGAGTGTCTAGCCAGCGAACCGTACACTTGAGGAGTGTCTAGCCAGCGAACCTTACACTTGAGGAGTATCTAGCCAGCGAACCTTACACATGAGGAGTGTCTAGCCAGCAAACCTTTAGGAGTGTCTAGCCAGCGAACCTTACACTTGAGGAGTGTCTAGCCAGCGAATCTTACACTTGAGGAGTGTCTAGCCAGCGAACCTTACATTTGAGGAGTGTCTAGCCAGCGAACCTTACACTCGATGAGTGTCTAGCCAGCGAACCTTACACTTGAGGAGTGTCTAGCCAGCGAACCTTGAGGAGAGTCTATCCAGCGAACCTTGATGAGTGTCTAGCCAGCGATCCTTACTCTTGAGGAGTGTCTAGCCAGCGAACCTTGAGGAGTCTCTAGCCAGCGAACCTTGAGGAGTGTCTAGCCAGTGAACCCTGAGGAGTGTCTAGCCAGCGAACCTTACACCTGAGAAGTGTAAAGCCAGCGGACCTTGAGGAGTGTCTAGCCAGCGAATCTTGAGGAGTATCTAGCCAGCAAATCTTGAGGAGTGTCTAGCCAGCGAACCACGAGGAGTGTCTAGCTAGCGAACCTTACACTTGAGGAGTGTCTAGCCAGCGAACCTTGAGGAGTGTTTAGCCAGCGAACCTTGAGGAGTGTCTAGCCAGCGAACCTTGAGGAGTGTCTAGCCAGCGAACCTTGAGGTGGTGTCTAGGCAGCGAACCTTGAGGAGTGTCTATCCAGCGAACCTTACACTTGAGGAGTGTCTAGCCAGCGAACCTTACACTTGAGGAGTGTCTAGCCAGCAAAACCTGAGGAGTGTCTAGCCAGCGAACCTTACACTTTAGGAGTGTCTAGCCAGCGAACCTTACACTTAAGGAGTGTCTAGCCAGCGAACCTTACACTTGAGGAGTGTCTAGCCAGCGAACCTTACACTTGAGGAGTGTCTAGCCAGCGAACCTTGAGGAGTGTCTAGCCAGCGAACCTTTAGGAGTGTCTAGCCAGCGAACCTTAAGGAGTGTCTAGCCAGCGAACCTTGATTAGTGTCTATCCAGCGAACCATGAGGAGTGTCTAGCCAGCGAACCGTACACTTCAGAAGTGTCTAGCCAGCGAATCTTGAGGAGTGTCTAACCAGCGAAACTTACACTTTAGGAGTGTGTAGCCAGCGAACCTTGAGGAGTGTCTAGCCAGCCAACCTTACACTTGAGGGGTGTCTAGCCAGCGAACCTTGAGGAGTGTCTATCCAGCGAACCTTGAGGAGGTGTCTAGCCAGCGAACCCTGAGGAGTGTCTATCCAGCGAACCTTACACTTGAGGAGTGTCTAGCCAGCGAACCTTACACTTGAGGAGTGTCTAGCCAGCAAAACCTGAGGAATGTCTAGCCAGCGAACCTTACACTTTAGGAGTGTCTAGCCAGCGAACCTTACACTTAAGGAGTGTCTAGCCAGCGAACCTTACACTTGAGGAGTGTCTAGCCAGCGAACCTTACACTTGAGGAGTGTCTAGCCAGCGAACCTTGAGGAGTGTCTAGCCAGCGAACCTTGAAGAGTGTCTTGCCAGCGAACCTTGTACTTTAGGAGTGTCTAGCCAGCGAACCTTGAGGAGTGTCTAGCCAGCGAACCTTTAGGAGTGTCTAGCCAGCGAACCTTAAGGAGTGTCTAGCCAGCGAACCTTGATTAGTGTCTATCCAGCGAACCATGAGGAGTGTCTAGCCAGCGAACCGTACACTTCAGAAGTGTCTAGCCAGCGAATCTTGAGGAGTGTCTAACCAGCGAAAGTTACACTTTAATAGTGTCTAGCCAGCGAACCTTGAGGAGTGTCTAGCCAGCAAACCTTACACTTGAGGAGTGTCTAGCCAGCGAACCTTGAGGAATGTCTAGCCAGCGAACTTTACACTTTAGGAGTGTCTAGCCAGCGAACCTTACACTTGAGGAGTGTCTAGCCAGCGAACCTTACACTTAATGAGTGTCTAGCCAGCGAACCTTGAGGAGTGTCTAGCCAGCCAACCTTACACTTAAGGAGTGTCTAGCCAGCGAACCTTGAGGAGTGTCTAGCCAGCGAACCTTGAGGAGTGTCTAGCCAGCGAACCCTGAGGAGTGTCTAGCCAGTGAACCTTGAGGAGTGTCTAGCCAGCGAACCTTACACTTGAGAAGTGTATAGCCAGCGAACCTTGAGGAGTGTCTAGCCAGCGAACCCTGAGGAATGTCTAGCCAGTGAACCTTGAGGAGTGTCTAGCCAGCGAACCTTACACCTGAGAAGTGTATAGCCAGCGAACCTTGAGGAGTGTCTAGCTAGCGAACCTTGAGGAGTGTCTAGCCAGCGAACATTGAGGAATGTCTAGCCAGCGAACCTTGAGGAGTGTCTAGTCAGCGAAACTTACACTTAAGGAGTGTCTAGCCAGCGACCCTTGAGGAGTGTCTAGCCAGCGAACCTCACACTTGAGGAGTGTCTAGCCAGCGAACCTTGAGGAGCGTCTAGCCAGCGAACCGTACACCTGAGGAGTGTCTTGCCAGCGAACCTTACACTTGAGGAGTGTCTAGCCAGCGAATCTTACACTTGAGGAGTGTCTAGCCAGCAAACCTTGAGGAGTGTCTTGCCATCGAACCTTACACTTGAGGAGTGTCTAGCCAGCTAACCTTACACTTGAGGAGTGTCTAGCCAGCGAACCTTACACTTGAGGAGTGTCTAGCCAGCGAACCTTACACTTGTGGAGTGTCTAGCCAGCGAACCTTACACTTGAGGAGTGTCTAGCCAGCGAACCTTGAGGAGTGTCTAGCCAGCGAACCTTGAGGAGTGTCTAGCCAGCGAACCTTACACTTGAGGAGTGTCTAGCCAGCGAACCTTGAGGAGTCTCTAGCCAGCGAACCTAGAGAAGTGTCTAGCCAGCGAACCTTGAGGAGTGTCTAGCCAGCGAACCTTACACTTTAGGAGTGTCTAGCCAGCCAACCTTACACTTTAGGTATGTCTAGCCAGCGAACCTTGAGGAGTGTCTAGCCAGCGAACCTTGAGGAGGTGTCTAGCCAGCGAACACTGAGAAGTGTCTAGCCAGCGAACCTTACACTTGAGGAGTGTCTAGCCAGCGAACCTTACACTTGAGGAGTGTCTAGCCAGCGAACCTTACACTTGAGGAGTGTCTAGCCAGCGAACCTTGAGGAGTATCTAGCCAGCGAACCTTACACTTGAGGTGTGTCTAGCTTGCGAATCTTGAGGAGTGTCTAGCCAGCGAACCTTACACTTGAGGAGTGTCTAGCCAGGGAACCTTGAGGAGTGTCTAGCCAGCGAACCGTACACTTGAGGAGTGTCTAGCCAGCGAACCTTACACTTGAGGAGTGTCTAGCCAGCGAACCTTACACTTGAGGAGTGTCTAGCCAGCGAACCTTACACTTGAGGAGTGTCTAGCCAGCAAACCTTACACTTGAGGAGTGTCTAGCCAGCGAACCTTACACTTGAGGAGTGTCTAGCCAGCGAACCTTGAGGAGTGTCTAGCCAGCCAACCTTACACTTGAGGAGTGTCTAGCCAGCGAACCTTGAGGAGTGTCTAGCCAGCCAATCTTACACTTGAGGAGTGTCTAGCCAGCGAACCTTGAGGAGTGTCTAGCCAGCAAACTTTACACTTGAGGAGTGTCTAGCCAGCGAACCTTGAGGAGTGTCTAGCCAGCGAACCGTACACTTGAGGAGTGTCTAGCCAGCGAACCTTACACTTGAGGAGTATCTAGCCAGCGAACCTTACACATGAGGAGTGTCTAGCCAGCAAACCTTTAGGAGTGTCTAGCCAGCGAACCTTACACTTGAGGAGTGTCTAGCCAGCGAATCTTACACTTGAGGAGTGTCTAGCCAGCGAACCTTACATTTGAGGAGTGTCTAGCCAGCGAACCTTACACTCGATGAGTGTCTAGCCAGCGAACCTTACACTTGAGGAGTGTCTAGCCAGCGAACCTTGAGGAGAGTCTATCCAGCGAACCTTGATGAGTGTCTAGCCAGCGATCCTTACTCTTGAGGAGTGTCTAGCCAGCGAACCTTGAGGAGTCTCTAGCCAGCGAACCTTGAGGAGTGTCTAGCCAGTGAACCCTGAGGAGTGTCTAGCCAGCGAACCTTACACCTGAGAAGTGTAAAGCCAGCGGACCTTGAGGAGTGTCTAGCCAGCGAACCTTGAGGAGTATCTAGCCAGCAAATCTTGAGGAGTGTCTAGCCAGCGAACCACGAGGAGTGTCTAGCTAGCGAACCTTACACTTGAGGAGTGTCTAGCCAGCGAACCTTGAGGAGTGTTTAGCCAGCGAACCTTGAGGAGTGTCTAGCCAGCGAACCTTGAGGAGTGTCTAGCCAGCGAACATTGAGGAATGTCTAGCCAGCGAACCTTGAGGAGTGTCTAGTCAGCGAACCTTACACTTTAGGAGTGTCCAGCCAGCGAACCTTACAGTTGAGGAGTGTCTAGCCAGCGAAACGTACACTTGAGGAGTGTCTAGCCAGCGAACCTTGAGGAGTGTCTAGCCAGCCAACCTTACACTTGAGGAGTGTCTAGCCAGCGAACCTTACACTTTAGGAGTGTCTAGCCAGCGAACCTTACACTTGAGGAGTGTCTAGCCAGCGAACCTTACACTTGAGGAGTGTCTAGCCAGCGAACCTTACACTTGAGGAGTGTCTAGCCAGCGAACCTTACACTTGAGGAGTGTCTAGCCAGCGAACCTTGAGGAGTGTCTAGCCAGCCAACCTTACACTTGAGGAGTGTCTAGCCAGCGAACCTTGAGGAGTGTCTAGCCAGCGAACCTTACACTTGAGGAGTGTCTAGCCAGCGAACCTTACACTTGAGGAGTGTCTAGCCAGCGAACCTTACACTTGAGGAGTGTCTAGCCAGCGAACCTTACACTTGAGGAGTGTCTGCCAGCGAACCTTACACTTGAGGAGTGTCTAGCCAGCGAACCTTAAGGAGTGTCTAGCTAGCGAAACTTACACTTGAGGAGTGTCTAGCCAGCGAACCTTGAGGAGTGTCTAGCCAGCGAACCTTACACTTGAGGAGTGTCTAGCCAGCGAACCTTGAGGAGTGTATAGCCAGCGAACCGTACACTTGAGGAGTGTCTAGCCAGCGAACCTTACACTTGAGGAGTGTCTAGCCAGCGAACCTTACACTTGAGGAGTGTCTAGCCATTAAACCTTGAGGAGTGTCTAGCCAGCGAACCTTACACTTGAGGAGTGTCTAGCCAGCGAACCTTACACTTGAGGAGTGTCTAGCCAGCGAACCTTACACTTGAGGAGTGTCTAGCCAGCCAACCTTACACTTGAGGAGTGTCTAGCCAGCGAACCTTACACTTGAGGCGTGTCTAGCCAGCGAACCTTGAGGAGTGTCTAGCCAGCGAAGCTTGAAGAGTGTCTAGCCAGCGAACCTTACACTTGAGGAGTGTCTAGCCAGCGAACCTTGAGGAGTCTCTAGCCAGCGAACCTTGAGAAGTGTGTAGCCAGTGAACCTTTAGGAGTGTCTAGCCAGCGAACCTTACACTTGAGAAGTGTATAGCCAGCGAACCTTGAGGAGTGTCTAGCCAGCGAACCTTTAGGAGTGTCTAGCCAGCGAACTTTGAGGAGTGTCTAGCCAGCGGACCTTGAGGAGTGTCTAGCCAGCGAACCATGAGGAGTGTCTAGCCAGCGAACCTTACACTTGAGGAGTGTCTATCCAGCGAACTTTGAGGAGTGTCTAGCCAGCGAACCTTACACTTGAGGAGTGTCTAGCCAGCCAACCTTACACTTGAGGAGTGTCTAGCCAGCGAACCTTGAGGAGTGTCTAGCCAGCGAACCTTGAGGAGTGTCTAGCCAGCGAACCTTACACTTGAGGAGTGTCTAGCCAGCGAACCTTTAGGAGTGTCTAGCGAGCGAACCTTGAGGAGTGTCTAGCCAGTGAACCTTGAGGAGTGTCTAGCCAGTGAACCTTGAGGAGTGTCCAGCCAGCGAACCTTACACTTGAGAAGTGTATAGCCAGCGAACCTTGAGGAGTGTCTAGCCAGCGAACCTTGAGGAGTTTCAAGCCAGCGAACCTTGAGGAGTGTCCAGCCAGCGAAGCTTACACTTGAGGAGTGTCTAGCCGGCGAACCTTACACTTGAGGAGTGTCTAGCCAGCGAATCTTACACTTGAGGAGTGTCTAGCCAGCGATCCTTACACTTGAGGAGTGTCTAGCCAGCGAACCTTACACTTGAGGAGTGTCTAGCCAGCGAACCTTACACTTGAGCAGTGTCTAGCCAGCGAACCTTGAGGAGTGTCTAGCCAGCGAACCTTACACTTGAGGAGTGTCTGCCAGCGAACCTTACACTTGAGGAGTGTATAGCCAGTGAACCTTGATGAGTGTCTAGCCAGCGAACCTTACACTTTAGGAGTGTCTAGCCAGCGAACCTTGAGGAGTGTCTACCCAGCGAACTTTACACTTGATGAGTGTGTAGCCAGCGAACCTTGAGGAGTGTCTAGCCAGCGAACCGTACACATGAGGAGTGTCTAGCCAGCGAACCTTACACTTGAGAAGTGTCTAGCCAGCGAACCTTACACTTGAGGAGTGTCTAGCCAGCAAAACCTTGACTAGTGTCTAGCCAGCGAACCTTACACTTGAGGAGTGTCTCGCCAGCGAACCTTACACTTGAGGAGTGTCTAGCCAGCGAACCTTACACTTGAGGAGTGTCTAGCCAGCGAACCTTACACTCGAGGAGTGTCTAGCCAGCGAACCTTACACTTGAGGAGTGTCTAGCCAGCGAACCTTACACTTGAGGAGTGTCTAGCCAGCGAACCTTACACTCGAGGAGTGTCTAGCCAGCGAACCTTACACTTGAGGAGTGTCTAGCCAGCGAACCTTGAGGAGTGTCTATCCAGCGAACCTTGAGGAGAGTCTAGCCAGCGAACCTTACAATTGAGGAGTGTCTAGCCAGCGAACCGTGAGGAGTCTCTAGCCAGCGAACCTTGAGGAGTGTCTAGCCAGTGAACCTTGAGGAGTGTCTAGCCAGCGAACCTTACACCTGAGAAGTGTATAGCCAGCGAACCTTGAGGAGTGTCTAGCCAGCGAACCTTGAGGAGTATCTAGCCAGCGAACCTTGAGGAGTGTCTAGCCAACGAACCTTGAGGAGTGTCTAGCCAGCGAACCACGAGGAGTGTCTAGCCAGCGAACCTTACACTTGAGGAGTGTCTAGCCAGCGAACCTTGAGGAGTGTTTAGCCAGCGAACCTTGAGGAGTGTCTAGCCAGTGAACCTTGAGGAGTGTCTAGCCAGCGAACCTTACACCTGAGAAGTGTAAAGCCAGCGAACATTTAGGAATGTCTAGCCAGCGAACCTTGAGGAGTGTCTAGTCAGCGAACCTTACACTTTAGGAGTGTCTAGCCAGCGAACCTTACACTTGAGGAGTGTCTAGCCAGCGAACCTTGAGGAGTGTCTAGCCAGCGAACCTTGAAGAGTGTCTAGCCAGCGAACCTTGTACTTGAGGAGTGTCTAGCCAGCGAACCTTGAGGAGTGTCTAGCCAGCGAACCTTTAGGAGTGTCTAGCCAGCAAATCTTGAGGAGTGTCTAGCCAGCGAACCGTGAGGAGTGTCTAGCCAGCGAACCACGAGGAGTGTCTAGCCAGCGAACCGTACACTTGAGGAGTGTCTAGCCAGCAAACCTTGAGGAGTGTCTAGCCAGCAAAACTTACACTTGAGGAGTGTCGAGCCAGCGAACCTTGAGGAGTGTCTAGCCAGCCAACCTTACACTTGAGGAGTGTCTACCCAGCGAACCTTGAGGAATGTCTAGCCAGCGAACTTTACACTTTAGGAGTGTCTAGCCAGCGAACCTTACACTTGAGGAGTGTCTAGCCAGCGAACCTTACACTTAATGAGTGTCTAGCCAGCGAACCTTGAGGAGTGTCTAGCCAGCCAACCTTACACTTAAAGAGTGTCTATCCAGCGAACCTTGAGGAGTGTCTAGCCAGCGAACCTTGAGGAGTGTCTAGCCAGCGAACCTTACTCTTGAGGAGTGTATAGCCAGCGAGCCTTGAGGAGTGTGTAGCCAGCGAACCTTGAGGAGTGTCTAGCCAGCGAACCTTACACTTTAGGAGTGTCTAGCCAGCGAACCTTACACTTGAGGAGTGTCTAGCCAGCGAACATTGAGAAGTGTCTAGCCAGCGAATCTTGAGGATTGTCTAGCCAGCCAACCTTACACTTGAGGGGTGTCTAGCCAGCGAACCTTGAGGAGTGTCTAGCCAGCGAACCTTGAGGTGGTGTCTAGGCAGCGAACCTTGAGGAGTGTCTATCCAGCGAACCTTACACTTGAGGAGTGTCTAGCCAGCGAACCTTACACTTGAGGAGTGTCTAGCCAGCAAAACCTGAGGAGTGTCTAGCCAGCGAACCTTACACTTTAGGAGTGTCTAGCCAGCGAACCTTACACTTAAGGAGTGTCTAGCCAGCGAACCTTACACTTGAGGAGTGTCTAGCCAGCGAACCTTACACTTGAGGAGTGTCTAGCCAGCGAACCTTGAGGAGTGTCTAGCCAGCGAACCTTTAGGAGTGTCTAGCCAGCGAACCTTAAGGAGTGTCTAGCCAGCGAACCTTGATTAGTGTCTATCCAGCGAACCATGAGGAGTGTCTAGCCAGCGAACCGTACACTTCAGAAGTGTCTAGCCAGCGAATCTTGAGGAGTGTCTAACCAGCGAAACTTACACTTTAGGAGTGTGTAGCCAGCGAACCTTGAGGAGTTTCTAGCCAGCCAACCTTACACTTGAGGGGTGTCTAGCCAGCGAACCTTGAGGAGTGTCTATCCAGCGAACCTTGAGGAGGTGTCTAGCCAGCGAACCCTGAGGAGTGTCTAGCCAGCGAACCTTACACTTGAGGAGTGTCTAGCCAGCAAAACCTGAGGAATGTCTAGCCAGCGAACCTTACACTTTAGGAGTGTCTAGCCAGCGAACCTTACACTTAAGGAGTGTCTAGCCAGCGAACCTTACACTTGAGGAGTGTCTAGCCAGCGAACCTTACACTTGAGGAGTGTCTAGCCAGCGAACCTTGAGGAGTGTCTAGCCAGCGAACCTTGAAGAGTGTCTTGCCAGCGAACCTTGTACTTTAGGAGTGTCTAGCCAGCGAACCTTGAGGAGTGTCTAGCCAGCGAACCTTTAGGAGTGTCTAGCCAGCGAACCTTAAGGAGTGTCTAGCCAGCGAACCTTGATTAGTGTCTATCCAGCGAACCATGAGGAGTGTCTAGCCAGCGAACCGTACACTTCAGAAGTGTCTAGCCAGCGAATCTTGAGGAGTGTCTAACCAGCGAAAGTTACACTTTAATAGTGTCTAGCCAGCGAACCTTGAGGAGTGTCTAGCCAGCAAACCTTACACTTGAGGAGTGTCTAGCCAGCGAACCTTGAGGAATGTCTAGCCAGCGAACTTTACACTTTAGGAGTGTCTAGCCAGCGAACCTTACACTTGAGGAGTGTCTAGCCAGCGAACCTTACACTTAATGAGTGTCTAGCCAGCGAACCTTGAGGAGTGTCTAGCCAGCCAACCTTACACTTAAGGAGTGTCTAGCCAGCGAACCTTGAGGAGTGTCTAGCCAGCGAACCTTG
The DNA here is from genome assembly GCA_036924085.1 of Ariolimax columbianus. Lineage (NCBI taxonomy): Eukaryota > Metazoa > Mollusca > Gastropoda > Stylommatophora > Arionidae > Ariolimax > Ariolimax columbianus. Next base: position 2,806,633 of record JAVGWX010000003.1, read on the forward strand.
AGGAGTGTCTAGCCAGCGAACCCTGAGGAGTGTCTAGCCAGTGAACCTTGAGGAGTGTCTAGCCAGCGAACCTTACACTTGAGAAGTGTATAGCCAGCGAACCTTGAGGAGTGTCTAGCCAGCGAACCCTGAGGAGTGTCTAGCCAGTGAACCTTGAGGAGTGTCTAGCCAGCGAACCTTACACCTGAGAAGTGTATAGCCAGCGAACCTTGAGGAGTGTCTAGCTAGCGAACCTTGAGGAGTGTCTAGCCAGCGAACATTGAGGAATGTCTAGCCAGCGAACCTTGAGGAGTGTCTAGTCAGCGAAACTTACACTTAAGGAGTGTCTAGCCAGCGACCCTTGAGGAGTGTCTAGCCAGCGAACCTCACACTTGAGGAGTGTCTAGCCAGCGAACCTTGAGGAGCGTCTAGCCAGCGAACCGTACACCTGAGGAGTGTCTTGCCAGCGAACCTTACACTTGAGGAGTGTCTAGCCAGCGAATCTTACACTTGAGGAGTGTCTAGCCAGCAAACCTTGAGGAGTGTCTTGCCATCGAACCTTACACTTGAGGAGTGTCTAGCCAGCTAACCTTACACTTGAGGAGTGTCTAGCCAGCGAACCTTACACTTGAGGAGTGTCTAGCCAGCGAACCTTACACTTGTGGAGTGTCTAGCCAGCGAACCTTACACTTGAGGAGTGTCTAGCCAGCGAACCTTGAGGAGTGTCTAGCCAGCGAACCTTGAGGAGTGTCTAGCCAGCGAACCTTACACTTGAGGAGTGTCTAGCCAGCGAACCTTGAGGAGTCTCTAGCCAGCGAACCTAGAGAAGTGTCTAGCCAGCGAACCTTACACTTTAGGAGTGTCTAGCCAGCCAACCTTACACTTTAGGTATGTCTAGCCAGCGAACCTTGAGGAGTGTCTAGCCAGCGAACCTTGAGGAGGTGTCTAGCCAGCGAACACTGAGAAGTGTCTAGCCAGCGAACCTTACACTTGAGGAGTGTCTAGCCAGCGAACCTTACACTTGAGGAGTGTCTAGCCAGCGAACCTTACACTTGAGGAGTGTCTAGCCAGCGAACCTTGAGGAGTATCTAGCCAGCGAACCTTACACTTGAGGTGTGTCTAGCTTGCGAATCTTGAGGAGTGTCTAGCCAGCGAACCTTACACTTGAGGAGTGTCTAGCCAGGGAACCTTGAGGAGTGTCTAGCCAGCGAACCGTACACTTGAGGAGTGTCTAGCCAGCGAACCTTACACTTGAGGAGTGTCTAGCCAGCGAACCTTACACTTGAGGAGTGTCTAGCCAGCGAACCTTACACTTGAGGAGTGTCTAGCCAGCAAACCTTACACTTGAGGAGTGTCTAGCCAGCGAACCTTACACTTGAGGAGTGTCTAGCCAGCGAACCTTGAGGAGTGTCTAGCCAGCCAACCTTACACTTGAGGAGTGTCTAGCCAGCGAACCTTGAGGAGTGTCTAGCCAGCCAATCTTACACTTGAGGAGTGTCTAGCCAGCGAACCTTGAGGAGTGTCTAGCCAGCAAACTTTACACTTGAGGAGTGTCTAGCCAGCGAACCTTGAGGAGTGTCTAGCCAGCGAACCGTACACTTGAGGAGTGTCTAGCCAGCGAACCTTACACTTGAGGAGTATCTAGCCAGCGAACCTTACACATGAGGAGTGTCTAGCCAGCAAACCTTTAGGAGTGTCTAGCCAGCGAACCTTACACTTGAGGAGTGTCTAGCCAGCGAATCTTACACTTGAGGAGTGTCTAGCCAGCGAACCTTACATTTGAGGAGTGTCTAGCCAGCGAACCTTACACTCGATGAGTGTCTAGCCAGCGAACCTTACACTTGAGGAGTGTCTAGCCAGCGAACCTTGAGGAGAGTCTATCCAGCGAACCTTGATGAGTGTCTAGCCAGCGATCCTTACTCTTGAGGAGTGTCTAGCCAGCGAACCTTGAGGAGTCTCTAGCCAGCGAACCTTGAGGAGTGTCTAGCCAGTGAACCCTGAGGAGTGTCTAGCCAGCGAACCTTACACCTGAGAAGTGTAAAGCCAGCGGACCTTGAGGAGTGTCTAGCCAGCGAACCTTGAGGAGTATCTAGCCAGCAAATCTTGAGGAGTGTCTAGCCAGCGAACCACGAGGAGTGTCTAGCTAGCGAACCTTACACTTGAGGAGTGTCTAGCCAGCGAACCTTGAGGAGTGTTTAGCCAGCGAACCTTGAGGAGTGTCTAGCCAGCGAACCTTGAGGAGTGTCTAGCCAGCGAACCCTGAGGAGTGTCTAGCCAGCGAACCTTGAGGAGTGTCTAGCCAGCAAACTTTACACTTGAGGAGTGTCTAGCCAGCGAACCTTGAGGAGTGTCTAGCCAGCGAACCGTACACTTGAGGAGTGTCTAGCCAGCGAACCTTACACTTGAGGAGTATCTAGCCAGCGAACCTTACACATGAGGAGTGTCTAGCCAGCAAACCTTTAGGAGTGTCTAGCCAGCGAACCTTACACTTGAGGAGTGTATAGCCAGCGAATCTTACACTTGAGGAGTGTCTAGCCAGCGAACCTTACATTTGAGGAGTGTCTAGCCAGCGAACCTTACACTCGATGAGTGTCTAGCCAGCGAACCTTACACTTGAGGAGTGTCTAGCCAGCGAACCTTGAGGAGAGTCTATCCAGCGAACCTTGATGAGTGTCTAGCCAGCGATCCTTACTCTTGAGGAGTGTCTAGCCAGCGAACCTTGAGGAGTCTCTAGCCAGCGAACCTTGAGGAGTGTATAGCCAGTGAACCCTGAGGAGTGTCTAGCCAGCGAACCTTACACCTGAGAAGTGTAAAGCCAGCGGACCTTGAGGAGTGTCTAGCCAGCGAACCTTGAGGAGTATCTAGCCAGCAAATCTTGAGGAGTGTCTAGCCAGCGAACCACGAGGAGTGTCTAGCTAGCGAACCTTACACTTGAGGAGTGTCTAGCCAGCGAACCTTGAGGAGTGTTTAGCCAGCGAACCTTGAGGAGTGTCTAGCCAGCGAACCTTGAGGAGTGTCTAGCCAGCGAACCCTGAGGAGTGTCTAGCCAGTGAACCTTGAGGAGTGTCTAGCCAGCGAACCTTACACTTGAGAAGTGTATAGCCAGCGAACCTTGAGGAGTGTCTAGCCAGCGAACCATGAGGAATGTCTAGCCAGTGAACCTTGAGGAGTGTCTAGCCAGCGAACCTTACACCTGAGAAGTGTATAGCCAGCGAACCTTGAGGAGTGTCTAGCTAGCGAACCTTGAGGAGTGTCTAGCCAGCGAACATTGAGGAATGTCTAGCCAGCGAACCTTGAGGAGTGTCTAGTCAGCGAAACTTACACTTAAGGAGTGTCTAGCCAGCGACCCTTGAGGAGTGTCTAGCCAGCGAACCTCACACTTGAGGAGTGTCTAGCCAGCGAACCTTGAGGAGCGTCTAGCCAGCGAACCGTACACCTGAGGAGTGTCTTGCCAGCGAACCTTACACTTGAGGAGTGTCTAGCCAGCGAATCTTACACTTGAGGAGTGTCTAGCCAGCAAACCTTGAGGAGTGTCTTGCCATCGAACCTTACACTTGAGGAGTGTCTAGCCAGCTAACCTTACACTTGAGGAGTGTCTAGCCAGCGAACCTTACACTTGAGGAGTGTCTAGCCAGCGAACCTTACACTTGTGGAGTGTCTAGCCAGCGAACCTTACACTTGAGGAGTGTCTAGCCAGCGAACCTTGAGGAGTGTCTAGCCAGCGAACCTTGAGGAGTGTCTAGCCAGCGAACCTTACACTTGAGGAGTGTCTAGCCAGCGAACCTTGAGGAGTGTCTAGCCAGCGAACCTTTAGGAGTGTCTAGCCAGCGAACCTTAAGGAGTGTCTAGCCAGCGAACCTTGATTAGTGTCTATCCAGCGAACCATGAGGAGTGTCTAGCCAGCGAACCGTACACTTCAGAAGTGTCTAGCCAGCGAATCTTGAGGAGTGTCTAACCAGCGAAACTTACACTTTAGGAGTGTGTAGCCAGCGAACCTTGAGGAGTGTCTAGCCAGCCAACCTTACACTTGAGGGGTGTCTAGCCAGCGAACCTTGAGGAGTGTCTATCCAGCGAACCTTGAGGAGGTGTCTAGCCAGCGAACCCTGAGGAGTGTCTATCCAGCGAACCTTACACTTGAGGAGTGTCTAGCCAGCGAACCTTACACTTGAGGAGTGTCTAGCCAGCAAAACCTGAGGAATGTCTAGCCAGCGAACCTTACACTTTAGGAGTGTCTAGCCAGCGAACCTTACACTTAAGGAGTGTCTAGCCAGCGAACCTTACACTTGAGGAGTGTCTAGCCAGCGAACCTTACACTTGAGGAGTGTCTAGCCAGCGAACCTTGAGGAGTGTCTAGCCAGCGAACCTTGAAAAGTGTCTTGCCAGCGAACCTTGTACTTTAGGAGTGTCTAGCCAGCGAACCTTGAGGAGTGTCTAGCCAGCGAACCTTTAGGAGTGTCTAGCCAGCGAACCTTAAGGAGTGTCTAGCCAGCGAACCTTGATTAGTGTCTATCCAGCGAACCATGAGGAGTGTCTAGCCAGCGAACCGTACACTTCAGAAGTGTCTAGCCAGCGAATCTTGAGGAGTGTCTAACCAGCGAAAGTTACACTTTAATAGTGTCTAGCCAGCGAACCTTGAGGAGTGTCTAGCCAGCAAACCTTACACTTGAGGAGTGTCTAGCCAGCGAACCTTGAGGAATGTCTAGCCAGCGAACTTTACACTTTAGGAGTGTCTAGCCAGCGAACCTTACACTTGAGGAGTGTCTAGCCAGCGAACCTTACACTTAATGAGTGTCTAGCCAGCGAACCTTGAGGAGTGTCTAGCCAGCCAACCTTACACTTAAGGAGTGTCTAGCCAGCGAACCTTGAGGAGTGTCTAGCCAGCGAACCTTGAGGAGTGTCTAGCCAGCGAACCCTGAGGAGTGTCTAGCCAGTGAACCTTGAGGAGTGTCTAGCCAGCGAACCTTACACTTGAGAAGTGTATAGCCAGCGAACCTTGAGGAGTGTCTAGCCAGCGAACCCTGAGGAATGTCTAGCCAGTGAACCTTGAGGAGTGTCTAGCCAGCGAACCTTACACCTGAGAAGTGTATAGCCAGCGAACCTTGAGGAGTGTCTAGCTAGCGAACCTTGAGGAGTGTCTAGCCAGCGAACATTGAGGAATGTCTAGCCAGCGAACCTTGAGGAGTGTCTAGTCAGCGAAACTTACACTTAAGGAGTGTCTAGCCAGCGACCCTTGAGGAGTGTCTAGCCAGCGAACCTCACACTTGAGGAGTGTCTAGCCAGCGAACCTTGAGGAGCGTCTAGCCAGCGAACCGTACACCTGAGGAGTGTCTTGCCAGCGAACCTTACACTTGAGGAGTGTCTAGCCAGCGAATCTTACACTTGAGGAGTGTCTAGCCAGCAAACCTTGAGGAGTGTCTTGCCATCGAACCTTACACTTGAGGAGTGTCTAGCCAGCTAACCTTACACTCGAGGAGTGTCTAGCCAGCGAACCTTACACTTGAGGAGTGTCTAGCCAGCGAACCTTACACTTGTGGAGTGTCTAGCCAGCGAACCTTACACTTGAGGAGTGTCTAGCCAGCGAACCTTGAGGAGTGTCTAGCCAGCGAACCTTGAGGAGTGTCTAGCCAGCGAACCTTACACTTGAGGAGTGTCTAGCCAGCGAACCTTGAGGAGTCTCTAGCCAGCGAACCTAGAGAAGTGTCTAGCCAGCGAACCTTACACTTTAGGAGTGTCTAGCCAGCCAACCTTACACTTTAGGTATGTCTAGCCAGCGAACCTTGAGGAGTGTCTAGCCAGCGAACCTTGAGGAGGTGTCTAGCCAGCGAACACTGAGAAGTGTCTAGCCAGCGAACCTTACACTTGAGGAGTGTCTAGCCAGCGAACCTTACACTTGAGGAGTGTCTAGCCAGCGAACCTTACACTTGAGGAGTGTCTAGCCAGCGAACCTTGAGGAGTATCTAGCCAGCGAACCTTACACTTGAGGTGTGTCTAGCTTGCGAATCTTGAGGAGTGTCTAGCCAGCGAACCTTACACTTGAGGAGTGTCTAGCCAGGGAACCTTGAGGAGTGTCTAGCCAGCGAACCGTACACTTGAGGAGTGTCTAGCCAGCGAACCTTACACTTGAGGAGTGTCTAGCCAGCGAACCTTACACTTGAGGAGTGTCTAGCCAGCGAACCTTACACTTGAGGAGTGTCTAGCCAGCAAACCTTACACTTGAGGAGTGTCTAGCCAGCGAACCTTACACTTGAGGAGTGTCTAGCCAGCGAACCTTGAGGAGTGTCTAGCCAGCCAATCTTACACTTGAGGAGTGTCTAGCCAGCGAACCTTGAGGAGTGTCTAGCCAGCAAACTTTACACTTGAGGAGTGTCTAGCCAGCGAACCTTGAGGAGTGTCTAGCCAGCGAACCGTACACTTGAGGAGTGTCTAGCCAGCGAACCTTACACTTGAGGAGTATCTAGCCAGCGAACCTTACACATGAGGAGTGTCTAGCCAGCAAACCTTTAGGAGTGTCTAGCCAGCGAACCTTACACTTGAGGAGTGTCTAGCCAGCGAATCTTACACTTGAGGAGTGTCTAGCCAGCGAACCTTACATTTGAGGAGTGTCTAGCCAGCGAACCTTACACTCGATGAGTGTCTAGCCAGCGAACCTTACACTTGAGGAGTGTCTAGCCAGCGAACCTTGAGGAGAGTCTATCCAGCGAACCTTGATGAGTGTCTAGCCAGCGATCCTTACTCTTGAGGAGTGTCTAGCCAGCGAACCTTGAGGAGTCTCTAGCCAGCGAACCTTGAGGAGTGTCTAGCCAGTGAACCCTGAGGAGTGTCTAGCCAGCGAACCTTACACCTGAGAAGTGTAAAGCCAGCGGACCTTGAGGAGTGTCTAGCCAGCGAACCTTGAGGAGTATCTAGCCAGCAAATCTTGAGGAGTGTCTAGCCAGCGAACCACGAGGAGTGTCTAGCTAGCGAACCTTACACTTGAGGAGTGTCTAGCCAGCGAACCTTGAGGAGTGTTTAGCCAGCGAACCTTGAGGAGTGTCTAGCCAGCGAACCTTGAGGAGTGTCTAGCCAGCGAACCCTGAGGAGTGTCTAGCCAGCGAACCTTGAGGAGTGTCTAGCCAGCAAACTTTACACTTGAGGAGTGTCTAGCCAGCGAACCTTGAGGAGTGTCTAGCCAGCGAACCGTACACTTGAGGAGTGTCTAGCCAGCGAACCTTACACTTGAGGAGTATCTAGCCAGCGAACCTTACACATGAGGAGTGTCTAGCCAGCAAACCTTTAGGAGTGTCTAGCCAGCGAACCTTACACTTGAGGAGTGTATAGCCAGCGAATCTTACACTTGAGGAGTGTCTAGCCAGCGAACCTTACATTTGAGGAGTGTCTAGCCAGCGAACCTTACACTCGATGAGTGTCTAGCCAGCGAACCTTACACTTGAGGAGTGTCTAGCCAGCGAACCTTGAGGAGAGTCTATCCAGCGAACCTTGATGAGTGTCTAGCCAGCGATCCTTACTCTTGAGGAGTGTCTAGCCAGCGAACCTTGAGGAGTCTCTAGCCAGCGAACCTTGAGGAGTGTATAGCCAGTGAACCCTGAGGAGTGTCTAGCCAGCGAACCTTACACCTGAGAAGTGTAAAGCCAGCGGACCTTGAGGAGTGTCTAGCCAGCGAAACTTGAGGAGTATCTAGCCAGCAAATCTTGAGGAGTGTCTAGCCAGCGAACCACGAGGAGTGTCTAGCTAGCGAACCTTACACTTGAGGAGTGTCTAGCCAGCGAACCTTGAGGAGTGTTTAGCCAGCGAACCTTGAGGAGTGTCTAGCCAGCGAACCTTGAGGAGTGTCTAGCCAGCGAACCCTGAGGAGTGTCTAGCCAGTGAACCTTGAGGAGTGTCTAGCCAGCGAACCTTACACTTGAGAAGTGTATAGCCAGCGAACCTTGAGGAGTGTCTAGCCAGCGAACCCTGAGGAATGTCTAGCCAGTGAACCTTGAGGAGTGTCTAGCCAGCGAACCTTACACCTGAGAAGTGTATAGCCAGCGAACCTTGAGGAGTGTCTAGCTAGCGAACCTTGAGGAGTGTCTAGCCAGCGAACATTGAGGAATGTCTAGCCAGCGAACCTTGAGGAGTGTCTAGTCAGCGAAACTTACACTTAAGGAGTGTCTAGCCAGCGAACCTTACACTTGAGGAGTGTCTAGCCAGCGAACCTTGAGGAGTGTCTAGCCAGCGAACCTTGAAGAGTGTCTAGCCAGCGAACCTTACACTTGAGGAGTGTCTAGCCAGCGAACCTTGAGGAGTGTCTAGCCAGCGAACCTTGAGGAGTGTCTAGCCAGCGAACCTTACACTTGAGGAGTGTCTAGCCAGCGAACCTTGAGGAGTGTCTAGCCAGCGAACCTTTAGGAGTGTCTAGCCAGCGAACCTTAAGGAGTGTCTAGCCAGCGAACCTTGATTAGTGTCTATCCAGCGAACCATGAGGAGTGTCTAGCCAGCGAACCGTACACTTCAGAAGTGTCTAGCCAGCGAATCTTGAGGAGTGTCTAACCAGCGAAACTTACACTTTAGGAGTGTGTAGCCAGCGAACCTTGAGGAGTGTCTAGCCAGCCAACCTTACACTTGAGGGGTGTCTAGCCAGCGAACCTTGAGGAGTGTCTATCCAGCGAACCTTGAGGAGGTGTCTAGCCAGCGAACCCTGAGGAGTGTCTATCCAGCGAACCTTACACTTGAGGAGTGTCTAGCCAGCGAACCTTACACTTGAGGAGTGTCTAGCCAGCAAAACCTGAGGAATGTCTAGCCAGCGAACCTTACACTTTAGGAGTGTCTAGCCAGCGAACCTTACACTTAAGGAGTGTCTAGCCAGCGAACCTTACACTTGAGGAGTGTCTAGCCAGCGAACCTTACACTTGAGGAGTGTCTAGCCAGCGAACCTTGAGGAGTGTCTAGCCAGCGAACCTTGAAGAGTGTCTTGCCAGCGAACCTTGTACTTTAGGAGTGTCTAGCCAGCGAACCTTGAGGAGTGTCTAGCCAGCGAACCTTTAGGAGTGTCTAGCCAGCGAACCTTAAGGAGTGTCTAGCCAGCGAACCTTGATTAGTGTCTATCCAGCGAACCATGAGGAGTGTCTAGCCAGCGAACCGTACACTTCAGAAGTGTCTAGCCAGCGAATCTTGAGGAGTGTCTAACCAGCGAAAGTTACACTTTAATAGTGTCTAGCCAGCGAACCTTGAGGAGTGTCTAGCCAGCAAACCTTACACTTGAGGAGTGTCTAGCCAGCGAACCTTGAGGAATGTCTAGCCAGCGAACTTTACACTTTAGGAGTGTCTAGCCAGCGAACCTTACACTTGAGGAGTGTCTAGCCAGCGAACCTTACACTTAATGAGTGTCTAGCCAGCGAACCTTGAGGAGTGTCTAGCCAGCCAACCTTACACTTAAGGAGTGTCTAGCCAGCGAACCTTGAGGAGTGTCTAGCCAGCGAACCTTGAGGAGTGTCTAGCCAGCGAACCCTGAGGAGTGTCTAGCCAGTGAACCTTGAGGAGTGTCTAGCCAGCGAACCTTACACTTGAGAAGTGTATAGCCAGCGAACCTTGAGGAGTGTCTAGCCAGCGAACCCTGAGGAATGTCTAGCCAGTGAACCTTGAGGAGTGTCTAGCCAGCGAACCTTACACCTGAGAAGTGTATAGCCAGCGAACCTTGAGGAGTGTCTAGCTAGCGAACCTTGAGGAGTGTCTAGCCAGCGAACATTGAGGAATGTCTAGCCAGCGAACCTTGAGGAGTGTCTAGTCAGCGAAACTTACACTTAAGGAGTGTCTAGCCAGCGACCCTTGAGGAGTGTCTAGCCAGCGAACCTCACACTTGAGGAGTGTCTAGCCAGCGAACCTTGAGGAGCGTCTAGCCAGCGAACCGTACACCTGAGGAGTGTCTTGCCAGCGAACCTTACACTTGAGGAGTGTCTAGCCAGCGAATCTTACACTTGAGGAGTGTCTAGCCAGCAAACCTTGAGGAGTGTCTTGCCATCGAACCTTACACTTGAGGAGTGTCTAGCCAGCTAACCTTACACTCGAGGAGTGTCTAGCCAGCGAACCTTACACTTGAGGAGTGTCTAGCCAGCGAACCTTACACTTGTGGAGTGTCTAGCCAGCGAACCTTACACTTGAGGAGTGTCTAGCCAGCGAACCTTGAGGAGTGTCTAGCCAGCGAACCTTGAGGAGTGTCTAGCCAGCGAACCTTACACTTGAGGAGTGTCTAGCCAGCGAACCTTGAGGAGTCTCTAGCCAGCGAACCTAGAGAAGTGTCTAGCCAGCGAACCTTACACTTTAGGAGTGTCTAGCCAGCCAACCTTACACTTTAGGTATGTCTAGCCAGCGAACCTTGAGGAGTGTCTAGCCAGCGAACCTTGAGGAGGTGTCTAGCCAGCGAACACTGAGAAGTGTCTAGCCAGCGAACCTTACACTTGAGGAGTGTCTAGCCAGCGAACCTTACACTTGAGGAGTGTCTAGCCAGCGAACCTTACACTTGAGGAGTGTCTAGCCAGCGAACCTTGAGGAGTATCTAGCCAGCGAACCTTACACTTGAGGTGTGTCTAGCTTGCGAATCTTGAGGAGTGTCTAGCCAGCGAACCTTACACTTGAGGAGTGTCTAGCCAGGGAACCTTGAGGAGTGTCTAGCCAGCGAACCGTACACTTGAGGAGTGTCTAGCCAGCGAACCTTACACTTGAGGAGTGTCTAGCCAGCGAACCTTACACTTGAGGAGTGTCTAGCCAGCGAACCTTACACTTGAGGAGTGTCTAGCCAGCAAACCTTACACTTGAGGAGTGTCTAGCCAGCGAACCTTACACTTGAGGAGTGTCTAGCCAGCGAACCTTGAGGAGTGTCTAGCCAGCCAATCTTACACTTGAGGAGTGTCTAGCCAGCGAACCTTGAGGAGTGTCTAGCCAGCAAACTTTACACTTGAGGAGTGTCTAGCCAGCGAACCTTGAGGAGTGTCTAGCCAGCGAACCGTACACTTGAGGAGTGTCTAGCCAGCGAACCTTACACTTGAGGAGTATCTAGCCAGCGAACCTTACACATGAGGAGTGTCTAGCCAGCAAACCTTTAGGAGTGTCTAGCCAGCGAACCTTACACTTGAGGAGTGTCTAGCCAGCGAATCTTACACTTGAGGAGTGTCTAGCCAGCGAACCTTACATTTGAGGAGTGTCTAGCCAGCGAACCTTACACTCGATGAGTGTCTAGCCAGCGAACCTTACACTTGAGGAGTGTCTAGCCAGCGAACCTTGAGGAGAGTCTATCCAGCGAACCTTGATGAGTGTCTAGCCAGCGATCCTTACTCTTGAGGAGTGTCTAGCCAGCGAACCTTGAGGAGTCTCTAGCCAGCGAACCTTGAGGAGTGTCTAGCCAGTGAACCCTGAGGAGTGTCTAGCCAGCGAACCTTACACCTGAGAAGTGTAAAGCCAGCGGACCTTGAGGAGTGTCTAGCCAGCGAACCTTGAGGAGTATCTAGCCAGCAAATCTTGAGGAGTGTCTAGCCAGCGAACCACGAGGAGTGTCTAGCTAGCGAACCTTACACTTGAGGAGTGTCTAGCCAGCGAACCTTGAGGAGTGTTTAGCCAGCGAACCTTGAGGAGTGTCTAGCCAGCGAACCTTGAGGAGTGTCTAGCCAGCGAACCCTGAGGAGTGTCTAGCCAGCGAACCTTGAGGAGTGTCTAGCCAGCAAACTTTACACTTGAGGAGTGTCTAGCCAGCGAACCTTGAGGAGTGTCTAGCCAGCGAACCGTACACTTGAGGAGTGTCTAGCCAGCGAACCTTACACTTGAGGAGTATCTAGCCAGCGAACCTTACACATGAGGAGTGTCTAGCCAGCAAACCTTTAGGAGTGTCTAGCCAGCGAACCTTACACTTGAGGAGTGTATAGCCAGCGAATCTTACACTTGAGGAGTGTCTAGCCAGCGAACCTTACATTTGAGGAGTGTCTAGCCAGCGAACCTTACACTCGATGAGTGTCTAGCCAGCGAACCTTACACTTGAGGAGTGTCTAGCCAGCGAACCTTGAGGAGAGTCTATCCAGCGAACCTTGATGAGTGTCTAGCCAGCGATCCTTACTCTTGAGGAGTGTCTAGCCAGCGAACCTTGAGGAGTCTCTAGCCAGCGAACCTTGAGGAGTGTATAGCCAGTGAACCCTGAGGAGTGTCTAGCCAGCGAACCTTACACCTGAGAAGTGTAAAGCCAGCGGACCTTGAGGAGTGTCTAGCCAGCGAACCTTGAGGAGTATCTAGCCAGCAAATCTTGAGGAGTGTCTAGCCAGCGAACCACGAGGAGTGTCTAGCTAGCGAACCTTACACTTGAGGAGTGTCTAGCCAGCGAACCTTGAGGAGTGTTTAGCCAGCGAACCTTGAGGAGTGTCTAGCCAGCGAACCTTGAGGAGTGTCTAGCCAGCGAACCCTGAGGAGTGTCTAGCCAGTGAACCTTGAGGAGTGTCTAGCCAGCGAACCTTACACTTGAGAAGTGTATAGCCAGCGAACCTTGAGGAGTGTCTAGCCAGCGAACCCTGAGGAATGTCTAGCCAGTGAACCTTGAGGAGTGTCTAGCCAGCGAACCTTACACCTGAGAAGTGTATAGCCAGCGAACCTTGAGGAGTGTCTAGCTAGCGAACCTTGAGGAGTGTCTAGCCAGCGAACATTGAGGAATGTCTAGCCAGCGAACCTTGAGGAGTGTCTAGTCAGCGAAACTTACACTTAAGGAGTGTCTAGCCAGCGACCCTTGAGGAGTGTCTAGCCAGCGAACCTCACACTTGAGGAGTGTCTAGCCAGCGAACCTTGAGGAGCGTCTAGCCAGCGAACCGTACACCTGAGGAGTGTCTTGCCAGCGAACCTTACACTTGAGGAGTGTCTAGCCAGCGAATCTTACACTTGAGGAGTGTCTAGCCAGCAAACCTTGAGGAGTGTCTTGCCATCGAACCTTACACTTGAGGAGTGTCTAGCCAGCTAACCTTACACTTGAGGAGTGTCTAGCCAGCGAACCTTACACTTGAGGAGTGTCTAGCCAGCGAACCTTACACTTGTGGAGTGTCTAGCCAGCGAACCTTACACTTGAGGAGTGTCTAGCCAGCGAACCTTGAGGAGTGTCTAGCCAGCGAACCTTGAGGAGTGTCTAGCCAGCGAACCTTACACTTGAGGAGTGTCTAGCCAGCGAACCTTGAGGAGTCTCTAGCCAGCGAACCTAGAGAAGTGTCTAGCCAGCGAACCTTGAGGAGTGTCTAGCCAGCGAACCTTACACTTTAGGAGTGTCTAGCCAGCCAACCTTACACTTTAGGTATGTCTAGCCAGCGAACCTTGAGGAGTGTCTAGCCAGCGAACCTTGAGGAGGTGTCTAGCCAGCGAACACTGAGAAGTGTCTAGCCAGCGAACCTTACACTTGAGGAGTGTCTAGCCAGCGAACCTTACACTTGAGGAGTGTCTAGCCAGCGAACCTTACACTTGAGGAGTGTCTAGCCAGCGAACCTTGAGGAGTATCTAGCCAGCGAACCTTACACTTGAGGTGTGTCTAGCTTGCGAATCTTGAGGAGTGTCTAGCCAGCGAACCTTACACTTGAGGAGTGTCTAGCCAGGGAACCTTGAGGAGTGTCTAGCCAGCGAACCGTACACTTGAGGAGTGTCTAGCCAGCGAACCTTACACTTGAGGAGTGTCTAGCCAGCGAACCTTACACTTGAGGAGTGTCTAGCCAGCGAACCTTACACTTGAGGAGTGTCTAGCCAGCAAACCTTACACTTGAGGAGTGTCTAGCCAGCGAACCTTACACTTGAGGAGTGTCTAGCCAGCGAACCTTGAGGAGTGTCTAGCCAGCCAACCTTACACTTGAGGAGTGTCTAGCCAGCGAACCTTGAGGAGTGTCTAGCCAGCCAATCTTACACTTGAGGAGTGTCTAGCCAGCGAACCTTGAGGAGTGTCTAGCCAGCAAACTTTACACTTGAGGAGTGTCTAGCCAGCGAACCTTGAGGAGTGTCTAGCCAGCGAACCGTACACTTGAGGAGTGTCTAGCCAGCGAACCTTACACTTGAGGAGTATCTAGCCAGCGAACCTTACACATGAGGAGTGTCTAGCCAGCAAACCTTTAGGAGTGTCTAGCCAGCGAACCTTACACTTGAGGAGTGTCTAGCCAGCGAATCTTACACTTGAGGAGTGTCTAGCCAGCGAACCTTACATTTGAGGAGTGTCTAGCCAGCGAACCTTACACTCGATGAGTGTCTAGCCAGCGAACCTTACACTTGAGGAGTGTCTAGCCAGCGAACCTTGAGGAGAGTCTATCCAGCGAACCTTGATGAGTGTCTAGCCAGCGATCCTTACTCTTGAGGAGTGTCTAGCCAGCGAACCTTGAGGAGTCTCTAGCCAGCGAACCTTGAGGAGTGTCTAGCCAGTGAACCCTGAGGAGTGTCTAGCCAGCGAACCTTACACCTGAGAAGTGTAAAGCCAGCGGACCTTGAGGAGTGTCTAGCCAGCGAACCTTGAGGAGTATCTAGCCAGCAAATCTTGAGGAGTGTCTAGCCAGCGAACCACGAGGAGTGTCTAGCTAGCGAACCTTACACTTGAGGAGTGTCTAGCCAGCGAACCTTGAGGAGTGTTTAGCCAGCGAACCTTGAGGAGTGTCTAGCCAGCGAACCTTGAGGAGTGTCTAGCCAGCGAACATTGAGGAATGTCTAGCCAGCGAACCTTGAGGAGTGTCTAGTCAGCGAACCTTACACTTTAGGAGTGTCCAGCCAGCGAACCTTACAGTTGAGGAGTGTCTAGCCAGCGAAACGTACACTTGAGGAGTGTCTAGCCAGCGAACCTTGAGGAGTGTCTAGCCAGCCAACCTTACACTTGAGGAGTGTCTAGCCAGCGAACCTTACACTTTAGGAGTGTCTAGCCAGCGAACCTTACACTTGAGGAGTGTCTAGCCAGCGAACCTTACACTTGAGGAGTGTCTAGCCAGCGAACCTTACACTTGAGGAGTGTCTAGCCAGCGAACCTTACACTTGAGGAGTGTCTAGCCAGCGAACCTTGAGGAGTGTCTAGCCAGCCAACCTTACACTTGAGGAGTGTCTAGCCAGCGAACCTTGAGGAGTGTCTAGCCAGCGAACCTTACACTTGAGGAGTGTCTAGCCAGCGAACCTTACACTTGAGGAGTGTCTAGCCAGCGAACCTTACACTTGAGGAGTGTCTAGCCAGCGAACCTTACACTTGAGGAGTGTCTGCCAGCGAACCTTACACTTGAGGAGTGTCTAGCCAGCGAACCTTGAGGAGTGTCTAGCTAGCGAAATTTACACTTGAGGAGTGTCTAGCCAGCGAACCTTGAGGAGTGTCTAGCCAGCGAACCTTACACTTGAGGAGTGTCTAGCCAGCGAACCTTGAGGAGTGTATAGCCAGCGAACCGTACACTTGAGGAGTGTCTAGCCAGCGAACCTTACACTTGAGGAGTGTCTAGCCAGCGAACCTTACACTTGAGGAGTGTCTAGCCATTAAACCTTGAGGAGTGTCTAGCCAGCGAAACTTACACTTGAGGAGTGTCTAGCCAGCGAACCTTACACTTGAGGAGTGTCTAGCCAGCGAACCTTACACTTGAGGAGTGTCTAGCCAGCCAACCTTACACTTGAGGAGTGTCTAGCCAGCGAACCTTACACTTGAGGCGTGTCTAGCCAGCGAACCTTGAGGAGTGTCTAGCCAGCGAAGCTTGAAGAGTGTCTAGCCAGCGAACCTTACACTTGAGGAGTGTCTAGCCAGCGAACCTTGAGGAGTCTCTAGCCAGCGAACCTTGAGAAGTGTGTAGCCAGTGAACCTTTAGGAGTGTCTAGCCAGCGAACCTTACACTTGAGAAGTGTATAGCCAGCGAACCTTGAGGAGTGTCTAGCCAGCGAACCTTTAGGAGTGTCTAGCCAGCGAACTTTGAGGAGTGTCTAGCCAGCGGACCTTGAGGAGTGTCTAGCCAGCGAACCATGAGGAGTGTCTAGCCAGCGAACCTTACACTTGAGGAGTGTCTATCCAGCGAACTTTGAGGAGTGTCTAGCCAGCGAACCTTACACTTGAGGAGTGTCTAGCCAGCCAACCTTACACTTGAGGAGTGTCTAGCCAGCGAACCTTGAGGAGTGTCTAGCCAGCGAACCTTGAGGAGTGTCTAGCCAGCGAACCTTACACTTGAGGAGTGTCTAGCCAGCGAACCTTTAGGAGTGTCTAGCGAGCGAACCTTGAGGAGTGTCTAGCCAGTGAACCTTGAGGAGTGTCTAGCCAGCGAACCTTACACTTGAGAAGTGTATAGCCAGCGAACCTTGAGGAGTGTCTAGCCAGCGAACCTTGAGGAGTTTCAAGCCAGCGAACCTTGAGGAGTGTCCAGCCAGCGAAGCTTACACTTGAGGAGTGTCTAGCCGGCGAACCTTACACTTGAGGAGTGTCTAGCCAGCGAACCTTGAGGAGTGTCTAGCCAGCGAACATTGAGGAGTGTCTAGCCAGCGAAACTTGAGGAGTGTCTAGCCAGCGAACCTTGAGGAGTGTCTAGCCAGCGAACCTTGAGGAGTGTCTAGCCAGCCAACCTTGAGGAGTGTCTAGCCAGCCAACCTTGAGGAGTGTCTAGCCAGCGAACCATCAGGAGTGTCTATCCAGCGAACCTTACACTGGAGGAGTGTCTAGCCAGCGAACCTTGAGGAGTGTCTAGCCAGCGAACCTTGAGGAGTGTCTAGCCAGCGAACCTTGAGGAGGTGTCTAGCCAGCGAACCTTGAGGAGTGTCTAGCCAGCGAACCTTACACTTGAGGAGTGTCTAACCAGCGAACATTACACTTGAGGAGTGTCTAGCCAGCGAAACTTGCGGAGTGTCTAGCCAGCGAACCTTACACTTGACGAGTGTCTAGCCAGCGAACCTTACACTTGAGGAGTGTCTAGCCAGGGAACCTTGAGGAGTGTCTAGCCAGCGAAATTTACACTTGAGGAGTGTCTAGCCAGCGAACCTTTAGGAGTGTCTAGCCAGCCAACCTTACACTTGAGGAGTGTCTAGCCAGCGAACCTTGAGGAGTGTCTAGCCAGCGAACCTTACACTTGAGGAGTGTCTAGCCAGCGAACTTTACACTTGAGGACTGTCTAGTCAGCCAACCTTACACTTGAGGAGCGTATAACCAGCGAACCTTACACTTTTCCAAATTATATTTTTAGAGATATTATTATCGTTGTTCTGTGTCGGTGAAATGCTCAATTCCCTAAGCGTCCATTTTTCTTTAGAATCCAACATTCTATCATTTTCCCGTTTAGTAACTTCTTTGTCAAAGCTATCGACTTGTTTTTTCTCCGATGGTATTTGTAAAAAAACTATCATGTTCTAGTGTCCAGTGGGAGAATGATCTGACCTGTCGCTAGTGCCCGAGGTTTGCATTGTTCTTGTCTTTGGGTTTGAAATCTCAAGGTACAGACTCCTCCAAAGTTTATCTTAATAGGACGAAATATTTGTTTCATTTTATTGCTATGTTTTTGAGTAGTATAAATTCAATTTTCAACGCCATTCAAAGAATAAAGGCACTAAATATCTCCGTCGCGTCGTTACATATTGAATAACATTATGATAATGACGTAGTACCATACATTTGTTGATACTTTCAATGCACTAGTAGTGAGCATTTAATATTTCCCGCAACAGGCACATGCAGAATGTGGTTCTATCGCCATGGGTTGCTGCTTAAAATCTATCAAGTGAAGACATAACTATTTGTATAAAGCACAACTAAGCTTAAATACACTCTAAATACCTCGTATGATTGACAAAAATGTGACGGAAAGATGATCTTACAATTACAACAAATCTTTTTGCTCTATTTATATTTCTCCCTCCGAGGTCAGATAAATGGAACACTGTACAGAACTAAACAGCAGCCATAATCACTTGCAGATACCACTATATGGCATTGGACCAAACGGCAGGAGCCCACACACCACCTCATCAATAACCAACCAACCAACCAACCAACTATCTATTTATATCTCATAATTGCTGATATATATTTTTTGCACACATTTCTGAACGAGCTATATGAAACCTCTCTGATAGTGATACGACCGAATGTGCGCACACGGGGAGTGTGTGTGTGTATGTATGTTTGTGTGTGTGATGTGTGTGTGTGGTGTGTGTGTGTGGTGTGTGTGTGTGTGTGTGTGTGTTAGCAGCACTTATCAAACCTCTCTGATAGTGATACGACCGAATGTGCGCATACGGGGAGTGTGTGTGTGTATGTATGTTTGTGTGTGTGGTGTGTGTGTGTGTGTGTGTGTTAGCAGAACTTATGCTAATGAAGAGTAGCACAGAAAGAGAGATGTATCCATTCGTGCGTGATAAATAGTGCACTGATCAGATCAATATCCGAGTGAACCGCGTTTGCTTGTGCAGGCTCTCGCCTGATGGAGACCGTTAAACTGGACACACGGTTACATTGAGTTCAATTGCTGAGTCAGTTCACACGACTCTACTAGCCTGACTTTAATAAGGAAAGCCAGCATTTCAAGCAGCTGGAACAGAGAAACTAGTTGTCTGTACATGTGGCCTGCAAATAACTTGCCTTTTTGTCTTTGCATTCAATTTTTTTGTTTTAACGAGACAGAACAAATGTCATTTGCGGACAATTTGATATCTGGTCTCTCATTTTGTACGTTGTTATCATCTTGGGCGTTTATATAGATCTATATACTGGTTTGACATCACTGTGCAATTGTATTTTGTATAGATTGTCGGTCTTGAGGAGATTGAACTTTGTGGTCAATTACTCACAACTAATAGTTGTCAGCATCGTACAGTAAAACAAGATTCAACTAAAGATACACTTCTAATATGAAGATGATACAGAGATTCAACTAATGATACACTTCCAATATGAAGATGATACAGAGATTCAACTAAAGATACACTTCCAATATGAAGATGATACAGAGATTCAACTAATGATACACTTCTAATATGAAGATGATACAGAGATTCTACTAATGATACACTTCTAATATGAAGATGATACTGAGATTCTACTAATGATACACTTCCAATATGAAGATGATACAGAGATTCAACTAATGATACACTTCCAATATGAAGATGATACAGAGATTCAACTAATGATACACTTCCAATGTGAAGATGATACAGAGATTCTACTAATGATACACTTCTAATATGAAGATGATACAGAGATTCTACTAATGATACACTTCTAATATGAAGATGATACAGAGATTCAACTAATGATACACTTCCAATGTAAAGGTTTACAATGGCAGTCAATATCTTGGCAAAGTGATCTACATTCACTTTTATTTTGAACAGACATCACCCTTGGTCTGAGCTATTGTACACTGATCATGCATTTTGAGAGGGCGATATCTAACAATGATAACGTTTGTTATGTGAATTGTTGCACTTTGTGTCTAGTAAAAGCTAGTTGAGTATAACAGCAACACGCGACCATCACTTCCGGTCTTTGAGAGCTCTGTTAAAACACCACGTCCAATGTTTGAGAACTTTGTGTAAAACCACTAAGTCGAGTTTTTTGAGAGTGCTTTCTAGAGTCGGTAGTTAATGATTGTTAATAGTGACTGAAAGACATCACACAAACAAGAAACAAACCAAAAACCTACATAAATCAATGTATTGTTTTTCTCGTTCTGTTGCTTATTTGTAGCCTCATTATGAACAATCATACAAGACAATACTGCATCTGATGTTCTTTAGTCTGGTGATTTGTTGATTGACATGACCGCACAATTAACTTAACGTCTTCATGCTGATTTAGTAGACTCTGCAGAGTCTCTATACAACCGGTTTCTCTTACATGTCATTGATCTAAAAACTATGCGTATACAATCTATTCCTGAATGCATTAACTGACACTGCCTCCGCTATTTCCTGCGGAAATGCAGTCCAAGCAATTATCACTCTCTGTCTAAAAATCAATTTTCTGATATCTTATACAAAAGTGTGTTTGGTGCGATGATTTGTTGACAGACAAAAAAGGTACAGTTAGAAACAGGTTTATTTCACGATTCTAAATAGGTGAGGATAGAGTTGACTGTCTCCATTGTTTCACGATTCTAAATAGGTGAGGATAGAGATGGTTGTCTCCATTGTTTCACGATCCTAAACAGACTAGGATAGAGTTGACTGTATCCATTGTTTCACGATTCTGAACAGACTAGGATAGAGTTGACTATCTCCATTGTTTCACGATTCTAAACAGACTAGGATAGAGTTGACTGTATCCATTGTTTCACGATCCTAAACAGACTAGGAACGAGTTGACTGTCTCCATTGTTTCACGATCCTAAACAGACTAGGAAAGAGTTGACTATCTCCATTGTTTCACGATCCTAAACAGACTAGGATAGAGTTGACTGTCTCCATTGTTTCACGATCCTAAACAGACTAGGATAGAGTTGACTGTCTCCATTGTTTCACGATCCTAAACAGACTAGGAAAGAGTTGACTGTCTTCATTGTTTCACGATCCTAAACAGACTAGGAAAGAGTTGACTATCTCCATTGTTTCACGATCCTAAACAGACTAGGAACGAGTTGACTGTCTCCATTGTTTCACGATCCTAAACAGACTAGGATAGAGTTGACTGTCTCCATTGTTTCACGATCCTAAACAGACTAGGAAAGAGTTGACTATCTCCATTGTTTCACGATTCTAAACAGACTAGGAAAGAGTTGACTATCTCCATTGTTTCACGATTCTAAACAGACTAGGAAAGAGTTGACTATCTCCATTGTTTCACGATTCTAAACAGACTAGGAAAGAGTTGACTATCTCCATTGTTTCACGATTCTAAACAGACTAGGAAAGAGTTGACTATCTCCATTGTTTCACGATTCTAAACAGACTAGGATAGAGTTTACTATCTCCATTGTTTCACGATTCTAAACAGACTAGGAAAGAGTTGACTATCTCCATTGTTTCACGATTCTAAACAGACTAGGATAGAGTTTACTATCTCCATTGTTTCACGATTCTAAACAGACTAGGATAGAGTTGACTATCTCCATTGTTTCACGATTCTAAACAGACTAGGATAGAGTTGACTATCTCCATTCTCCAACACTACTAGCAATACAGAAAGACGTTGCCTGGGTAACATACGAATGTCATCTTAGAAGCACCTGGCTGATGTAACTAGGGCATCCAGAAGCATTCCTGCTGGTAACAGTCCAACCAATTCAGGGATAGTTACCCCCCCCCCTCTCTACCTCACCCATTCAGTAAATTCAGGTTATGTTAAGTATCATCGAACCTCTTATTACTCAAAATTGAACAATTTTTGTCCAATAAATCCTTTGATAAATTGGGCCCACATAACATCCACATGTGAGTAGTTAACATTGACAGAAGCCATTATTATATACAATATTAAAATCACTTTGGCTATTCCGTAGTTGAACCTAGGAGAAACTGGCACTCTGACGTAGACGATTACTTGATTGACTTGACTTTTGTGTGACTCTTTCCTTCTCCAGAGAACATTGCTACTACTGTGACGTCAGTCCATTAATTGTGGAGGGGAAACCAGCGCTGGAGGCATGCACGAGCTGTCACAACCAAGACTCGCATACCACACTCATTGAGCACCCCTCTCCCACATCCACCTCACCTGCCTCCCTACCTTAGGCCTAGTGCCTGACTCCTGGCCCAGCCGTAGTGGAATATGATTGATCGTTCGGCTCATCACGTGCAGGCAAGTTACTACTCAGTTTTTCGTTTGTCACCGTTCACATAAGATGGCGACCATGCCTCTATTTGGTCGCCGTTATGTCTCTCTTACCTCTCATTCTTACCTATTTCATCATTTTGGTTATAAGCAAGCTAGGTTGTAGCGTGCATGTGGTCCCAAATACAACTGACTTCAAGCTATCTTCTACCTGCCCGATCTCTTTTATTCCTACCTACCAATAGTGTAAACTCATCTATGGTCAGATTGTGTTCATAATAAATAATTCTAGCTGTCTGTCTGTTTGTACGTCCGTCCGTTTGTCTGAAAACCTATTGTTGCCCACTAACCTACCAAAAAGCCGACCGACATTCCTATCTACCTACCGAGCTTTTTATTTGTGTGTGAGAGCGAGAAATAGATAGAGAAAACATATGTGGCCATCACCAGTGCCAACACAAGAAAAACTCTATGGCAGTGTCTACAGCTTTAGGATGACCGCTGCTTTAGTTGAACAAATTCAAGTCGACGTATGACAGCGTCGAAGAAGAAGAGGGAGAAGAGGCAGAAGAAGAAGGAGAGGGAGAAGGAGAAGAAGAAGAAGAAGAAGAAGGAGAAGAAGAAGGAGAAGAGAGAGAAGAGGGAGAAGAAGAAGGAGAGGGAGAAGAATAAGAAGAAGAAGAAGAAGAGGGAGAAGAAGAAGGAGAGGGAGAAGAAGAAGAAGAGGGAGAAGAAGAAGGAGAGGGAGAAGAAGAAGAAGAAGAAGAAGAAGAAGAGGGAGAAGAAGAAGGAGAGGGAGAAGAAGAAGAATAAGAAGAAGAAGAAGAAGAAGAGGGAGAAGAGGGAGAAGAAGAAGGAGAGGGAGAAGAAGAAGAAGAGGGAGAAGAGGGAGAAGAAGAAGGAGAAGAAGAAGAAGGAGAAGAAGAGGGAGAAGAAGAATGAGAGGGAGAAGAAGAAGAAGAGGGAGAAGAAGAAGGAGAAGAAGAAGAAGGAGAAGAAGAGGGAGAAGAAGAATGAGAGGGAGAAGAAGAAGAAGAGGGAGAAGAGGGAGAAGAAGAAGGAGAAGAAGAAGAAGGAGAAGAAGAGGGAGAAGAAGAATGAGAGGGAGAAGAAGAAGAAGAGGGAGAAGAAAAAGGAGAGGGAGAAGAAGAAGAAGAGGGAGAAGAAGAGGGAGAAGAAGAAGAAGAGGGAGAAGAAGAAGGAGAGGGAGAAGAAGAAGAAGAGGGAGAAGAGGGAAAAGAAGAAGGAGAGGGAGAAGAAGAAGAAGAGGGAGAAGAGGGAGAAGAAGAAGGAGAGGGAGAAGAAGAAGAAGAGGGAGAAGAAGGAGAAGAGGGAGAAGAAGAAGGAGAGGGAGAAGAGGGAGAAGAAGAAGAAGAAGAAGAAGAAGAGGGAGAAGAGGGAGAAGAAGAAGGAGAGGGAGAAGAAGAAGAAGAAGAAGAAGGAGAAGAAGAAGAAGAAGAAGAAGAAGAAGAAGAAGAAGGAGAAGAAGAAGAAGGAGAAGAAGAAGAAGAAGAAGGATTAGAAGAAGAAGAAGGATTAGAAGAAGAAGAAGAAGAAGGAGAAGAAGAAGAAGGAGAAGAAGAGGGAGAAGAAGAAGAAGAAGAAGTTCCAACAAATAATAACATCATTGACATACATATCTGGTTACAGTGCGATATTTGGTTACTTAATTAATTTGTGTCCCTCTTGTTTATCCTGCACTAGTTCATGGCGCATCAGTGTTCTCCCTCTCGTTTACTCTGCATTAGTTCATGCCTCCCCTCTCTATTGTATCTCTCGTTAACCCTACATTAGTTCACCTGCCTCCACTATTGGCTCTATCGTTAACCATTCATTAGTTCATTCCCCTCCCCCCTCTAATGTTTCTAACGTTAACCCTGTATTAGCATCGGTCCGCCTGGAGCAAGGATCCGCCAGGAGCAAACGTCCGCCTGGGGCAAATGTCCGCCTGGAGCAAGGGTCCGCCTGGATCAAGGGTCCGCCTGGAGCAATTGTCCGCCTGGAGCAAGGGTCCGCCTGGAGCAAACGTCTGCCTGGAGCAAGGGTCTGCCTGGAGCAAGGATCCGTCTGGAGCAAGAATTCGCCTGGAGCAAGGATCCGCCTGGAGCAAGGATCCGCCTGAAGCAAACGTCCGCCTGGAGCAAGGGTCTGCCTGGAGCAAGGGTCCGCCTGGAGCAAGGATCCGCCTGAAGCAAACGTCCGCTTGGAGCAAGGGTCCGCCTGAAGCAAAAGTCCGCCTGGAGCAAAATTTTCACCTCGAGCAAGGGTCAGTCTTGAGCAGGGTCTGCCTGGAGCAAAGGTCCGCCTGGAGCAAAAGTCCGCCTGGAACAAGTGTCCGCCTGGAGCAAGGGTCTGTCTGGATCAAGGGTCCGTCTAGAGCAAGGGTCTGCCTGGAAAAAGGGTCCGCCTTGAGCAAGGGTCTTTCTGAGTCGTCTCTTGGACTGGTTATCTGTGCTCATTATTCTGCAGCCCCATGGACTGGATCCTCTGTCAGCTGGAAATGTACAGCCCGGGAGTCGCCATCGGACAGCTGCGTGTGATTGACCTCGACTGAGCAGATGACGTGGTCATGCCTGGGTAACATACTTCCTCTATTCTGTTATTCGGTCAATGGAACTAAATTGAAATAATATGTAATAGAGTTACCTTCCTAACACTATTAATTCCCTTATATACTTTTCTGATTCCTTATTTTACTAAGAACTGGACACTTGAACGGTTATAAAACTTGCTTGTTTCACTGGACACTTGAACGGTTATAAAACTTGCTTGTTTCACTGGACACTTGAACGGTTATAAAACTTGCTTGTTTCACTAAGCACTGGACACTTGAACGGTTATAAAACTTAGGAACAAAAGGACTGCCGAAGACGGATGTGTCGGACCGAAAGGTGCAAATATCGCAGTCAAACTGTAAACTAGCGACACAACGCATTCCGTTCTCTGGACTACATCCTGCTACTTACAAAGCCCTGTTCAGGGCTTAGTAGCTGGAGATTGAGAACGAACGCAGAAGAAGAAAGAAGAAGGAATAAAATGATGTTTATGACATGGGCCTACTTAGAACATGGCATATTATACATTCTAGTTTTCAATTGAACACTTCAACAGTTCTACAAATAATCTCTTATATACATTTCGTAAATATGGTTCCATGTCAAACTAGTCTAGGTTCCTTCTCATCTAATATAAACTAAGAATCTACAAAAGTGAATTCTCAAATCAAAGCTCTTTGATTGTCTCGTCTGGATTTCTTGTACTTTCGTCTATGCCGTCAACGTCCTGTGTGGTACAAAGCTCTTGATATCCAATTGACTGGATCTTTTGTTCAGACACACCTCCTCTCTGGTGAGTTGACTGGATCTTTTATTCGGACACACCTCCTCTCTGGTGAGCTGACTAGATCTTTTGTTCAGACACACCACCTCTGGTGAGTTGACTATATCTTTTGTTCACAGAGCTGGACAGATCGTATGGCTAGATCTTTTGTTCCGAGACTCCGCCTCTCTGCTGAGTTGACTAGATCTTTTGTTCAGACACACCGCCTCTCTGCTGAGTTGACTAGATCTTTTGTTTGGACACATCGCCTCTCTAATCTATTGACTAGATCTGTTGTTGCCACACACAACCTCTCTGATCTATTGACTAGATCTGGGCACACAATGCTTGAAAAAGATATCTGTAGATTTAGTCAGCATGGCTGGCTGGTCTGTCGAGTAGATGTCAGTCGTCACCTTCCACTTGAAAGAATATGTGCAAGTCTCAGATCTATCTGTGAATCTACCTACATGCATACTTACCTACCTACCCACCTACTTACCTACCTATCTGCCTACCTACCTACCTACTTACCTGCTAACCTATCTACTCACATACCTGCATACCTGCATACCTGTATATCTTCCTTCCTTCCTTCCTTCCTTCCTTCCTTCCTTCTTTCCGTCCTTCGAGTCTTGTTTTCCCTCCTAGATCTAAAAATCTTCAAGTCTGTCTTCCTTCCTAGATCTATTGCTTTAGACTAATCTTGTGCTAAAATATGTTATTCCTCTATCCTTTCCTGGCAACACCAGCTGCCCACCTCCGACTGTTGGACATGAGGTCTTAGATGTGACCAAACTTCTCTATCAGGTCCTAGATGTCACCAAACGTTTCCATCAGGTCCTAGATGTCACCCAACGTTTCCATCAGGTCCTAGATGTCACCAAACGTTTCCATCAGGTCCTAGATGTCATAAAACTTCCCCATCAGGTCCTAGATGTCATCAAACTTCTCCATCAGGTCCTAGATGTCATCAAACTTCTCCATCAGGTCCTAGATGTCATCAAACTTCTCCATCAGGTCCTAGATGTCATCAAACTTCTCCATCACGTGCTAGATGTCATCAAACTTCTCCACCAGGTCCTAGATGTCACCAAATTTCCCCATCAGGTCCTAGATGTCACCAAACTTCTGCATCAGGTCCTAGATGTCACCAAATTTCTCCATCAGGTCCTAGATGTCATTAAACTTCTCCACCAGGTCCTACATGTCACAAAATGTCTCAACCAGGTCCTAGATGTCACCCACCGTCTCCACCAGGTCCTAGATGTCACCCAACGTTTCCATGAGGTTCTAGTTCCAACTTCTCCATGCTCTTACACAGTTCCCTGTTTCTCCTTTCCCGAGTATATTATTTAAACGGAAGTCTGATTATACTGCTAGATGATTCCCCAAGAGTATGGTCTATCCATTCTCTCCGTCGTTGGTCTCCAGTCGCAAGTGTTGGCCTGTGTTTGTTACTACATGTTCACGTGCTCGTGCCAGACGTGTGTCCGGCAGACAGGGGCACACGAGAGGTCAGAGCAGGGCAGTGTAGGCGCAGCAATCAGAGCAGGGCAGTGTAGGCGCAGCAATCAGAGCAGGGCAGTGTAGGCGCAGCAATCAGAGCAGGGCAGTGTAGGCGCAGCAATCAGAGCAGGGCAGTGTAGGCGCAGCAATCAGTGCAGGTCCCCCTTTGTCACGTCAGAAGGAGAAGTCACCAATAGAAGATACGGGAAGGGAAAGCAACTGGCATGGCTACCAAACGTACACAAATGTTTGAGACTTTACATTATTTTGCTATTTCTGTTTCTGTTTCTAAGAATCGACTTCACTGCACTCCGGGCATACCCATAGGTGCTCAGTCTCTCTCATCAAATGGCGTAAGGTATGGATGCTGATGGTCCCTGTAGCTCGCTGGTTTTACACTCTCCTGCGCCGTCCTCTCATGCGCCACACTCCGCTTGAACTTCGTTTAATGTCGAAACTTTGCAGTCTGTGGATTGCTGCTTCATCTATTGCGGTGTCCTCATCCAGCAGGCGGTCATTAATTGATTTCAAAATGTCACTTCTGTCCATCACCAATGTGCCCATGATGGGAGCCAGTGAAGCCAAGATGTCAGCTCTTTCATTGCCCTGAACCCCGGCATGAGCAGGACAGTAGATCCATGTCAACGACTGGAGGTTTGAGGCCTCAATAGCTGCTATCCACTCGTACCTAAGCCATCCCTTATGTGTGTTCTGAAGTACGGCTTGCGCGTCTTTTGCTAAACATATAGTTATTACATGTACAGGAGGAGCATCAGAGATGGCGTCGTACCGGCTGCATGTTTAACATTGCTCTGGTGTTTTAGTTCATTATGGATGCCACCAAGCCACGGATTTGCATGGAATACACACTAGTCGACGACTTACACTTGTGTTCACGGAAACGTGTTGTTTTCCATTTGGACTAGTCAATTCGTTCATTGTTTGTGTTTTCTTCCCTCCGATTATCCTGGTCTGGACTGTATGAATAGCACTAGGCTTAAACCTGTGTCGTATTCTCACGGTCTAGTTCACACGGCTCAACTTCACAAGATTGGTGCCATTCGTCCTAGCTACAGACAGCATCGCTTTTGGTGTAACTGTAAAAATAAGACACGTGCCTATAATGATGTAGAACATGTCGCCCGGCAGAGATGCTTAACACATCACTCACGGTTATGGAAAAGGCATGACACGACACACAACGATAGATGGCATCCTTCCTCCGCTGCCTTGCTGGATACCTTTTAACGGGTAAGGCTTCGGGAGTAAACCCTGAAGAAAAATCTGCATCCTGTGATATCTCCAGTCGTCTCGATAATGTCTTTCCACTGGCCAAATGTAGATCAGGACGAGAGAGTGAAGTTTAACAAAAGGCGCAGAGCCTTTCTCATTTTAATCTGAATGACCGCACGTCACCCATTTCAGCGGACACAGCCAGAGAGTCTGTGCCGAGGGCTCTGATTACAATAGTCTGTATAAAGACACCAACGAAACCTCGAATATCAGATTTTAAATCAATTAACCATATGGCCGACGGCATTAAGATAATGTTTGCAGTTTCACGAGAGATGAGAGCGAGAGAGAGAGAGAGAGAGAGAGAGAGAGAGAGAGAGATAGACAGAGAACATCATGAAAAACGGGCTAGAGGTAAACCGAGGAAAACACGGATTGATAGTGTGAACGAGACCTGCCGTAAAATGGGAAAATCAGTTTCTCAGGTCACGAGAGAGACGAAAGACAATACATACCACGACACTGGGATACAACCTGGTAGAAAGTGAGAAGACACTGGGATACAACCTGGTAGAAAGTGAGACGACACTGGGATACAACCTGGTAGAAAGTGAGACTACACTGGGATACAACCTGGTAGAAAGTGAGACTACACTAGGATACAACCTGGTAGAAAGTGAGACTACACTGGGATACAACCTGGTAGAAAGTGAGACGACACTGGGATACAACCTGGTAGAAAGTGAGACGACACTGGGATACAACCTGGTAGAAAGTGAGACGACACTGGGATACAACCTGGTAGAAAGTGAGACACTGGGATACAACCTGGTAGAAAGTGAGACACTGGGATACAACCTGGTAGAAAGTGAGACTACACTGGGATACAACCTGGTAGAAAGTGAGACTACACTGGGATACAACCTGGTAGAAAGTGAGACGACACTGGGATACAACCTGGTAGAAAGTGAGACGACACTGGGATACAACCTGGTAGAAAGTGAGACGACACTGGGATACAACCTGGTAGAAAGTGAGACACTGGGATACAACCTGGTAGAAAGTGAGACTACACTGGGATACAACCTGGTAGAAAGTGAGACTACACTGGGATATAACCTGGTAGAAAGTGAGACGACACTGGGATACAGCCCGGTAGAAAGTGAGACGACACTGGGATACAACCTGGTAGAAAGTGAGACGACACTGGGATACAACCTGGTAGAAAGTGAGACGACACTGGGATACAACCTGGTAGAAAGTGAGACGACACTGGATACAACCTGGTAGAAAGTGAGACTACACTGGGATACAACCCGGTAGAAAGTGAGACTACACTAGGATACAACCTGGTAGAAAGTGAGACGACACTGGGATACAACCCGGTAGAAAGTGAGACTACACTGGGATACAACCTGGTAGAAAGTGTGACTACACTGGGATACAACCTGGTAGAAAGTGAGACGACACTGGGATACAACCTGGTAGAAAGTGAGACTACACTGGGATACAACCTGGTAGATAGTGAGACGACACTGGGATACAACCTGGTAGAAAGTGAGACAACACTGGGATACAACCTGGTAGAAAGTGAGACGACACTGGGATACAACCTGGTAGAAAGTGAGATGACACTGGGATACAACCTGGTAGAAAGTGAGACGACACTGGGATACAACCTGGTAGAAAGTGAGACGACAGAAGAAGAAGAAAAAACTGTTCGGAAATTATCTCATGTTTTAACTCCCCCCCCCCCCTTCCCCCCAACCCCAACCCACCCAGCTCACACATTCCTTCATTTTATCATGCCTGCTGATGGGGCCAGTTGATATTCTATTTGGCCTCATTAAAATTAAGCTGCAACACGAATGTCAGCTATATGGTTAGTAGACATGGCATATCACATCCATGACTCTGACCTTCACCAACAAATGGATCCTTCACTTTATCTGTGACCCCAGATTTATAGCACGCAAAGAATTGTTGTACAGACCGCTTCAGCGGCGAGTCTAGTCGGATATCATGAGAGAGGACAGGATCGATAGCTTACCGTTCGACGAGTCATAGAGGAATGACAATATGTTTCATTAGAAACCACAACAGAAGAGAAGATTGGGGAGTACATTAAATACCAGGAGATGTACAATAGAAGATTGGGGAGTACATTAAATACCAGGAGAGATACAATAGAAGATTGGGGAGTACATTACATACCAGGAGAGATACAATAGAAGATTGGGGAGTACATTACATACCAGGAGAGATACAATAGAAGATTGGGGAGTACATTACATACCAGGAGATGTAGAATAGAAGGCGGCGGCAAGCACAACGAGTGGAACTTACGTTGACAGCTTATTCATTGTGAATGGCTGTAGTAAGGTCACAATTGTTGATTGCTCCCGTAGAATCAGCAGAGAAAGCCAGTGCTTGCTACTGATGTTCCAACTCTGTGACACAGAAGCCTATCTCTATAATCCCTTCCCTCCAAACTAAGCAGTCCTCTGGCCTGAGCAGCAATACACTGAATTTGAGTTTTTGTTACCTCTCTTCTTTTCTCCGCTCTCTCTATCCATCAATCACTGCTCTCTCTCTCTCTTCTATTCTCCCCTGTCTCTATCTATCAATCACTGCTCTCTCTCTCTCCTCTTATTGTCTCCTCCTCTCTCGCTTCTCCTCTCTCTCTTTCCCTCTCTCTCCCCCATCTCCATATCTATCCATCACTGCAATCTCTGATTCCTTCTCTCATTCCCACAAAAGTGAGGCATTTTACTTTTGTATTGAAAGCAGACCCTAAATTGTGCCGATTGTCATCGATAATAAAGATGAGTCTTGAACGCGCTTTTCGCGACAACGATTGTTAAAGAGAGATGAGAAATGCGGGATAAGTTGTGAGCAGAAGTTGTAGGCTAGTCGGTGTGCTGGCTCACGGGCAGAGACAATGTCGCGCGGCGCTTCGTAAGGGGCCTTAACATTCTCCTCCCGTCAGGCAGGCCACAACCCCTCCCACCGACTCACCCTCTCCACAACGCTGTACAAGTCTTGCTGGCACTCTCTTCCCCCACAACGCCACCATCACCACCACCACCACCAACAACCACATTAATTCCTGGCAGATTCGGTTACCTCCAAGCTTTCCTCTGCTCTCCAATCAGCAACGTCAGTAGCGATCGTTCACAGGCAGCCGATGACCTCAACCACAGCGACGAAGATAACGACGGCAGCAATATCACCACAGAGCACAGTCTTGGCAGCAGCGGCATACGTGGTGAGTGGAGCTAGACAGGGATACCAGGTTGGATGTAGTCGTACTTGTACCTTCAATCAATATCAGAGTGACCCGTGCTCCTGATTTCACCTTGAGTCTGTGGTCGGTCGTCTGCTTGTGGCTGGCGGCAGTGGATGCTGGCTAACTTGGCTCAGTCTCCTGGTTGCGGTCGCTTTTTGGTAGGCGTCATTAATGAGGTCTCTCCTGTACAGTAAGTCGGACTAGTTTGTGTAAAGGTTGTTCAAACTCTTGTAATATGAATTATATCACTGCTACAAAGTGTCAAATAGGCCGTCGATAGAAAATGTGATCTAGGCTTTCCGTACAAAGTGTGATTTAAGTCGTCGATATAGAGTTTGATGAAGACCGTCAGTACAAAGCGTGATTTAAGTCGTCGATATAGAGTTTGATGTAGACCGTCAGTACAAAGTGTGATTTAAGTCGTCGATATAGAGTTTGATGAAGACCGTCAGTACAAAGCGTGATTTAAGTCGTCGATATAGAGTTTGATGTAGACCGTCAGTACAAAGTGTGATTTAAGTCGTCGATATAGAGTTTGATGTAGACCGTCAGTACAATTAACGCATATATTTGTAGACCGTCCGTGCCATCAACGTATATTTTAAGTCGTCAGTACACATGTGATTGAAGTAGTCGGTAGAGACCATGTGTGAATGAGATCGTTTGTTCATACACGATGTGAATTAGGCCGTCGGTACACATGTTAATTAGGCCGTCGGTACACATGTGAATTAGGCTGTCGGTACACATGTGATTTATCGTTATAAACAGGTGTAGTACACGACGTCAAAACAATGAGTGATTTATGTCGTCAGTACAAATATGTTGATATAACTCTTCGATAAAAACAAGGTTTGATTTATGTCGTCAGTACAAATACGTTGATATAACTCTTTGATAAAAACAAGGTTTGATTTATGTCGTCAGTACAAATACGACACGAGTGGTCCGTCGGGGTCTTTGTTTATAACAAGGTCAAGAATAGCATCGCTGGTACACAGAGAGCGCATTGTTAGATGTGACATGGCATAACACGTTCCTTGGATAGGAGGTTTGTTTAAAACAGCATAGATGGCGCCTAACAGGCTGCGGGTCTATTTTGCTCTAGTGTTTGAGTCTATTAAGATGAATTCGCACATGGGTTAACAACTCTTCGCCGCATTTGTTCCAACGCCGCGGAGTAATAAGCTGCTCGACTTAGTCTTCCTTCCGGCTACATCCAGCTCATGCTGGGACCTGCACAGGGGCATCTGCCCTGGTAGAAGTACAGGTCGACTAAGTGGAACCTGGACTGGGGCATCTGCCCTGGTAGAAGTACAGGTCGACTAAGTGGGACCTGGGCAGGGGCATCTGCCCTGGTAGAAGTACAGGTCGACTAAGTGGAACCTGGACTGGGGCATCTGACCTTGTAGAAGTACAGGTCGACTAAGTGGGACCTGGGCAGGGGCATCTGCCCTGGTAGAAGTACAGGTCGACTAAGTGGGACCTGGACAGGGGCATCTGCCCTGGTAGAAGTACAGGTCGACTAAGTGGGACCTGGACAGGGGCATGTGACCTTGTAGAAGTGCAGGTCGACTAAGTGGGACCTGGACAGGGGCATCTGACCTTGTAGAAGTACAGGTCGACTAAGAACTAAGAATAAGAAGTATAAACACACGTGATCTGGGTCCTCAATACAAACAAAAAAGTGATTTTTAAGCTGTCGGTTCGATCAGAACTGACAAAGTGTGATTTAGGCATGGACACGTGGGATTTATGTCCTCGAAACAAGTATTGATTTGATTTAGATCGTTTGTACAAACAACTGTAATTTAGGTTGTCTTGTGATATAGACCATCATTACAAACATATGTGATTTCGCTCGTAAAGTACACTTTTATTTAATGGAAATTTTGTGAAAACGCTTATGAATTATAGTGCCAGTTTGTATGCATAATGTTTAGACTATACTTCCATATACCCTTGTTCCAGTTAATTGGTGTCAACATAATTGCACGTGCTTTGAATCTGTAACACATAAATATGATTTTAGAATCCACAACACATATCATCCATTTAGAATGCTCACACAACTGACTGGTGTTGATAGCTTATCTACAGACATACATAATGTAGGATATTTATATGTGAGCTGGGATGCATACACACATATCTGTAATTTAGGAAGTCTGTAGAAATATGTGTAATTAATAGTGTCGCTGCCTAGCGACCCCCCCCCCCCCCCCCCCAACCCCCAACCCCCAACCATCTAAGACACCAATGCAACCGTCTAGGTCACGCTTGAAATAGGTCAGCTCCACAAGAGGCATAAAGAGAATAAGAGGTGGCTAGCCGTTAGGACATGCTTGAAATAGGTCAGCTCCACAAGATGCATAAACAGAATAAGAGGTGGCTAGCCGTTAGGACACGCTTGAAATAGGTCAGCTCCACAAGATGCATAACCAGAACTTTTATTAGAAACTCAACAATCAAGAAAGCATGATTGCTCATAGGAGTTGATAAAATCAGTGATCAGACAGAAGCAACCACAGCAGAGATGTTATAGAAATGTCAGTGGTCAGACAGAAGCAACCACAGCAGAGATGTTATAGAAATGTCAGTGGTCAGACAGAAGCAACCACAGCAGAGATGTTATAGAAATGTCAGTGGTCAGACAGAAGCAACCACAGCAGAGATGTTATAGAAATGTCAGTGGTCAGACAGAAGCAACCACAGCAGAGATGTTATAGAAATGTCAGTGTTTGGACAGAAGCATCCACAGCAGAGATGTTATAGAAATGTCAGTGGTCAGACAGAAGCAACCACAGCAGAGATGTTATAGGAATGTCAGTGGTTAGACAGAAGCAACCACAGCAGAGATGTTATAGAAATGTCAGTGGTCAGACAGAATCAACCACAGCAGAGATGTTATAGAAATGTCAGTGGTTAGACAGAAGCAACCACAGCAGAGATGTTATAGAAATGTCAGTGGTCAGACAGAAGCAACCACAGCAGAGATGTTATAGAAATGTCAGTGTTTGGACAGAAGCATCTACAGCAGAGATGTTATAGAAATGTCAGTGGTTAGACAGAATCAACCACAGCAGAGGTGTTATAGAAATGTCAGTGGTCAGACAGAAGCAACCACAGCAGAGATGTTATAGGAATGTCAGTGGTCAGACAGAAGCAACCACAGCAGAGATGTTATAGAAATGTCAGTGGTCAGACAGAAGCAACCACAGCAGAGATGTTATAGAAATGTCAGTGATCAGACAGAAGCAACCACAGCAGAGATGTTATAGAAATGTCTTGCTAAGGTTTGGGACAGAGAAGACATTCTAGCAGACTGGAAGCAAGGCTATGTAATAAAGTTGCCAAACGAGGGATATCTGCGCCAAGTCTACACATTATAGAGGGATAAAGTTATTATTCGTTCCTGAGAAATATTGGACAGGGTCATCCTAAAGCATGGGTCGGGGAAATGCGGTAAATGACCCATATGGGGTAAAAGTAACGGGTCGGGGAAATGCGGTAAATGACCCACATGGGGTAGAAGTAACGGGTCGGGGAAATGCGGTAAATGACCCACATGGGGTAAAAGTAACGGGTTGGGGAAATGCGGTAAATGACCCACATGGGGTAAAAGTAACGGGTCGGGGAAATGCGGTAAATGACCCACATGGGGTAAAAGTAACAGGTCGGGGAAATGCGGTAAATGACCCACATGGGGTAAAAGTAACGGGTCGGGGAAATGCGGTAAATGACCCACATGGGGTAAAAGTAACGGGTCGGGGAACTGTGGTAAATGACCCACATGGGGTAAAAGTAACGGGTCGGGGAAATGCTGTAAATGACCCACATGGGGTATAAGTAACGGGTCGGGGAACTGCGGTAAATGACCCACATGAGGTAGAACGAACGGGTCTGGGAATTGTAGCAAATGACCCACATGGGGTAGAACGAACGGGTCTGGGAATTGTAGTAAATGACCCACATGGGGTAGAACGAATGGGTCTGGGAATTGTAGTAAATGACCCACATGGGGTAGAACGAACGGGTCTGGGAATTGTAGTAAATGACACTCATGCGATAGAAATAGATTATTTGAAGTTTTAAAAAAATAGCAATAAAAGTCAATCACAATTTGTATACAATTTGATATGACAGTATTGTGTGAAAACTGGAGAAAACGACGTTCAGTCATACTTATTTGTATAGATAACTACTGAAACATTCTTGCGGCTAGGTAGTTGAGAATCGACAAGATGGTCACTCCGCGGACCATATGTCAGACAGTCCTGAAGAGCTTATGTAAAGACGTGATGACGTTTCCAAATCAGGTGATGCCTAACGAGAAAGACATGCAACATAGTAGTCGTCTGGCTTCCTTCTATCTCTGTTCACATAGTGGTCGTCTGGCTTCCTTCTATCTCTGTTCACATAGTGGTCGTCTGGCTTCCTTCTATCTCTGTTCACATAGTAGTCGTCTGGCTTCCTTCTATCTCTGTTCACATAGTGGTCGTCTGGCTTCCTTCTATCTCTGTTCACATAGTGGTCGGCTGGCTTCTTTCTATCTCTGTTCACATAGTGGTCGTCTGGCTTCCTTCTATCTCTGTTCACATAGTGGTCGGCTGGCTTCCTTCTATCTCTGTTCACATAGTGATCGTCTGGCTTCCTTCTATCTCTGTTCACATAGTGGTCGTCTGGCTTCCTTCTATCTCTGTTCACATAGAGGTCGTCTGGCTTCCTTCTATCTCTGTTCACATAGTGGTCGTCTGGCTTCCTTCTATCTCTGTTCACATAGTGGTCGTCTGGCTTCCTTCTATCTCTGTTCACATAGTGGTCGGCTGGCTTCCTTCAATCTCTGTTCACATAGTGGTCGTCTGGCTTCCTTCTATCTCTGTTCACATAGTGGTCGGCAGGCTTCCTTCTATCTCTGTTCACATAGTGGTCGGCTGGCTTCCCTCTATCTCTGTTCACACAGTGGTCGGCTGGCTTCCTTCTATCTCTGTTCACACAGTGGTCGGCTGGCTTCATTATATCAATGTTCACACAGTGGTCGGCAGGCTTCCTTCTATCTCTGTTCACGCAGTGGTCGGCTGGCTTCATTACATCTATGTTCACACAGTGGTCGGCTGGCTTCTTTCTATCTCTGTTCACATAGTGGTCGGCTGGCTTCATTACATCTATGTTCACACAGTGGTCGGCTGGCTTCATTACATCTATGTTCACACAGTGGTCGGCAGGCTTCCTTCTATCTCTGTTAACACAGTGGTCGGCTGGCTTCATTACATCTATGTTCACACAGTGGTCGGCTGGCTTCATTACATCTATGTTCACACAGTGGTCGGCTGGCTTCATTACATCTATGTTCACACAGTGGTCGGCTGGCTTCATTACATCTCTGTAAACTAACTTAGGCACCGAAAATCTGGCTACACGGATTTAAACAAAAGAATTGAGCGCATAAAAGTGTACGAATAATTTTCAAGACTTTTTTGTTGGTTAGTTTGGATAGCAGCATTAGTAGGAACCTGATTATTTTACGGAACATGTGTCCAACACACGTGTACGTGTTTGACTCAGGAGTACGCCAACTACACGTTATGTCGGCTTTACTATATTTGATATAATCTGCTGTCAGCCTATAATATTTGATCAAATTTGTTGTGAACCTCTTAAATTTGATAAAATCTGTTGTGAATCACTTATATTTGATCAAATGTGAATCACTTATATTTGATCAAATGTGAATCACTTATATTTGATCAAATGTGAATCACTTATATTTGATCAAATGTGAATCACTTATATTTGATCAAATGTGAATCACTTATATTTGATCAAATGTGAATCACTTATATTTGATCA
The DNA here is from genome assembly GCA_036924085.1 of Ariolimax columbianus. Taxonomy (NCBI): domain Eukaryota; kingdom Metazoa; phylum Mollusca; class Gastropoda; order Stylommatophora; family Arionidae; genus Ariolimax; species Ariolimax columbianus. Next base: position 2,843,481 of record JAVGWX010000003.1, read on the forward strand.
AATGTGAATTTCTTATATTTGATCAAATGTGAATCACTTATATTTGATCAAATGTGAATCACTTATATTTGATCAAATGTGAATCACTTATATTTGATCAAATGTGAATCACTTATATTTGATCAAACGTGAATTACTTATATTTGATCAAATGTGAATCACTTATATTTGATCAAACGTGAATCACTTATATTTGATCAAATGTGAATCACTTATATTTGATCAAATGTGAATCACTTATATTTGATCAAATGTGAATCACTTATATTTGATCAAACGTGAATTACTTATATTTGATCAAATGTGAATCACTTATATTTGATCAAACGTGAATCACTTATATTTGATGAAATGTGAATCACTTATATTTGTCTATATATTCAAGCCTTATTGTTATAATTCAAGTTATTTGGCAATTCTTGTTTATATCTGTACACGTGTCTTCTCTAAATCTTGTTTTGGGCTGCAGTAAACTCAGGGCGCTGTGCGGATAGTACACTCAGGGCGTGTATTGACAGTACACTCAGGGCGTTGTGCGGACAGTACACTCATGGCGCTGTGCGGACAATACACTCAGGGCGTATATTGACAGTACACTCAGGGCGCTGTGCGGATAGTGCACTCAGGGCGTGTATTGACAGTACACTCAGGGCGTTGTGCGGACAGTACACTCAGGGCGCTGTGCGGATAGTACACTCAGGGCGTGTATTGACAGTACACTCAGGGCGTTGTGCGGACAGTACACTCAGGGCGCTGTGCGGACAGTACACTCAGGGCGTGTATTGACAGTACACTCAGGGCGCTGTGCGGACAGTACACTCAGGGCGTGTATTGACAGTACACTCAGGGCACTGTGCGGACAGTACATTCAGGGCGTTGTGCGGACAGTACACTCAGGGCGCTGTGCGGACAGTACACTCAGGGCATTGTGTGGACAGTACACTCAGGGCGCTGTGCGGACAGTACACTCAGGGCGCTGTGCGGAAAGTACACTCAGGGCGTTGTGCGGACATTACACTCAAGGCGTTGTCCGGACAGTACACTTAGGGCGCTGTGCGGACAGTACACTCAGGGCGCTGTGCGGACAGTACACTCAGGGCGTTGTGCGGACAGTAAACTCAGGGCGTTGTGCGGACAGTACACTCAGGGCGTTTTGCGGACAGTACACTCAGGGCGCTGTGCGGACAGTACACTCAGGGCGTTGTGCAGACAGTACACTCAGGGCGCTGTGCGGACAATACACTCAGGGCGTTGTGCGGACAGTACACTCAGGGCGCTGTGCGGACAGTACACTCAGGGCGTGTATTGACAGTACACTCAGGGCGTTGTGCGGACAGTACACTCAGGGCGGTGTGCGGACAGTACACTCAGGGGGTGTATTGACAGTACACTCAGGGCGTGTATTGACAGTACACTCAGGGCGTTGTGCGGACAGTACACTCAGGGCGTTGTGCGGACAGTACACTCAGGGCGTTGTGCGGACAGTACACTCAGGTCGTTGTGCGGACAGTACACTCAGGGCGCTTTGCGGACAGTACACTGAGGGCGCTGTGCGGACGGTACACTCAGGGCGTGTATTGACAGTACACTCAGGGCGTTGTGCGGACAGTACACTCAGGGCGTTTTGCGGACAGTACACTCAGGGCGTTTTGCGGACATTACACTCAGGTCATTGTGCGGACAGTACACTCAGGGCGCTTTGCGGACAGTACACTCAGGGCGCTTTGCGGACAGTACACTGAGGGCGCTGTGCGGACGGTACACTCAGGGCGTGTATTGACAGTACACTCAGGGCGTTGTGCGGACAGTACACTCAGGGCGTTGTGCGGACAGTACACTCAGGGCGTTTTGCGGACAGTACACTCAGGTCATTGTGCGGACAGTACACTCAGGGCGCTGTGCGGACAGTACACTCAGGGCGCTGTGCGGACGGTACACTCAGGGCGTTGTGCGGACAGTACACTCAAGGCGTTGTGCGGACAGTACACTCAGGGCGCTGTGCGGACAGTACACTCAGGGCGTTGTGCGGACAGTAAACTCATGGCGCTGTGCGGACAGTACATTCAGGGCGTGTATTGACGGTACACTCAGTACCGTCGTAGTTCTGACCATAAACGATGCCGACTAGCGATCCGCAGGAGTTGCTTCGATGACTCTGCGGGCAGCTTCCGGGAAACCAAAGTGTTTGGGTTCCGGGGGAAGTATGGTTGCAAAGCTGAAACTTAAAGGAATTGACGGAAGGGCACCACCAGGAGTGGAGCCTGCGGCTTAATTTGACTCAACACGGCCAACACTGAAATGATTGACATGCCGAGACCACTCTTCTGGGGCCTAATATGGAACTGGTGCTGGACTTAGACCCCCAGAAATCTGGGGTTATGCCCCCTGGGGCTCGGTTTTGTCTGCATCCAGTGTTTGATAAAGGAATTGACGGAAGAGCACTATCAGGAGTGGAGCCTGAGACCTAAGTTAACTTACCACGCCAATACTGCAGAATGACTATCAAAAGTACACCTTCGTGGGGTCTAATAGAGAACATGTGCTGGAATTAGACCCTCGAAAATTTTGGGGCTACCCTCTAAGAAACTTGATTGTCTCGCTAAGGAAATTGACGGAAGGGCACCACCAGGTGTGGAACCTGCGGCTTAATTTGACTGAACACGCCAATGCTGTAGAACAACTGACAAATTGAGAGCACTGCCGTTTGGGTCTAATAATGAACGTACGCTGGTATTAGACTCACGGACGACAAGTCAGCTCAAATGAAAGAACGCTACGGAAATCGTGTTTAACTCCGCAGATTTCAAATACCTGGTCATTGACAAACAAAAGCCCTCAATAAATTCGTCTGACCAAATAGTGAACGGGTGCTGGAAATAGATCTGAAGACAGGTCAGTTTTACCCTACAAATGACAGGGCGTTGCTACGGAAAACCAGCTCAAATCGAGAGGAGCCGCAGACACTTTGGTTCACGTACCAGGCTGATAAGCCAAGGGCGCGAGGCTACCATGTGGGGGATTACGGCCGAACCCTTGAAAGCCGCAATCCCGCCCAAAATCTCAGCACCACTGCAATGGGAGGCTCCTACATGCTCGGGACCTGGGGCTTGCGCCCCAGCCCTATCAGGTAGAGCCACAGTAAGAGGTCCTTGCCGCCCGCAAATCAAAGCGGGCGGAAAACTGCTTGATACTCACCCTATACGGCGATGGGGTGCGAAAAACACCAACCAAAGACTTAGAACCTGGTCGGGGTGTCGAAAACAGTAGAGCAGCCACCACACTGTGAACTGTCAAGACTCAACCACTGACCATGAGAGTTGTCCGCACACCAGGCGATCAACATCTCTGTGACATTACCAGGCTTGTCCTCTGGCTAAATGCACTCCGGTTACGATATCTACCTCTGTACGTTATCAGCCATAACTATCATGCTGGACGCAGAAGAGATGCAGACCAGCGGACATTGCACACCTGCCCCACTGTGTCAACACCCCAGGTGGCGGGGAATGCTAGGCGTACCATCCCTGCATAGAAGCCAAGAAAATAAAGGGAAAAAGAGATACCCCACTCACATGCAAATGCTACGTTTCTGGCAGGACGTGACGATCCTGGGATACAGACACACTGGACTGCCTCTCTTCCGGGTAAACCAGTCCATCTCATATATCACATACCATCATTGCACCCTATAGACACGAGTAGTGAAGACTCGATAGTCTGGTAAGACAGCTTCCATAGGAGAGAAAACTCTGATCGTAAACAACTGCTGCCTTGCAGATAGGCTGGGGACAGCCAAAGGCTAAGGAGGGCATCCCTACAGAAACGCCTGTTGAAATCGGATGCACGGGGCCGCAAGCCTAACAAAACAGTGCAACGTAAATCACAGTATGATGGCAGCACAACCTATTCGAAAAACGTATGGCGCTCATCCTGAGGAGACCCGCCAGGCAGCGATAGCGCCGGGCCCCACGCCTCGAAGGGGCCCACCCTTGACTACTGGTGGTCACCCACCCATGTGTCGTGGAGTCAAGGCACATGGCTATGGGGAAACGACTATTGGCCAAAACTTCAAGACCCTCAGAATATTACAGTGGAATGCGGAGGGAGTCATTAACAAAAAACTTTCCCTAACACATCACCTGCATGAAGGTAAGATTGACGTGGCATGTATCCAGGAAACGCACCTCAACAATAACCATAAATTCTCAATCAGAGGATACCAGACTTTCCGTCTAGATAGAGAAGGCCACAAAGGAGGGGTCCTGATACTGACCAGAAACAGCATACCGAGTAGCGCGGTACCTGTCAATCACACCGGACAAGCAGAAATTGTAGGAGTTGACATAATGGCTCAAGAGACGAAGCTCCGCATTTTCAATCTGTACGGACCACCAAACAGAGACCTATCGCTCTCGAGTATGGAGGTCAGAGACTCCAACTGCATAGTGGTTGGAGATTTCAACAGCCACTCGGAGAGATGGGGATACTCTGACACAGACAGCAGAGGTGACGAAGTGGAAGATTGGGAGATAGATGCAAATCTCTCCCTAATCAATAGGCCGGAGGATAGCCCTAGCTTCTATTCAAGAACATGGCATACCACCTCGACTCCAGATTTGGCCTTCTCCACACAGGACATACACAATAAAATAGACCGCCAGGTGCTAAACCAACTGGCAGGTAGCGACCACAGGCCGATCAGGCTAACCATTGACATGGAAGTAGGCCCACAGGAAACAAAACCGCTCCCACGTTGGAATTACAAACGAGCCGACTGGGACAGATTTGCAATCCTGACAGATGGGCTGTGTGAAACCATCAACACACGAAACACCAAAATGAAGCCCATGGTAGAGAGCCTAAGCAAGGCAATAATGCAAGCCGCCACTGAAACCATCCCAAGAGGAGCTAGGAAAAACTATAAGCCCTACTGGAATGATGAGTTACAGAAAGTGGAAGATGCAGTAACAAATGCTAGAAACATGGCAGAACGAGAAAAATCCGTGGAGGCAAACATCGCCCTCAAAGCCGCCGCGGCGAAGTACAAACACACTCTCAAGCAAACAGCAAGAGAAAGTTGGAAAAATAAAACGGAAAGTTTAAACCTGGACAAAGAAGGGAACAAGCAATGGAAGCTAGTCAGAGCCATGAACGACGAAACCCCGTCAAATAAACAAATTACTATCAAGCAAGGCGAGAACTTGATCACAGGTAAGAAAGCCGCAAACGCCTTTGTCGATCACTATGCCAGAGCAAACCACATCGAGGTCCCTGCAGATAAGCATACAGACATTAGCGAAGAGCTAAAGGGGCACGAAAACAAAAATACGGCTCCTGAAGAGCACATGATGGCCAAACTAACAATGCGCGAAATGGAAGAGGCTATGAGAACACTAAAGAGAAGGAAATCTCCCGGAAAAGACGGGATAACAAACGAAATGCTGATGGGGCTGGGCCAAACAGCGAAGGAAAAACTACTATCAGTCCTGAACCAAAGCTGGAAAAGGGGTATTGTACCCCAGGCATGGAAAGATGCAATACTGGTACCAGTACCAAAAACAGGAAAGGACAAAACAGATCCGAATGGATACAGGCCCATAAGCCTACTGAGCTGTGTCGGCAAGCTGATGGAACGGATGATAAACACCAGACTGATGTGGCATCTGGAAGAAAAACGAATACTAATTCCACAGCAAGCCGGCTTCAGACAGCACAGATCCACTGAGGACCAGGTCATCCTCATAGCCCAGGAGATAGAAGATGCCTACCAGGCACAGAAACACATAGTAGCTGTTTGGGTGGATCTGGAAAAGGCATTTGACAAAGTCTGGAAGGATGGACTTAGAGTCAAGCTAAGAAGAAGTGATGTTTGTGGGAAGATGTACAAGTGGATCAACCACTACCTCAAACAAAGAACGGCCAGAGTCCAAGTACAAGGGCAGATGAGCAAAAAGGTGACACTCGAGCAGGGAGTACCCCAAGGGGGAGTACTGTCACCCACACTCTTCCTGGTATATATAAACGATATTACAGAGAATATACCAAGAAGAGTCCATAGCTCAATGTTTGCAGACGATCTGGCTATGTGGACCTCTGAAAAGAATCTCACCATAGCAAGAAATCGGATGCAAACGGCCCTAACATCGCTGGAAGAGTGGGCGAACTCATGGCTGGTCAAAATAAACGAGGAGAAAACCACGTGCACAATATTCTCGCTCTCATTAAAACCCCAAAGTACCAAATTAAGCCTAAATGGCAAAATCCTGCAGCCAAACGACAACCCAACCTATCTGGGAGTCACATTTGATCGGCGCATGACATGGAAAAGTCAGATTGAGAGAAACCGAATGAAAGCCAGAGAAAGAATGGCGATCATGAGGAAACTTGCTGGCACAAGCTGGGGAGCAGACGAAGGCATACTAAAGAAACTGTACACTGGAAGAGTGAGACCAGTTCTCGAGTATGGCATCGCGGCATGGACAACAGCAGCGAAGGCGAACTTCGATAAAGTTAACAAACTTCAAAACCAAGCCATGAGAATCATAACTGGTGGCATGAAGTCAACGCCAATTGTAGAACTTGAAAAGATTACAAAACTGCAATCCATGACCGACAGAAGAGACTGCAGAGCCCAGCTGCAGTCAGAGAAACTCCGAAGACTGACGGACCATCCAATGTACCAGAGGCTAAACAATTTGGGAACTGGGAAACTAAAGCGGAGAAACTTTGCAGAAATAGCCAAAGCAAAGATGCACGAAGATCCCATAAACGCACTAACAACACCAAAACCCATCACTACTGTACGAAAACCTACTTGGAGGCAGGATATATTTCCAGAGGTGGTAGAAAATATACCAGGTATTGCAAACAAAAACTGCCAGACCGAAAAAGAAAGGAGAGACACTACCTTAAGCTTCATAACGAAAAGCTACCCAAGCATGGACTGGACCCATGCATACACCGACGGTTCTGTAACAAACACTACACAGAACGGAGGGGCAGGAGCATTCCTGAACCTACCAAATGGCAGAAAAATAACACTGTCATTCGCTACTGGTAAGTACACGAGCAATTTCAGAGCAGAGGCAGAGGCACTGAGGGCGGCAGTGGAAGAAATGGTAACACACAGTGAAAATGAGAGCCATATAGTCCTGCTGACAGATGCTCTCGAAGTAGTCACAGCGCTAAAAAGCCAGAAAAACACTGAGCTTAATGACTTAAGAGCAGCACTCTGCAAACTGTGCCAACAGTCCGCACCAAAAAGGGTAGTGGTACAGTGGGTTCCGTCACACTGCAACATCCAAGGCAACGAGGAGGCAGACAGACTGGCAAAAGAAGGTGCAAGGCTACCACAAATAGATACCAGTATGACGTACGAAGAGTCAAAACGGCTTATCAAAGCCAGGTACATGTCCAAATGGGAAACCGAACATACTGGTTACACCAAAAACGATGCCTATTACCAGTTGAACCGAAGAGAGCAGGTCGTTGTCTTCAGACTTCGCACTGGCCACAACAGACTGAGGTACCACCTCTTCAACAAATTGAAGATAGGGTGTACCGACGAATGCCCGTGCGGTACTGGTAAAATGACCACTGAACATCTGCTGCAGAACTGCCCGACATACGAGGATCAGAGAGAGCAGATGTGGCCATTGCCAGTGGAACTGCAAGACAAGCTCTATGGTTGTGGCGAGAGTCTCAGGATGACCGCCGCTTTTTTCGAGAAAATAATGGTTACTGTCTGACTGTGTACGCAGAAGAAGAAGAAGAAGAAGAATCACTTATATTTGATCAAATGTGAATTTCTTATATTTGATCAAATGTGAATCACTTATATTTGATCAAATGTGAATCACTTATATTTGATCAAATGTGAATCACTTATATTTGATCAAATGTGAATCACTTATATTTGATCAAACGTGAATTACTTATATTTGATCAAATGTGAATCACTTATATTTGATCAAACGTGAATCACTTATATTTGATCAAATGTGAATCACTTATATTTGATCAAATGTGAATCACTTATATTTGATCAAATGTGAATCACTTATATTTGATCAAACGTGAATTACTTATATTTGATCAAATGTGAATCACTTATATTTGATCAAACGTGAATCACTTATATTTGATGAAATGTGAATCACTTATATTTGTCTATATATTCAAGCCTTATTGTTATAATTCAAGTTATTTGGCAATTCTTGTTTATATCTGTACACGTGTCTTCTCTAAATCTTGTTTTGGGCTGCAGTAAACTCAGGGCGCTGTGCGGATAGTTCACTCAGGGCGTGTATTGACAGTACACTCAGGGCGTTGTGCGGACAGTACACTCATGGCGCTGTGCGGACAATACACTCAGGGCGTATATTGACAGTACACTCAGGGCGCTGTGCGGATAGTGCACTCAGGGCGTGTATTGACAGTACACTCAGGGCGTTGTGCGGACAGTACACTCAGGGCGCTGTGCGGATAGTACACTCAGGGCGTGTATTGACAGTACACTCAGGGCGTTGTGCGGACAGTACACTCAGGGCGCTGTGCGGACAGTACACTCAGGGCGTGTATTGACAGTACACTCAGGGTGCTGTGCGGACAGTACACTCAGGGCGTGTATTGACAGTACACTCAGGGCACTGTGCGGACAGTACATTCAGGGCGTTGTGCGGACAGTACACTCAGGGCGCTGTGCGGACAGTACACTCAGGGCATTGTGTGGACAGTACACTCAGGGCGCTGTGCGGACAGTACACTCAGGGCGCTGTGCGGAAAGTACACTCAGGGCGTTGTGCGGACATTACACTCAAGGCGTTGTCCGGACAGTACACTTAGGGCGCTGTGCGGACAGTACACTCAGGGCGCTGTGCGGACAGTACACTCAGGGCGTTGTGCGGACAGTAAACTCAGGGCGTTGTGCGGACAGTACACTCAGGGCGTTTTGCGGACAGTACACTCAGGGCGCTGTGCGGACAATACACTCAGGGCGTTGTGCGGACAGTACACTCAGGGCGCTGTGCGGACAGTACACTCAGGGCGTGTATTGACAGTACACTCAGGGCGTTGTGCGGATAGTACACTCAGGGCGGTGTGCGGACAGTACACTCAGGGCGTGTATTGACAGTACACTCAGGGCGTGTATTGACAGTACACTCAGGGCGTTGTGCGGACAGTACACTCAGGGCGTTGTGCGGACAGTACACTCAGGGCGTTGTGCGGACAGTACACTCAGGTCGTTGTGCGGACAGTACACTCAGGGCGCTTTGCGGACAGTACACTGAGGGCGCTGTGCGGACGGTACACTCAGGGCGTGTATTGACAGTACACTCAGGGCGTTGTGCGGACAGTACACTCAGGGCGTTTTGCGGACAGTACACTCAGGGCGTTTTGCGGACATTACACTCAGGTCATTGTGCGGACAGTACACTCAGGGCGCTTTGCGGACAGTACAATCAGGGCGCTTTGCGGACAGTACACTGAGGGCGCTGTGCGGACGGTACACTCAGGGCGTGTATTGACAGTACACTCAGGGCGTTGTGCGGACAGTACACTCAGGGCGTTGTGCGGACAGTACACTCAGGGCGTTTTGCGGACAGTACACTCAGGTCATTGTGCGGACAGTACACTCAGGGCGCTGTGCGGACAGTACACTCAGGGTGCTGTGCGGACGGTACACTCAGGGCGTTGTGCGGACAGTACACTCAAGGCGTTGTGCGGACAGTACACTCAGGGCGCTGTGCGGACAGTACACTCAGGGCGTTGTGCGGACAGTAAACGCATGGCGCTGTGCGGACAGTACATTCAGGGCGTGTATTGACAGTACACTCAGGGCGCTGTGCGGACACTACACTCAGGGCGTGTATTGACAGTACACTCAGGGCGTTGTGCGGACAGTACACTCAGGGCGTGTATTGACAGTACACTCAGTGCGTGGATCGGACAGTACACTGAGTGGGCCCTGGAATATCTACAGCCTGGGTATTATAACTGAATATAACATGCATTATAGTTATGTTTACTTCCGGATATGTATACAATGAAAACTGGTGATTGTATCCCAGGGACTGAGGCTCAAACTTAACCGATATTTGGCTCACATTTTGCCGTGATATTAACCATTTCCCACTATCCTGTCATATGATACGTAACGTGGAACGGGGCAAAGAAATGGCTGGCAGAATTCCTTTTTTATGGTTTCTCACAAATGGAAGATACAGGACACATGAAGCCGTGTCGTCTGTTTGACAGTGATGACTGCATTCTTTCAAACACAATCAGCCAAAGAAGCACTTACAATATGTGCACTCACATCCGTCTTGGAAATACTTTGTCTGCAAGAGTTCTTCAATAGAGAATCTCCATCTTGACAGACAATGGCAGAGGTCACATGATTTCTAAAATGAAAGAGAGCAAACATATTGCTATTCAGCTTGACGATACTGGAGTTCTGATGGTGCGTGATCGATACTGGAGTTCTGGTGGTGTAGGATCGATACTGGAGTTCTGGTGGCGTATGATCGATACTGGAGTTCTGGTGGCGTATGATCGATACTGGAGTTCTGATGGTCTATGATCGATACTGGAGTTCTGGTGATCTATGATCGATACTGGAGTTATGCTGGTGTATGATCGATACTGGAGTTATGATGGTGCATGATCGATACTGGAGTTCTGATGGTGTATGATCGATACTGGAGTTCTGGTAGTGTATGATCGATACTGGAGTTATGATGGTGTATGATCGATACTGGAGTTATGATGGTGTGTCTGTTGGTGGAGCTGAGAGACAGGTGTGTCTGTTGGCACTAAGTGTAGGCTCGCTGAACTGAACTAGAAATACATGTTAGGTGGCCCCGTGGAAACATTGAGAACTAAGTGTAGGCTCTCTGAACTAAACTAGAAATCTTTCTGACTGATCAAAAACATGACCTCGCAGATCAGTTGAGAAACTCGGCTTGCACATCTCACATGCTCACATCTTTAGGCCTGTGAATTCATTGAACGAGGAATTACCAGGGGACAAACACAGATATGCCACTGAAACACGTAAGCAGGTGTCAGCATTTGGATGGACGTTTATAAACTGTAACCAGCATGTAAGCAGGTGTCAGCATTTGGATGGACGTTTCTAAACTGTAACCATCATGTAAGAGAGAAGACATATATCCATTTGGATGGACGTTTCTAAACTGTAACCAGCATGTAAGAGAGAAGACAGATATCCGTTTGGATGGACGTTTCTAAACTGTAACCCATGTAAGAGAGACGACAGATATCCGTTTGGATGGGCGTTTCTAAACTGTAACCCACATAAAAGAGAAGACAGATATCCGCCTTTCCTAAGCTAACGGAGCTTATGAAAGATTATGCTGTTTTGTCTTTGTAACATCTGACAAATCTCAAACAGCGGGGGCCCTCTCTCATGATGATTTTCTAGAGCTTGGATCACGTGTTGTTAGTTGTGTTGTAAACCCTTTTAATAGTCAACTTTCTGATGAGTCAGACGAATTGGTAGAGTGCCTTCTTGAACTTCGCTCCAGTACTTTAGCAGGTAAGAAAATTCAAAACAATACAGATCTCCTGTCTGTTTTGGATGTCAAAAACTACAAAGTTCTCTCAAATTGTTCTTGAGGATGTCACAGAAATGCTCCTGGCATTTACAACAACTTGACTTTGTCAACATGGATTGTTCTGCCTTATGAACTTTACAATAAAGTACATCCCTACTAGACCACGAAGACATTGTCCATGTTGCTCTAACATCTAGACACACTGATATGGATGTTGTTAAATAGCAAAGGAAACGGCACCATTTGTCCAAAACCTAAAGTGTAGTTATTGGTGGAATGCAGTTTTTCAATGATTTCTGAAATTAATCTTGTATGTGTGCAAATCTATTACAGCACATTGGGCTTCTTAATGTAGTTTGAGAAAATAATTGTTGACTTTGAGATAACTTTATGTTGCATGTAAAGAGCAAGAAGCTTGTATTTGCTTGCCAAATGTTGGGGACGGGGAGGAGATGTTGAAGGAAAGGTCATTCCATTTAACTCAAATAGATTTTCTCTAATATCCAAAAAACGGTCTCCGACCTCTCTACTACGAGAAATTGAAAGAGGCCATAGACAATCGGCTAAGGGAAGATCAGGCAGGCTTTGGACAGAATAGGTCGTGTACAGGCCACATAGCTGCACTGAGACTAAAACTGTGCTTGAAGATGGTGTAGGATAGAACTGATATCGGATTTGTGGACTTTGAAAGATCCCATGAAATTCCTTAACATAATTATTGACAAATAACAACGTATAAAGATGTATAATTGGACATGACGGACAGCTTTCTGAGTCCTTTGATATAAGATCTAACTTGCGCGACAGAGATGCCTTTTATCGCCATTCTCTGGATTTAGACTGGATTATGAAGTAAGAAAGTAGCCCCAGTCAATTCAGACTATATGATGATGCGTCCTTAGAATAGTTAGTTTATACTGAGATGTTGGTTGTCTTTTCCTTGGCGGCGTTCTCATTATGAAGAGAGGAACATCAATCAACGAGAAAGGTAATAACATGGAACTTAACAAAACATTGGATGATCTCGACTTGGCACTTCTGTTTCTCAATCACATACAAACAAAATTATGTATACTTAATGAAGACTGAAATAATTTGGATCTGAGAATACATAGCCATACAAACAAAAATATGTATACTTAATGAAGACTGAAATAATTTGGATCTGAGAATACATAGCCATACAAACAAAACAGTCGCCACAAAAATGATAATAATACATGAATACTAGTAGCGAGGATCTGGTGGTATTGTGGGATGTTGAATCGTGAATACTAGCGAGGATCTGGTGGTATTGGGAGGTGTTGAATCATGAATACTAGCGAGGATCTGGTGGTATTGGGAGGTGTTGAATCATGAATACTAGCGAGGATCTGGTGGTATTGGGAGGTGTTGAATCAGGAATACTAGCGAGGATCTGGTGGTATTGGGAGGTGTTGAATCATGAATACTAGCGAGGATCTGGTGGTATTGGGAGATGTTGAATCATGAATACTAGCGAGGATCTGGTGGTATTGGGAGATGTTGAATCATGAATACTAGCGAGGATCTGGTGGTATTGGGAGATGTTGAATCATGAATACTAGCGAGGATCTGGTGGTATTGGGAGGTGTTGAATCATGAATACTAGCGAGGATCTGGTGGTATTGGGAGGTGTTGAATCAGGAATACTAGCGAGGATCTGGTGGTATTGGGAGGTGTTGAATCAGGAATACTAGCGAGGATCTGGTGGTATTGGGAGATGTTGAATCAGGAATACTAGCGAGGATCTGGTGGTATTGGGAGATGTTGAATCAGGAATACTAGCGAGGATCTGGTGGTATTGGGAGATGTTGAATAAGGAATACTAGCGAGGATCTGGTGGTATTGGGAGGTGTTGAATCGTTGAAACATCTTGGGAGCAATGTAGCACAACAGTGTGAGGTACAAACACACATATCACCATAAGCATACTTAAGACGAGACGAGCTTTCATTGCGTTAGGGAACTGACGGAAATAATGAGAAATAAAATCCAACACATGAATGAGCATCTTTAACTCCAAATTAAAGTCCGTTTTATTGTATGACTGTGAAACATGGAGAACATCGAAAAAGTCAGTCATAAAGGTACATATTTTCATAATTGGGTGGCAGCTCGGAATAGAGAGATTAAAATGATAGGATCACTAACTGTTGAATATAACCAGATATCGGTGGGACATGGCGTGAGGAGGAGGGGGAGTGGGCGTTGGATAGGACACACGTTAACCTAACCAACGTATACAATTACAAGATGGTCTCTGTTCTGGAATACCTAAAGCAAAGTAAAGGCAGATCAAAACACACACGGAGAAGGGAGCTAGAGATACAGGAGGGATGAGGACAGTGCTGGGATGGAAGGCCAGGGACCTGTGCTCTATAGGTAACTGACATGTTGTGATTGGTTTGATGAAATGTATCTGTAGGATTCTGTGTGGCTTAAGGTTCAGTGAACGTTCAATGTTCTAGCAATAATCGTAGTGTTGCTAATAGGTCACTCCTTAGAGCTGTCAAAGAAGTAAGACTCGTATGCCAAGATCTCAGAAGTGTAAGACTCGTGTGCCAAGATCTCAGAAATGTAAGACTCGTGTGCCAAGATCTCAGAAATGTAAGACTCGTGTGCCAAGATCTCAGAAATGTAAGACTCGTGTGCCGACATCTCAGAAATGTAAGACTCGTGTGCCAAGCTGTCAAAGATGTAAGACTCGTGTGCCAAGATCTCAGAAATGTAAGACTCGTGTGCCAAGATCTCAGAAATGTAAGACTCGTGTGCCAAGATCTCAGAAATGTAAGACTCGTGTGCCAAGCTGTCAGAAATGTAAGGCTCGTGTGCCAAGATCTCAGAAATGTAAGACTCGTGTGCCAAGATCTCAGAAATGTAAGACTCGTGTGCCAAGATCTCAGAAATGTAAGACTCGTGTGCCAAGATCTCAGAAATGTAAGACTCGTGTGCCAAGATCTCAGAAATGTAAGACTCGTGTGCCAAGATCTCAGAAATGTAAGACTCGTGTGCCAAGATCTCAGAAATGTAAGACTCGTGTGCCAAGATCTCAGAAATGTAAGACTCGTGTGCCAAGCTGTCAAAGATGTAAGACTCGTGTGCCAAGATCTCAGAAATGTAAGACTCGTGTGCCAAGATCTCAGAAATATAAGACTCGTGTGCCAAGATCTCAGAAATGTAAGACTCGTGTGCCAAGATCTCAGAAATGTAAGACTCGTGTGCCAAGATCTCAGAAATGTAAGACTCGTGTGCCAAGCTGTCAAAGATGTAAGACTCGTGTGCCAAGATCTCAGAAATGTAAGACTCGTGTGCCAAGATCTCAGAAATGTAAGACTCGTGTGCCAAGATCTCAGAAATGTAAGACTCGTGTGCCAAGATCTCAGAAATGTAAGACTCGTGTGCCAAGATCTCAGAAATGTAAGACTCGTGTGCCAAGATCTCAGAAATGTAAGACTCGTGTGCCAAGATCTCAGAAATGTAAGACTCGTGTGCCAAGCTGTCAGAAATGTAAGTCTCGTGTGCCAAGATCTCAGAAATTTAAGACTCGTGTGCCAAGATCTCAGAAATGTAAGACTCGTGTGCCAAGATCTCAGAAATGTAAGTCTCGTGTGCCAAGCTGTCAGAAATGTAAGACTCGTGTGCCAAGATCTCAGAAATGTAAGACTCGTGTGCCAAGATCTCAGAAATGTAAGACTCGTGTGTCAAGCTGTCAGAGATGTAAGACTCGTGTGCCAAGCTGTCAGAAATGTAAGACTCGTGTGCCAAGATCTCAGAAATGTAAGACTCGTGTGTCAAGATCTCAAAAATGTAAGACTTGTGTGCCAAGCTGTCAGAGATGTAAGACTCGTGTGTCAAGTTGTCAGAGATGTAAGACTCGTGTGAGACTATCAGAAGAGCCACACGTGACACTTACTCCCAATGGTTCTATCTGGACCGTAATGTCTCTGATCACTTTAGGGAACGTTTATCGCCGCGACGTGTTGTGTAACACGTACTTCTCTTCACACATTTGCCCCAGACATTGAAAACAGAGATAATCTAGCACGTATAATTGACTCGGTCTTATACATGCTGCTGACATTGTTATATTTTCAACCATTTTCAATTTCAAAATATGTTTGGCTTTTGTTGAAGGTCGTGTTACGACTGTTGTGACAGACAGAAAGTCCGAAGACATTTGGTCAGCTCACGTGCCACAATTATTACAGCACAGTTATAGGCCCTGTCGCCATTGGGGAATTACGTCATTTCTCTATGGCTGCATAAAACTGGTGGCGGGTTTGTCAAGCTGGGTTGTGTGTCTGTCTGTGTGTGTTTCTTACGTGTTCCATACGTGTGTGTTTGTTTATATTTGAGCGTTGTGTATGTGTGTATGTTTATCTGTGAGTGTTGTGCGTGTGTATGTATTGGTGTGTTTATATGTGAGTGTTGTGTATGTGTATGTGTGTGTGTTTAGATGTGAGTGTTGTGTATGTGTGTGTGTGTTGTTGTGTATCTGTGTGTTGTGTATGTGTGTGTGTGTGTGTATTTATCTGTGGATGTTGTGTATGTGTGTGTGTTTATCTGTGAGTGTTGTGTATGTGTGTTTATATATGAGTGATGTGTATCTGCGGGTGTGTATGTGGTTGTGTATCTGTGAGTGTTGTGTATGTGTGTGTGTTTATATAAGAGTGATGTGTATGTGTGTGTGTTTATCTGTGAGTATATCCTCTTGTGAATGAGCGAGTGTGCGTGTGTGTTTGGGTCTATGAGTGTTTATGCACGCGTGTTCTCGATTGTGCCTGCGTGTGTCCGAGTTAACATCTATCGGAGAGAGACCTGTAGCAAGGGAATGACCTTCTATCAGAGAGAGACCTGTAGCAAGGGAATGACCCTCTATCAGAGAGAGACCTGTAGAAAGGGAATGTTCTTCTGTCACTGTGAGAGACCTGCAACAAGAGAACGCCCTTCTGTCACTGTGAGGGATTGTAACAAGGGAATGCCCTTCTGTCACTGTGAGGGATTGTAACAAGGGAATGCCCTTCTGTCACTGTAAGAGACCTGTAACAAGAGAAAGCCCTTCTGTCACTGTTAGGGACTAGAATGTCCTTCTGTCACTGTTAGGGACTAGAATGTCCTTCTGTCACTGCGAGGGACTAGAATGTCCTTCTGTCACTGTTAGGGACTAGAATGTCCTTCTGTCACTGTTAGGGACTAGAATGTCCTTCTGTCACTGCGAGGGACTAGAATGTCCTTCTGTCACTGTTAGGGACTAGAATGTCCTTCTGTCACTGTGAGGGACTAGAATGTCCTTCTGTCACTGTTAGGGACTAGAATGTCCTTCTGTCACTGTTAGGGACTAGAATGTCCTTCTGTCACTGCGAGGGACTACAATGTCCTTCTGTCACTGTTAGGGACTAGAATGTCCTTCTGTCACTGTTAGGGACTAGAATGTCCTTCTGTCACTGTTATGGACTAGAATGTCCTTCTGTCACTGCGAGGGACTAGAATGTCCTTCTGTCACTGTTAGGGACTAGAATGTCCTTCTGTCACTGCGAGGGACTAGAATGTCCTTCTGTCACTGTGAGGGACTAGAATGTCCTTCTGTCACTGTGAGGGACTAGAATGTCCTTCTGGCACTGTTGTGCACTATAATGGAATGTTTCTGGAGCCCGTACGTACAAGAAGCAGGATCCCAATGTGTAGTTTCGTGAGCACGCGGACAGGAACACCTCAAATCTTGACAAGTTGAAACTTGTGGATGGCTTGAGATAAAACCCAATTCTGACAATAGGAGCGATCAGGAAACTATCGATTGAGAGAAGTCAGCACTTGCCTGTACTTTCATTGGAACCATACACTGGACACATTGTTCTCACTGGCAGAGAGAGAGAGAGAGAGAGAGAGAGAGAGAGAGAGAGAGAGAGAGGGGAGGGAGGGGGAGGGAGAGAGAGACATTATAACCAGAAAAGGGACAAGTGAACAGTGACTGACTTAGAAGATTCACCGAGTCTCTGTTGTCAGCTGTCACTTGCTTCCGTGTCATATATGACGTACCTATGTCGAGGAGGGCTGCGTTTGTGTGACATCACTACTGCTACAACTCTGTGACAGAGTGTCGTTATAGGCGACTGGCTAACCCCTTTAGACTCTGGAGTAGAAGACTGTGCAAATCGTGGCATTGCACACTCTATCATTGACACAAAAGAAGGGCCCACTGTGTGGTAGCTTAGAAAGATGAAAAAAGCAGTAGAAACAAAAACTTGAATATGATACGGGAATGAAGGAACGAATAAATAATGTTATAGTTATGAAGAGGAAAAGAAGAAGAAAAATAAGAAATAGAAGAAGAAGACGACGTAGAAGAAGAAGACGAAGACGAAATAGAAGTAGAAGATGAAAAAGAAAAAAAAGGAGAAGATGGAGAAGAAGAAGTAAATGGCCTGTCCCAAGTAGATTGATCGTCTCCACATCTGGCTTATTTGCATGTTACATCCAGGCCGTGTCTGCACCATCTATTTCACGACCAGACTTTTAACCCTAGCTCCTCATTTGCACACCCATATGTCTGTCTGGCCGTGAGTTCTGGGTGACTGTCTCGTCCTCTGGCTGTACTACCAGGGCTGTCTGTAAGAGGGGAGCGTGTCTGTGAGAGGTGAACATGTCTGTCTGTGAGAGGTGAACATGTCTGTTAGAGGTGAACGTGTCTGTAACAGGTAAACGTGTCTGTGAGAGATGAACGTCTGTGAGAGGTTAACATGTCTGTCTGTGAGAGGTGAACATGTCTGTCTGTGAGAGGTGAACATGTCTGTTAGAGGTGAACGTGTCTGTAACAGGTGAACGTGTCTGTGCGAGATGAACGTGTCTGTGAGAGGTGAACATGTCTGTCTGTGAGAGGTGAAGATGTATATATGTGAGAGGTGAACATGTATGTCGGTACAAGGTGACCATGTATGTTTGTGAGAAGTGAACATGTCAGTCTGTGATAGGTGAATATGTCTGTCTGTGAGACGTGAGCATGTATGTCTGTGAGAAGTGAATATATCTGTCTGAGAGAAGTGAACATGTATGTCTGTGAGAGATGAATATGTCTGTCTGTGAGACGTGAACATGTATGTTTGTGATAGGTGAATATGTCTGTCTGTAAGAGGTGAACATGTATGTATGTGAGAGGTGAACATGTCTGTGAGAGATGAACGTGTCTGTGAGATGTGAACATGTCTGTGAGAGGTGAACATGTCTGTGAGTGGTGAACCTGTCTGTTAGAGGTGAACGTGTCTGTGAGAGGTGAACGTGTCTGTGAGAGGTGAACGTGTCTGGCTGCCTATGAGAAGTGAACATGTATGTCTGTGATAGGTGAACATGTCTGTCTGTGAGAGGTGAACATGTATGTCTGTGAGAGGTGAATATTTCTGTCTGTGAGAAGTGAACATGTATGTCTGTGAGAGGTGAACATGTATGTCTGTTAGAGGTGAATATTTCTGTCTGTGAGAAATGAACATGTATGTCTATGAGAGGTGAACATGTCTGATATAGGTGAACATGTCTGTCTCTGAGAGGTGAACATGTCTATCTGTGAGAGGTGAACATGTATGTGATAGGTGAACATGTCTGTCTGTGAGAGGTGAACATATCTGTATGTGGGAGGTGAACGTGTCTATCTGTGAGAGGTGAACGTGTCTGTCTGTGAGAGGTGAACGTATCTGTCTGTGAGACGTGAACGTGTCTGTCTGTGAGAGGTGAACGTGTATGTTTGTGAGAAGTGAACATGTCAGTCTGTGATAGGTGAATATGTCTGTCTGTGAGACGTGAGCATGTATGTCTGTGAGAGGTGAATATATCTGTCTGAGAGAAGTGAACATGTATGTCTGTGAGAGGTGAATATGTCTGTCTGTGAGATGTGAACATGTATGTCTGTGATAGGTGAATATGTCTGTCTGTAAGAGGTGAACATATATGTATGTGAGAGGTGACCATGTCTGTGAGAGGTGAACATGTCTGTGAGAGGTGAACGTGTCTGTGAGAGGTGAACGTGTCTGTGAGAGGTGAACGTGTCTGGCTGTCTATGAGAAGTGAACATGTATGTCTGTGATAGGTGAACATGTCTGTCTGTGAGAGGTGAACATGTATGTCTGTGAGAGGTGAACGTGTCTGTCTGTGAGAGGGGAAAGTGTCTGTCTGTGAGAGGTGAACGTGTCTGTCTGTGAGAGGTGAACGTGTCTGTCTGTGAGAGGTGAACGTGTCTGTCTGTGAGAGGTGAACGTGTCTGTCTGTGAGAGGTTAACGTATCTGTCTGTGAGAGGTGAACGTGTCTGTCTGTGAGAGGTTAACGTATCTGTCTGTGAGAGGTGAACGTGTCTGTCTGTGAGAGGTGAACGTGTCTGTCTGTGAGAGGTTAACGTATCTGTCTGTGAGAGGTGAACGTGTCTGTCTGTGAGAGGTTAACGTATCTGTCTGTGAGAGGTGAACGTGTCTGTCTGTGAGAGGTGAACGTGTCTGTCTGTGAGAGGTGAACGTGTCTGTGAGAGGTGAATGTGTTTCTCTCTTGTAATTAAAATCATCTTTGTGTGGATAGCCGTGCTTACAAATGAGACATGTATCTCATGACGCTATTGTGGTCGTCAATTGGTACCCTCGTCTCAGACCGACATTCACTCAGCTTGCATTCAGACGGGCGAATTGCTATCATCATCATCTTTTTCTTCTTCACAACTTAACTTCTTTATACTGGTTTAGAAGACTCTACAGAGTATATACAACCAGTTTCATTTTCATTTCCTTGCTCTAAAAGTTATGCGCATCTAATCTATTCTTAAATGCATTAATTGTCTCTGCTACCACTACTTCCTGAGGCAATCACTGCATACCAAGCATTCACCGATCTCTGACTAACAAATATTTTCTATCTAATACTGACCTTTCTTAAGTTCATTTTTAGTTCTGCCCTCTTGTTCTTGTAGGTGGTTGTATTTTGAAAAAAACAACTTCTTATAGTCTAATTTATTCGTTCCTTTGATTAACTTATAAACCTGTATTAAGCCACTTCGAATTCCTTTCTTATCTAGACACTGTAGGCCAGTCTTTCTTCATTACTGAAATTCTGATATCTCACTATCAGCTTTGTGGCTCTTTTTTGCATCCTTTCCAGCGTGTTTATATCATCTCTACGATAATGACTCCACACCTGTACACAGCACTAAAATCTAGGTTTAACTAATGCTTTATTCAGTTTGACGATCACTTCCTTGCTTCTATGTTTAATATTTCTTTTTATCATACCCAACATTGCATTTGCCTTTTTCGCTGCTACATGGACTTGCTTACTCACCTTACTTGTATGATCTATTATAACCCATAGGTCCCTTTCCTTATCTATCTTTCTAATATTGTTCTCACCCATTCTGTAATTATGTTCCATATTGGTTCTACCCACATGAATGACTGTACATTTATCTACATTAAACTCCATTTGCCAGCTCGCAGACCATTCTCGAATTTTATCTAAATCCGACTTCAATATATCCACTTCTGCTTTAGATGAGACACTACTGCATAGTTTTGTCTCATCCACGAATTTTGCAATCATGGATCCGATATCAATGTCCAAATCGTTTATATATATCAAAAACAAAATTGGTCCCAAAACTGAGCCCTGTGACACTCCACTTTTTATTTCTCACCACTCAGAGTACTCCTTATTTATGGCCACTCTCTGCCTTCTCGCTAACCAATTTTCAGTCCGTTCGGCAACTTCCCAACATATACCATGTGATTTTAACTTTCTAAATAATCTATGATGAGATATTCTAACAAAGGCTTTTAGAAAATCTTGATAAATAACTTCCACTGGCTCCCCTTTATCTATCATTTTAGTAACCTCCTCCATGAATTCTAATATATTATTTAATCACGATCTCCCTCTGGTAAACCCATGCTGACTATTTCTAATTAGATAAAATTTGTCTAAATGCATTACAATGTTTTCTTTGATTATTGACTCTAACAATTTACAGACTGTGCTCGTTAAACTCACCGGTCTATAATTTGCTGGATCTGATTTTTTGCCTTTTTTGAATAAGGGGATCACTCCTGCATCTTTCCAATCCCGTGGAACAATCCCTTTTGTAAGTGATTGAGAACATAATATAGCCAATGGTTTTGCTAGTTGGTCTCTAATTTCATACAGCAATTTTGGGTGAATACCATCTTGACCTGGACATTTATTCACTTTCAACTTCTCCAATTTTTTAAAAACCAATTCCTCTGTAATACAGATTGATCTTAATCCCGCTGTATCCATGTCGCTTTAAAAAATATCTATAGGCTCTGGGATCTTGGAGCAGTCCTCCTTTGTGAAGACTGTGCCAAAGTACTGATTGAGCAGATTAGCTGCCTCCCTATTCTCACTTATTATACTTGTTTTATCTATGAGAGGGTCTACTTTGTCTTTCGTTCTGTTTATTTCTAACATAAGAAAAAACGCTTTTACTATCAGTTTTGATCCTATGAACAAGTTTTCTTTTGGTCTATTTTTGCTGCTTTATTCTTCTTCTTCTTCATCATCTTCTTTAGGGTTTTCTTCTTCTTTTTCTCAAGTATATTCTTCTTCGTCTTCTTCGTTAGCTGTCAAATAATGACATTTATTTGGCATATAAACTTGGCAGCCTACATGAAGTTTCTGAAATACCTGTTATTCTTGGTCTGGTTTGGAGAAGGCTATGCTTCCCCACTGCTACCCCTGAGGAGCCGTCAGACACGGAAATGAGATTCTACTATTCTACCCAAGCTGGCTCTTGTCACTTCCTGTTGTGCTGTTTATCAGTAAGCTTGTTGACCCGTTTATCAGTAAGCTTGTTGACCCGTTTATCAGTAAGCTTGTTGACCCGTTTATCAGTAAGCTTGTTGACCCGTTTATCAGTAAGCTTGTTGACCCGTTTATCAGTAAGCTTGTTGACCCGTTTATCAGTAAGCTTGTTGACCCGTTTATCAGTAAGCTTGTTGACCCGTTTATCAGTAAGCTTGTTGACCCGTTTATCAGTAAGCTTGTTGACCCGTTTATCAGTAAGCTTGTTGACCCGTTTATCAGTAAGCTTGTTGACCCGTTTATCAGTAAGCTTGTTGACCCGTTTATCAGTAAGCTTGTTGACCCGTTTATCAGTAAGCTTGTTGACCCGTTTATCAGTAAGCTTGTTGACCCGTTTATCAGTAAGCTTGTTGACCCGTTTATCAGTAAGCTTGTTGACCCGTTTATCAGTAAGCTTGTTGACCCGTTTATCAGTAAGCTTGTTGACCCGTTTATCAGTAAGCTTGTTGACCCGTTTATCAGTAAGCTTGTTGACCCGTTTATCAGTAAGCTTGTTGACCCGTTTATCAGTAAGCTTGTTGACCCGTTTATCAGTAAGCTTGTTGACCCGTTTATCAGTAAGCTTGTTGACCCGTTTATCAGTAAGCTTGTTGACCCGTTTATCAGTAAGCTTGTTGACCCGTTTAGCAATGCTGCTCAAGTCTCTAGTAGCTTTTCTTCTTGCAGGATGTCCTGTTTCCCCGTTCCTAACAATCGTTTCTGCATTTTAACACTTCTCCTGTCACATTTTAACACTGTATGGTAATGTCACTCCTCCACTAGTTGAAGTCTCCCATTAGTATGGTAATGTCACTCCTCCACTAGTTGAAGTCTCCCATTAGTATGGTAATGTCACTCCTCCACTAGTTGAAGTCTCCCATTAGTATGGTAATGTCCCTCCTCCCTGTTTCCTCCACTAGTTGAAGTCTCCCATTAGTATGGTAATGTCACTCCTCCACTAGTTGAAGTCTCCCATTAGTATGGTAATGTCACTCCTCCACTAGTTGAAGTCTCCCATTAGTATGGTAATGTCCCTCCTCCCTGTTTCCTCCACTAGTTGAAGTCTCCCATTAGTATGGTAATGTCACTCCTCCACTAGTTGAAGTCTCCCATTAGTATGGTAATGTCACTCCGCCCTGTCTCCTCTACTAGTTGCTGTATTCTGCTGTAGAAAACCTCTTTAACAGTGTCTCCCTCCTCATATCCCATAATTATATTTAGTTTAACCTTCTTGTTCTTTGTTTTGAATGTATCCATCAACAGTCGTGAACCGGCTGCTCTCCACTCTATGAGCGGACTTTGGGTCTCTGCTGAGAGCATTAGGGCCACTCCCTCTGTGTGTGGTCCGTTTTTCTCTTCCTCGTGTCCTGAGTATATCACAGTCTCCCCTGTTGCCAATAGTACCTTTCCTGACTGAGTCCATCTGGTCTCACTCAGCCCAACGATACTAATGCCATATCGCTCCCCCTCATTTGCAATCTGCGCTATCTTTACCTCCTCCCACAAAGTCTTAACATTGCAGGTGCCCGAGTCTGGAAGGCTTCCTTGTCGAAAAAAAGGTAGTCGGCAGTCCAGCTTCCTTTCGGGATTGACTGAGCCGCGACATAGACCTTTGTGAGGGAACCTTTCCCTTTGAGGACGGCTTGTGGTTTGTTTTGGTTGCCGTCTTTGTAGATATTGTTGTTTTTTTAGAAGATGGGGTAGCTGGCCACATGCTCAACCTTTCTTATTTTTCATCTGGGTTTAGGACCGGCCATGGGGCAAATATGAGGAGATCATGGGACGGGAGGTCCTAAACGAACAGCGGTTCGCAGGGTCTACAGGCGGGCAGATGTGGCCTCAGACCATTTTTTAGTGATTGCGAAGGTAGAGCTGAAGTTAAGGATACACAGAACGATGCAAGTCAGCAGGCCACGGTACAGCGCTCCACAGTACAGCAGGCCACGGTACAGCAGGCCACGGTACAGCAGGCCACGGAACAGCAGGCCACGGTACAATAGGCCACGGTACTGTCTACAAATCCTGAAGGAAGAAGATCAGAAAAACGAGTCCCGTAAAACACTCAAGAATAAATATCAGGAACTGGAGCAGCTAGATGAAGGGGCCGGCATTGAGGATAAATGGGAACAAGCACAAAGTACATGGAGGATTGCATGTGAGGAAGTGCTAGGAATGAAGAAACGGCAGCATAAAGAATGGATAACAGCAGAAACAATCACTAAGATCGAGAAGAGGTGAAATAAGAAAATGGCCTGACTAAATAGTAAAACGAAAGCCACAGAAAGCACAGCACAGAAAGTCACAGAAAGCACAGCACAGAAAGCCACAGAAAGCCACAGAAAGCACAGCACAGAAAGCCACAGAAAGCCACAGGAAGCACAGCACAGAAAGCCACAGAAAGCCACAGAAAGCCACAGAAAGCACAGCACAGAAAGCCACAGAAAGCACAGCACAGAAAGCCACAGAAAGCCACAGAAAGCACAGCACAGAAAGCCACAGAAAACACAGCACAGAAAGCCACAGAAAGCCACAGAAAGCACAGCACAGAAAGCACAGCACAGAAAGCCACAGAAAGCCACAGAAAGCACAGCACAGAAAGCCACAGAAAGCCACAGAAAGCACAGCACAGAAAGCCACAGAAAGCACAGCACAGAAAGCCACAGAAAGCCACATAAAGCACAGCACAGAAAGCCACAGAAAGCCACAGAAAGCACAGCACAGAAAGCCACAGAAAGCCACAGAAAGCACAGCACAGAAAGCCACAGAAAGCCACAGAAAGCACAGCACAGAAAGCCACAGAAAGCCACAGAAAGCACAGCACAGAAAGCCACAGAAAGCCACAGAAAGCCACAGAAAGCACAGCACAGAAAGCACAGCACAGAAAGCCACAGAAAGCCACAGAAAGCACAGCACAGAAAGCCACAGAAAGCACAGCACAGAAAGCCACAGAAAGCCACAGAAAGCACAGCACAGAAAGCCACAGAAAGCCACAGAAAGCCACAGAAAGCACAGCACAGAAAGCACAGCACAGAAAGCCACAGAAAGCCACAGAAAGCACAGCACAGAAAGCCACAGAAAGCCACAGAAAGCACAGCACAGAAAGCCACAGAAAGCACAGCACAGAAAGCCACAGAAAGCCACATAAAGCACAGCACAGAAAGCCACAGAAAGCACAGCACAGAAAGCCACAGATAGCCACAGAAAGCACAGCACAGAAAGCCACAGAAAGCCACAGAAAGAGGATGTAGAGAGCAACAAGAAGGTTAAATAGAGCGTCACGGCGGACAAAAGACGTTACATTGATGGTCTGGCTGAGGAAACGGAAGAGGATGCAGGAAAGGGAAATATGAAAGGTCTATATGAGGCTACCAAGAAACTATCGGGAAAGTATCAACAACAAGGTAGACCAATCAAAAATCAATTTGATTAAATAAGATAACAAGCCTTGAAGAACCTAAGAAAAGATGGGTAGAATACTTTGAAGAACATTGAACAGACCAGCACCAGACAACCCACCAACAGAGGAGGAGCTGCCATCAACAAGTAAAGAAGAGATTAGAAGGGCAATAGAGTTTCTAAGGAAAGGTAACGCAGCAGGCCCTGATGGAATACCACCGGAAGCTATAAAAGCAGATGTTGAAATATCTACTACCATGCTCTACAACTTGATAGGCGCCATCATAAGACGGGAGATTGACAGGAATGCAGAAACTATCGAGGAATAATGTTATTATCAGTGCCGGGGAAGGTGTTAAATAGAGAAATAATAGAAAGGTGGAAAAGGCAGTGGATAACAAGATAAGGGATGAGCAGGCGGGCTTCAGACAGAATAGATCATGGATTGACCAGATAGCCACATTACGGATAATTGTGGAGCAATTATAGGATTGGAATTCACGTTTGTATATCAATTTTGTTGATTATGAAAAGGCTTTCGACAGTTTGGACATTTTCCTCATGGATCTTCAAACCGACTTTTTTAGAGGTATAATCCAGTCTATCCAGTTTTATTTAAATTTGGCTGTGGAACCGAAGGGCTATATTATCCACAAAAATCCAGGTCCTCCAGCTGTTTATTCAAGGACCACTGGATTACATTTCTCTCATCTGTTGTTACTTTCATAATCCAGTCCACTGCCTTTTAGGGCCAATGCAGCAAACACAGAACCAACCAGGCTGAGAAGAACGCCACTGGAAGAGGTAGAGGTATTTATATAACTAGGAAGTATCATCAGCAAGGAAGGAGGGACAGACGAGGATACAAAAAGCAAGAGTTGCATTCGGAATGTTCAAACCAAGATGGAACTTCAGGGAGATGAGAAGGAAGACAAAAATTAGGATTTTCAATTCAAATGTGAAGGCAGTCCTGCTGTATGGAGCAGAAACATGGAGGATGACCAAAGGCAATGACAGGAGACTGAAGGGTTTTGTTAACAGATGCCTGGAGGATGACCAAAGGCAATGACAGGAGACTGGAGGGTTTTGTCAACAGATGCCTGGAGGATGACCAAAGGCAATGACAGGAGACTGCAGGATTTTGTCAACAGAGGCATGAGAACGATTCTTGGTATAAAAATGGTTTAACAAAGTTACAAACGACATAATGTGGGAGAGAGCGGAACAAGGTATTATTGGAACAGGAAATTAAGGAAGAAAGGGGGAGATGGATGGGTCATACATTAAGAAATCCCCAGCCCAGTAATACCAGGCAATCCCTGTCATGGAACCCCCAGGGAAAGGGGCATAGGCAGACCAAGGAATACATGCAGACGAGATCTGGAGGCGGAAGTAAAGAAAACAGGAAAAAGCTGGAAGGAAGATTGCACAGGACAGAGTTGATTGGCGAGGGTTGGTTGATGGCCTGTGGGCCCCTGGGTGGTAGAAGGCACAGGACAGAGCTGCTTGGCGAGGGTTGGTTGATGGCCTGTGGGCCCCTGGGTGGTATAAGGCACAGGACAGAGCTGGTTGGCGAGGGTTGGTTGATGGCCTGTGGGCCCCTGGGTGGTATAAGGCACAGGACAGAGCTGCTTGGCGAGGGTTGGTTGATGGTCTGTGGGCCCCTGGGTGGTAGAAGGCACAGGACAGAGCTGGTTGGCGAGGGTTGGTTGATGGCCTGTGGGCCCCTGGGTGGTATAAGGCACAGGACAGAGCTGCTTGGCGAGGGTTGGTTGATGGTCTGTGGGCCCCTGGGTGGTAGAAGGCACAGGACAGAGCTGGTTGGCGAGGGTTGGTTGATGGTCTGTGGGCCCCTGGGTGGTAGAAGGCACAGGACAGAGCTGCTTGGCGAGGGTTGGTTGATGGTCTGTGGGCCCCTGGGGGGTAGAAGGCACAGGACAGAGCTGGTTGGCGAGGGTTGGTTGATGGTCTGTGGGCCCCTGGGTGGTAGAAGGCACAGGACAGAGCTGGTTGGTGAGGGTTGGTTGATGGTCTGTGGGCCCCTGGTTGGTAGAAGGCACAGGACAGAGCTGGTTGGCGAGGGTTGGTTGATGGTCTGTAGGCCCCTGGGTGGTAGAAGGCACAGGACAGAGCTGCTTGGCGAGGGTTGGCTGATGGTCTGTGGGCCCCTGTGTGGTAGAAGGCACAGGACAGAGCTGGTTGGCGAGGGTTGGTTGATGGTCTGTGGGCCCCTGGGTGGTAGAAGGCACAGGACAGAGCTGGTTGGTGAGGGTTGGTTGATGGTCTGTGGGCCCCTGGTTGGTAGAAGGCACAGGACAGAGCTGGTTGGCGAGGGTTGGTTGATGGTCTGTGGGCCCCTGGGTGGTAGAAGGCACAGGACAGAGCTGGTTGGCGAGGGTTGGTTGATGGTCTGTGGGCCCCTGGGTGGTAGAAGGCACAGGACAGAGCTGCTTGGCGAGGGTTGGTTAATGGTCTGTGGGCCTCTGGGTGGTAGAAGGCACAGGACAGAGCTGCTTGGCGAAGGTTGGTTGATGGTCTGTGGGCCCCTGGGTGGTATAAGGCACAGGACAGAGCTGCTTGGCGAGGGTTGGTTGATGGCCTATGTACCAAGGGCAAGAGAGAGAGAGAGAATTATCTATAGAGAAACTGATATAAGTAGAGAACTATAATCTACAAAGAGAACGATATAACTACAGAACTATCATAATTAAAACTGCTAGGTAGCATGGACATTTTCATCATAATAAAAAGAGCTGTCATTTTGTTGGTTTTCTGCCATAAGTTATTCATTCTCTCGCTCTGCCTTCACTTTGACAATCTCCACTGCTGCTTATAATTGAGCCGAGATATTCCAAACGCGTGGAGGTCGTTCCCTCTAGCTTCTCTAGGATAACGTCAGGTCTAGTTTTTGCCTTATCAGTGCTCATTATCATGATCTTGCTGATGTTTAAGTATAGATTGTCTTATTCGCTATGTTGTGTGAGGACAGAATCATCTATCGATATTTCTTACATTTGAAATGTAATACAGAAGTAGCACGTAATGAGCTAGTCGTGTTTCCGTGCTAGGAGATATTCTTAAAATAGACATTTATGTATGTGTAAGTGTCATCCATATCCATACATGAGCACTCACAGGCTAGTCAAAGCTGACACACATATCCATACATGAGCACTCACAAGCTAGTCAAAGCTGACACACATACCCATACATGAGCACTCACAGGCTAGTCAAAGCTGACACACATACCCATACATGAGCACTCACAAGCTAGTCAAAGCTGACACACATATCCATACATGAGCACTCACAAGCTAGTCAAAGCGGACACACATATCCATACATGAGCACTCACAAGCTAGTCAAAGCTGACACACATATCCATACATGAGCACTCACAAGCTAGTCAAAGCTGACACACATACTCATACATGAGCACTCACAGGCTAGTCAAAGCTGACACACATACCCATCCATGAGCACTCACAGGCTAGTCAAAGCTGATACACATACCCATACATGAGCACTCACAGGCTAGTCAAAGCTGACACGCATACCCATACATGAGTACTCACAGGCTAGTCAAAGCTGACACACATACCCATACATGAGCACTCACAGGCTAGTCAAAGCTGACACACATACCCATACATGAGTACTCACAGGCTAGTCAAAGCTGACACACATACCCATATATGAGTACTCACAGGCTAGTCAAAGCTGGCACATACACCCATACATGGTCATATGCAGACTAGTCAAAGCTGACACACATATCCATACATGGTCATGGGCAGACTAGTCAAAGCTGACACACACACCCATACATGGTCATATGCAGACTAGTCAATACTGACACACATACCCATACATGTCAGTACACCGACAGTCTAATCATGACAGTAATGAGATTACTACAAGGAATCCAGTAGGAATTAGAACTAGCAAGACAACATTTTCTCATATAATAAAGCATCCTGGGCCACACGCGTGAGATCATGACATAATAAAGCGTGTAATTGATACACTTTACAATCAGTCTTGTAAATATACAGAAGAATCATGGATACTTAAAAATAACGAGGAAGATATCCAGACACAGCAAAGCTACAGCGTAAGAAAAGAATGTCAATATTCCACAGGACAAGTAAATCAAGAGATGAATCCAGAAAGTGACAGTTACATTTGGGAAAGGGGCTGTCCGCTTGGTTTGGGCTTAATGTTGCAGAAGAGCAGTGTTAAAATGTGGGAGAGAAAAGTGTTAAAATGTGGGAGAGAGCAGTGTTAAAATGTGGGAGAGAGCAGTGTTAAAATGTGGGAGAGAGCAGTGTTAAAATGTGGGAGAGAGCAGTGTTAAAATGTGGGAGAGAGCAGTGTTAAAATGTGGGAGAGAGCAGTGTTAAAATGTGGGAGAGAACAGTGAGCTGCTGGCTCGCCAGACAATTGTTCAGGTCCCTGGCTAAGGTCTGTGCGCGTTCAGGTCCTTGGCTAAGGTCTGTGCGTGTTCAGGTCCCTGGCTAAGGTCTGTGTGTGTTCAGGTCCTTGGCTAAGGTCTGTGTGTGTTCAGGTCCCTGGCTAAGGTCTGTGTGTGTTCAGGTCCCTGGCTAAGGTCTGTGTGTGTTCAGGTCCTTGGCTAAGGTCTGTGCGTGTTCAGGTCCCTGGCTAAGGTCTGTGTGTGTTCAGGTACCTGGCTAAGGTCTGTGTGTGTTCAGGTCCCTGGCTAAGGTCTGTGTATGTGTCTCGTCTTGTACATGGAGATGTTCAGTCTACTCACAGACCTTCGTTCTTGGCTTATATCATTGCATCTATATAGATTATAGTTTTCTGCTTATATCATCGCATTTCTATAAATGATAGTTTTCTGCGTGTATATATAATTATATATATATATATATATATATATATATATATATATATATATATATATATATATATATATATATATATATATATATATATATATATTTATAAAATGAGTTTGATTATTTTCTGTAAGATTAGATACCAACACAGCGATTGAGTGTATGTGAGGACTGTATACCGACCTTCACGATGATTAGCTGTTTCTGGGACTTGTCATTCTTACATCATGTGACGTCACATAGTCAAGGTGCCTCATGGTTTCCAGCAACGATCGACTACTTCTTCATGTGTCTGTCCCATTGGAGAAATTATTGCCGCTTGTATCTATGGTTAGGGCACGTCATCACAATTTGGCTGGGCTACCTCCGATATCTTCTGTGGTGACAAGCAAACCAGATTAATAAGCATAGTGCCTTTATGACTATGTGGGTGCCTTTGACGTTCATCTTGTGGCAACACTTTGTGGATATCTATAACATTATTTCTTTGCCATTCGTTATGGCTTGGCTTGGCTTCGTTCGTTTTCAATCTCCCGCTATCAAACCCTGACACGGGCCTAAGAAGCAGAATGTAATCCAGAGAACGGAATGCGTTGTCATAGTTTACAGATTGACTGCGATATTTGAACCTTTCGGTACAACACATCCGACTTCAGCAAGCATTTTATTAGTACCGGGTTAGCATTCCCTCTTTGATCACTTCTCCTTAGCCAGTCTGCTGTGTTGCAATCTGTTATCCAGGATGACCGCGTGGAGGTGTAGAAAGGTCTTGGCAGCTCTGGTTCGCTGGCCCTGACGCTTGCAGTCAGCTATGGTCGCTGACCGCTGTAGTACATGCGCTGCTCAGACTCTTGATCCCTGCCATTCGTTATGAACATAGAGATTTGTTCCTGCCACTTTCCCAACATATTATATGTCACACCCTCGCTGCGTTGCGGGATAGCTGTTCATGGGAAAGGCGTCGGGAGTAAACCCTGAGGGAAAATATGCATTCTGTAGTATCTCCAGTCCTCTTGATAATGTCTGGCCACTGGCCAAATGTAGCTCTGGACGAGAGAGTGAGGTTGATATATTGCGTAAACCTTCCTTACTTTTATCAAACTCACTGAACAAGCTACACATTTCAGCGGGCAGAGGAAAATGGAAAGATTGTCCACACGGCAAAACAAAGAGAGTGGCTCTCATAACACATGATGGGCGAACAAAGACAGTGGCTCTCATCACACATGATGGGCGAACAAAGAGAGTGGCTCTCATCACACATGATGGGTGAACAAAGAGAAGGCTCTCATCACACATGATGGGCGAACAAAGAGAGTGGCTCTCATCACACATGATGGGCGAACAAAGAGAGTGGCTCTCATCACACATGATGGGCGAACAAAGAGAGTGGCTCTCATCACACATGATGGGCGAACAAAGAGAGTGGCTCTCATCACACATGATGGGCGAACAAAGAGAGTGGCATTCACGTTTATTGTGGATGGTTTTGTCCACAGCGTGTCAAGTATCCCATTATAATGAAGACCATTTACTGAAAGATGCTGTAATTATACCAGTACCAAAGAAAGACAAAGATAGAGCAGATCCAAATGGATAAAGGTCTATCAGTCTACTGAGCTGTGTAGGCAAACTGATGGAGCGTATGATAAACACCAGACTGATGTGGCATCTGCAAGAAAAACACATACTAATTCCACAGCAAGCAGGCTTTAGACAGCACAGATCCACTGAGGACCAGATCACTCTCATAGCCGAGGAAATAGAGGATGTTTACCAGGAGAAAAAGCATACAGTAGCGGTTTGGGTGGATTTAGAGAAGGCATTTGACAAGGTGTGGAAAGAGGCACTTAAAGTCAAGCTACGAAGAAGTGAAGTTTGTGGGAAAATGTACAAATGGATCAGCCACTACCTCGAAATCAGAACAGCCAGAGTTGAAGTACAAGGGCAGATGAGCAAAAAGGTGACACTTGAGCAGGGAGTACCCCAAGGGGGAGTACTGTCACCCACACTTTTCCTGGTGTATATACCAACATCACAGAGACTATACCAAGAAGAGTCCACAGCTCCATGTTTGCAGACGATCTGGCTATGTGGACCTCTGAGAAAAATCTCACCGTAGCAAGAAATCGGATGTAGCAGGCCCTAACATCGCTGGAGGAGTGGGCGAACTCATGGGTGGTCAAAATAAATGAGGAAAACACAACATGTACGATATTATCGCTTTCAAACAAACCCCAGAACACCAAAATAAGTCTTACCGGCAAATATCTACGGCCAAACGATAACCCAAACTACCTGGGAGTCACATTTGATCGGCGCATGACATGGAAAAGTCAGATCGAGAGAAACCGAATGAGAGCCAGACAAAGAATGGCAATCATGAGGAAACTTGCTGGCACAAGCTGGGGAGCAGACGAAAATATACTAAAGAAACTGTACACTGGAAGAGTGAGACCAGTTCTCGAGTATGGCATTGCGGCATGGACAACAGCAGCAAAGGCGAACTTCGATAAAGTTAGCAAACTTCAAAACCAAGGCATGAGAGTTATAACAGGAGGCATGAAGTCAACGCCAATTGTAGAACTTGAAAAGATTACAAATCTGTAATCCATGACCGACAGAAGAGACTGCAGAGCCCAGCAGCAAGCAGAGAAACTGACAGACCATCCAATGCGCCAGAGACTAAATAGATTTGGAAATGGGAAACTAAAGCGGAGAAACTTTGCAGAAATAGCCAAAGCAAAGATGAACGAACCCTATAAACACATTAACAACACCAAAGCCCATTCCTACTGTCAGTGGCAAATGGAAAATACTCAAGCAATTTCAGAGCGGAGGCAGAGGCACTGAGGGCTGCAGCAGAAGCAATGCTGACAGGCAAAAGAAATGAAAGCCAGATAGTCCTGTTTACAGATCCCCTGGCCGGTTCACAACACTAAAAAGCCAGAAAAATACTGAACTAAATGATTTAAGAGCAGTACTCTGTCAACTATGCCAGCAGTCCACACCAAAAAGAGTAGTGGTACAGTGGGTTCCATCTCACTGTAACATCCGAGGCAACGAGGAGGCAGACAGACTGGCAAGTGAAGGTGCGAGACTACCACAACCAGATACCAGTATGACATACGAAGAGTCCAAAAGGCTTATTAGAGCCAGATACATGACCAAATGGGAAACCGAACATACTGGCTACACAAAAAATGATGCCTATTACCAATTGAACAGAAGAGAGCAGGTCGTGGTCTTCAGACTCCGCACAGGCCACAACAGACTGAGGTAGAACCTATTCAATAAACTGAAGATAGGTGGCACTGACGAATGCATGTGCAGTACTGAGAAAATGACCGCTGAACATCTGCTGCAAAACTGCCCGAAATACGAGGACCAGAGAAAGCACACGTGGCCATCACCAGTGGCAACACGAGACAAGCTTTATGGCAGTGTCGAAAAAATACAGGTTGACGTCTGACAGCGTACGAAGAAGAAGAAGATGAAGACCATTAAGTGGTACTCAATAATTAGTGTTCTCTCAGCTTCGGGATCATGTTTGTTGTACCTACCGTTTGTTATAGACGTTAGTCACATCACTGGCAGGAACAACTTGATCGGTGTCTTATACCGATCAGTAGAGCCAAGCGTGTGCTACAACCATCTTGACAGTAGTTATGTCAGGCTAGCAAATTGTGCTACACATACCATCTTTACTGAACTTTCTCTCAGGTCGTTAGTTCTCATCTTTACTGAACTTTCTCTCAGGTCCTTAGTTCTCATCTTTACTGAAATTTCTTTCAGTTTCTTAGTTCTCTTCTTTACTGAACTTTCTCTCAGGTCGTTAGTTCCCATCTTATTTAACTTTCTCTCAGGTCTGTTAATTCTCATCTTATTTAACTTTCTCTCAGGTCTGTTAATTCTCATCTTATTTAAGTTTCTTTCCGGTCGTTAGTTCTCATCTTTACTAAACTTTCTCTTAGGTCTGTTAGTTCTCATCTTATTTAACTTTCTCACATGTCTGTTATTTCTTATCTTATTTAACTTTCTCTCATGTCTGTTAGGTCTGATCTATTTAACTTTCTCTCAGGTCATTAGTTCTCATATTTTTTAACTTCCTCTCGGGTCATTAGTTCTCATCTTATTTAACTTTCTCTCAAGTCATTAGTTCTCATCTTATTTAACTTTCTCTCAAGTCATTAGTTCTCATCTTATTTAACTTTCTCTCAGGTCATTAGTTCTCATTTTATTTAACTTTCTCTCAAGTCATTAGTTCTCATCTTATTTAACTTTCTCTCAGGTCATTAGTTCTCATCTTATTTAACTTCTTCTCAGGTCATTAGTTCTCATCTTATTTAACTTCTTCTCAGGTCATTAGTTCTCATCTTATTTGACTTTCTGTCATGTCGTTAGTTCTCATCTTATTTAACTTTCTCTTAGGTCGTTAGTTATTTATATTACTGAACTTTCTCCTGTGATTTGTTCTTATCTATTATCTTACACTACTTTATCTTCTGGCATTAGTTGTTATTTCTTATGATCCTCGACTTTCTCTCTTGCTATTATTTATGATCATGTTCGCTTTTCTCATTAATACTTCTGTCCAGAGAACGTGTCTCTTGTCACTAACCCTTGTCTCTCTAGACGTTCCTCTTTTGTCACTAACCCTTACCCCTTTAGACCGTCCCTTTCTCTGATGCCATTGGTCAGATGTTCCCGGACATGTAAATCGGAGGTTCTTATATTTGTCCTCCATCAGTAGATTTGACCATTAATCAAGAGAGCCGTTTGCTTGCCCCTAGAAACGCCTACTGCCGGCAGGGCACCTTTGTTTTAGCTCCCGTCTGCCTCGTGTTGTTGAGATGAAAGATAATCGATTCTGTGTTAACCCTGGGATGCCAATAGGGCCCATACTTTAAGCCAGTTTTTGGCCAAAACGCGGTCAGATTAATAAAGCCAGGAAAACACTCTGCAGAATGCGAAAATGGGATTATTTGCGAATTTCAGTTGTCATCTTTATCATATTTTTTGTTAGTTCTTCCTCATAAACTTTAGGATTGTGTTTTTGGAGTGGGTGCGCTGTCGCTGTTGGCGATATTCCACCAGTAAACGTTTCCCTGGAGATGTAACATTCATTTTGTTGAAGGGGAGAGAATTGAGTAGGGCATGAGATCTCGTTTTGCGGTAACTCTCAGGCGAGTAAGACCAACGTGAGCCGTGTTTTCAATTCAGAAATGGTCTAGGTAGCGGCCATGTTTCTCACAATGCCCATGTGAACAAGTATATTTATAAAACCAGCACACATAAGTGCATGGGTGCAGCTCTGGGACCGTATTGTCGGGTTGATGATGTCAGATATTGTTGATGTTGATTGGACGGCCTAAACAGGCAACTTATTGATCGCCGCTGTGCCGCACGTGCGGTTGGCCACACACACATTTGCTATTCAGGGGATCCAGTTTAAAGGGTTGTAGAATATTTGGAACCGACATACGGTTACAGTATTTTAGCTGCTGGCATCCTCACCGCCAGGGAGTGCTGTATGGTGGTCAAGCTAAAGGTAGTCCCATACTGGACACTGATGTCAGGGATGAAGAGTTAGAGCCTGTTTATCATGTCATGTGACCAATTCTGTTCTTTGCTGCCTTTCTTAACGGCAAACCTGGTTCCCATTTACAACTGGTTCGACCGGGGAGTGTCGACGAGGAGAGTTTAACACCAGGCGTGAAATGCGACCGGTGTACCACTACGTCAACCATGTTACATCTGCTATATCGGACGTTGACTGTCTCATGTTACATGTGCTATATCTGACGTTGGCTTCTCATGGTACGTGTGCTATATCTGACGTTGCCTGTCTCATGTTACATGTGCTATATTTGACGTTGGCTTCTCATGGTACGTGTGCTACATCTGACATTGCCTGTCTCATGTTACATGTGGTATATATAACGTTGACTGTCTCATTGTACGTCAGCTATATATGACGTTGGCTCATGTTACATGTGCTATATCTGACGTTGACTATCTCATGGTACATGTGCTATATCTGTCGTTGACTATCTCATGGTACATGTGCTATATCAGACGTTGACTGTCTCATGGTACGTGTGCTATATATCAGGTTGGCTCATGTTACATGTGCTGTATCTGACGTTGGCTGTATAATGTCTCATGGTACGTGTGCTATATATTACGTTGACTCTCTCATGTTACGTACGCTATTTATGTTTCTCCATAACATAATACATTTACATAAAAGTATATGAACCGCGTTCTACTGTTTCGACATACATGCACACACATACACATGCATACATACATACACACACTTACATACAAACACATACAGTCACATTTACATTCATACACCACATATACATACACATACATACACCTACACAAACACACATACATACACACACATACTCAATACATACACACTTGCATACACAATACATACACACATACACACATCCATATTCCACCCATAGAGCCCCACACATACACCCACACATACGCTTGCACACACACATCTACACACATGTTCACAGACTTAGATACATTCACACACACACACATCTACACACATGTTCACAGATTTAGATACATGCACACAGACACATTTACACACATGTTCACAGATTTAGATACATGCACACACACACATCTACACACATGTTCACAGATTTAGATACATGCATACACACACATCTACACACATGTTCACAGATTTAGATACATGCATACACCTAACACTTACACACATGTGGGGGAATACTGACGTCTGGTCAGACAAAACATACTGGCCAAGACCCTCACCTCGGCTTCCTCGTAGCCCTTCATGGAAACGGGCTGTTTTCATGACAACCTGGCTAACGGGGTGAGGGATCGACCTGATTCCCGTAGTAGTGAATGACACGTAGATGAATACAAGCACAGCAAAACCGCATGGAGGACCCCGGCCCACCTTCATCAGCACTCTCGTGATGTGAGGAAAGCTACTGCTACACGTACTTAACATCCATTTGAGAGCGCACAACACAGTAACCTACTCATCATGGGCATTCGCACACAACAACAACACTTCAGCAAACACATACACACACACGCTTACACGCACACACATACACACACGCTTACACGCACACACATACACACACTTACACATACACACATACACACGCTTACACGCACACACATACACACACTTACACATACACCCGCTTACACGCACACACATACACGCTTACACGCACACACATACACACACACGCTTATACGCACACACATACACACATACACACACTTACACATACACACGCTTACACGCACACACATACACACGCTTACACGCACACACATACACACACTTACACATACACACACTTACACGCGCACAACAACAACACTTCAGCAAACACATACACACACTTACACGCGCACAACAACAACACTTCAGCAAACACATACACACATACATACACTTACACGCACACACATACACACTTACACGCACACACATACACACACTTACACGCACAAACATACACATACTTACACGCACACACATACACACACTTACACGCACACATATACACACACTTACACGCGCATACATACACACACTTACACACTTACACGCACACACTTACACGCACACAGATACACACTTACACGTGCACACATACACACACTTACACGCACATACATACACACACTTACACGCACATACATACACACACTTACACGCGTGCACATACACACACTTACACGCACACACATACACACACTTACACGCACACACATACACACACTTACACGCACACACATACACACACTTACACGCACACACATACACACATACACTCACTTACACGCACACACATGCACACATACACACACTTACACGCACATACATACAAACACAAGCATACACTCATATATACACACCTACATATACATGGATTTATAAAATATTATTACATGAAAAGCAATACGAAAAATGGAGATACATAGATAGATAGATAGATAGATAGATAGATAGATAGATAGATAGATAGATAGATAGATAGATAGATAGATAGGTAGGTAGGTAGGTAGGTAGGTAGGTAGGTAGGTAGGTAGGTAGGTAGGTAGGTAGGTAGGTAGGTAGGTAGGTAGGTAGGTAGGTAGGTAGGTAGGTAGGTAGGTAGGTAGGTAGGTAGGTAGGTAGGTAGGTAGGTAGGTAGGTAGGTAGGTAGGTAGGTAGGTAGGTAGGTAGGTAGGTAGGTAGGTAGGTAGGTAGGTAGGTAGGTAGGTAGGTAGGTAGGTAGGTAGGTAGGTAGGTAGGTAGGTAGGTAGGTAGGTAGGTAGGTAGGTAGGTAGGTAGGTAGGTAGGTAGGTAGGTAGGTAGGTAGGTAGGTAGGTAGGTAGGTAGGTAGGTAGGTAGGTAGGTAGGTAGGTAGGTAGGTAGGTAGGTAGGTAGGTAGGTAGGTAGGCTGGGTGGGTTTTTGGGTGGGTGGGTTGGATGGATGGATGTGTGGGTCGGTGGATTAATACATGGACGGATTATATTATATTAGATATATAGACAGATATACAGAGAGAGAGAGAGAGAGAGAGAGAGAGAGAGAGAGACAGAGAGAGACAGAGAGAGAGAGAGAGCTAGCAAATATAAATCTCATAGAGCTTCCAGATTCTGTAAGACTTCTGTAATTCGTGACGGGTAAATGCAATTACAGTTTGAAACTGAAACCACAATCACAGGTTGCCTGCCTGTTTGCGTGCCTGGTTGCATGTATGGTTGCGTGCCTGGTTGCATGTCTGGTTGTGTGCCTGGTTGCATGTCTGGTTGCGTGCCTGGTTGCATGTCTGGTTGCATGTCTGGTTGTGTGCCTGGTTGCATGTCTGGTTGCGTGCCTGGTTGCATGTCTGGTTGCGTGCCTGGTTGCATGTCTGGTTGTGTGTCTGGTTGC
Source organism: Ariolimax columbianus (assembly GCA_036924085.1). Taxonomy (NCBI): domain Eukaryota; kingdom Metazoa; phylum Mollusca; class Gastropoda; order Stylommatophora; family Arionidae; genus Ariolimax; species Ariolimax columbianus. The sequence goes on from JAVGWX010000003.1 coordinate 2,883,109, forward strand.
ATGTCTGGTTGTGTGCCTGGTTGCATGTCTGGTTGCATGTCTGGTTGCGTACCTGGTTGCATGTCTGGTTGCGTGCCTGGTTGCGTGCCTGGTTGCATGTCTGGTTGCGTGCCTGGCTGCATGTCTGGTTGCGTGCTTGGTTGCATGTCTGGTTGCGTGCCTGGTTGCATGTCTGGTTGCGTGCCTGGTTGCATGTCTGGTTGCGTTCCTGGTTGCATGTCTGGTTGCGTGCCTGGTTGCATGTCTGGTTGCGTGCCTGGTTGCATGTCTGGTTGCGTGCAGAGTGAGGGACGAGCTCATCTTTAATTATCGGCGTCAAGACTGGCGGACTTTGTAGAGATTTGTTGGTGGCCGTGTTTGTTGAGACCAGCTGTGTTCTGCCTGGCGGACTTTGTAGAGATTTGTTGGTGGCCGATTTTGTCGAGACCAGCTGTGTTCTGACTGGTGGAGTTTTGCTGTTATATCGAGTCAATGATACCAGATGTGTTCTTGTCAGAAGTTGTAGAAATTCGTTGCTTTCCTTTCCGAAAATTTTTTGTATTTCGGGTGGTGGTTAGGAAGGGTATACTATGTGGAAAGTGGGGGAGGGGGGGGGGCGCACAGAGTGTATTACGACATGCGTAGATTAAATGCCTAGATGACGCTTATCGAGCAAGTTTGATAACATCGGTTGTGTTCACATCTCCATCAACTGGTATGTATGTGCATGCTCTCACATCTCCATCAACTGGTATGTATGTGCAGCTCAGCCCGTCAGACAACCAATTAAACAGGCCAACAATAATCACGGAGATAGCTAGTATCAAGTAGGATCAGGAAGATGGCCCACAGCGGTTCTAGGGTGTGAAAGTACGTCACTGGTAGTAGTGTAGAGGTATGTTTTGGGTACGTAGCTGCCACCTGACACTGACATTCGACCAGACTGTCCTCGGTCTGCAGAGACTCGAGGCAATAATCTGTATCCTGTCAGGGACCCGGTTGTAAATTAGGGACGGGCAGAGATAGCGCCAGAAAAACTCCGATCCACGCGTACACAGACATAATGTAGACTTTATCGACGCCTTCTGTGTCTCAGCTGGGTATTGATGTACTCGTTCGATAATGGAAGGCCTTGGGATGTTAGTGCAGGCACCCTCCTCTGTCACGGATGTTCTATCAACTGGGACTGTCACATTGATTTCTTCCCTCAGTCTGTCTAGATAAATCGACAATTCTCCGACTTGTTCTGGCATATATCTCATGTCAGGCTCCAGCCATCTCGTTTCTCTTTTGCTAGCCACACCTTTGGACGTCAGAATCGTGGTAAGTCACAGTGAGTTGCGTTCAGGCGGACAGACCAGCTGGTATGGAAGTATTGCTGGTGTGATTAATTAACATTAGCGCTGTCTCTTAGTTTGTCTTCATTCATTCGATGGCTTTCAAATAGGAGTACACAAGCATAAGGTGTATGTCAACAGTGACCAATCAGTAGCGTGTGCCTTTATTAAACACATGTTATTCTGTCAACGTGCACGAGTTCTATGCCAGTTTTGTGTTACGCTTTGTTTTCAAAACTTAATAGCCATAGGTGACGCGACTCTATCGTGTCAGGTAACGGCGTCATAAACCAGCGCTTTGTGGCGCAACGCCACTGCATCAGGTAACAGCGTCAAGTGATCCTACACCACTACATCAGGTAACAGCGTCAAGTGATCTTACGCCACTGCAGGTAACAGCGTCAAGTGATCTTACGCCACTGCATCAGGTAACAGCGTCAAGTGATCTTACGCCACTACATCAGGTAACAGCGTCAAGTGATCTTACGCCACTGCAGGTAACAGCGTCAAGTGATCTTACGCCACTGCATCAGGTAACAGCGTCAAGTGATCTTACGCAATTGCATCAGGTAACAGCGTCAAGTGATCTTACGCCACTGCATCAGGTAACAGCGTCAAGTGATCTTACGCCACTGCATCAGGTAACAGCGTCAAGTGATCTTACGCCACTGCATCAGGTAACAGCGTCAAGTGATCTTACGCCACTGCATCAGGTAACAGCGTCAAGTGATCTTACGCCACTGCATCAGGTAATAGCGTCAAGTAATCTTACGCCACTGCATCAGGTAACAGCGTCAAGTGATCCTACGCCACTGCATCAGGTAACAGCGTCAAGTGATCTTACTCCACTGCATCAGGTAATAGCGTCAAGTGATCTTACGCCACTGCATCAGGTAATAGTGCCATGCGCCATGATTGTCTAAATAGACGCTCACGATTTCTGATGACTAATGATCTCCAGCACCCGAAAGTCGTAGGCGGCTTGCCATGAAAACGGACAATGTCGTAAAAGGGGACTATAGATGGATCTGTATGGATATGCTATTCTCATTACGTACCACTAGTGATGTTGACACTGTCGCTGAAAGGGTGGAGATACAGGCTTTATGCGAGCAGCCATCCGTAGTGGAAGGGGGGGGGGGGGGGCATTTTCACTAAGATGGATGGCTCGTTATGATCTTGGTGGTTTTGTTCTAGCTTGTCCGCACGATTTTGTTGAAGCTGGTCGGTATGATATTGTTCTAGCCGGTCGGTACGATTTTGTTCTATCTGGGTCGGTACGATTTTGTTCTAGCTATGTCTGTTTGATCTTATTCTAGCTGTGTCTGTTTGATCTTGTTCTAGCTGTGTCTGTTTGATCTTGTTCTAGCTGTGTCTGTTTGATCTTGTTCTAGCTGTGTCTGTTTGATCTTGTTCTAGCTGTGTCTGTTTGATTTTGACGGTATTGTTCTAGTTGTGTCTGTTTGATCTTGACGGTATTGTTCTAGCTGTGTCTGTTTGATCTTGACGGTATTGTTCTAGCTGTGTCTGTTTGATCTTGTTCTAGCTGTTTCTGTTTGATCTTGTTCTAGCTGTGTCTGTTTGATCTTGTTCTAGCTGTGTCTGTTTGATCTTGTTCTAGCTGTGTCTGTTTGATTTTGACGGTATTGTTCTTGTTGTGTCTGTTTGATCAGAGAGAGAGGGAGAGGAAGAGAGAGAGGGAGATGGAGAGAATGAGAAAAGGGGTGAGAGAGAAAAGAAGAAATACAGGGAGAGAGGGCGAGAGAGAGAAAGAGGGAGAGAGCGGGAGAAAGAGTGAGGTAGAGAGAGAGAGCGGGAAAGAGGGACGGAGAGACAATGTAAGAGGGAGAGGAAGGAAGAGAGAGAGAGAAAGAAGAGGGAGAGAGAGAAAGGGATAGAGAGGTAGGGTGAGAGAGGGAGTGAAAGGAGAGAGAATAAGAGATAAAAAGAGAGGGAGAGAGAGGGAGGGAGATTGAGAGGCAGAGAGTGAGAGAGAGAGTAGAGATAGAGAGTGAGAGGAATAGGGAGAGAGTGAGAGGCAGAGAGATAGGGAGAGGTAGAGGAAGAGAGAGGGGGAGAGAGAAAAGAGAGGGAGAGAGAGGGATAGAGGGATGAAGAGGGAGAGAGAGAGGAAGAGAGTGGCAGAGAGAAAGGGAGAGAGAGGGCTGAAAGAGAGTGAGAGAAGGAGAGGGATGAAGGGAGAGAGGGACGGAGAGAGATAGGGAGAGCGAGAGAGAGAGGGGGAGAGAGATCGAGATATGGAGAGGAAGAGACAGAGAGAGACAACGAGAGAGGTGAGGTAGAAGGAGATACGGAGAGAGAGATGGAGAGTGGAATAGTGAGAGAGGGAGAGAGAGAAAGGGAAGGAGAGAGAGGCAAATTAAGAGAGGGAGAGAAGAAGATAGGGGAGAGAGGAAGAGAAAGATTGAGAGAGGGAGAGGGAGAAAGAGGGCGAGAAAGGGAGAGGGAGAGGGCGAGAGAGACGGAAGAGAGGGAAGGGGAGGGGGCGATGCTTGTTCACCGTTTCCATCGTGTAGGTGTCTTTGTTTTGTAGCCTCGCCTAGCAGACCGTGTGAAGTTATGTTTCTTTGTTCACAGAGCGAGTGAAGCTGTGCTTCTGTATTCACAGAGTGAGTGAAGCTGTGCTTCTGTATTCACAGAGTGAGTGAAGCTGTGTTCCCACCTCCAGTGTAGCTGTGTTCCCACCCCGAGTGTAGCTGTGTTTCCATCCTGATTGTAGCTGTGTTCTCACCTCGAGTGTAGCTGTGTTCCCACCCCGAGTGTAGCTGTGTTTCCATCCTGATTGTAGCTGTGTTCTCACCTCGAGTGTAGCTGTGTTCCCACCCCGAGTGCAGCTGTGTTTCCATCCTGATTGTAGCTGTGTTCTCACCTCGAGTGTAGCAGTGTTCCCACCCGGAGTGTAGCTGTGTTCCCACCTCGAGTGTAGCTGTGTTCCCACCCCGAATGTAGCTGTGTTCCCACCCCGAGAGTAGCTGTGTTCCCACCTCGAGTGTAGCTGTGTTCCCACCCCGAGAGTAGCTGTGTTCCCACCCCGAGTGTAGCTGTGTTCCCACCCCAAGTGTAGCTATGTTCCCACCCCAAGTGTAGCTGTGTTCCCACCTTGAGTGTAGCTGTGTTCCCACCCCGAGTGTAGCTGTGTTCCCACCCCAAGTGTAGTTGTGTTCCCACCCCAAGTGTAGCTGTGTTCCCACCCCGAGTGTAGCTGTGTTCCCACCCCGAGTGTAGCTGTTTTCCCACCCCGAGTGTAGCTGTGTTCCCACCCCAAGTGTAGCTGTGTTCCCACCCTGAGTGTAGCTGTGTTCCCACCCCAAGTGTAGCGGTGTTCCCACCCCAAGTGTAGCTGTGTTCCCACCCCGAGTGTAGCTGTGTTCCCACCCCAAGTGTAGCTGTGTTCCCACCCCAAGTGTAGCTGTGTTCCCACCCCAAGTGTAGCTGTGTTCCCACCCCAAGTGTAGCTGTGTTCCCACCCCAAGTGTAGCTGTGTTCCCACCCCAAGTGTAGCTGTGTTCCCACCCCAAGTGTAGCTGTGTTCCCACCCCGAGAGAAGCTAACCTCCCCCCAAATAGAGTCGGTGTCACCCAGTTAACGAGTATCTTCGATGTCCCTAGACACTCATTATTTTCTTCTGTCTGTCTAACAATCTATCTCTCATTATTTTGCCTTCTCTATTTCAGACTGTGGAGATCATTAAAATTAGACTCGGGACGGATAGCATTCCTACCTGCCTGGTCACGTGCCTAACGTCCAGCTGACTATCATCCACACGCGCCCAGAGAGTAGTCGGTCGCATCCCGTGCTGGCAGACCTGAGCACCAAACCAAGTTAGCCAGCCAAACCGGGCTTGATAGCGAGGGCTAACTGCTGACCCCGCTACAGCTATTATTGTGTTTCATGTGAAGATAGCCACAAGCAGCGGTAACAGTTTCTGAGGGTACTCAATCTTATTGTGCCTGCATCTGATACACACAGACGGGGACGGCTCAGCTAGAAGACAAACATGGCAGCATTCATAGCCAAGCAGGTGGTAGGCGACAAGCTTTCCTCTGTCAAAGGTAAGCTTTGACATCATCACCATCTTCATGGTCATTATCACAATCGTTATCATTATCATTATAATCGGTATCATCATCATTATCATCATCATTATCATCATAATTATCATTATCACCACCGTATCGTCATTATTATCGAAATGGTAATCATCTTGATGGTCACTATCACCACCACCACCATCATCATCATCATTATGCATGATACGATAATGACTTTCTGAGATAGCATTTGTTAAGTGTTGGGCCCAGACTTTGAACTACACAATTATGTAGGTAGCTGACCTGATGTAGTGAGTCCCAGATGTAAGAGTCCACAACGTCCTGTCCTTCTTCTTGTTTTCTTTGCGTTCAGGATCTTTTGGTCTTCCTATATCTTCAGGCCAGGCGCATGATGAAGTCTGTAGTCTTCACCAGGTCGGTGCGGCTGCCCCACAGCTCCGTCACCCTCTGGCCCGGTCTGGTATCTCATATGACTCTAGAGCGGGCATTGCTGTAGAATGTCTTGACTATTCTGGCTGTCTGTTGGTCGACCTGACCTATTTTTGTTTATCTATTCTCTGACTGCCTCTTTTCGTGTCCAAAATTGTCCGACGACATTTGAAGGAGAGATGAACAATTCGATGTTGTAGTATAACCGTCATGGCCATTCGAACGTGCACAGCACACTAGATGAGCAGCTGAATGACTCGGACATTTCTCGGACAATCCTTCTCTCTCCAGACACATGCATATCACAAGCCGGAAGCCACGTGTCCGCCCTCTAAGCTGCGCTAATTCATCCATAATAATAATAGCTGTCCATCGTTGTCGATGAGGACCGCCGACATCATCCTTGTCACAGATTTCCCTGTTGAGTGTGGGTGCGCATGTGGCTGAACAGGCCAATGCGAGCACGAAAATATCTGCTACATATCGGGCACACGAGGTTTGTAGAAGGGGATGGTGTTCCCGCTGTTCGGGATTTCCGCGTCTCTCGTCTGTTCTGGGCTTTCACAACACGGTCATCTTCACCGGCAGCTACACCCGATTTGACTGCGCTTCTCCAGTCAGATCTGTTTTGCGCAAGACATTCCCAGGTGTCGATGTCTATCTGGCAACTTTTTAGTGAGTCCTTCAGACCGTCTTTAAAACGTTTCTTTGGGCGCCCTCTCTCGCGCCATCCCTCTCTCAGCTCGCCGTAGAGAAGCTTCTTTGGGAGCCGCTCGTCTGACATACGGACGAGGTGTCCGGCCCATCCTAGTCGTGCTTTTTCTAGCAGTGCATGGATGCTGGGCATGTTAGCCCTCGAGAGAACCTCGATGTCAGTGACACGATCTTGCCATCGGATGTGGAATATTCGCCTCAGACAACCTGTGTGGAAGTGGTTTAACCTCCTTGCATGTCCAGAGTATACAGTCCAGCTTTCGCAAGCGTATATTAGGGTTGGAATGATGGTTGCACGGTAGACTTTGAGTTTGGTCTTGACGCTGATGCCACGACGTGCCCAGACCATCGAGCGCATTCTACCAAAGGCTGTACTGGCCTTTGCTATTCTGCTTGCCACCTCATCGTCTAGGCTGACAGATCTCGACAGCGTGCTGCCCAGATATGTGAATTTATCTACGGCATTCAACGTCTGACTGTAGTCTCTGGTTTTGAGTACGGCATGCCTGGTGCTGGTTGGTACATGACCTCTGTTTTTTTTGCATTTATGGTCAGGCCAAAATTTTTGCATGCGGCAGAAAACTGGTCCATTCCAACCTGCATGTTCAGTTCTGAGTTGCTCATTAGAGCAAAGCTCCACCCCAGCGATAAAAATTCATCCATGCACTAATAATAATTCCACTGTCCACGAATTTGTATTTTCTTTTAACAAAATGTTTCTGTTTTTAATCATTATCCATGTTATATGATTAATATATAATTATCATATTATTATAGATCATATAATCATTGTTTGAATGCAATCTTATTATTGATTTTAAAAAAAGGAACAACAAAAAGGAACGAATTATGTAATCGTGTGTATGGTGTTTAATGAGAAAGTGTTTCCATTAATTGATTGAACCGGTTAATTTTGATTGAACCGGTTAATTTTGATTGAATTGGTTAATGAAGCGCTGTCAGTCATATGGGTTGACAGCTGTCCACACGTCACCCGTGCTTAGCTTAGTCAGATAGGGACTGTGTGTGTGTGTGCACAAGCTAATGTTTGAGTTTGACTGTGTGACATTGTGTGTGTGACTGTGTGACATTGTGTGAGAGAAAATGTGTGACACTTTGTGTGTGCGTGACAGTGTATGCTAGGTTGTCCAACTTAGATGTCAAGGTCAGGGTTGGATGGATGATAAAATAGCAATGGATGGCAAAGAAGGTTACGTGGTGACGGTACTCAACACGGCGACCTACAACAGCCAACGAGATGTGTGCATGTCTGCCAGGCAGGATATTCACTAGGATTATAACCGGGAATCTATTGGCTGGCCTGGACAGGATTATAACCAGGAATCTATTTTCTGGCCTGGACAGGAATATAACCAGGAATCTATTTTCTGGCCTGGACAGGATTATAACCAGGAATCTATTTTCTGGCCTGGACAGGATTATAACCAGGAATCTATTTTCTGGCCTGGACAGGATTATAACCAGGAATCTATTTTCTGGCCTAGACCGGATTTAAACCAGGAATCTATTTTCTGGCCTGGACCGGATTTAAACCAGGAATCTATTTTCTGGCCTGGACAGGATTATAACCAGGAATCTATTTTCTGGCCTGGACAGGATTATAACCAGGAATCTATTTTCTGGCCTGGACAGGATTATAACCGGGAATCTATTTTCTGGCCTGGACAGGATTATAACCAGGAATCTATTTTCTGGCCTGGACAGGATTATAACCAGGAATCTATTTTCTGGTCTGGACAGGATTATAACCAGGAATCTATTTTCTGGCCTGGACCGGATTTAAACCAGGAATCTATTTTCTGGCCTGGACCGGATTTAAACCAGGAATCTATTTTCTGGCCTGGACATGATTATAACCGGGAATCTATTGGCTGGCCTGGACAAGATTATAACCGGGAATCTATTTTCTGGCCTGGACAGGATTATAACCAGGAATCTATTTTCTGGCCTGGACAGGATTATAACCGGGAATCTATTGGCTGGCCTGGATAGGAATATAACCGGGAATCTATTGGCTGACCTGGACAGACAGCTTAGACATGAACTTGCAGGATTTCCTGTACTTAGAGTGTGGGCAGACCAGATTACTGCACTCACGATTATAGTTGTTGAACGTATCGTAGAATTGAACTCTTCACTTTGAATATGTTTCGTTGACTGTGACAGCCTGAACAGATGAGAGCTATGGTTGTTGCTGCGTCATTTTGTCGCGCCACAGACGTTCGTTAGCTTTATAGCGAAGACGTTTGGAGATATGCGTTGTAGGGTTCTGTATGAGCGGCAGCTGACTGAGCCCTTAAAGATAGTGACTGGCTCCACAGTGATACCTATCATCCACATTCCTCTTCCAGCTGGTCATTGACTGAATTAGGGGAAGCTAGACACGCTAGCCTGGGTGGCATTCCTTGGGCATTGGAAGAGAAACTTGGTGATCTGGTTTTGCTGATGATATTGGCTTCATTGTCTAGTGACTACTGCCGGTTTTAGCATAACAGCACGAGACGAGAAATTGAGACACTGGGATTGGGTATATATGGAAAGAAAACTGAAAGTATGCATCACCGGGCAGCTTGCTTGTGCTGAGTCCTACATCCTTACAATACGTGATCTCTTACAGATATCGTGGTAGTAATATCGACTGCTACCGAGATCGGTATCATGTTGTGAATACAACTGGTCACAGGTGAGCAAATACAGCTGGTCACAGGTGAGCGAATACAGCTGGTCACAGGTGAGCAAATACAGCTGGTCACAGGTGAGCAAATACAGCTGGGCACAGGTGAGCGAATACAGCTGGGCACAGGTGAGCAAATACAGCTGGCCACAGGTGAGCGAATACAGCTGGTCACAGGTGAGCAAATACAGCTGGTCAGATGTGTTCTTGTTGCTTGAGGAACTTGTGGAAGTCAGAGAATGTTAGATTCAAAACGAAACCAACAAAATAGGACCGACACATGTAGTTTAGACATTGGCGCTGGTTAAACCATAAGTTGAGGCGACCGATGACTCGCAATACCAGGCAGTCTGGATCCACAGGGTAACAGGTGTTGAAGGAGAGCACTGCAAATATGGCGCAGAGAGCGTGAGTCTAAAATGCAGAGATGGGGAAAGACGGGGTCAGATGGTTGTTGTAGGACAGAGAGGCTTGGCGCATATCTCTTGAACACCTATGCTCCACTGTGAACTAAGAGATGATTGATGTGTCTGTGCGTGTGTGTGTATGTATGTGTTCGTGTGTGTGTTCGTGTGTGTGTATGTGTGTGCGTGTGTGTGTGTGTATGTGTGTATGTGTATGTATGTGTTTGTGTGTGTATGTATGTGTGTGTGTGTGTGCGTGTGTGTGTATGTATGTGCGTGTGTGTGTGTGACTAATATTGCGGGATCATTAAGTCTGGCGCTGTCATCGTCGTCGGAATGACATTGGCAAATTTTAGTCAGTCAAAAATGTCACCAGTCAGCATGATCGGACAACAATCATGCCATTTATGTTAACAAATTTAAGCTAGACACTAATTCACCTTTATTTCTTCAATGCGTACCAAACCAAAATATATGTATTACTTTATTAGTCTCTTTCTTCTTTAACAAAAAATGCACTACTGTCTGAGGCCTGGCGTTTGTGTCCTTGAACTTTATAAATAGTTTTAGCACTGTAGTACCATTTCTCGATGGCCTTAGTCCTGGAGGTCCATTTCTCGATGGCCTTAGTCCTGGAGGTCCATTTCTCGATGGGCTTAGTCCTGAAGGTCCATTTCTCTATGAACAGTCCTGGAGGTGCATTTCTCGATGAACTTAGTCCTGGAGGTCCATTTCTCGATGGCCTTAGTCCTGGAGGTCCATTTCTCGATGAACTTAGTCCTGGAGGTCCATTTCTCGATGGCCTTAGTCCTGAATGTCCATTTCTCGATGGGCTTAGTCCTGGAGGTCCATTTCTCGATGGCCTTAGTCCTGGAGGTCCATTTCTCGATGGGCTTAGTCCTGGAGGTCCATTTCTCTATGAACAGTCCTGGAGGTGCATTTCTCAATGAACTTAGTCCTGGAGGTCCATTTCTCGATGGCCTTAGTCCTGGAGGTCCATTTCTCAATGGACTTAGTCCTGGAAGTCCATTTCTCGATGGCCTTAGTCCTGGAGGTCCATTTCTCAATGGACTTAGTCCTGGAGGTCCATCTAGATTGACCATCTTTAACAGTTGCAGCCCGAGCATGAGCGTTAAGGACAGGGGTGATGTGATCGGCGACTCTGAGAACAAAGATACCTGAATGTGTGCCAAGGTCACTCTCTGTCTGGAAACTACGGCAAGGTCACTCATCGTCTCAACAAAGGAAAACGGGTGGGTGAAAAATGTGTACAGGTAGGAACTGACCACTGGCGTTGCGATTAGTTTAGTGGGGGATGAGTGACAGACAAGAGAACAGCAGAGCTTGCTGCGATATTTGAGTGACAGGTGTTCAGAGTAATTCGTAGCATGAGCGACTGATTGGGGCCATCCCCCCAATTTTCATTGGTCAGCTCTGATACTGCTTGAGTCTTTAAAACACTAGACAAAGTTTAGCTCAAGCAGGCTGGCCATGGAGAGGGAATGAGAGCGAGAGAGAGAATGTAGATAGAAGTCTATTTAGCTCACCGACCTAGTAGAAGAGCGATTGATAGACTGTTGTACGAATGTTGGAGATAGAACAGGATCGCTCAAACAGCATACGCCATTGAGTCGGGGCCAGTCGCTAATTTAAGGGTATGTTGGGCTCCTGTGTATAGATGTAATCTGAATGTGTGTGGTACCCAGGACACCTTGTGAACGAAGTATGTCCTGACGAGTTAAGCGAGTGTGTAGATCGACTAGGTGAGATCTAGATGTGGGTGTGGTGTGTAGACACCGAGGGAACGAGGTATGTTGTAGAGTTGTGCGAGTGTACAGCTGTGACTAAGAGGGAACGATGTATGTTTCAGAGCGTGTATACGCAGATCGACTGAGTTGAGAGATCATATGTGAGTATACGTGGAATATATTGAATGCATTATGTCCAGATCGCCCGCCTGAGGGGATTTGAGTGAGGAAGAGTTTTTGAGAGTGTGTTGAGGATGCAGATAAGGGGAGGGGTGTGTGTGGTGTGTACGGCAATAGAACTGGGTTTTGATAGTTGGGAATCCCATCAATTACTACTGCTTAAAATTTCCGCTTTAGTTAATATTTATATTAACATATACATACTAATGAATATTTAGTTAAGATGATATTTCTTGTATTGTGTTGTAATTTCATTGCACTCACTTTAATAGTGTTGCAAGATTATGATATAATAAATATGCCACCTGCTGTGTGCTATGTCATTTGCTGTGTGAGGTCATGAATGGTGTGGTTGAGTGTGGTAACGTTTTAGTTAGACTACCCCAGTGTAAACAGTGGGATCTGCTTCACGTCATAAACTAGCTGATGTAGCGCCTATGACAAACGTAACGTGATGACTAATCCGAGGAAGAAGCTTCAAGGAGATGCGATCAGATATTTGGTATGGGTGTTTGTGTACACAGCTGGCACTCTTCTGTGACCAGTGGTTATTCTTCTACTTCTTCTGCGTTCATCTCAATCTCCCAATACCAGAGCTTTGCAAGTAGCAAGGTTGTAGTCCGGACAACGGAATGTGGTGTGTCACTAGTTTACAGTTTGACTGCGACATTTGCACTTTTCGGTGCGATACACAAGTCGTCGGCAGCAGCAGTGGTTAGATTCTGTTGAGCATGACGGGACTTAATTCTTCATAGCTATTCCTACTTGTTCTTTCCCTTGATACCTGCTTTTTTAACGAGCTTTTGTGAATACATTATTGATGAGCATTTATTGTCTATCACCGGGTGGTTTCCAACTGGCGTGTGTGTGTGGGGAGGTGGGGGGAGGAAGTTGAGGACAGAGGTGGGGGAGGGATAGGGTCGTCCCATTGCACCTCCATGCATGTTGTAGATGGCGACCAAAGAGAGTTACATGGACCTAGAAACCTCGTCCGGTAAAATTGATTACAACAACAAGTACTTTAGTGCAGCCTTCCTGCAGCAGATCAACTTTAGTGCTGGTCATATGCTACAGCTTTCTTTGTCAATCACCACGAAAAGAATAATAATTGATGATATCGGTGTGTACACAAATACTGGGTCTTCGCGATAGACTGGAGGGGACACTGGGTCTTCGTGATAGACTGGAGGGGATACTGAGTCTTTGTGATAGACTGGAGGGGATACTGTATCTTCGTGATAGACTGGAGGGGATACTGAGTCTTCGTGATAGACTGGAGGGGATTCTGGGTCTTCGTGATAGATTGGGGGGTGATTTTGAGTCTATGTTATAGATTTGGGGGATACTGAGTCTTCGTGATAGACTGGAGGGGATACTGGGTCTTCGTGATAGACTGGAGGGGATACTGAGTCTTCGTGATAGACTGGAGGGGATACTGAGTCTTCGTGATAGACTGGATTGGATACTGAGTCTTCGTGATAGACTGGAGGGGATACTGGGTCTTCGGGATAGACTGGAGGGGATACTGGGTCTTCGTGATAGACTGAGGGGATACTGGGTCTTCGTGACAGACTGGAGGGGACACTGAGTCTTCGTGATAGACTGGAGGGGATACTGAGTCTTCGTGATAGACTGGAGGGGAAACTGGGTCTTCGTGATAGACTGGAGGGGATACTGGGTCTTCGTGATAGACTGGAGGGGATACTGAGTCTTCGTGATAGACTGGAGGGGATACTGGGTCTTCGTGATAGACTGGAGGGGATACTGGGTCTTCGTGATAGACTGGAGGGGATACTGGGTCTTCGTGATAGACTGGAGGGGATACTGAGTCTTCGTGATAGACTGGAGGGGATACTGGGTCTTCGTGATAGACTGGAGGGGATACTGGGTCTTCGTGATAGACTGGAGGGGATACTGAGTCTTCGTGATAGACTGGAGGGGATACTGGGTCTTGGTGATAGACTGGAGGGGATACTTCGTCTTCGTGATAGACTGGAGGGGATACTGGATCTTCGTGATAGACTGGAGGGGATACTGAGTCTTCGTGATAGACTGGAGGGGATACTGAGTCTTCATGATAGACTGGAGGGGATACTGTGTCTTCGTGATAGATTGGGGGGTGATTTTGGGTCTATGTGATAGATTTGGGGGATACTGGGTCTATGTGATATATTGGAAGAGATACTGGGTCTATGTGATAGATTGGAGGGGATACTGGGTCTATGTGATAGATTGGCGGGGATACTGGGACTTCGTGATAGACTGGATTGGATACTGAGTCTTCGTGATAGACTGGAGGGGATACTGGGTCTTCGGGATAGACTGGAGGGGATACTGGGTCTTCGTGATAGACTGAGGGGATACTGGGTCTTCGTGACAGACTGGAGGGGACACTTAGTCTTCGTGATAGACTGGAGGGGATACTGAGTCTTCGTGATAGACTGGAGGGGATACTGGGTCTTCGTGATAGACTGGAGGGGATACTGGGTCTTCGTGATAGACTGGAGGGGATACTGAGTCTTCGTGATAGACTGGAGGGGATACTGGGTCTTCGTGATAGACTGGAGGGGATACTGGGTCTTCGTGATAGACTGGAGGGGATACTGGGTCTTCGTGATAGACTGGAGGGGATACTGAGTCTTCGTGATAGACTGGAGGGGATACTGGGTCTTCGTGATAGACTGGAGGGGATACTGGGTCTTCGTGATAGACTGGAGGGGATACTGAGTCTTCGTGATAGACTGGAGGGGATACTGGATCTTCGTGATAGACTGGAGGGGATACTGAGTCTTCGTGATAGACTGGAGGGGATACTGAGTCTTCATGATAGACTGGAGGGGATACTGTGTCTTCGTGATAGATTGGGGGGTGATTTTGGGTCTATGTGATAGATTTGGGGGATACTGGGTCTATGTGATATATTGGAAGAGATACTGGGTCTATGTGATAGATTGGAGGGGATACTGGGTCTATGTGATAGATTGGCGGGGATACTGGGACTTCGTGATAGACTGGAGGGGATACTGGGTCTTCGTTATAGACTGGAGGGGATACTGGATCTTCGTGATAGACTAAAGGGGACACTGGGTTTTCGTGATAGACTGGAGGGGATATTGGGTCTTCGTGATATACTGGGGGGATACTGGGTCTTCGTGATAGACTAAAGGGGATACTGGGTTTTCGTGATAGACAGGAGGGGATACTGGGTCTTCGTGATATACTGGCGTGATATTGGGTCTTCGTGATAGACTGGGGAGATACTGGGTCTTCGTGATAGACTAAAGGGGATACTGGGTCTTCGTGATAGACTAAAGGGGATACTGGGTCTTCGTGATAGACTGGAGGGGATACTGGGTCTCCGTGATAGATTGGGGGGTGATTTTGAGTCTATGTGATAGATTGGGGGGATACTGGGTCTATGGGATAGATTGAAGGATATACTGGGTCTATGTGATAGATTGGAGGGTATACTGGGTCTATGTGATAGATTGGAGGGTATACTGGGTCTGTGTGATAGATTGGAGGATATACTGGGTCTATGTGATAGATTGGAGGGTATACTGGGTCTATGTGATAGATTGGAGGGTATACTGGGTCTGTGTGATAGATTATGGGATATACTGGGTCTATGTGATAGATTGGGGGATATACTGGGTCTATGTGATAGATTGGGGGATATACTGGGTCTATGTGATAGATTGGGGGATATACTGGGTCTATGTGATAGATTGGGGGATATACTGGGTCTATGTGATAGATTGGAGGGTATACTGGGTCTATGTTATAGATTGGGGGATATACTGGGTCTATGTGATAGATTGGGGGATATACTGGGTCTATGTGATAGATTGGGGGATTTCCATTACACAAGGAATACTGATATCGTTGACTGCATAAAGTGTCTACACGCGACGGATGTGCTGAATGTGTTCACAGTTGATCACCATTTCGACACAATTCAAAGTGATACTTCACGAATCATAGTGGGGCCGACCGAATTATAGTGATACTTCACGAATAATGACCGAATTATAGTGATACTTCACGAATCATGTACTGATTATAGTGATACTTCACGAATCATGACCGAATTATAGTGATACTTCACGAATCATGTACGGATTATAGTGATACTTCACGAATCATGACCGAATTATAGTGATACTTCACGAATCATGACCGAATTATATTGATACTTCACGAATAATAGTGAGGCTGACCGAATTATAGTGATACTTCACGAATCATAACCGAATTATAGTTACGTTTATTGATCCATGTGAGGTTACCGATACATAGATGAGACTTGCACAAACGAGGTCTAGAACGCAACCAGCTATTGGCCCCGTGGGTCAGATGCTAGTTTTGCTGAGTTTTACAAACACCATGTTGATACATGCGCAAAGCGAAGTTTTTGCTCAATTTGAGAGACAGGTCATATTCCACATCAACTATAAGATACTACCATTGCCCACTTGTACAAGCGCAAGAGCAATCTTCAATCTTATTATAAACACAGGGGAAAGTCCCTCTTTGTCAATCGGTGGACAAGTTCTTACTCGAGTCTTGATCAACCGCTTAACAACTCATTTCGAGCAGAAGCTACTCACAGAGCCTGTGTGACTAGCCGCGGAATGGTTGACAGGATTTTTGCAGCTCGTCAAATCCAAGAGAAATGTCAGGAACACCATCGTGATCTGTACACAACTTTTGTTGATCTGATCAAGACTTTTGACACCGTTAATAGGAATGGGCTGCACAATCATAGCGAAATTAAGTTGACCCTGAAATAGTTGTCCGGCCGGTTTCATGATGGTACGACAGGGCATGTTGGTCATGATTGAATGACAGGGCATGTTCGTGATAATCGAATGACAGGGCACGTTGGTCATGATGGAATGACAGGGGATGTTGGTCATGATGGCATTACAGGACATATTGGTCATGATGGCATGACATGCTGTTCAGTTGCCAGGCGAGAGTCTTCGTAAAACTGTAGTACGGTGAGCTCAGGACATGCAAACGCTCGTCAGAGAGTACATCTGAGTACACATGTCTGGCGCTGCCGCCATCTTCGCTTGCCATGGACAACTATTATTATTAGCGAGGCTTGTACATTCGTAGTGAGGCTTACCCATCGATAGTGAGGCTTAGCGATTCCTAGTGATGCTTAACGGTTCCTAGTGAGGTTTAGCGATTCCTAGTAAGACTTAACGGTTCCTAGTGAGGTTTAGCGATTCCTAGTAAGGTATAGCGGTTTTTAGTTAGGCTTAGCGGTTCCTAATGAGGTTTAGCGATTCCTAGTGAGGCTTAACGGTTCCTAGTGAGGTTTAGCGATTCCTAGTGAGACTTAACGGTTCCTAGTGAGGTTTAGCGATTCCTAGTGAGGTATAGCGGTTTTTAGTTAGGCTTAGCGGTTCCTAATGAGGTTTAGCGATTCCTAGTGGGGCTTAACGGTTCCTAGTGAGGTTTAGCGATTCCTAGTGAGGTATAGCGGTTTTTAGTTAGGCTTAGCGGTTCCTAATGAGGTTTAGCGATTCCTAGTGGGGCTTAACGGTTCCTAGTGAGGTTTAGCGATTCCTAGTGAGGTATAGCGGTTTTTAGTTAGGCTTAGCGGTTCCTAATGAGGTTTAGCGATTCCTAATGGGGCTTAACGGTTCCTAGTGAGGTTTAGCGATTCCTAGTGAGGTATAGCGGTTTTTAGTTAGGCTTAGCGGTTCCTAATGAGGTTTAGCGATTCCTAGTGGGGCTTAACGGTTCCTAGTGAGGTTTAGCGATTCCTAGTGAGGTATAGCGGTTTTTAGTTAGGCTTAGCGGTTCCTAATGAGGTTTAGCGATTCCTAGTGGGGCTTAACGGTTCCTAGTGAGGTTTAGCGATTCCTAGTGAGACTTAACGGTTCCTAGTGAGGTTTAGCGATTCCTAGTGAGGTATAGCGGTTTTTAGTTAGGCTTAGCGGTTCCTAATGAGGTTTAGCGATTCCTAGTGGGGCTTAACGGTTCCTAGTGAGGTTTAGCGATTCCTAGTAAGACAACGGTTCCTAGTGAGGTTTAGCGATTCCTAGTGAGGTATAGCGGTTTTTAGTTAGGCTTAGCGGTTCCTAGTGAGGTTTAGCGGTTCCTGGTGGGGCTTAGCGATTCCTCATAAGGCTAAGCGATTCCTAGTGAGGTTTAGTAGTTCCTGGAGAGTCTTAGTGGTTCCAAGTGAGGTTTAGCGGTTCCTAGTGAGGCTTAGCGATTCATCATAAGGCTAAGCGATTCCTAGTAAGACTTAACGGTTCCTAGTGGGGTTTAGCGGTTCCTAGTGAGGCTTAGCGATTCCTAATGAGGTTTGGCGATTCCTAGAAAGACTTAACGGTTCCTAGTGAGGATTAGCGATTCCTAGTAAGACTTAACGGTTCCTAGTGAGGTTTAGCGATTCCTAGTAAGACTTAACGGTTCCTAGTGAGGTTTAGCGATTCCTAGTAAGACTTAACGGTTCCTAGTGAGGTTTAGCGATTCCTAGTAAGACTGAACGGTTCCTAGTAAGACTTAACTGTTCCTAGTGAGGTTTAGCGATTCCTAGTAAGACAACGGCTCCTAGTGAGGTTTAGCGATTCCTAGTAAGACTTAACGGTTCCTAGTGAGGTTTAGCGATTCCTAGTAAGACAACGGTTCCTAGTGAGGTTTAGCGCTTCCTAGTAAGACTTAACGGTTCCTAGTGAGGTTTAGCGGTTCCTAGTGAGGTTAAGCGGTTCCTGGTGAGTCTTACCGGTTCCTAGTGGGGTTTAGTAGTTCCTGGTGAGTCTTACCGGTTCCAAGTGAGGCTTAGCGGTTCTTAGTGAGGTTTAGCGGTTCTTGGTGAGCCTTAGCGGTTCCTAGTGTGGCTTAGTGGTTCCTAGTGGGGTTTAGCGGTTCCTGTTGAAGCTTAGCGGTTCCTAGTGAGGCTTAGGGGTTCTCTAGCTCACTCCTCTCACTCTCTAGCCTTCTCTCTGACACTCTAGCTCTATTCCTTTCTAGCTCTGACTCTCTCAAGCTCTCAGTCTCTAGCACTCTCCTCACTCTCTAGCTCTCACTTTTTAACTTTCTTTCTCTCTAGCTCTCACTCTCTCTAGCTCTTACTCTCTAGCTCTCACTTCTTAGCTTTCTTTATCTCTAGCTCTCACTCTCTCTCACTCTCTAGCTCTTACTCCTAGCTCTCTCTCTAGCTATCTTTCTCTCTAGCTCTCTCTCTGTAGCCCTCAGTCTCTCTCTAGCTCTCTCTCTCTCTAGCTCTCACTCTCTAGCCTTCTCTCTCTCTCAAGCTGTCTCTCTCTAGCTCTCACTCTCTCTAGCTCTTACTCTCTAGCTCTCACTTTTTAGCTTTCTTTATCTCTAGCTCTCACTCTCTAGCTCTTACTCCTAGCTCTTTCTCTAGCTATCTTTCTCTCTAGCTCTCTCTCTGTAGCCCTCAGTCTCTCTCTAGCTCTCTCTCTAGCTCTCACTCTCTAGCCTTCTCTCTCTCAAGCTCTCTCTCTCTAGCTCTCTCTCTCTAGCTAGCTCTCACTCTCTAGTCCTCTCTCTCTCAATCTATAGCTCACTCTCTAGCTCTCTCTGTAGCTCTCTTTCTCTAGCTCTCACTCTCTCTAGCTCTCACTCTTAAGCTCACTCTCTCTAACGCTTTCTCTCACTCTCACTCTCTCTCTACCTCACTCTCTAGCTCTCACTCTCTTCAGCTCTCTCTCTCTCTAGCTCTCACTCTAGCTCTCACTCTAGCTCTCACTCTCTCTCTCTCTAGCTCTGTTTCTAGCTCTCACTCTCTACCTCACTCTCTCTAGCTCTCACTCTCTAGCTCTCACTCTCTCTCTAGCTCTGTTTCTAGCTCTCACTCTCTACCTCACTCTCTCTAGCTCTCACTCTCTAGCTCTCACTCTCTACCTCACTCTCTCTAGCTCTCACTCTCTAGCTCTCACTTTCTAGCTCTTTCTAACTCTCTCTCTCTAGCTCTATCAATAGCTCTCACTCTCTCTAGCTCTCTCTCTCTCTCTATCTCTCTCTTGCTCTCTCTAACTTACTCTCTCTAGCTCTCACTCTCTCTAGCTCTCTCTCTAGCTCTCACTCTCTCTAGCTCTCACTCTCTCTAGCTCTCACTCTCTCTAGCTCTCTCTCTAGCACTCTCTCATTAGCTCTCTCTCTAGCTCTCACTCTCTCTATCTCTCTCTCTAGCTCTCTCTCATTAGCTCTCTCTCTCTAGCTCTCACTCTCTCTAGCTCTCACTCTCATTAGCTCTCACTCTCTCTTAGCACTCTCTAGCTCGCTCTAGCTCTCTCTCTCTTTAGCTCTCTCTCTCTCTAGCTTCCACTCTCTAGCTCTCTCTCTCTCTAGCTCTCACTCTCTCTCTCTCACTCGTTCTCACTCTCTCTAGCTCTCACTCTCTCTAGCTCTCTCTCTCTCACTAGCTCTCTCGCTAGCACTCTCCCTCTAGCTCTCACTCTCTCTAGCACTCACTCTCTAGCCCTCTCTCTCTTAAGCTCTCAATCACTAGCACTCTCTAGCTCTCTCTCTCTAGCTCTCTAGCTCTCACCCTCTCGCCCCCACTCTCTCTTAAGCTCACTCTCTAGCTCTCACTCTCTCTCTCTCTCTATCTCTCACTTTCTCTAGCTCTCTCTAGCTCTCACTCACTCTCTAGCCCTCTCTCTCTCACTCTTAAGCTCTCACTCTCTAGCTCTCTCTAGCCCTCTCTCTAGCTCTTTCTCTAGCTCTCCCTCTCTCTAGCTCTAGCCCTCTCTCACTATTAAGCTCTCACTCACTCTAGCACTCTCTCTAGCTCTCTCTCTAGCTGTCTCTCTAGCTCTCTCTCTCTAGCTCTCTCTCTCTTCAGCTCTCTCTCTCTCTCTAGCTCTCTCTCTCTCTAGCTCTCTCTCTCTCACTCTTAAGCTCTCACTCTCTCTACCTTTCACTCTCTAGCTCTCACTCTCTTCAGCTCTCTCTCTCTCTCTAGCTCTCTCACTCTCTAGCTCTCTCTAGCACTCTTTCTAACTCTCACTCTCTCTAGCTCTCTCTTTCTCTCTAGCTCTCTCTAGCACTCTTTCTAGCTCTCACTCTCTCTAGCTCTCTCTTTCTCTCTAGCTCACTCTCTAGCTCTCACCCTCCCTAGCTCTCATTCTCTCTAGCTCTCACTCTCTCTAGCTCTCTCTCTAGCTCACTCTCTCTCTAGCTCTCTCTCTAGCTTTCACTCTAGCGTACTTTAGTAGGTCAATGAAAGTTGTAGAGAAGATGGAGAGGCACGCGTTCAGGACGATGGAAGTAGTTGCTACATTCCTCATGTCGGGGACAGTGCTTATTGTAGTCTTGTCAGTGTGTACTGCTGGTGGAGGTTGGAGTGTCAGTACGTACTGCTGGTGGAGGTTGGAGTGTCAGAATGTACTGCTGGTGGAGGTTGGAGTGTCAGAATGTACTGCTGGTGGAGGTTGGAGTGTCAGTACGTACTGCTGGTGGAGGTTGGAGTGTCAGTACGTACTGCTGGTGGAGGTTGGAGTGTCAGTACGTACTGCTGGGGGAGGTTGGAGTGTCAGTACGTACTGCTGGTGGAGGTTGGAGTGTCAGTACGTACTGCTAGTGGAGGTTGGAGTGTCAGTACGTACTGCTGGTGGAGGTTGGAGTGTCAGAACGTACTGCTGGTGGAGGTTGGAGTGTCAGATCTCGGTATAGTTTGGTTAGTCTCATGAGATCGGAGTGACCCATTTCTTTCTTTTGCTGCCTGATTATCTCTTACAGACAGAAACTCATTTTTATTGCTTGAGCAGCTAGAACTTAAACGGCCGTGTAAGAGCACAGTTCTTCTGCAGCGACAGGCAAGCGCTCTAACCATTGTGCCTGTTGTGTGTTCGATTTCTGTAAACCAGTGACATGTTTCTGTGCCAATAAAAGGTTCCATTTTTGTCCTCACTGCTTTCGTGAGCAGTGGGATAGTCGGTAATTCGAGGTAACAATAGATTGAAGACTTCAACGACTTTCAGAAGAGAGTGCATACATTTTTAATATACCACAGTGGACAGCAGTTGACGTTAAAAGCGAGGATAGTCATTGGTTTGAATTAATGCCAAGAACTTGTAGCACATCACATGAGACATTTCATGACTTGAAAAGCGCAGTTGGAGCTGCTTCATCTTTCCGAGAGCATTGAGCATGTCTTGTCTATGTAGGGACTTGATTGTACGAGGGGACGTGTCTTGGCTGTGTAGGGACTTGATTGTACGAGGGGACGTGTCTTGGCTGTGTAGGGACGTGATTGTACGAAGGGACGTGTCTTGGCTGTGTAGGGACTTGATTGTACGAGGGGACGTGTCTTGTCTATGTAGGGACTTGATTGTACGAGGGGACGTGTCTTATCTATGTGGGGACGTGATTTTACGAAGGGACGTGTCTTGGCTATGTAGGGACTTGATTGTACGAGAGGACGTGTCTTGTCTATGTAGGGACTTGATTGTACGAGGGGACGTGTCTTGGCTGTGTAGGGACTTGATTGTACGAGGGGACGTGTCTTGGCTGTGTGGGGACTTGATTGTACGAGGGGACGTGTCTTGGCTATTAAAGGACTTGATTGTACGAGGGGACGTGTCTTCGCTGTGTGGGGACTTGATTGTACGAGGGGACGTGTCTTGGCTGTGTAGGGACTTGATTGTACGAGAGGACGTGTCTTGTCTATGTAGGGACTTGATTGTACGAGGGGACGTGTCTTGGCTGTGTAGGGACGTGATTGTACGAGGGGACGTGTCTTGGCTATGTAGGGACTTGATTGTACGACAGGACGTGTCTTGTCTATGTAGGGACTTGATTGTACGAGGGGACGTGTCTTGGCTGTGTAGGGACTTGATTGTACGAGGGGACGTGTCTTGGCTGTGTGGGGACTTGATTGTACGAGGGGACGTGTCTTGGCTGTGTAGGGACTTGATTGTACGAGGGGACGTGTCTTGGCTATGTAGGGACTTGATTGTACGAGAGGACGTGTCTTGGCTGTGTAGGGACTTGATTGTACTAGGGGACGTGTCTTGGCTATGTAGGGATTTGATTGTTCGAGGGGACGTGTCTTGGCTGTGTAGGGACTTGATTGTACGAGGGGACGTGTCTTGGCTATGTAGGGATTTGATTGTACTAGGGGACGTGTCTTGGCTATGTAGGGATTTGATTGTACTAGGGGACGTGTCTTGGCTATGTAGGGACTTGATTGTACGAGGGAACATGTCTTGGCTATGTAGGGACTTGATTGTACTAGGGGACGTGTCTTGGCTATGAAGGGATGTGATTGTACAAGGGGACGTGTATTGGCTATGTAGGGACTTGATTGTACGAGGGGACGTGTCTTGGCTATGTAGGGGCTTGATTGTACGAGGGGACATGTTGAATATATACTGGTCCAGAGGAGGTTTAGATCCAGCATCAACACCGACAAAACGAGATGTTTCCTCGGAGCGGATATAGGAAGCGACCACGATCTTGTTATGATGACTATGCGTCTGCGATTGAAGGAAGTCGCAAAGAAAGTTGTGACTAGACTAAAGTTTTACCTGGACAGACTAAAAGACCCAACAATCATCGAAGTGTTCCAATCAAGGGTAGGAGGGAGATTTGCTCCACTGTTGGCTCTCAGAGAGGGACTGGATACAGATACAGTTACAGAGTCTCTTAACATAGCTCTCACAGATACAGCAACAGAGATCCTGGGATGCAACCAAACAAAAAAGAAACCATGGGTGACCAAAGAAATTCTAGACCTTTTTGAAAGAAAAAGGTCACTGAAAAACCAAAATCATCCACCTGAAGAGGTCGGCAGATATAAAGAGGTCAAGAAAGCGATACACCAAAAGATGAGAGAGACGAAAGAAGCGTGGATATGTGAGCAATTCACAAATATCGAAGACATTAAGAAGAGGGAAGGCGGCCGGCGTGGACAATATACCAGCAGAGCTCTTAAAGGCAGGTGGAAGGCCTGACACACATCTGCAACAAAATATTGGCGACAGGAAACTGGCCGGACCAATGGACAAAATCAATGGTTATACCGTTACATAAGTCTGGAAACCTAAAGCTGTGCCAAAATTACAGAACAATAAGCCTCATCAGCGACCCTAGCAAGGTCATGCTTAGATTAATCCTAGACCGATTGAAACCTCAAACAGAGAACATCATTGCTGAGGAGCGAGCAGGGTTCAGACAGGGAAGAAGCACTACAGAACACATTTTTAATTTTAGGCTGCTAAGCGAGAAATATCTAAAACAGCAAAAACTGTATAATGTGTATGTTGATTTTAAGAAGGCGTTTTATATGGTATGGTATAAAGCGCTATGAGCAAACATGAGGATGTATAAAATCAACGGAAATATTATAACGGTCCTTGAACACCTATATGACAAGGCGTCTAGTGCAGTTCTTGTGAATGGGAGGCGAGGGGACTGGTTTCACACATCAGTTGGTGTGAGACAGGGGTGTACACTCTCTCCAACTCTTTTCAATATATTCCTTGAGGGAATAATGAGTGAGGCACTTGGAGGTCACGTTGGTACTGTCAAGATAGGGGGCCGAACGATTACCAACCTTCGTTATGCAGATGATATCGACGGGTTGGCGGGTTCAGAAGCAGAACTCCATGAATGGGTCAGAAGGCTCGATGAAACAGCTGTTGACTATGGTATGGAGATAAACGCTGGAAAGACAAAATTAACGGGCTTCAAACAGCAGGATAAAAGCACTCGAAGTGGTTGACCGTTTTAAATATCTTGGGTCGATTGTCAGTGATGAAGGATCAAAATGTGAGGTGTTGGCCAGAATAGCACAGACAATAGCGGCGCTTGCACGGCTTAACAAAATCTGGCAAGATAAACGGTTAGCAGTATGCACGAAAATCAGATTAATGTGTACACTGGTCCTGTCAATATTCCTCTATGTTTGTGAGACATGGACAGTTACAGCTGACTTTCAGCGAAGGATACAGGCCTTGGAGATGAGATCTTTCTGAAGACTTTTCAACGTCACGTACAAATATCGAGTTACAAATGAGGAAATACGAGATAGAATTACAACAGCAATTGGGTCCTTTGAAGACCTCTTGGCAACTGTCAAAAGAAGGAAACTCATTTGGTACGGTCACATATCGAGATCAAATGGTCTTGCAAATACAATCCCCCATTGAAAGGTGCAAGGCAGACGACGAAGAGGCCGTCCCCAAAAGAGGTGGGAGGACAACATAAAAGAATGGACCAACCTCCGACCAGAAGAGGTACAGGCAGCGGCTGCTGACAGAGAAGGGTGACGTGGTGTTGTGAGGATGTCATCATGTGTGCCCCAATGACCTCACCGGTTACAGGATGACCTGACCTGACCTGACCTGATATGTCTTGTCTATGTAGGGACTTGATATAACTTGTCAAGATATATGCACAATTTTACTCCAGTCTGTACATGATCAATTCACAACATAAAGAAACTCGGGCTCCGTAACAAATTCCTGAATCCCACGGGCAGCCCACAAGAGTCATAATAGTATCCGCACTGAAGACACTCTTGTCCAAAGGAACACTGTTAGATATAACAAGGAAGGTCAGTCTGCAGGTTTTTGCTGCTCACGATAAGAAGGAAGTCGGATATGGGCCTGCCAGAGCTGCTCTATTCGAGATCTGTTAGTCATTGTTGGTGACTGGAGAGGAAAACAACTGTCAGATTGTAGAGAACTCTGACATAACTTGACTGGGCATTGTAGAGAACTCTGACATAACTTGACTGGAATTGTAGAGAAGTCTGACATAACTTGACTGGAATTGTAGAGAAGTCTGACATAACTTGACTGGAATTGTAGAGAACTCTGACATAACTTGACTGGGCGTTGTAGAGAACTCTGACATAATTTGACTGGAATTGTAGAGAAGTCTGACATAACTTGACTGGGCGTTCTAGAGAAGTCTGACATAACTTGACTGGGCGTTGTAGAGAAGATTGACATAACTTGACTGGGCGTTGTAGAGAAGTCTGACATAACTTGACTGGGCGTCGTAGAGAAGTCTGACATAATTTGACTGGGCGTTGTAGAGAAGTCTGACATAATTTACGGAATGTAAGGGGTCAGATGTGAGATTGATGTGGTTGTTGATGTTGGTTGAGAACTTTGTAACAGAAGTAGTCACAGGAATATGAGTAGTAGTTGTCATGACAGAGGTACGTGGCCGGCCGTTCTGACATGACAGAGGTACGTGGCCGGCCGTTCTGACATGACAGAGGTACGTGGCCGGCCGTTCTGACATGGCAGGGGTTCGTGACCGGCCGTCCTGACATGACAGAGGTACGTGGCCGGCCGTCCTGACATGGCAGGGGTACGTGACCGGCCGTCCTGACATGACAGAGGTACGTGGCCGGCCGTCCTGACATGGCCGGGGTACGTGACCGGCCGTCCTGACATGTCATAGATTCGTGGCCGGCCCTGACATGACAGAGATTCGTGGCCGGTCCTGACATAACATAGGTAGGTGACATGCCGTCCTGACATGACAGAGATTCGTTTCCGGTCCTGACACCCGCTACTGTGAAAATGTTCCAAGTAACTTTACTGCCTGCCAGGTTCGTGATTGGCACCAGAGGGCAGGAAATTGAATGTGAGACTCCCTGGGTTATCTCTGCCGAGACAATTATTGATTGATTTCAGATGACACGCCAATCTGTCTTATTGATAGTAACCACAGCTACGTTGGTGGGAGGAGGGGGTGATGAGGTGGTAACTAGAGCCACATTGGTGGTAGGAGGAGGCGGGGGGATGATTAGGTGGAGACCTGAGCCACATTGGTGGTAGGTGGAGAGTGATGAGGTGGTAACTAGAGCCACATTGGTGGTAGGAGGAGGCGGGGGGATGATTAGGTGGAGACCTGAGCCAAGTTGGTGGTAGGAGGGCAGGGGTGATGAGGTGGTGACCTTGGCCACATTGGTGGTAGATGGAGGGTGATAAGGTGGTAACCTGAGCAACATTGGTGGTAGGAAGAGGGGGGATGAGGGGGTGATCTTGGCCACATTGATGGTAGGAGGAGGGATGAAGAGGTGGTGGCTGTCTACATGTTGGAGAGGAAATATAAAAATTGAGTAGGGGAACGGTAAGGTGATAACAAATTACAAGTTGGAGGTGATGTCGGGAGTAATTCTGGAACAGTGGAGAAAAGGTGAGGTGGTAACTGGTTGCAGGTTGGAGGTGATGTCGGGAGTAATTCTGGAACAGTGGAGAAAAAGGTGAGGTGGTAACTGGTTGCAGGTTGGAGGTGATGTTGGAGGGAATGAGACTATGTCCGAGGTTCCACCATGTGCTGGTGATGACGTCGTCACGCGAAGTCCTGTTCTCTGTTAAAGGTTGGGGTGCTGTAGAGTTTTTCCAGGGCTTCCAAACAACTTTGTGTAAAGGTTTGTTTCCGTGGACCAGTGCTCAGTTCTCTGAACATAAAACAGTCTTGCAGTATTTGGTCCACTGTTTGCGATGATTGTCCGCATTCGTACATGAGCAATAGGTGTAGCAGAGTCCAGGTTTCCACTGGGGTTATTCTAACTAGAATGTTACCACACTCATCCACATCATTCACGACCACACACAGCAAATAACAAAGCACGCAGCAGGTGGCAGATTTATTACATCATACTCGTACAACAACTATTAAAGTGAGTGCAATGAAATTACAAATAACACAAGAAATACAATGTTATCTAAATAGATACTCGGAGTTTATAAGCAAAGCTATTGATGTTGTTCCAGACTAATCCAACCCAGTTCTAGCCGCACCCTCAACACACTCTCAAACACTCGTCCTCACGTTCGTATTCTGTGACACTCAGATTCCCTCAGGCAGGTGATCTGGACATAAAACATTCAATATATTCAACGTATACTCACATATGATCACACACTCGATCGATTGGGTATATACACGCTCTGGAACATACATCGTTCACTCGGTATCTACACACACCACACATACATCTAGATCTCTCTGGCCAAGACTCATTAGTGTAAAGACCTTTTTTTCCTGGATGGTGTCTTCAAGAATTTTTTTTGAACTCAAAGGTGGTCAGTGTCAACCAAACCTGACAACCGGCGATGTGCAAAGGAGCTCACGCAAGAGGATACAACGCCTTATAGTAGAGCGAGGAATGGCAACCTCAGCTGAATGTTGAAGCAGGGCAGGCCAGGCCCTTAGCCTTGGTTGGCGGCTGGTCTAGGCGTGAAGCCCAGACAAGCGAACATATAGAGCATTGCTCTGCTGATTCGCCAACTTCTGGAGCTTGTCTTGTTCCAAATGTATTGGTAACACCTTTTGAAAGCACATCGTTTTTAAACTTTAGAAATGTAAACAGTCTCTGCATAGTCCTCAAAACCAGTATAAAGACGTTAATTGAAGAGCGACTCTGCGCCTGCCTGTGTAACTTGCTCTCATTCCTGCAGGATTCCGCTAATATATTGGCTGCCTGTTTGCGGTACATCGTTCACCTGCCTATTTTAGTATAATTCTTTCCCGCAGGTAGCTATTTCTGCTTAGTTGTTTAGTCAGTAATACTTGTCTTCCTTGTCAAAGTTCAATCCATGGCTTCTTTCTTTCCAGCTTGTCCTCTGAGCTTCGAGTTTTCCTATGTTAAATTTGGATTTGATAATTTGTAGTGTGATATGGTTCTGTTGTGATGGCTGTATGTTTACGATGAACCTCGTTTATCTCTTTCTATAGATTTTCTATAGTGTTGGTTCAGCATGACACGTAATTCTTCCCCGCTACTCTTCGTATTATCTCTATTTCTGCGTGAAGGGCTGCCTTATTAAACTCCCTGCTGACACTGTTAACCTCTCTGTCTAGCACCCTCATATACATTGTTGATATGTGGACCAGTTTTCGTTTTTGTCTTTTTAAAACGACGTCTTGGTTGCCTTGTTTAATGTTTTTTTTTAATGTTGATGAATACAAGACGATGATCACTACCGCCGACTTGCTCCCATAAATCTCTTTCTGCTATTCCAGCCATGTCTGGCGTTTAGAAAGCCACATCCGAAGTAGAGCTACTATGGTGTAGGAGGTTGGCCGGTCGTTAGAGTCATTTAATAGGGTTACATTGTTGCCGTCTCGCCAGTTTTTTAAAACCCTTAAGAAGATGTACCGGTGACGCCCTCAAATCTTATACTGCTGGTAACCGCTTCTGTTCATACCGCTCGTTTATCGGTTACTACTCCTTTGGTAATCTTCTGGTTTGAATTCGGATGCAATGAGAAAGTATCGATAAAGTACCGTAAAACAGCTTGGACGTTGAACATTTTCACCAAAAAAACGAACGATTTATCCGATAGTGAGGAAGCAGGGCGTCAAGACGGAATCTGTTCGATTTATTTGATAAGCTAGACTTTGATTATGATGATAATCAATGAGATATTGAGATAGATAGCGCTGAGCTAGATCTATGCCACAGCAATGGTATCATTGATGGTCGGGTCAGTTGACGATGATCGTAGGCCTACTGGCACTAGTGTCAACGACGCACACCATGTCGCTGGGGCAAAGAAGTCCAGCTCCAGAGTGTTCTGTTTGAGATGGATTATTTGGTATTCTCGACCTTCATTGTGCACCTTGATTTCAATAACATTTATATTATTACTTATCAAGGTTAGAATACCTCCCTTCTTCCGCTCTCGTCGGCCCACTCTGGAGCATTGATACTCTCGTATCTGAAAGAGTTTCCCTTATTGTAGGTGCGTTTCTTGTATACAACATATACCTTATGTCTTCTAATTCGTTATTGTAGTTGTTGACTCCCTTTGCATTCCAATGCTAAATACTCACAAGAGTCGTTTTGTCTAATCGTTGCCTACTGGCTCTACGAGGGCTGGCAGAGAGACCTCCAGCTGCTGAATGTGGGTTCTGTCGAGGCTCAAAACTCGGCGCTGCTGCTGGCAGAGAGACCTCCAGCTGCTGAATGTGGGTTCTGTCGAGGCTCAGAGTACCAATGATTAGTACAATAACAACTTTCTCACAGTGGCAACAATATCTGATTAAGTTCTGGATGAAGCTAAGTAGGTCAATGATAATTGTGGTCAAGGACACATCTACACCAGAGTCTACACTACGACAAGACCAGGGTCTGACGGCAGGACTGCTCTACAGAGAACTGCACTAATGAACGTGGCTGGCTAATCTAAGTGAATATAGTCCAGTTGTGGGAGAGGGTCGTTTGAGAGAGAGAGAGAGAGAGAGAGAGAGAGAGAGACGGAAAACAGAGGTGGACAGAGGCGAGAAACATAAAGACGGACATAAAGAGAGAGAGACAGGAAGAGAGAGGTAATAGGCTGGAAACAGAGATTAGACATAGAGAGAGAGAGAAAGAGACACAGAAAGGACTGAGAAAGAGACAGCTAGAGTGACAAAATGAGGAAGAGACCAGATAGTGACACATATAAGGAGAGAGACAGAGAGGATGTGAGAAACAGAGAAAGCGAGAGAGAGGGAGAGAGAGAGAGAGACGGAAAGAGTAAGAAAAAAGCCGAAAGAAAGACAGAGGCAGGTGACTCCCATCGTTCATGTTACAACCATTTGACAACATTACTCAATTCTGTAGAAGTAATGTGATCCACTGTTTGCTGGCTTTCCTAGACGTCTGACTCTGGCCGTCTCAGCTATTGTATTGTGTATATTTGAGATGTCTCAATATTTCTTGGAGGAGGAAGGGCCAGACAGTTCTTCTACAATGTCATGTAATGTCAGTACTGACGAGAGGAGGTTCCTCTTTCATGATCCTCCATCCCATCCTCTCTCCCGCTAGACATCGGCCCTCCATCCTCTCACCCCCTCCCCTTGGACATCAGTCCTCCATCCTCTCACTTCCTCACCCTGGACATTGGTCCTCCATCCTCTCACTCCCCTCCCCCTAGACATCAGTCCTCCATTCTCTTACTCCCCTCCGCCTGGACATCAGTCCTCCATCCTCTCACTCCCTCCCCCTAGACATCGGTCCTCCATCCTCTCACTTCCCTCCCCCTAGACATCGGTCCTCCATCCTCTCACTCCCCTCCCACTAGACATCGGTCCTCCATCCTCTCACTTCCCTTCCCCTTGACATCGGTCCTCTATCCTCTCACCCCCTCCCCCTGGACATCGGCCCTCCATCCTCTCACCCCGCTCCCCCTGGACATCGGTCCTCCATCCTCTCACCTCCTCCCCCTGGACATCGATCCTCCATCCTCTCACCCCCTAGACATCAGTCCTCCATCCTCTCACCCCCTCCCCATGGACATCAGTGCTCCATCCTCTCACCCACTAGACATCGGTCCTCCATCCTCTCACCCCCTCCCCCTGGACATCGGTCAGCCAACTGATGGTAAACCTGAAGACTAGTCGGCGTATAGCAGGGTCATGGTCAGTGTGTGCCTGCCTACAACGACGCCTCCATGTGAACTAACCGCTCTTGGGTAGACTCTCATAAGAACCATTCTGCATTAGATGATACTCTTCGTCCCACGTAAACCTGACCACTACCACAGACCAGAGACGAGCTCAGCTTACAGACGGAGTCTGGGTGTAGACGACCGCTCTAGCCATTCTACCATGAATGGTTCTAGACATATAGAAGAGTATAGCCCATTTTTAGAACCCAAGGGTTGGAAAAAAGGGCTGGTTATCATAAAAGAGTACCACAACACAGTACCATTACACAGTACCATAACAGAGTAACAAAACAGAATACCATAACACAGTACCACAACACAGTACCACAAAACAGTACCACAACATAACATCAGGCACACAGAGCCTAGCCTAAAGGTAGCATCACACTACACCACATCATCACCACATCACACCATACTAAACAACACCACAATATGATTCACAGAACCTACCTTAAGGCAGCACCACACCACACGACCACACCATCGCCACACAGTACATAGCTCAAGGTAGCACAACCCACACCACACCATACCATACCACACCACACCACACCACACCACACCATACCACACCAGACCAT
The DNA here is from genome assembly GCA_036924085.1 of Ariolimax columbianus. Lineage (NCBI taxonomy): Eukaryota > Metazoa > Mollusca > Gastropoda > Stylommatophora > Arionidae > Ariolimax > Ariolimax columbianus. The sequence continues at coordinate 2,914,649 of JAVGWX010000003.1, forward strand.
ACCACACCATACCACACCACACCACACCATACCCCACCACACCACACCACACCATACCACACCACACCATACCATACCACACCATACCACACCATACCACACCATACCACACCACACCATACCACACCACACCACACCATACCATGACACACCACACCATACCACACCATACCATACCACACCACACCACACCACACACCACACGACACCATACCACACCACACCATACCACACCACACCACACCATACCACACATCACCATACCACACCATACCATGACACACCACACCACAAATCACCACACCATACCACAACATCACAACACAATACCATGACACACCACAAATCACCACACCATACCACACCACAAATCACCACAGCATACCATGACACACCACACCACAAATCACCATATCACAACATCACCACACCACACCACATCACACCATACCACACCACATCACAACATCAGCACACCACACCACACCACATCAGACCATACCACACCACATCACAACATCACCACAACATCACCACACCACACCATACCACACCACATCACAACATCACCACAACATCATCACAGCATACCATGACACACCACACCACAAATCACCACACCACATCACAACATCAGCACACCACACCACATCAGACCATACCACACCACATCACAACATCACCACAACATCATCACAACATCACCACACCATATCAGACCATACCATACCACATCACAACATCACCACACCATACCACACCACATCACAACATCACCACACAACATCACCACACCACACCACATCACAACATCACCACACCACACCACACCACAACACACCATATCACAACATCATCACAACATCACCACAAATCACCACACCATACCATGACACACCACACCACAAATCACCACACCATACCACAACATCACCACACCATACCATGACACACCACAAATAACCACACCATACCACACCACACCACAAATCACCACACCATACCATGACACACCACAAATAACCACACCATACCACACCACACCACAAATCACCACACCATACCATGACACACCACACCACAAATCACCACACCACACCATCACAATCAATAGTAATCATGAAGGACATGTTAACTTAACATCTACGAAACACAATAGAAGTCCTAAAATAAACGGAAGGTACACCAGGCCTAATTATCAGTGGAAGACAAGCAAACAGAATCAGATAATTGAAGCATTGAAATGAACCTGAGGTAAGCGAGAGTAGCAAGAATTAGCTGAGCAGGTCAACATCAGAATCAATGAACAGGGATGGCTGATCATCATGAGATAAAACTATTAGAAAGGTAATTCGCAAAACTGATATAAAAATGAACATTAAACACAGGAATTGATGGAGATATATGCTAACACACACATTGGTTGACATGATTTGGACATTTGATAAGAAATGGGGACAAGTGAAACACAGTCAAAAACCGAATAGACACAGCCAAAATACTTTCAACATTAATATCCACAAAAATACATTGAACATTATTAGAAATAAAATGAAAGTACCCACGATGAGAGAGAGAGAGAGAGAGAGAGAGAGAGAGAGAGAGAGTGAGAGAGAGACAGAGACACACAGAAAGACAAAGAGAGAGAGAGACAGAAAGACAGAAAGACAGAGGCAGAGACAAAGAGAGAGAGGCAGAGACAAAGTGACAGAGAGAGAGACACACATAGATAGAGACAGAGGACAGAGAGAGAGAGACACACATAGATAGAGACAGAGGACAGAGAGAGAGAGACACACATAGATAGAGACAGAGGACAGAGAGAGAGACACACATAGATAGAGACAGAGGACAGAGAGAGAGAGACACACATAGATAGAGACAGAGGACAGAGAGAGAGACACACATAGATAGAGACAGAGGACAGAGAGAGAGACACACATAGATAGAGACAGAGGACAGAGAGAGAGAGAGAGAGAGAGAGAGATCAATGACACATGTTAAACTGTAATAGACTGACATGTTGATACTCCGGTTGGGAGAGATACAAGCATGCTCGAGAGGGACAGAGCTATCAATTGGACGTGAATATGATAGGTGGACCACATAGACCAGAAGTAGATATGGAGAGGTGGGCCACCTAGACCAGAATTAGATATGGAGAGGTGGACCACATAGACCAGAAGTAGATATGGAGAGGTGGCCACCTAGACCAGAAGTAGATATGGAGAGGTGGGCCACATAGACCAGAAGTAGATATGGAGAGGTGGGCCAATTGTAGTGACTCGGAGTGTAGTACCTGACAAATAGCCAACAGCGCTATAAGTTGGACGGAACCTGACAGTCCAATGGAGAGGACATTTTGTGGAAGACGGCAAATGGTATGTTTCATTAATACCGTTATCATGGACCATCTCTGACCAAATTTCAACTAATCCCCAAGATAGTTCTACGGACAACTACTGAGAAGCAAACAGGCAGACAACTAGACAAGCAGGCAACTAGACAGACAGGCAGCCACTGAGAAGTAGACAGCTAGACAGACAGGCAACCACTGAGAAATAGACAGACAGGCAACTAGACAGACAGGCAACTAGACAGTCAGGCAACCACTGAGAAGTAGACAGACAGTCAACTAGACAAGTCTATCTGTCGTGTTGTGTGAACGAGCAGTCTAGGTCCAGATCCAGCCAGCTTGGAACTTCTTTCAAGCATGGTCCGCTGGTCAGTGCTACCGTTATGTTGACTGTGTTGTGGGATCTGTCAGCTGTTTTATCTTACCTCCTCTCAACAGCGAGAATCGATGAATGAGAAACTACGTGCTTCTAGGACGGACACAACTCTGTCACTGTGTTCAGCGCTCCCTTAACTAGCTTGTCTCCAGTACGTTCCTGACCGAGTATAGGGGCACCCCCGCAGTTGGGGCCTGCCCGATCATAGACGCATATAGCAGGGCATACTGTGAGCTCTTGTAGTGGTCCATATAGTAGCTATTTGATTGACATGATTATTTTGGAAGCACCATGCACAACTTTCATGCATCACCTGTTACCACATGCTTGCAAGATGAACCTGGCCCTTGACATCCAGACCGGAGTACTCCGCTACTAGGAAAGGTACCACCACAGTTTGGTTCACTTCTTGGCTCCGCTCAGTTTCATTCTAAGATAGGATGCTCTCACAGAGTAGATTAACGCGCTGACCCTCTCACAGAGTAGATTAACGTGCTGATTAGGGCTCTCACAGGGTAGATGAACGCGCTGCCCCTCTCACAGAGTAGATGAACGCGCTGAACCTCTCACAGAGTAGATGAACGCGCTGATTGGGGCTCTCACAGAGTAGATGAACGTGCTGATTGGGGCTCTCACAGGGTAGATGAACGCGCTGCCCCTCTCACAGAGTAGATGAACGCGCTGACCCTCTCACAGAGTAGATGTACGCGCTGATTGGGGCTCTCACAGAGTAGATGAACAAACTGATTGGGGCTCTCACAGAGTAGATGAACGCGCTGCCCCTCTCACAGAGTAGATGAACGCGCTGATTGGGGCTCTCACAGAGTAGATGAACAAACTGATTGGGGCTCTCACAGAGTAGATGAACAAACTGATTGGGGCTCTCACAGAGTAGATGAACAAACTGATTGGGGCTCTCACAGAGTAGATGAACGCGCTGCCCCTCTCACAGAGTAGATGAACGCGCTGATTGGGGCTCTCACAGAGTAGATGAACAAACTGATTGGGGCTCTCACAGAGTAGATGAACAAACTGATTGGGGCTCTCACAGAGTAGATGAACAAACTGATTGGGGCTCTCACAGAGTAGATGAACAAACTGATTGGGGCTCTCACAGAGTAGATGAACAAACTGATTGGGGCTCTCACAGAGTAGATGAACGCGCTGCCCCTCTCACAGAGTAGATGAACGCGCTGATTGGGGCTCTCACAGAGTAGATGAACAAACTGATTGGGGCTCTCACAGAGTAGATGAACAAACTGATTGGGGCTCTCACAGAGTAGATGAACAAACTGATTGGGGCTCTCACAGAGTAGATGAACGCGCTGCCCCTCTCACAGAGTAGATGAACGCGCTGATTGGGGCTCTCACAGAGTAGATGAACAAACTGATTGGGGCTCTCACAGAGTAGATGAACAAACTGATTGGGGCTCTCACAGAGTAGATGAACAAACTGATTGGGGCTCTCACAGAGTAGATGAACAAACTGATTGGGGCTCTCACAGAGTAGATGAACAAACTGATTGGGGCTCTCACAGAGTAGATGTACGCGCTGATTGGGGCTATCACAGAGTAGATGAACAAACTGATTGGGGCTCTCACAGAGTAGATGAACGTGCTGATTGGGGCTCTCACAGGGTAGATGAACAAACTGATTGGGGCTCTCACAGAGTAGATGAACAAACTGATTGGGGCTCTCACAGAGTAGATGTAGGCGCTGATTGGGGTTCTCACAGGGTAGATGAACGCGCTGCCCCTTTCACAGAGTAGATGAACGCGCTGACCCTCTCACAGAGTAGATTAACGCGTTGACCCTCTCACAGAGTAGATGAACGCGCTGATTGGGGCTCTCACATCGTAGATGAACGCGCTGACCCTCTCACAGAGTAGATGAACGCGCTGATTGGGGCTCTCACAGTTTAGCTCACCACTCTGTGCCTCTCACAGCTTAGCTCACCGCTCTGTCCCTCTCACAGCTTAGCTCACCGCTCTGTCCCTCTCACAGCTTAGCTCACCGCTCTGTCCCTCTCACAGCTTAGCTCACCACTCTGTCCCTCTCACAGCTTAGCTCACCGCTCTGTCCCTCTCACAGCTTAGCTCACCACTCTGTCCCTCTCACAGCTTAGCTCACCACTCTGTCCCTCTCACAGCTTAGCTCACCGCTCTGTCCCTCTCACAGCTTAGCTCAACGCTCTGTCCCTCTCACAGTTTAGCTCACCGCTCTGTCCCGCTCTTAGTGTCTCGCGTCACAAGCCAAGGGCTTAAAGTCTCAAGAAGATCGACACGTCACTCTGATCTTTTTCCTAACTTCTCTCTCTCTCTCTCTCTCTCTCTCTCTCTCTCTCTCTCTATGCTTTCATGTCTTTTCTTCCCTCTCTTTTTCTCTCTTTTCCCACCACATTTCTCCTCTACCTCTCTCTCTCTCTCTCTCTCTCCCTCTCTCTCTCCAATTCTCCTGTACATAGATAGGTCGTTACCAGCTGGTTATGGAAATCTGACAAGATTGAGGGGCGGAGATTAAGACAAGTAAAAAAAGCGCCACCATAATTGTCATCAAGTATTCTCTCTCTCTCTCTCTCTCTCTCTCTCTCTCTCTCTCTCTCTCTTTCCCGTGTGTCTCTGTCCATGTACAAAATTCCCACACAATGAATGCGTCGCGTTGTGAATCAATGTGCTCTGATGTACTAGTCTCCTGCTTTCCTTGAACAGACACCAGTTGACGGAAGAACTGCTGTCCTGTGACCTCCCCAATGGCCGGACCATGCTGTCCTGTGACCTCCCTAATGGCCAGGGCCATGCTGTCCTGTGACCTCCCCAATGGCCGGACCATGGTGTTCATGTGAACTCCTCAGTGGCCAGGGCAGAACTGGAGTGAGGGAACCTCTCAGAGCTATCGAGTGACTCAGGCTGTTCTCCCGTCACAGGTTGTCTAGCTATAAAGAGGTTGTCTAGCTATAAAGAGGTTGTCTAGCTATAAAGAGGTTGTCTAGCTATAAAGAGGTTGTCTAGCTATAAAGAGGTTGTCTAGCTATAAAGAGGTTGTCTAGCTATAAAGACTGCTAAGAGAACCCAATAAATCATTTAAAACACAAACCATCGAAATCATTGCCCCAACTTAACTTAACGTCTTTATACTGGTTTAGAAAACTCTGCAGAGTCTGTATACATCCAGTTTCATTTAGATCACCTTGCTCTAAAAGCTATGCGCATACAATTTATTCTTAAATGCATTAATTGTCCCTGCCCCCACTACTTCATGTGGCAATGCATTCTAAGCATTCACCACTCTCTGATTAACAAAATATTTCCTAATATTTAAGCTGGACCTTTCTTTAGTTAATTTGTATCTATGCCCTCTTGTTCTTGTAGGTGGTTGTATTTAAAAAAACAACTTATTATAGTCTAATTTATCCATTTCTCTTATCATCTTATAAACCTGTATTGTCACCACAAATTCTTCTCTCTTCTAGACACTCTAGGCCGGTTTTTCTGACTATTTCCTCATAACTGTAATTCTGGAATCCCACTATCACCTTTGTCGCTCTCTTCTGTATCCTTTGCAACAAGTTTATATCACCGTTACGATAATGACTCTACACCTATACACAGTCCTCCACACAGTACTCCACACCTGTACACAGTACACACTTCTGCCATGATGATTTGCCTCGATACCGTTTCTCTGCTTGTGTACTCCTGCTGTACGTGCACATGATGTTGATGTATCCCCGGACTCTGGCTCACGAGTAATGTCACTAAGATGTTTGCTCACTGATGTCTTGTCAGTCATGATTATCTGCTCATTCCGACGTCATATAAATGTCTGGACATCTTCAAGGCGACTCGTGACACGAAACACAATTTTCTACTTTTGTAACTGATAGTAAATGTTATTCCACATGCCTTGCGCTGTCTCGACCTCAGCTGGTGTGTGGCATCAACACACGAGATATCACTTGCACGTCAAGAGCCGCTGTCACTTTCAGATATCACATCAAGGTCTGCTGTCACTCAGGTATCACATCAAGGGCCGCTGTCACTCTAAGATATCACATCAAGGGCCGCTGTCACTTTAAGATATCACATCAAGGTCCGCTGTCACTCTAAGATATCACGTCAAGAGCCGCTGTCACTTTAAGATATCACATCAAGGTCCGCTGTCACTCTAAGATATCACATCAAGGTCCGCTGTCACTCTAAGATATCACATCAAGGTCCGCTGTCACTCTAAGATATCACATCAAGGTCCGCTGTCACTCTAAGATATCACATCAAGGTCCGCTGTCACTCTAAGATATCACATCAAGGTCCGCTGTCACTGTAAGTTATCACATCAAGGGCCGCTGTCACTCTAAGATATTACATCAAGGGCCGCTGTCACTCAGGTATCACATCAAGGGCGGCTGTCACTCAGATATCACATCAAGGGCCGCTGTCACTCAAGTATCACATCAAGGGCCGGTGTCACTTTAAGATATCACATCAAGGGCCGCTGTTACTCAGGTATCACGTCAATGGCCGGTGTCGCTTTAAGATATCACATCAAGGGCTGCTGTCACTCTAAGATATCACATCAAGGTCCGCTGTCACTCTAAGATATCACATCAAGGTCCGCTGTCACTCTAAGATATCACATCAAGGTCCGCTGTCACTCTAAGTTATCACATCAAGGGCCGCTGTCACTCTAAGATATTACATCAAGGGCCGCTGTCACTCAAGTATCACATCAAGGGCCGGTGTCACTTTAAGATATCACATCAAGGGCCGCTGTTACTCAGGTATCACGTCAATGGCCGGTGTCGCTTTAAGATATCACATCAAGGGCTGCTGTCACTCTCAGATATCACATCAAGGGCGGCTGTCACTCTCAGATATCACGTCAATGGCCGGTGTCACTTTAAGATATCACATCAAGGGCCGCTGTTACTCAGGTGTCACATCAAGGGCTGGTGTCACTTTAAGATATCACATGAAGGGCCGCTGTTACTCAGGTGTCACATTAAGGGCTGCTGTCACTCTCAGATATCACATCAAGGGCCGCTGTTACTCAGGTGTCACATTAAGGGCTGCTGTCACTCTCAGATATCACATCAAGGGCCGCTGTTACTCAGGTGTCACATCAAGGGCTGGTGTCACTTTAAGATATCATATCAAGGGCCGCTGCCACTCTCGGGCATCACATCAAGAGGAGACACTCTCAGATATAACATCAAAGGCCGCTGTGACTCTCACATATCACATGAAGGGGAGACACTCTCACATATCACATCAAGGGCAGACATTTTCACATATCACATCAAGGGACGCTGCCACTCTCACATATCATTTCAAGGGAAGACACTCTCACATATCACATCAAGGAGAGACATTTTCACATATCACATCAACAACATGCTTACGGCCTATTGTATAATCCCTGGACAAAGTGCAGAACAATTACCGGGGTCTTGTTATGGGTGTAATGAGGTCAAGACCCACTGCTGCACGAGACTTTCACGTGCATGTGGAACACATTGGGATGCGGAGAGACGTGGTTGCTATGGACGCTTATGAGAGGAGTCAAAGAATGAGCAAAACCACCCCAATAGAAGTCTTAGAAAAGTGGCAACAAGAGCAGAGAATGAAACAAAAGTTAGCCCTCCACCACGTCAGTGAGATTAAAGATATCAAGTCCCAGACAAAATACAAGAAACACACAGAGCAACAAGACATTTTACACATGTTTAAAAATGCCAGAAATTCTAACAAATCTAAGATATAATACAACATGAAGTGCTGATCCAGTAAATCTGATAAGAGCATCACAGAGAACGATTGACACCTACCCAGAAGAATGGATACAAGTGTAAACTGATGGGTCTGCTTTTAAGGCCACAACTAAAGTGGGATATGGAGTCCACATAGAGTATCTAGACAGAACATTTGATGAGCTATTTGATGCCTGTGAGGAGATATGATCAAATTATGGGACAGAAATAGCAGCACTGGTAGTAGCTCTGTATCACTTGAAGATAGTATATGATGCTTTCCCATCAATAGCCCAAACCATCGTCATCTTTATAGATTCATTATCTGCCCTTCAAGCTCTGGAAGATGATGGTCATTGTATCCCTGAACTTGCCCAAATATCCCTAGATGCCACCCAACGTCTCACATCCAATTATGTCAGAATAGTTATACAATGGATCCCTGATCACTCAAATACACCTGACAATGACAGGACAGACAGACTAGCTAAGAAGGGATCAAGTCAGAACAACAATACACACTAACAACCATACAGACAGTCAAACAACTAATGAAGAGTCCCACCAAACAGGCATGACTGAATAGCTGGACAATTCTGCCGAAGACGGATGCGTCGCACCGAAAGATCCTGCTACTTACAAAGCCCTGTTCAGAGCTGTGGTAGCGGGAGATTGAGAACGAGCAGCGAAGAATAAGAAGAAGATGGGAAATGAGAAATACTGAGAGAAATCTACAAACAAATGGCCATCGAAAATTCCAAGGACAACTTCAACCTGCTGAAAATGGGATATGAAAGCAGCATTTTCTGTCTTCGCACATACAACTTGACAGCCACTTGAAGAGAATCCAACCAGAACATGCTACAGACTGCCGGCTGTGCACACATCCCTCTCAAACTTTTAAGTGTCATTCATGGTAAGGAGGAGGGAGGGGGGGGGGGGGATTTCCATGTGACTAAGTTTTGAATCTTGGTTTTGTTAAAACCAGTGTCTAGAAATTGTGCTTTTTTTAAAAAAATGGGTTTCAATTTTTGTTGGAATATTGTGGCTTATTTCGTGTCTGCCATTTTTGGTGGATTGTTTGACGTCAGAATTTTCTGATTTTTCTGCTCATATTTTTGTTGGTGCCATTTTTATCACTTTTCTAAGAGGATAATTGGCATGAGACAAATAAGTTTGGCTTCTACTCACGTTTCTTAAAGGAAACTATTCTCACAGGAAGAATAACGTGTGTGTCATACAGTATTAGAACAAGTACAACATTAGATAGGTAGCCAGCCTGTACACTAGCCAGCATGTACACTAGCCAGCATGTACACTAGCCAGCCTGTACACTAGCCAGCCTGTATAACCAGCCTGTACACTAGCCAGCCTGTACACTAACCAGCCTGTACACTAGCCAGCATGTACACTAGCCAGCATGTACACTAGCCAGCCTGTACACTAGCCAGCCTGTATAACCAGCCTGTACACTAGCCAGCCTGTACACTAGCCAGCATGTACACTAGCCAGCCTGTATAACCAGCCTGTACACTAGCCAGCCTGTACACTAGCCAGCCTGTACACTAGCCAGCCTGTACACTAGCCAGCCTGTACACTAGCCAGCCTGTACACTAGCCAGCATGTACACTAGCCAGCCTGTACACTAGCCAGCCTGTACACTAGCCAGCATGTACACTAGCCAGCATGTACACTAGCCAGCATGTACACTAGGCAGCATGTACACTAGCCAGCCTGTACACTAGCCAGCCTGTACACTAGCCAGCATGTACACTAGCCAGCCTGTACACTAGCCAGCGTCTACACTGGCCAGCCTGTACACTAGCCAGCCTGTACACTAGCCAGCCTGTACACTAGCCAGCGTCTACACTGGCCAGCCTGTACACTAGCCAGCCTGTACACTAGCCAGCCTGTACACTAGCCAGCGTCTACACTGGCCAGCCTGTACACTAGCCAGCCTGTACACTAGCCAGCCTGTACACTAGCCAGCATGTACACTAGCCAGCGTCTACACTGGCCAGCCTGTACACTAGCCAGCCTGTACACTAGCCAGCCTGTACACTAGCCAGCCTGTACACTAGCCAGCATGTACACTAGCCAGCATGTACACTGGCCAGCCTGTACACTAGCCAGCGTGTACACTAGCCAGCATGTACACTAACCAGCCTGTACACTAGCCAGCGTCTACACTGGCCAGCCTGTACACTAGCTAGCGTCTACACTAGCCAGCCTGTACACTAGCCAGCATGTACACTAACAAGCATGTACACTAGCCAGCGTGTACACTAGGCAGCATGTACACTGGCCAGCCTGTACACTAGCCAGCCTGTACACTGGCCAGCCTGTACACTAACCAGCCTGTACACTAGCCAGCGTGTACACTAGGCAGCGTGTACACTAGGCAGCGTGTACACTAACCAGCAGGTACACTAACCAGCATGTACACTAACCAGCATGTACACTAACCAGCATGTACTCTAGCTAGCGTGTACACTAGCCAGCGTCTACACTAACCAGCGTGTACACTAACCAGCATGTACACTAGCCAGCGTGTACACTAACCAGCATGTACACTAACAAACAGGTACACTAGCCAGCATGTACACTAACCAGCATGTACACTAACCAGGATGGCAGTTGTTTGATTGTAACATATCAGAAATCTAACTAAGGCTCTCAGACTTCTCTCACTAGTATAGGACGACAATCATACACCGAACTGTTGTTAGACTAGCCTACAATCTGAGCCGGCTAGAACTGACCCAGCCACTCTTTACATATGGAAGGCCTACCTGTATGGACCTGTAAGAGCTACAGACCTGTTTGTACTTCCCCTGAATTATTCGATTCGATGCAGATCGTATAATTGAAGTCCCCATGAAGGAAATGTCGTCAGACTGCAACAACATGAGGATTCGTGCTGCCATGTGAAGAACTCAGTCGTCAAATAAACAAAGTCTCAACTATTATTATATTAGCATCATCTTTAAATCCGTATGAATCATGTTGTCATTGTTGTTAAGGAACGTAGAAAATATGTATTCCTCAAGTTGTTCTTCGTGTCAATTTCTGAACACAATGTGACAAGGCTTCATAAGAATCAGTAAGGGAATTAGACCAACTAGTAAAGTAAAGTAAAGTATCCCATAGCATTACTGCCGTAGGGGTGTGAGGTGTTAGCGATCTCACATTTCAACATTAAAGGCTCGGCTATATGAGGGCGGTAGCCATCTCCTCTCCCTCGTCGCTTTTACTTCCCGGACTGAACCGGTACCCATTTAAGGCTGGGTCGACCCGGGAGCCATTGCGGTCTGAAAAAAAACTCTACCGGCCCAACTGGGGAATGAACCCAGGACCACTCAGATGCGAAGCCAGCGCGCTAACCACTGCGCTACGCGGCTCCACTAGACGAACCACACAATTGTGTCACAACTGGGCCAGTCTTTTGTCATTCAACATTTACGACTTTAGAATAGTTTTATCCAGACACATATATAGACTCCAATATATCTTAACCGTCTTGTCTTCATGCAAAGACTGTATGTGACCCTTATATGCGTGTGTCGCAGGTAAACAAGTAGCGGACAGTGTTGACTGACGGAAGTCTAGTCCAGACAGCTAACGAATAGTTGACTGACGTAAGTCTAGTCCAGACAGCTAACGAACAGTTGATTTGACGGAAGACTACTCAAGACAGCTAACGAACAGTTGACTGAAAGACTAGTCCAGACAGCTAACGAACAGTTGACTGACGGAAGACTACTCAAGACAGCTAACGAACAGTTGACTGACGAAAGGCTAGTCCAGACAGCTAACGAACAGTTGACTGACGGAAGACTACTCAAGACAGCTAACGAACAGTTGACTTAAAGACTAGTCCAGACAGCTAACGAACAGTTGACTGACGGAAGACTACTCAAGACAGCTAACGAACAGTTGACTGACGGAAGACTAGTCCAGACAGCTAACGAACAGTTGACTGACGAAAAACTAGTCCAGACAGCTAACGAACAGTTGACTGAAAGACTAGTCCAGACAGCTAACGAACAGTTGACTGAAAGACTAGTCCAGACAGCTAACGAACAGTTGACTGAAAGACTAGTCGAGACAGCTAACGAACAGTTGACTGAAAGACTAGTCCAGACAGCTAACGAACAGTTGACTGAAATACTAGTCCAGACAGCTAACGAACAGTTGACTGAAAGACTAGTCCAGACAGCTAACGAACAGCTGACTGAAAGACTAGTCCAGACAGCTAACGAACAGTTGACTGACGATAGGCTAGCCCAGTTGTGACACTTTTTTCTGTTCATTTGGCTTCGCCAGTGCTGAGCTCATTTCTTTCTTGTGGTCATGCGCAAACACCATCTGGAAGTCTGGCTTTCGAAACCTGGGCTGCCAATTACTTCACTTTCCTTTTTTATTTCGTTATGAATGAGGGCCGTTCAAATAAAACCAGGACTTTTTGTTCTAGTTCTACCGGAATGGGGTATAGCGTGCTGGAACTACTATCATTAGTTAGAAGCACGTGTGTCATATTACTGCTAGGTGGTCCACTTGCCATGAACCAGTCACATGACAGATAAATACAAATGGCGGATAACACTCTTAGTGCTTGCATAGAGCAGCGTGTTGTGAGACGTTTCTTGTGGAAGTAGGCCTGAAACCCGCGGACACTTACAGAAGACTGTAATCACAATACGTTGATGATACACCCAGCCATAGTAAGAGATTTGAATGGTGTAAACGTTTTAGAGAAGACCGTACATCCGTGAGTGATAATCAAGGCCGTTGGGGCTGTCAATCCACCACAGTCATTCCTGTGAATATCCAGGTTCTGGAACGCTTTATCCTGTAAAATCGACGCATAACCTGTCGTGAAATTACACAAGTATTTCTGTGGAAAGACTTATTCATGAACATTTCCATTTTTGGAAGGTTAGTGCATGTTGGGTTTGATCACAAAGGGCGTCCTACTCCTGCAAGATAATGCTCGACCTCACACGGCTCACAGCCACCATGTGCCAAGTGCAGCAACTCGGTCGGAAGGTATTACCACATTAACCTTACAGCCCAGATCTCGCTCCAAGCGATTTCCAGATGTTTTTGAGTCCTAGAAGATCTGGGGTAGTTGTCTCGCCGCAGCGACTCAATTTCAACCAGTGTTCGTAAAGCGATCTCAGTCCCGCCAGGCGGAGCGATAGCGCGGGCTTGCGGAAAACGCTCGCCTGCCTTTCCCCGTAGTGCGAATTGGGTGCGGTTTGTGGTAGTGGCTCCTCCACCGAGGTGCGCTAGTCTGGTCCGTATCAGGAAACGTGGTCCGTCCGTGGTGATTTATCTAAGGCTTATAGCAGAGCTCGACAGTACGTCTTGCTGGTGGTCCGACTCTCGCAAAGAGCTTGTGACCGGCAAATGGAAAGCAGGAATCGTTGCCTCGAGGCCCTGCGTTCTCCCTACGGAGAAGGGCAGGCCAAATTGTGTCTCTAGTCCCAGTGAAATTCGTCGCCGAGGTCGTTGGGATCCGTTCTGCACAGAGCGCTGCCATCCCTCCTCGAGCGAGCCCGGTCGGTCGGTCGTCTGGTGCGTGTGGGAGGCCCCTGTCAGGCGGTCCTAGGTCGACGGAGTGAGGGACGGGTGGAACAAACCGTCCGTCCCGTCAGTCGGTCCCTACGGCCGTCGTCCCAGCGAGGCTTTTTACACACCCTTCCTCCGCCGACCGGTGTGTGCTGTACGTACGTCTCCGACAGATATCTGGTTGATCCTGCCAGTAGTCATATGCTTGTCTCAAAGATTAAGCCATGCATGTCTAAGTTCACGCTGTCTCACGGTAAAACCGCGAATGGCTCATTAAATCAGTCGAGGTTCCTTAGATGACACGATCCTACTTGGATAACTGTGGCAATTCTAGAGCTAATACATGCTTACCAAGCTCCGACCCTCGCGGAAAGAGCGCTTTTATTAGTTCAAAACCAATCGTCGTTTCCCCTCTCGGGGTTGCGGCGTCCCCACTGGTGACTCTGGATAACTTTGTGCTGATCGCATGGCCTCATGTGCCGGCGACGCATCTTTCAAATGTCTGCCCTATCAAATGTCGATGGTACGTGACATGCCTACCATGTTTGTAACGGGTAACGGGGAATCAGGGTTCGATTCCGGAGAGGGAGCATGAGAAACGGCTACCACATCCAAGGAAGGCAGCAGGCGCGCAACTTACCCACTCCCGGCACGGGGAGGTAGTGACGAAAAATAACAATACGGGACTCTTTCGAGGCCCCGTAATTGGAATGAGTACACTTTAAACCCTTTAACGAGGATCTATTGGAGGGCAAGTCTGGTGCCAGCAGCCGCGGTAATTCCAGCTCCAATAGCGTATATTAAAGTTGTTGCAGTTAAAAAGCTCGTAGTTGGATCTCAGGCGCAGGCGGGCGGTCCGGCTCGCGCCGGTTCACTGCCCGTTGTCTCCTGCCCTACCGTCTGCCGGCTCTCTCCCACGGGTGCTCTTCGCTGAGCGTCCTGGGTGGCCGGCGCGTTTACTTTGAAAAATTAGAGTGTTCAAAGCAGGCCTCGGCTGCCTGAATAATGGTGCATGGAATAATGGAATAGGACCTCGGTTCTATTTTGTTGGTTTTCGGAACTGGAGGTAATGATTAACAGGGACAAACGGGGGCATTCGTATTGCGGCGTTAGAGGTGAAATTCTTGGATCGCCGCAAGACGAGCTACTGCGAAAGCATTTGTCAAGAATGTTTTCATTAATCAAGAACGAAAGTCAGAGGCGCGAAGACGATCAGATACCGTCGTAGTTCTGACCATAAACGATGCCGACTAGCGATCCGCAGGAGTTGCTTCGATGACTCTGCGGGCAGCTTCCGGGAAACCAAAGTGTTTGGGTTCCGGGGGAAGTATGGTTGCAAAGCTGAAACTTAAAGGAATTGACGGAAGGGCACCACCAGGAGTGGAGCCTGCGGCTTAATTTGACTCAACACGGCCAACACTGAAATGATTGACATGCCGAGACCACTCTTCTGGGGCCTAATATGGAACTGGTGCTGGACTTAGACCCCCAGAAATCTGGGGTTATGCCCCCTGGGGCTCGGTTTTGTCTGCATCCAGTGTTTGATAAAGGAATTGACGGAAGAGCACTATCAGGAGTGGAGCCTGAGACCTAAGTTAACTTACCACGCCAATACTGCAGAATGACTATCAAAAGTACACCTTCGTGGGGTCTAATAGAGAACATGTGCTGGAATTAGACCCTCGAAAATTTTGGGGCTACCCTCTAAGAAACTTGATTGTCTCGCTAAGGAAATTGACGGAAGGGCACCACCAGGTGTGGAACCTGCGGCTTAATTTGACTGAACACGCCAATACTGTAGAACAACTGACAAATCGAGAGCACTGCCGTTTGGGTCTAATAATGAACGTACGCTGGTATTAGACTCACGGATGACAAGTCAGCTCTCAAACACCCAAATGAAAGAACGCTACGGAAATCGTGTTTAACTCCGCAGAAACCGCAGATTTCAAATACCTGGTCATTGACAAACAAAAGCCCTCAATAAATTCGTCTGACCAAATAGTGAACGGGTGCTGGAAATAGATCATCTAAAGACAGGTCAGTTTTACCCTACAAATGACAGGGCGTTGCTACGGAAAACCAGCTCAAATCGAGAGGAGCCGCAGTCACTTTGGTTCACGTACCAGGCTGATAAGCCAAGGGCGCGAGGCTACCATGTGGGGGATTACGGCCGAACCCTTGTAAGCCGCAATCCCGCCCAAAATCTCAGCACCACTGCAATGGGAGGCTCCTACATGCTCGGGACCTGGGGCTTGCGCCCCAGCCCTATCAGGTAGAGCCACAGTAAGAGGTTCTTACCGCCCGCCAATCAAAGCGGGCGGACAACTGCTTGATACTCACCCTATACGGCGATGGGGTGCGAAAAAACACCAACCAAAGACTTAGAACGTGGTCGGGGTGTCGAAAACAGTAGAGCAGCCACCTCACTGTGAACTGTCAAAACTCAACCACTGACCATGAGAGTTGTCCGCACACCAGGCGATCAACATCTCTGTGACATTACCAGGCTTGTCCTCTGGCTGAATGCACTCCGGCTACGATATCTACCCCTGTACGTTATCAGCCATAACTATCATGCTGGACGCAGAAGAGATGCAGACCAGCGGACATTGCACACCTGCCCCACTGTGTCAACACCCCAGGTGGCGGGGAATGCTAGGCGTACCATCCCTGCATAGAAGCCAAGAAAATAAAGGGAAAAAAAGATACCCCACTCACATGCAAATGCTACGTTTCTGGCAGGACGTGACGATCCTGGGATACAGACACACTGGACTGCCTCTCTTCCGGGTAAACCAGTCCATCTCAAATATCACATATCATCATTGCACCCTATAGACACGAGTAGTGAAGACTCGATAGTCTGGTAAGACAACTTCCATAGGAGAGAAAACTCTGATCGTAAACAACTGCTGCCTTGCAGATAGGCTGGGGACAGCCAAAGGCTAAGGAGGGCATCCCTACAGAAACGCCTGTTGAAATCGGATGCACGGGGCCGCAAGCCTAACAAAACAGTGCAACGTAAATCACAGTATGATGGCAGCACAACCTATTCGAAAAACGTATGGCGCTCATCCTGAGGAGACCCGCCAGGCAGCGATAGCGCCGGGCCTCACGCCTCGAAGGGGCCCACCCTTGACTACTGGTGGTCACCCACCCATGTGTCGTGGAGTCAAGGAACATGGCTATGGGGCAACGTCTATTGGCCTAAAACCTCAAGACCTTCAAAATACTACAGTGGAATGCGGAGGGAGTCATTAACAAAAAACTTTCCCTAACACACCACCTGCATGAAGGTAAGATTGACGTGGCATGTATCCAGGAAACGCACCTCAACAATAACCATAAATTCTCAATCAGAGGATACCAGACCTTCCGTCTAGATAGAGAAGGCCACAAAGGAGGGGTCCTGATACTGACCAGAAACAGCATACCGAGTAGCGCGGTACTTGTCAATCACACCGGACAAGCAGAAATTGTAGGAGTTGACATAATGGCTCAAGAGACGAAGCTCCGCATTTTCAATCTGTACGGACCACCAAACAGAGACCTATCGCTCTCGAGTATGGAGGTCAGAGACTCCAACTGCATAGTAGTTGGAGATTTCAACAGCCACTCGGAGAGATGGGGATACTCTGACACAGACAGCAGAGGTGACGAAGTGGAAGATTGGGAGATAGATGCAAATGTCTCCCTAATCAATAGGCCGGAGGATAGCCCTAGCTTCTATTCAAGAACATGGCATACCACCTCGACTCCAGATTTGGCCTTCTCCACACAGGACATACACTATAAAATAGACCGCCAGGTGCTAAACCAACTGGCAGGTAGCGACCACAGGCCGATCAGGCTAACCATTGACATGGAAGTAGGCCCACAGGAAACAAAACCGCTCCCACGTTGGAATTACAAACGAGCCGACTGGGACAGATTTGCAATCCTGACAGATGGGCTGTGTGAAACCATCAACACACGAAACACCAAAATGAAGCCCATGGTAGAGAGCCTAAGCAAGGCAATAATGCAAGCCGCCACTGAAACCATCCCAAGAGGAGCTAGGAAAAACTATAAGCCCTACTGGAATGATGAGTTACAGAAAGTGGAAGATGCAGTAACAAATGCTAGGAACATGGCAGAACGAGAAAAATCCATGGAGGCAAACATCGCCCTCAAAGCCGCCGCGGCGAAGTACAAACACACTCTCAAGCAAACAGCAAGAGAAAGTTGGAAAAATAAAACGGAAAGTTTAAACCTGGACAAAGAAGGGAACAAGCTATGGAAGCTAGTCAGAGCCATGAATGACGAAACCCCGTCAAATAAACAAATTACTATCAAGCAGGGCGAGAACTTGATCACAGGTAAGAAAGCCGCAAACGCCTTTGTCGATCACTATGCCAGAGCAAACCACATCGAGGTCCCTGCAGATAAGTATACAGACATTAGCGAAGAGCTAAAGGGACACGAAAACATAAATACGGCTCCTGAAGAGCACATGATGGCCAAACTAACAATGCGCGAAATGGAAGAGGCTATGAGAACACTAAAGAAAAGGAAATCTCCCGGAAAAGACGGGATAACAAACGAAATGCTGATGGGGCTGGGCCAAACAGCGAAGAAAAAATTACTATCAGTCCTGAACCAAAGCTGGAAAAGGGGTATTGTACCCCAAGCATGGAAAGATGCAATACTGGTACCAGTACCAAAAACAGGAAAGGACAAAACAGATCCAAATGGATACAGGCCCATAAGCCTACTGAGCTGTGTCGGCAAGCTGATGGAACGGATGATAAACACCAGACTGATGTGGCATCTGGAAGAAAAACGAATACTAATTCCACAGCAAGCCGGCTTTCGACAGCACAGATCCACTGAGGACCAGGTCATCCTCATAGCCCAGGAGATAGAAGATGCCTACCAGGCACAGAAACACACAGTAGCTGTTTGGGTGGATCTGGAAAAGGCATTTGACAAAGTCAAGCTAAGAAGAAGTGATGTCTGTGGGAAGATGTACAAGTGGATTAACCACTACCTCAAACAAAGAACGGCCAGAGTCCAAGTACAAGGGCAGATGAGCAAAAAGGTGACACTCGAGCAGGGAGTACCCCAAGGGGGAGTATTGTCACCCACACTCTTCCTGGTATATATAAACGATATTACAGAGAATATACCAAGAAGAGTCCATAGCTCAATGTTTGCAGACGATCTGGCTATGTGGACCTCTGAAAAGAATCTCACCATAGCAAGAAATCGGATGCAGACGGCCCTAACATCGCTGGAAGAGTGGGCGAACTCATGGCTGGTCAAAATAAACGAGTAGAAAACCACGTGCACAATATTCTCGCTCTCATTAAAACCCCAAAGTACCAAATTAAGCCTAAATGGCAAAATCCTGCAGCCAAACGACAACCCAACCTATCTGGGAGTCACATTTGATCGGCGCATGACATGGAAAAGTCAGATTGAGAGAAACCGAATGAAAGCCAGAGAAAGAATGGCGATCATGAGGAAACTTGCTGGCACAAGCTGGGGAGCAGACGAAGGCATACTAAAGAAACTGTACACTGGAAGAATGAGACCAGTTCTCGAGTATGGCATTGCGGCATGGACAACAGCAGCGAAGGCGAACTTCGATAAAGTTAACAAACTTCAAAACCAAGCCATGAGAATTATAACAGGTGGCATGAAGTCAACGCCAATTGTAGAACTTGAAAAGATTACAAAACTGCAATCCATGACCGACAGAAGAGACTGCAGAGCCCAGCTGCAGTCAGAGAAACTCCGAAGACTGACGGACCACCCAATGTACCAGAGACTAAACAATTTGGGAACTGGGAAACTAAAGCGGAGAAACTTTGCAGAAATAGCCAAAGCAAAGATGCACGAAGATCCCATAAACGCACTAACAACACCAAAACCCATCACTACTGTACGAAAACCTACTTGGAGGCAGGATATATTTCCAGAGGTGGTAGAAAATATACCAGGTATTGCAAACAAAAACTGCCAGACCGAAAAAGAAAGGAGAGACACTACCCTAAGCTTCATAACGAAAAGCTACCCAAGCATGGACTGGACCCATGCATACACCGACGGTTCTGTAACAAACACTACACAGAACGGAGGGGCAGGAGCATTCCTGAACCTACCAAATGGCAGAAAAATAACTCTGTCATTCGCTACTGGTAAGTACACAAGCAATTTCAGAGCGGAGGCAGAGGCACTGAGGGCGGCAGTGGAAGAAATGGTAACACACAGTGAAAATGAGAGCCATATAGTCCTGCTAACAGATGCTCTCGCCGTAGTCACAGCGCTAAAAAGCCAGAAAAACACTGAGCTTAATGACTTAAGAGCAGCACTCTGCAAACTGTGCCAGCAGTCCGCACCAAAAAGGGTAGTGGTACAGTGGGTTCCGTCACACTGCAACATCCAAGGCAACGAGGAGGCAGACAGACTGGCAAAAGAAGGTGCAAGGCTACCACAAACAGATACCAGTATCACGTACGAAGAGTCAAAACGGCTTATCAAAGCCAGGTACATGACCAAATGGGAAACCGAACATACTGGTTACACCAAAAACGATGCCTATTACCAGTTGAACCGAAGAGAGCAGGTCGTTGTCTTCAGACTTCGCACTGGCCACAACAGACTGAGGTACCACCTATTCAACAAATTGAAGATAGGGTGTACCGACGAATGCCCGTGCGGTACTGGTAAAATGACCACTGAACATCTGCTGCAGAACTGCCCGACATACGAGGATCAGAGAGAGCAGATGTGGCCATTGCCAGTGGAACTGCAAGACAAGCTCTATGGTAGTGGCGAGAGTCTCAGGATGACCGCCGCTTTTTTCGAAAAAATAATGGTTACTGTCTGACTGTGTACGCAGAAGAAGAAGAAGAAGAGTCCTAGAAGGATACCTGGAAAGTCAGTATTTCAGCATTGATGACGAAATGCAACCTTCTGTCCTGGATTGGCTCAGACATACCGACAAATCCTTCTAAGCTGAAGCTTTTTAAGAATTACTTAAACGCTGAGATAAGCGCATAAACGTTACAGGAGATTATATCCAAAAATAAATGCCATTTTGGCTATTTAAACAAAATATCTTTTTTGTTTTACAAAAATAAAAGTTGTAGTCTGGCTCAAGGCCCCTGGTATGTTAACACGAAAACATATAAATAGTTATCTTGAGACGGTTGTTAGGAACATTCTTCGATGACTGCTTCCATATATTGCCCTTTATATCAGAACAAGCACACCGAGTAGACACATTTTATACAATTGAAAATGAACAACCAAAAAACCATTCTTTGTCTCTTTCAGTGAAGCTAGAAGCCATTTTCTCTCCACGAACGAGACCTTACAAGGTCAATAGTAATTACACTTTCGGAAAAATGTATGTTGTTGATTGGAGAGTATATATCTCCTTGTAAGAGAGACCGTCGCCACAAAGAGCAACGATTTGAATTTGGTGTGCATAAAGATGACGTTGTGTGAAGCAACTTAATACAGGTATCCACGCTCGTCTAGTTACGTGCACATGTCAGTAATACTGTTGTATGTGAGGTATTATGTTTGTGGGGTATTCTGTTTGTGAGGTATTCTGTATGTGAGGCATTCTGTTTGGGAGGTATTCTGTATGTGAGGTATTCTGTTTGGGAGGTATTCTGTATGTGAGGTATTCTGTATGGGAGGTATTCTGTATGTGAGGTATTCTGTATGTGAGGTATTCTGAATGTGAGGTATTCTGTTTGAGAGGTATTCTGTTTGGGAGGTATTCTGAATGTGAGGTATTCTGTATGTGAGGTATTCTGTATGTGAGGTATTCTGTATGTGAGGTATTCTGTATGTGAGGTATTCTGTATTGTATAAATCAGGTCAACAGTGTAGCCACAACAAGGACTAAACGTCTCACACAATTTTGTATGCTGCCATAAGGTTAGAATGAACAGCTGTGCAGACTGAGACCGGCCGTTGTCTTGTTTCTGTTTTGTTGTTATCAAGTCAGTTTAAATTAGGTACGGAAGTCCCCACGGAGGTGGGGTGGTCAGTTCCCTTCCTCGCTGTCTTTTCCTTCTCTAACCGTAAGTCAGGCACCCACTTACACATAGGTTGACTGGAGCTGCTGATAGTAGGAATTAAACCCGTGCCTTTGCCATGAAAGTGAGTGCTCTACCACTGAGCTAATCAAGGAGTATGCCGAAATAAATCACTGTCAATTGATTTGATATGGTCGTGTGTGATATGGTCGTGTGTGATATGGTCGTCTGTGATATGGTCGTGTGTGATATGGTCGTGTGTGATATGGTCGTCATTGATATGGTCGTCTGTTATATGGTCGTGCGTGATATGGTCGTCTGTTATATGGTCGTGTGTGATATGGTCGTGTGTGATATGGTCGTCTGTGATATGGTCGTGTGTGATATGGTCGTCATTGATATGGTCGTCTGTGATATGGTCGTGTGTGATATGGTCGTGTGTGATATGGTCGTCATTGATATGGTCGTGTGTGATATGGTCGTCATTGAAATGGTCGTCTGTGATATAGTCGTGTGTGATATTGTCGTGTGTGATATGGTCGTGTGTGATATGGTCGTGTGTGATATAGTCGTCTGTTATAATGGTCGTCATTAATATGGTCGTCTGTTATAATCGTCGTCATTGATATGGTCGTGTGTGACATGGTCGTCTGTTATAATGGTCGTCATTGATATGGTCGTGTGTTTTTTGGTCGTCTGTTATAATGGTCGTCATTGATATGGTCGTCTGTTATAATGGTCGTCATTGATATGGTCGTGGGTTATATGGTCGTTTGTTATAATGGTCGTCATTAATATGGTCGTCTGTTATAATGGTCGTCATTGATATGGTCGTCTGTTATAATGGTCGTCATTGATATGGTCGTCTGTTATAATGGTCGTCATTGATATGGTCGTCTGTTATAATGGTCGTCATTGATATGGTCGACATTGAATGATATGGTCGTCATTGATATGGTCGTGTGTGATATGGTCGTGTGTGATATGGTCGTCTGTGATATGGTCGTCTGTGATATGGTCGTGTATGATATGGTCGTGTGTGACATGGTCGTCATTGATATGGTCGTCTGTTATAATGGTCGTCTGTGATATGGTCGTCATTGATATGGTCGTCTGTGATGTGGTCGTGTGTGATATGGTCGTGTGTGATATGGTCGTTTGTGATATGGTCGTCTGTTATAATGGTCGCCATTGATATGGTCGTCTGTGATATGGTCATCATTGATATGGTCGTGTGTGATATGGTCGTGTGTGATATGGTCGTGTGTGATATGGTCGTTTGTGACATGGTCGTCT
Source organism: Ariolimax columbianus (assembly GCA_036924085.1). Lineage (NCBI taxonomy): Eukaryota > Metazoa > Mollusca > Gastropoda > Stylommatophora > Arionidae > Ariolimax > Ariolimax columbianus. The sequence goes on from JAVGWX010000003.1 coordinate 2,938,040, forward strand.
GTTACAATGGTCGTCTGTGATATGGTCGTCTGTTATAATGGTCGTCTGTGATATGGTCGTCATTGAAATGGTTGTCTGTGATATGGTCGTCTGTTGTAATGGTCGTCATTGATATGGTCGTGCGTTACAATGGTCGTCTGTGATGTGGTCGTCTATTATAAAGGTCGTCATTGATATGGTCGTCTGTTAAAATTATCGTCATTGATATAGTCGTCATTGATATGGTTGTCTGTGATATGGTCGTCTGTTGTAATGGTCGTCATTGATATGATCGTGTGTGATATGGTCGTGTGTGATATGGTCGTATGTGATATGGTCGTGTGTGATATGGTCGTGTGTGATATGGTCGTGTGTGATATTGTCGTGTTTGATATGGTTGTCTGTGATATGGTCGTCATTGATATGGTCGTCTGTTATAATGGTCGTCTGTGATATGGCCGTCATTGATATGGTCGTCTGTGATATGGTCGTCACTGATATGGTCGTCTATGATGTGGTCGTCTGTTATAACGGTCGTCATTGATATGGTCGTAAGTTATAATGGTTGTCTGTGATATTGTCGTCTGTTATAATGGTCGTCATTGATGTGGTCGTCTGTTATAATGGTCGTCACTGATATGGTCGTGACTGATATGGTCGTCATTGATATGGTCGTCTGTTATAATAGTCGTCATTTATATGGTCGTCTGTTATAATGGTCGTCATTGATATTGGTCGTCATTGATATGGTCGTGTGTGATATGGTCGTCATTGATTTGGTCGTGTGTGATATGGTCGTCATTGATATGGTCGTCTGTGATATGGTCGTGTATGATATGATCGTGGGTGATATGGTCGTGTGTGATATGGTCGTGTGTGATATGGTCGTGTGTGATATGGTCGTCATTGATATGGTCGTGTGTGATATGGTCGTCATTGAAATGGTCGTCTGTGATATTGTCGTGTGTGATATTGTCGTGTGTGATATGGTCGTGTGTGATATGGTCGTGTGTGATATAGTCGTCTGTTATAATGGTCGTCATTAATATGGTCGTCTGTTATAATCGTCGTCATTGATATGGTCGTGTGTGACATGGTCGTCTGTTATAATGGTCGTCATTGATATGGTCGTGTGTTTTTTGGTCGTCTGTTATAATGGTCGTCATTGATATGGTCGTCTGTTATAATGGTCGTGGGTTATATGGTCGTTTGTTATAATGGTCGTCATTAATATGGTCGTCTGTTATAATGGTCGTCATTGATATGGTCGTCTGTTATAATGGTCGTCATTGATATGGTCGTCTGTTATAATGGTCGTCATTGATATGGTCGTCTGTTATAATGGTCGTCATTGATATGGTCGACATTGAATGATATGGTCGTCATTGATATGGTCGTGTGTGATATGGTCGTGTGTGATATGGTCGTCTGTGATATGGTCGTCTGTGATATGGTCGTGTATGATATGGTCGTGTGTGACATGGTCGTCATTGATATGGTCGTCTGTTATAATGGTCGTCTGTGATATGGTCGTCATTGATATGGTCGTCTGTGATGTGGTCGTGTGTGATATGGTCGTGTGTGATATGGTCGTTTGTGATATGGTCGTCTGTTATAATGGTCGCCATTGATATGGTCGTCTGTGATATGGTCATCATTGATATGGTCGTGTGTGATATGGTCGTGTGTGATATGGTCGTGTGTGATATGGTCGTTTGTGACATGGTCGTCTGTTACAATGGTCGTCTGTGATATGGTCGTCTGTTATAATGGTCGTCTGTGATATGGTCGTCATTGAAATGGTTGTCTGTGATATGGTCGTCTGTTGTAATGGTCGTCATTGATATGGTCGTGCGTTACAATGGTCGTCTGTGATGTGGTCGTCTATTATAAAGGTCGTCATTGATATGGTCGTCTGTTAAAATTATCGTCATTGATATAGTCGTCATTGATATGGTTGTCTGTGATATGGTCGTCTGTTGTAATGGTCGTCATTGATATGATCGTGTGTGATATGGTCGTGTGTGATATGGTCGTATGTGATATGGTCGTGTGTGATATGGTCGTGTGTGATATGGTCGTGTGTGATATTGTCGTGTGTGATATGCTCGTCTGTGATATGGTCGTCATTGATATGGTCGTCTGTTATAATGGTCGTCTGTGATATGGCCGTCATTGATATGGTCGTCTGTGATATGGTCGTCACTGATATGGTCGTCTATGATGTGGTCGTCTGTTATAACGGTCGTCATTGATATGGTCGTAAGTTATAATGGTTGTCTGTGATATTGTCGTCTGTTATAATGGTCGTCATTGATGTGGTCGTCTGTTATAATGGTCGTCACTGATATGGTCGTGACTGATATGGTCGTCATTGATATGGTCGTCTGTTATAATAGTCGTCATTTATATGGTCGTCTGTTATAATGGTCGTCATTGATATTGGTCGTCATTGATATGGTCGTGTGTGATATGGTCGTCATTGATTTGGTCGTGTGTGATATGGTCGTCATTGATATGGTCGTGTGTGACATGGTGGTGTGTGATACGGTCGTCTGTTATAATGGTCGTCATTGATATGGTCGTCTGTTATAATGGTCGTCATCGATATGGTCGTCTGTTACAATGGTTCTGTGTAATTTGGTCGTGTGTGATATGATTGTGTGTGACATGGTCGTGTGTGATACGGTCGTCTGTTATAATGGTCGTCATTGATATGGTCGTCTGTTATAATGGTCGTCATTGATATGGTCGTGTGTGATATAGTCTTGTGGGATATGGTGTTTTGTGATATGGTCGTGTATGATATGGTCGTCTGTGATATGGTCGTCTGTTATAATGGTCGTCATCTATATGGTCGTCTGTTATAATGGTCGTCATAGATATGGTCGTTATTGATATGGTCGTGTGTGATATGGTCTTGTGTGATATGGTCGTCTGTGATATGGTCGTGTGTGATATGGTCGTCTGTGATATGGTCGTCTGTGATATGGTCGTCTGTTATAATGGTCGTCTGTGATATGGTCGACATTGATATGGTCGTCTGTTTTAATGGTCGTCTGTGATATGGTCGTCTGTTATAATGGTCGTCTGTGATATGGTCGTCATTGATATGGTCGTCTGTGATGTGGTTGTTTTTTATAATGGTCGTCATTGATATGGTCGTGTGTGATATGGTCGTGTGTGATATGGTCGTCTGTGATATGGTCGTGTGTGATATGGTCGTGTGTGATTTGGTCGTGTGTGATTTGGTCGTCATTGATATGGTCGTCATTGATATGGTCGTCTGTGATATGGTCGTCATTGATATGGTCGTCTGTGATATGGTCGTCTGTTTTAATGGTCGTCTGTGATATGGTCGTCTGTTATAATGGTCGTCTGTGATATGGTCGTCATTGATATGGTCGTCTGTGATGTGGTTGTTTTTTATAATGGTCGTCATTGATATGGTCGTGTGTGATATGGTCGTGTGTGATATGGTCGTCTGTGATATGGTCGTGTGTGATATGGTCGTGTTTGATTTGGTCGTCATTGATATGGTCGTCATTGATATGGTCGTCTGTGATATGGTCGTCATTGATATGGTCGTCTGTGTTATGGTCGTCATTGATATGGTCGTCATTGATATGGTCGTCTGTTATAATGGTCGTCATTGATATGTTCGTATGTTATATGGTCGTGTGTAATATTTTCGTGTGTGTTATGGTCGTCTGTGATATGGTCGTCTGTTATAATGGTCGTCATTGATTTGGTGGTCTTTTATAATGGTCGTCATTGATATTGTCGTCTGTGATATGGTCGTCTCTTATAATGGTCGTCATTGATATGGTCGTCACTGATATGGTCGTCTGTTATAATGGTCGTCATTGATATGGTCTTCTGTTATAAGGGTCGTCATTGATATGGTCGTGTGTGTTATGGTCGTGTGTTATATGGTCGTCTGTTATAATGGTCTTCATTGATATAGTTGTCTCTGATAAGGGTCGTGATTGATATGGTCGTCACTGATATGGTCGTCTGTTATAATGGTCGTGTGTGATATGGTCGTCATTGATATGGTCGTCTGTGATATGGTCGTGTGTGATATGGTCGTCATTGATATGGTCGTGTGTGATATGGTCATCATTGATATGGTCGTCTGTGATATGGTCGTGTCGGATATGGTCGTGTTTGATATGGTCGTGTGTGATATGGTCTTCATTCATATGGTCGTGTGTGATACGGACGTCTGTTATATGGTCGTGTGTGATATGGTCGTCATTCATTTGGTCGTGTGGGATATGGTCGTATGTGACATGGTCTTGTGTGATATGGTCGTCATTCATATGATCGTGTGTGATATGGTCGTCTGTTATATGGTCGTGTGTGATATGGTCGTCATTGATATGTCCGTCTGTTATATGGTCGTGTGTGATATAGTCGTGTGTGCAATGGTCGTGTTTGATATGGTCGTGTGATATGGCCGTCTGTTATATGGTCGTGTGTGATATAGTCGTTTGTGATATGGTCGTCTGTGATATGGTTGTCATTCATATGGTCGTGTGTGATATGGTCGTGTGTGATATGGTCGTCATTCATATGGGCGTATGTGATATGGTCGTCTGTTATAATGGTCTTCATTCATATGGTCGTGCGTGATGTGGCCGTCTGTTATATGGTCGTGTGGGAAATATTCATCTGTGATATTGTCGTGTGTGAGATGGTAGTGTGTGATATAGTCGTCTTTGTTCGTGTGTGATATGGTCGTCTATGATATGGTCGTCTATTATATGGTCGTCATTGATATGGTCGTCTGTGATATGGTCGTGTGGGAAATAGTCGTCTGTGAAATGGTCATGTGTGATATGGTCGTGTGTGAGATGGTAGTATGTGATATAGTCGTCTTTGTTCGTATGTGATATGGTCGTCTGTGATATGATCGTGTAGAATATGGTCGTGTGTGATATGGTCTTGTGTGATATGGTCGTGTGTGAGATGGTAGTGTGTGATGTAGTCTTCTTTGTTCGTCAGTGATATGGTCGTCTGTGAAATGGATGTCCGTGATATGATCGTCCGTGATATAATCGCATAAGGTCGTGTGTGATATGGTCGTCTGTGACATGTTCTTATTTTCTATGGTCGTGTGTGATATGGTTATCCATTATATGGTCGTCCGGTATATGGTCGTCTGTGGGATGGTTGCTCAGGATGCTGTGTTTTAAAATTGCTGATGCGACTAGCTAGTCCTGTGCCTCTCTCCCCCCCCCCCACGCCACACCTCATTTCACCCCTCTCCACCCCCTGTATTAAGATTTTTTCACAAGAATTTTGCTTTTTGAACCCTGCACACGTGACAGATGTAGAAACCGTGCTGATGATATGATGGTGAACATGGAGAAGGGGAGGGGGTGGCGGTGAATTAAGACAAGACAACCCTACTATCCTGTCATTGACCAAAAGTCTGATATTGGGAGGGGAGGGGGTATCAGACAAACAATCGACCATCCTGTCATTGACTATAAATCTGATATTGGGAGGGGAGGGGGTATGAGACAAACAATCTACCATCCTGTCATTGACTATAAGTCTGATATTAGTAAAGTGAGATGACAGCTGTCTAGCCAGTCTGGTCCCATCGCCTGATGTGTTTAATCCAGGATAAAAGTGCCAGGAAGATGGGCCAGGCTGGATGTCAAATACCTAACACAAAGCTAGAGAGAGAGGGAAAGAGAGATAGAAAGAGAGATAGACGTAAGAAGAGAATTATTCCGTGTGCTTCCTTTGTTTGTATCTATTCATTATTCCTTCTGTCCGGACGACACCGAATTCGTTGTCATCAAACCGGATGTGATTGGTTGATACTGGAGACTCAACTGAGTGGTCTGCACTCTATACCAGGGGTGGAAATGCGAAGGGTCATGCTTATGGGCAGAGACTTTTGGAGAGGGAGGAAGAGAGGATGGTTTTTTTTTGTAGGCGGAGAGGAAGAGAGGGTAATTAAACTTGTGGACAGACAGAGAGAGAAAGAGATGGAGAGAGAGAGACACAGAGAGAGAGAGAGAGAGAGAGAGCTGTGTATAATATGTATTCATCAGACCATGGTGCCTCTGGTAAAGTGGTTTTTTCTCCAGAAGTAACATATGCCGGAAAGATAGCGCCGAAGTAACAGATGCCGGAAAGATAGCGCCGAAGTAACAAATGCCGGAAAGATAGCGCCGAAGTAACAGATGCCGGAAAGATAGCGCCGAAGTAACAGATGCCGGAAAGATAGCGCCGAAGTAACAGATGACCGTAACCACGTCACACTCTCAGCAGTCAATAATTGTACAATATAAAAATGAAATTATACAAGAGGTGGATGGAACAATACACACAGAAACTGTCAACCCAGTTAGAGAAGAATATACATTAAGGAAACTATCTGATCCATGAACATTAAATGACCTTACAGCCAACAACGTCTGATCAAACATTGTGAGGTTGATGGTGGCATGATGGCACGCACTACTAGGGCCAACTACATTGATGTTCAAGCAGACGTTCAGAGACGTCACTGGCGGTGAATCAGAGACAAGCCAAACATTGTTTTAGGCCACTGTTTCTCAACCAAACATTGTTCTAGGTCAGTGTTTCTCAACCGAAGATTGTTCTAGGCCAGTGTTTCTCAACCATAGATTGTTCTAGCCCAGTGTTTCTCAACCATAGATTGTTCTAGGCCAGTGTTTCTCAACCATAGATTGTTCTAGCCCAGTGTTTCTCAACCATAGATTGTTCTAGGCCAGTGTTTCTCAACCATAGATTGTTCTAGGCCAGTGTTTCTCAACCATAGATTGTTCTAGGCCAGTGTTTCTACCTTTTTTTCCCCCGACAGTGGCCCCTCCTCCGACCTTGTTTCCTTCCTGTGACATCCCCTCCACCCTCCACTGCAAACCGGTAGAAAGAAAGCCATTACAAAATCGTTATTGTAGATAGAACATATTTTCATTATAATTATCGTTGATACAAAATAGGATTACATAGCAATGTACACTTGAAGCAATTCTCGGTCCATGTGACCCGTGTACTTGATGACCAGAAAAACACTTTGGTTATATCCGGTTCTGTAGCTGTCAGGGTTAACCGAAGATCACCTCCGGCCATTATGTTGTTAGGGCGATTCCCCGTTGGGTTGATCTCAGATAACTGAAACATGGTTCTACTACAAATAGGAAGTAGGAAATGCCAGGGAAAAAATGTGTTTTATCACAAAGAAGTGTCAACTTTTTAAATATTGTACTAATCCAGAGGTGTTTTTCTTGACTGAAAGTTACTTTTGGCTGCTTTACAACTCTTTGAGCGCTTCCTACAAAGAAATATCCACATCACCAGCATTCACAGCAATGGATGAACTAGCCAGGCTCGGCATATCCAAGTCCAGTAGATCAGGGAAACGTACGCACATAGCGTTAAAAAGTTGCTTCAAATGATCCACATACACAAGGGTGTCCTCATCATTGAACTCGCCACTCGCTTCTGTCCCTCATGTAGTGGTGGTACACAGTTTGACCTTCTCATGACACCCTGCAACAATCTCCCTGCTTGTCAGAAAGTGACAATGCGTGCCTTATTTTACAGATTGAACTTGTCAAAGACATCACACCAGTCATCACACAGGTCAAATATATCACATTTAGTGGAGGTTACCTATTCGAAGACATCACACCGGTCAAATATATCACATTTAGTGGAGGTTACCTATTCGAAGACATCACACAGGTCAAATATATCACATTTAGTGGAGGTTACCTTTTCGAAGACATCACACAGGTCAAATATATCACATTTAGTGGAGGTTACCTTTTCGAAGACATCACACAGGTCAAATATATCACATTTAGTGGAGGTTACCTTTTCGAAGACATCACACCGGTCAAATATATCACATTTAGTAGAGGTTACCTTTTCGAAGACATCACACAGGTCAAATATATCACATTTAGTGGAGGTTACCTTTTCGAAGACATCACACCGGTCAAATATATCACATTTAGTGGAGGTTTCCTTTTCGAAGACATCACACAGGTCAAATATATCACATTTAGTGGAGGTTACCTTTTCGAAGACATCACACCGGTCAAATATATCACATTTAGTAGAGGTTACCTTTTCGAAGACATCACACAGGTCAAATATATCACATTTAGTGGAGGTTACCTTTTCGAAGACATCACACCGGTCAAATATATCACATTTAGTGGATGTTACCTTTTCGAAGACATCACACTGGTCAAATATACCACAATAAGTGGATGTTACCTTTTCTTCTATTTCCTTGCCTCTGAACAGAATGTCACAACTGAGTGCCATGAAGCAGCTGAACGAAGAAGACAGTTACCTTCGGACATCCAACGGACTTCTGCCTCCAGTAATAAGCGTGTCATGTCTTCGTTACTGTCCTCGTAGAGCTGTCTGAACAAGCAGAATGTTCTAGAGTAGGATATCTTTCTCATTGAAGTACCTCTTCTTTACTTCTTCCAACATTGCTTCACTTTTATTATCTGTTGTAAGTTTGCGACCAAATAGTATTCCTTCTTTCAACATTGCTTCACTTTTATTATCTGTTGTAAGTTTGCGACCAAATAGTATTCCTTCTTTCAACATTGCTTCACTTTTATTATCTGTTGTAAGTTTGCGACCAAATAGTATTCCTTCTTTCAACATTGCTTCACTTTTATTATCTGTTGTAAGTTTGCGACCAAATAGTATTCCTTCTTTCAACATTGCTTCACTTTTATTATCTGTTGTAAGTTTGCGACCAAATAGTATTCCTTCTTTCAACATTGCTTCACTTTTATTATCTGTTGTAAGTTTGCGACCAAATAGTATTCCTTCTTTCAACATTGCTTCACTTTTATTATCTGTTGTAAGTTTGCGACCAAATAGTATTCCTTCTTTCAATTTCTTGTGCAAATATTTAACATAAGCCGTCAGCATTTCTGACAGATAACAGATAACAATCTGATAAACACGATTGATCTATTTGCATAGTGTACTTGTGAACTTTGATCTGCGAGACTAGTTGGTTTCGAACAGCTTCTGCTATTTCGTTATGACACCTCCACACTAATGAATTGCTCAAAGGGATGGCTTCTCCGCGAGCATGTTGGTTCATGACGGTTGAAATAGCGGCAGATAATGCAGACAAAATCAAGGTTCCCCTAGAGTCTGTGGTTCTCCTTCCTTGGCTCTCAGATTGGATATCTCGTCACATTCCGATGAAATCTTTGTCATTTAAGACTGATTTCTGAACAAAGATTTTCTTCAATGTAGGTCTAGATTCAAATTGATCTCACGCCGCTCGAGACTAGTCTACTGGTTCATTCTTCTTGTCTTGACGAAACGTTTCCAGGTGCTTCTACAACTTACACAGACGACGCATGTTCTCACTGGAATGTGTAGACATGTAGGTACCGTGCTGGGTTGTAGGGACGGAATAAATACCTAGCCGAGATATTCCACGTATTCTCAACATTTCTTCTTCTTTTTTTGTTTGTTTTTTGTGTGTAGTTAGAACCTCTATTATTTGTGGATATAGAAGTGAAGTATCTAACAAGTATCAATACAACCAATTCGATACAGATGCAGACTAATCATACGTGTGTTTGGAACTACACAATAAAAAGATCACTTTCCAGAAACTAAAACATCGCTAGAACAGCTGAACAAAGAAACATAAACAATTATGTGTGAACCTGTTAGATCTTTACTACAAGAAGCAACAGAACACAACCGCGAGAGTGAAAGTGGGAGGGGCAAGGAAGCGGAAGTGACGTTTCAACACAGTGCGCGTGGCCAACCATTGACTGTGAACTTCTCTGTAAACTCTACGTCTGTTTTCTATTTTCTTCACTTCTCTGTTTTCTATTTTCTTCACTTCTCTTTTAATTTCTTCACTTCTCTGTAAACTCTACTTCTGTGTTCTATTTTCTTCACTTATCTGTTTTTTATTTTCTTCACTTCTCTGTTTTCTTGTTTCTTTTGTGTTTTCTTTTCCAGGTCTCGTCTCTGTATTCTTCACTTCTCATTTCTCTCCATGGCCCTCTAGTCTCGTGGCGTGGTCCCCCATTTACGCGATTTTCCCCCGTGGCACCCTTGGAATATCCAGGCGGCCCACAGGGGGCTATATGGCACCGGTTGAGAAACGCTGCTCTAGACAATCAAACGATTGCTAATCTAACAGAGGAGAAAATGATTGCCAGAGTGATTGATATATCTACAACCCAGGCTCACTCAGTGTATCTGTCAATCTCAGTCAATCACTCACACTTTGTGTCTATCACTCATTCAGTCTTTCTCAATCACTCACACTTTGTGTCTATCACTCATTCAGTCTTTCTCAATCACTCACACTTTGTGTCTATCACTCATTCAGTCTTTCTCAATCACTCACACTTTGTGTCTATCACTCATTCAGTCTTTCTCAATCACTCACACTTTGTGTCTATCACTCATTCAGTCTTTCTCAATCACTCACACTTTGTGTCTATCACACATTCAGTCTTTCTCAATCACTCACACTTTGTGTCTATCACTCATTCAGTCTTTCTCAATCACTCACACTTTGTGTCTATCACTCATTCAGTCTGTCTCAATCACTCACACTTTGTGTCTATCACTCATTCAGTCTTTCTCAATCACTCACACTTTGTGCCTATCACTCATTCAGTCTTTCTCAATCACTCACACTTTGTGTCTATCACTCATTCAGTCTGTCTCAATCACTCACACTTTGTGTCTATCACTCATTCAGTCTTTCTCAATCACTCACACTTTGTGTCTATCACTCATTCAGTCTTTCTCAATCACTCACACTTTGTGTCTATCACTCATTCAGTCTTTCTCAATCACTCACAATTTGTATCTATTTATCACGCTTTGAATTCTACTCAGCCATTCGCTCACTAACTCGCCCACTCACTCACTTGATAGTTAATTCCAATTTTATATGTCACTCTTTCTCACTCACTCATTCATTCACACACTCATTCACTAATGAATTCACTTGCTGTCAACATTTTCTATATTTTACTCCCCTAAACGTACTCATTCACTCACTCGCTCACTCACTCACTAACTCACTCATTCACTCACTCACTCATTCACTAACTAACGCACTCACTCACTAACTCGCTTTCTCACTCGCTCACTAACTCGCTCGCTCACTAACTTGCTTACTGACTCACACAATCGCTCACTCACTCACTCACTCACTCAAAATGTTCATATGTCACTATCTGCCTCATACATTCACTAACTCGCTCACTCACTCAAATTGTGCATATGTCACTATCTACTTCACACATTCACTAACTAGGTCACTCACACACTCAACCACTCTAACACTCACTTTGCCTCACTCACTCTAACAATCACTTTGCCTCACTCACTCACCCACTCTAACACTTTGCCTCACTCACTCACCCACTCTAACACTCACTTTGCCTCACTCACTCACCCACTCTAACACTCACTTTGCCTCATTCACTCACTCACCCACTCTAACACTCACTTTGCCTCACTCACTCACTCATCCACTCTAACACTCACTTTGCCTCACTCACTCACTCATCCACTCTAACACTCACTTTGCCTCACTCACTCACTCACCCACTCTAACACTCACTTTGCCTCACTCACTCACTCTAACACTCACTTTGCCTCAGTCACCCACTCTAACACTCACTTTGCCTCACTCTCCCACTCTAACACTCACTTTGCCTCACTCACTCACTCACTCTAACACTCACTTTGCCTCACTCACTCACCCACTCTAACACTCACTTTGCCTCACTCACTCACCCACTCTAACACTCACTTTGCCTCACCCACTCTAACACTCACTTTGCCTCACTCACTCACTCACCCACTCTAACACTCACTTTGCCTCACTCACTCACCCACTCTAACACTCACTTTGCCTAACTCACTCACCCATTTCAACACTCACTTTGCCTCACTCACTCACCCACTCTAACACTCACTTTGCCTCACTCACTCTAACACTCACTTTGCCTCACTCACTCACTCACCCACTCTAACACTCACTTTGCCTCACTCCCTCACCCACTCTAACACTCACTTTGCCTCACTCACTCACCCACTCTAACACTCACTTTGCCTCACCCACTCTAACACTCACTTTGCCTCACTCACTAACTCACCCACTCTAACACTCACTTTGCCTCACTCACTCACCCACTCTAACACTCACTTTGCCTAAATCACTCACCCATTTCAACACTCACTTTGCCTCACTCACTCACTCACCCACTTTAACACTCACTTTGCCTCACTCACTCACCCACTCTAACACTCACTTTGCCTCACTCACTCACTCACCCACTCTAACACTCACTTTGCCTCACTCACTCACCCACTCACTCTAACACTCACTTTGCCTCACTCACTCACTCACCCACTCTAACACTCACTTTGCCTCACTCACTCACCCACTCTAACACTCACTTTGCATAACAAACTCTAACACTCACTTTGCCTCACTCACTCACTCACCCACTCTAACACTCACTTTGCCTCACTCACTTACCCACTCTAACACTCACTTTGCCTCACTCACTCACCCACTCTAACACTCACTTTGCCTCACTCACTCACCCACTCTAACACTCACTTTGCCTCACTCACTCACCCACTCTAACACTCACTTTGCCTCACTCACTCACCCACTGTAACACTCACTTTGCCTCACTCACTCACCCACTCTAACACTCACTTTGCCTCACTCACTCACCCACTCTAACACTCACTTTGCCTCACTCACTGTAACACTCACTTTGCCTAACTCACTCACCCACTCTAACATCTCACTTTGCCTCACTCACTCACCCACTTTAACACTCACTTTGCCTCACCAACTCTAACACTCACTTTGCCTCACTCACTCACCCACTTTAACACTCACTTTGCCGCACTCATTCACCCACTCTAACACTCACTTTGCCTCACTCACTCACCCACTCTAACACTCACTTTGCTTCACTCACTCTAACACTCACATTGCCTCACTCACTCACCCACTCTAACACTCACTTTGCCTCACTCACTCACCCACTCTAACACCTTGCCTCACTCACTCTAACACTCACTTTGCCTCACTCACTCTAACACTCAATTTGCCTCACTCACTCACCCACTGTAACACTCACTTTGCCTCACTCACTCACCCACTCTAACACTTTGCCTCACTCACTCTAACACTCACTTTGCCTCACTCACTCACCCACTCTAACACTCACTTTGCCTCACTCACTCACTCATTCTAACACTCACCTTGCCTCACTCACTCACCCACTCTAACACTCACTTTGCCTCACTCACTCACCCACTCTAACACTCACATTGTCTCACTCACTCACCCTCTCTAACACTCACTTTTCCTCACTCACTCACCCACTCTAACACTCACTTTACCTCACCCACTCTAACACTCACTTTGCCTCACTCACTCACTCACCCATCTAACACTCACTTTGCCTCACTCACTCACCCAATCTAACACTCACTTTGCCTCACTCACTCACCCACTCTAACACTCACTTTGCCTCACTCACTCACCCACTCTAACACTCACTTGGCCTCACTCAGTCACCCACTCTAACACTCACTTTGCCTCACTCACTCACCCACTCTAACACTCACTTTGCCTCACTCACTCACCCACTCTAACACTCACTTTGCCTCACTCACTCTAACACTCACTTTGCCTAACTCACTCACCCACTCCAACACTCACTTTGTCTCACTCACTCACTCACCCACTCTAACACTCACTTTGCCTCACTCACTCACCCACTCTAACACTCACTTTGCCTCACTCACTCTAACACTCACTTTGCCTAACTCACTCACCCACTCTAACACTCACTTTGTCTCACTCACTCACTCACACACTCTAACACTCACTTTGCCTCACTCACTCACCCACTCTAACACTCACTTTGCCTCACTCACTCACCCACTCTAACACTCACTTTACCTCACTCACTCACCCACTCTAACACTCACTTTGCCTCACTCACTCTAACACTCACTTTGCCTCACTCACTCACTCACTCTAACACTCACTTTGCCTCACTCACTCACCCACTCTAACACTCACTTTGCCTCACTCACTCTAACACTCACTTTGCCTGACTCACTCTAACACTTTGCCTCACTCACTTTAACACTCACTTTACCTCATTCACTCACCCACTCTAACACTCACTTTGCCTCACTCACTCACCCACTCTAAAACTCACTTGGCCTCACTCACTCACCCACTCTAACACTCACTTTGCCTCACCCATTCTAACACTCACTTTGCCTCACTCACTCACTCACCCACTCTAACACTCACTTTGCCTCACTCACTCACCCACTCTAACACTCACTTTGCCTAACTCACTCACCCATTTCAACACTCACTTTGCCCCACTCACTCACCCACTCACTCTAACACTCACTTTGCCTCACTCACTCACTCACCCACTCTAACACTCACTTTGTCTCACTCACTCACCCACTCTAACACTCACTTTGCATAACCCACTCTAACACTCACTTTGCCTCACTCACTCACTCACCCACTCTAACACTCACTTTGCCTCACTCACTCACCCACTCACTCTAACACTCACTTTGCCTCACTCACTCACTCACCCACTCTAACACTCACTTTGCCTCACTCACTCACCCACTCTAACACTCACTTTGCATAACAAACTTTAACACTCACTTTGCCTCACTCACTCACTCAACCACTCTAACACTCACTTTGCCTCACTCACTCACCCACTCTAACACTCACTTTGCCTCACTCACTCACCCACTCTAACACTCACTTTGCCTCACTCACTCACCCACTCTAACACTCACTTTGCCTCACTCACTCACCCACTCTAACACTCACTTTGCCTCACTCACTCACCCACTCTAACACTCACTTTGCCTCACTCACTTACCCACTCTAACACTCACTTTGCCTCACTCACTCACCCACTGTAACACTCAGTTTGCCTCACTCACTCACCCACTCTAACACTCACTTTGCCTCACTCACTCACCCACTCTAACACTCACTTTGCCTCACTCACTCTAACACTCACTTTGCCTAACTCACTCACCCACTCTAACATCTCACTTTGCCTCACTCACTCACCCACTTTAACACTCACTTTGCCTCACCAACTCTAACACTCACTTTGCCTCACTCACTCACCCACTCTAACACTCACTTTGCCTCACTCACTTACCCACTCTAACACTCACTTTGCCTCACTCACTCACCCACTGTAACACTCACTTTGCCTCACTCACTCACCCACTCTAACACTCACTTTGCCTCACTCACTCACCCACTCTAACACTCACTTTGCCTCACTCACTGTAACACTCACTTTGCCTAACTCACTCACCCACTCTAACATCTCACTTTGCCTCACTCACTCACCCACTTTAACACTCACTTTGCCTCACCAACTCTAACACTCACTTTGCCTCACTCACTCACCCACTTTAACACTCACTTTGCCGCACTCATTCACCCACTCTAACACTCACTTTGCCTCACTCACTCACCCACTCTAACACTCACTTTGCCTCACTCACTCTAACACTCACATTGCCTCACTCACTCACCCACTCTAACACTCACTTTGCCTCACTCACTCACCCACTCTAACACCTTGCCTCACTCACTCTAACACTCACTTTGCCTCACTCACTCTAACACTCAATTTGCCTCACTCACTCACCCACTGTAACACTCACTTTGCCTCACTCACTCACCCACTCTAACACTTTGCCTCACTCACTCTAACACTCACTTTGCCTCACTCACTCACCCACTCTAACACTCACTTTGCCTCACTCACTCACTCATTCTAACACTCACCTTGCCTCACTCACTCACCCACTCTAACACTCACTTTGCCTCACTCACTCACCCACTCTAACACTCACATTGTCTCACTCACTCACCCACTCTAACACTCACTTTTCCTCACTCACTCACCCACTCTAACACTCACTTTACCTCACCCACTCTAACACTCACTTTGCCTCACTCACTCACTCACCCATCTAACACTCACTTTGCCTCACTCACTCACCCAATCTAACACTCACTTTGCCTCACTCACTCACCCACTCTAACACTCACTTTGCCTCACTCACTCACCCACTCTAACACTCACTTGGCCTCACTCACTCACCCACTCTAACACTCACTTTGCCTCACTCACTCACCCACTCTAACACTCACTTTGCCTCACTCACTCACCCACTCTAACACTCACTTTGCCTCACTCACTCTAACACTCACTTTGCCTAACTCACTCACCCACTCCAACACTCACTTTGTCTCACTCACTCACTCACCCACTCTAACACTCACTTTGCCTCACTCACTCACCCACTCTAACACTCACTTTGCCTCACTCACTCTAACACTCACTTTGCCTAACTCACTCACCCACTCTAACACTCACTTTGTCTCACTCACTCACTCACACACTCTAACACTCACTTTGCCTTACTCACTCACCCACTCTAACACTCACTTTGCCTCACTCACTCACCCACTCTAACACTCACTTTACCTCACTCACTCACCCACTCTAACACTCACTTTGCCTCACTCACTCTAACACTCACTTTGCCTCACTCACTCACTCACTCTAACACTCACTTTGCCTCACTCACTCACCCACTCTAACACTCACTTTGCCTCACTCACTCTAACACTCACTTTGCCTGACTCACTCTAACACTTTGCCTCACTCACTTTAACACTCACTTTACCTCATTCACTCACCCACTCTAACACTCACTTTGCCTCACTCACTCACCCACTCTAAAACTCACTTGGCCTCACTCACTCACCCACTCTAACACTCACTTTGCCTCACCCATTCTAACACTCACTTTGCCTCACTCACTCACTCACCCACTCTAACACTCACTTTGCCTCACTCACTCACCCACTCTAACACTCACTTTGCCTAACTCACTCACCCATTTCAACACTCACTTTGCCCCACTCACTCACTCACCCACTCTAACACTCACTTTGCCTCACTCACTCACTCACCCACTCTAACACTCACTTTGCCTCACTCACTCACCCACTCACTCTAACACTCACTTTGCCTCACTCACTCACTCACCCACTCTAACACTCACTTTGTCTCACTCACTCACCCACTCTAACACTCACTTTGCATAACCCACTCTAACACTCACTTTGCCTCACTCACTCACTCACCCACTCTAACACTCACTTTGCCTCACTCACTCACCCACTCTAACACTCACTTTGCATAACAAACTTTAACACTCACTTTGCCTCACTCACTCACTCAACCACTCTAACACTCATTTTGCCTCACTCACTCACCCACTCTAACACTCACTTTGCCTCACTCACTCACCCACTCTAACACTCACTTTACCTCACTCACTCACCCACTCTAACACTCACTTTGCCTCACTCACTCTAACACTCACTTTGCCTCACTCACTCACTCACTCTAACACTCACTTTGCCTCACTCACTCACCCACTATAACACTCACTTTGCCTCACTCACTCTAACACTCACTTTGCCTGACTCACTCTAACACTTTGCCTCACTCACTTTAACACTCACTTTACCTCATTCACTCACCCACTCTAACACTCACTTTGCCTCACTCACTCACCCACTCTAAAACTCACTTGGCCTCACTCACTCACCCACTCTAACACTCACTTTGCCTCACCCATTCTAACACTCACTTTGCCTCACTCACTCACTCACCCACTCTAACACTCACTTTGCCTCACTCACTCACCCACTCTAACACTCACTTTGCCTAACTCACTCACCCATTTCAACACTCACTTTGCCCCACTCACTCACTCACCCACCCTTAACTCACTTTGCCTCACTCACTCACTCACCCACTCTAACACTCACTTTGCCTCACTCACTCACCCACTCACTCTAACACTCACTTTGCCTCACTCACTCACTCACCCACTCTAACACTCACTTTGTCTCACTCACTCACCCACTCTAACACTCACTTTGCATAACCCACTCTAACACTCACTTTGCCTCACTCACTCACTCACCCACTCTAACACTCACTTTGCCTCACTCACTCACCCACTCACTCTAACACTCACTTTGCCTCACTCACTCACTCACCCACTCTAACACTCACTTTGCCTCACTCACTCACCCACTCTAACACTCACTTTGCATAACAAACTTTAACACTCACTTTGCCTCACTCACTCACTCAACCACTCTAACACTCACTTTGCCTCACTCACTCACCCACTCTAACACTCACTTTGCCTCACTCACTCACCCACTCTAACACTCACTTTGCCTCACTCACTCACCCACTCTAACACTCACTTTGCCTCACTCACTCACCCACTCTAACACTCACTTTGCCTCACTCACTCACCCACTCTAACACTCACTTTGCCTCACTCACTTACCCACTCTAACACTCACTTTGCCTCACTCACTCACCCACTGTAACACTCACTTTGCCTCACTCACTCACCCACTCTAACACTCACTTTGCCTCACTCACTCACCCACTCTAACACTCACTTTGCCTCACTCACTCTAACACTCACTTTGCCTAACTCACTCACCCACTCTAACATCTCACTTTGCCTCACTCACTCACCCACTTTAACACTCACTTTGCCTCACCAACTCTAACACTCACTTTGCCTCACTCACTCACCCACTCTAACACTCACTTTGCCTCACTCACTTACCCACTCTAACACTCACTTTGCCTCACTCACTCACCCACTGTAACACTCACTTTGCCTCACTCACTCACCCACTCTAACACTCACTTTGCCTCACTCACTCACCCACTCTAACACTCACTTTGCCTCACTCACTGTAACACTCACTTTGCCTAACTCACTCACCCACTCTAACATCTCACTTTGCCTCACTCACTCACCCACTTTAACACTCACTTTGCCTCACCAACTCTAACACTCACTTTGCCTCACTCACTCACCCACTTTAACACTCACTTTGCCGCACTCATTCACCCACTCTAACACTCACTTTGCCTCACTCACTCACCCACTCTAACACTCACTTTGCCTCACTCACTCTAACACTCACATTGCCTCACTCACTCACCCACTCTAACACTCACTTTGCCTCACTCACTCACCCACTCTAACACCTTGCCTCACTCACTCTAACACTCACTTTGCCTCACTCACTCTAACACTCAATTTGCCTCACTCACTCACCCACTGTAACACTCACTTTGCCTCACTCACTCACCCACTCTAACACTTTGCCTCACTCACTCTAACACTCACTTTGCCTCACTCACTCACCCACTCTAACACTCACTTTGCCTCACTCACTCACTCATTCTAACACTCACCTTGCCTCACTCACTCACCCACTCTAACACTCACTTTGCCTCACTCACTCACCCACTCTAACACTCACATTGTCTCACTCACTCACCCACTCTAACACTCACTTTTCCTCACTCACTCACCCACTCTAACACTCACTTTACCTCACCCACTCTAACACTCACTTTGCCTCACTCACTCACTCACCCATCTAACACTCACTTTGCCTCACTCACTCACCCAATCTAACACTCACTTTGCCTCACTCACTCACCCACTCTAACACTCACTTTGCCTCACTCACTCACCCACTCTAACACTCACTTGGCCTCACTCACTCACCCACTCTAACACTCACTTTGCCTCACTCACTCACCCACTCTAACACTCACTTTGCCTCACTCACTCACCCACTCTAACACTCACTTTGCCTCACTCACTCTAACACTCACTTTGCCTAACTCACTCACCCACTCCAACACTCACTTTGTCTCACTCACTCACTCACCCACTCTAACACTCACTTTGCCTCACTCACTCACCCACTCTAACACTCACTTTGCCTCACTCACTCTAACACTCACTTTGCCTAACTCACTCACCCACTCTAACACTCACTTTGTCTCACTCACTCACTCACACACTCTAACATTCACTTTGCCTCACTCACTCACCCACTCTAACACTCACTTTGCCTCACTCACTCACCCACTCTAACACTCACTTTACCTCACTCACTCACCCACTCTAACACTCACTTTGCCTCACTCACTCTAACACTCACTTTGCCTCACTCACTCACTCACTCTAACACTCACTTTGCCTCACTCACTCACCCACTCTAACACTCACTTTGCCTCACTCACTCTAACACTCACTTTGCCTGACTCACTCTAACACTTTGCCTCACTCACTTTAACACTCACTTTACCTCATTCACTCACCCACTCTAACACTCACTTTGCCTCACTCACTCACCCACTCTAAAACTCACTTGGCCTCACTCACTCACCCACTCTAACACTCACTTTGCCTCACCCATTCTAACACTCACTTTGCCTCACTCACTCACTCACCCACTCTAACACTCACTTTGCCTCACTCACTCACCCACTCTAACACTCACTTTGCCTAACTCACTCACCCATTTCAACACTCACTTTGCCCCACTCACTCACTCACCCACTCTAACACTCACTTTGCCTCACTCACTCACTCACCCACTCTAACACTCACTTTGCCTCACTCACTCACCCACTCACTCTAACACTCACTTTGCCTCACTCACTCACTCACCCACTCTAACACTCACTTTGTCTCACTCACTCACCCACTCTAACACTCACTTTGCATAACCCACTCTAACACTCACTTTGCCTCACTCACTCACCCACTCACTCTAACACTCACTTTGCCTCACTCACTCACTCACCCACTCTAACACTCACTTTGCCTCACTCACTCACCCACTCTAACACTCACTTTGCATAACAAACTTTAACACTCACTTTGCCTCACTCACTCACTCAACCACTCTAACACTCATTTTGCCTCACTCACTCACCCACTCTAACACTCACTTTGCCTCACTCACTCACCCACTCTAACACTCACTTTGCCTCACTCACTCACCCACTCTAACACTCACTTTGCCTCACTCACTCACCCACTCTAACACTCTTTTTGCCTCACTCACTCACCCACTCTAACACTCACTTTGCCTCACTCACTTACCCACTCTAACACTCACTTTGCCTCACTCACTCACCCACTGTAACACTCACTTTGCCTCACTCACTCACCCACTCTAACACTCACTTTGCCTCACTCACTCACCCACTCTAACACTCACTTTGCCTCACTCACTCACCCACTCTAACACTCACTTTGCCTCACTCACTCACTCATTCTAACACTCACCTTGCCTCACTCACTCACCCACTCTAACACTCACTTTGCCTCACTCACTCACCCACTCTAACACTCACATTGTCTCACTCACTCACCCACTCTAACACTCACTTTTCCTCACTCACTCACCCACTCTAACACTCACTTTACCTCACCCACTCTAACACTCACTTTGCCTCACTCACTCACTCACCCATCTAACACTCACTTTGCCTCACTCACTCACCCAATCTAACACTCACTTTGCCTCACTCACTCACCCACTCTAACACTCACTTTGCCTCACTCACTCACCCACTCTAACACTCACTTGGCCTCACTCACTCACCCACTCTAACACTCACTTTGCCTCACTCACTCACCCACTCTAACACTCACTTTGCCTCACTCACTCACCCACTCTAACACTCACTTTGCCTCACTCACTCTAACACTCACTTTGCCTAACTCACTCACCCACTCCAACACTCACTTTGTCTCACTCACTCACTCACCCACTCTAACACTCACTTTGCCTCACTCACTCACCCACTCTAACACTCACTTTGCCTCACTCACTCTAACACTCACTTTGCCTAACTCACTCACCCACTCTAACACTCACTTTGTCTCACTCACTCACTCACACACTCTAACACTCACTTTGCCTCACTCACTCACCCACTCTAACACTCACTTTGCCTCACTCACTCACCCACTCTAACACTCACTTTACCTCACTCACTCACCCACTCTAACACTCACTTTGCCTCACTCACTCTAACACTCACTTTGCCTCACTCACTCACTCACTCTAACACTCACTTTGCCTCACTCACTCACCCACTCTAACACTCACTTTGCCTCACTCACTCTAACACTCACTTTGCCTGACTCACTCTAACACTTTGCCTCACTCACTTTAACACTCACTTTACCTCATTCACTCACCCACTCTAACACTCACTTTGCCTCACTCACTCACCCACTCTAAAACTCACTTGGCCTCACTCACTCACCCACTCTAACACTCACTTTGCCTCACCCATTCTAACACTCACTTTGCCTCACTCACTCACTCACCCACTCTAACACTCACTTTGCCTTACTCACTCACCCACTCTAACACTCACTTTGCCTAACTCACTCACCCATTTCAACACTCACTTTGCCCCACTCACTCACTCACCCACTCTAACACTCACTTTGCCTCACTCACTCACTCACCCACTCTAACACTCACTTTGCCTCACTCACTCACCCACTCTAACACTCACTTTGCATAACAAACTTTAACACTCACTTTGCCTCACTCACTCACTCAACCACTCTAACACTCACTTTGCCTCACTCACTCACCCACTCTAACACTCACTTTGCCTCACTCACTCACCCACTCTAACACTCACTTTGCCTCACTCACTCACCCACTCTAACACTCACTTTGCCTCACTCACTCACCCACTCTAACACTCACTTTGCCTCACTCACTCACCCACTCTAACACTCACTTTGCCTCACTCACTTACCCACTCTAACACTCACTTTGCCTCACTCACTCACCCACTGTAACACTCACTTTGCCTCACTCACTCACCCACTCTAACACTCACTTTGCCTCACTCACTCACCCACTCTAACACTCACTTTGCCTCACTCACTCTAACACTCACTTTGCCTAACTCACTCACCCACTCTAACATCTCACTTTGCCTCACTCACTCACCCACTTTAACACTCACTTTGCCTCACCAACTCTAACACTCACTTTGCCTCACTCACTCACCCACTCTAACACTCACTTTGCCTCACTCACTTACCCACTCTAACACTCACTTTGCCTCACTCACTCACCCACTGTAACACTCACTTTGCCTCACTCACTCACCCACTCTAACACTCACTTTGCCTCACTCACTCACCCACTCTAACACTCACTTTGCCTCACTCACTGTAACACTCACTTTGCCTAACTCACTCACCCACTCTAACATCTCACTTTGCCTCACTCACTCACCCACTTTAACACTCACTTTGCCTCACCAACTCTAACACTCACTTTGCGTCACTCACTCACCCACTTTAACACTCACTTTGCCGCACTCATTCACCCACTCTAACACTCACTTTGCCTCACTCACTCACCCACTCTAACACTCACTTTGCCTCACTCACTCTAACACTCACATTGCCTCACTCACTCACCCACTCTAACACTCACTTTGCCTCACTCACTCACCCACTCTAACACCTTGCCTCACTCACTCTAACACTCACTTTGCCTCACTCACTCTAACACTCAATTTGCCTCACTCACTCACCCACTGTAACACTCACTTTGCCTCACTCACTCACCCACTCTAACACTTTGCCTCACTCACTCTAACACTCACTTTGCCTCACTCACTCACCCACTCTAACACTCACTTTGCCTCACTCACTCACTCATTCTAACACTCACCTTGCCTCACTCACTCACCCACTCTAACACTCACTTTGCCTCACTCACTCACCCACTCTAACACTCACATTGTCTCACTCACTCACCCACTCTAACACTCACTTTTCCTCACTCACTCACCCACTCTAACACTCACTTTACCTCACCCACTCTAACACTCACTTTGCCTCACTCACTCACTCACCCATCTAACACTCACTTTGCCTCACTCACTCACCCAATCTAACACTCACTTTGCCTCACTCACTCACCCACTCTAACACTCACTTTGCCTCACTCACTCACCCACTCTAACACTCACTTGGCCTCACTCACTCACCCACTCTAACACTCACTTTGCCTCACTCACTCACCCACTCTAACACTCACTTTGCCTCACTCACTCACCCACTCTAACACTCACTTTGCCTCACTCACTCTAACACTCACTTTGCCTAACTCACTCACCCACTCCAACACTCACTTTGTCTCACTCACTCACTCACCCACTCTAACACTCACTTTGCCTCACTCACTCACCCACTCTAACACTCACTTTGCCTCACTCACTCTAACACTCACTTTGCCTAACTCACTCACCCACTCTAACACTCACTTTGTCTCACTCACTCACTCACACACTCTAACACTCACTTTGCCTCACTCACTCACCCACTCTAACACTCACTTTGCCTCACTCATTCACCCACTCTAACACTCACTTTGCCTCACTCACTCACCCACTCTAACACTCACTTTGCCTCACTCACTCTAACACTCACTTTGCCTCACTCACTCACCCACTCTAACACTCACTTTGCCTCACTCACTCACCCACTCTAACACCTTGCCTCACTCACTCTAACACTCACTTTGCCTCAATCACTCACCCACTCTAACACTCACTTTGCTTCACTCAATCACTCACTCTAACACTCACTTTGCCTCACTCACTCACCCACTGTAACACTCACTTTGCCTCACTCACTCACCCACTCTAACACTTTGCCTCACTCACTCTAACACTCACTTTGCCTCACTCACTCACCCACTTTAACACTCACTTTGCCTCACTCACTCACTCATTCTAACACTCACTTTGCCTCACTCACTCACCCACTCTAACACTCACTTTGCCTCACTCACTCACCCACTCTAACACTCACTTTGCCTCACTCACTCACCCACTCTAACACTCACTTTTCCTCACTCACTCACCCACTCTAACACTCACTTTACCTCACCCATTCTAACACTCACTTTGCCTCACTCACTCACCCATCTAACACTCACTTTGCCTCACTCACTCACTCACTCTAACACTCATTTTGCCTCACTTACTCACCCACTCTAACACTCACTTTGCCTCACTCACTCACCCACTCTAACACTCACTTTGCGTCACTCACTCACTAACCCACTCTAACACTCACTTTGCCTCACTCACTCACCCACTCTAACACTCACTTTGCCTCACTCACTCACCCACTCTAACACTCACATTGCCTCACTCACTCAACCACTCTAACACTCACTTTGCCTCACTCACTCTAACACTCACTTTGCCTAACTCAATCACCCACTCTAACACTCACTTTGCCTCACTCACTCACCCACTCTAACACTCACTTTGCCTCACTCACTCACCCACTCTAACACTCTTTTTGCCTCACTCACTCACCCACTCTAACACTCACTTTGCCTCACTCACTTACCCACTCTAACACTCACTTTGCCTCACTCACTCACCCACTGTAACACTCACTTTGCCTCACTCACTCACCCACTCTAACACTCACTTTGCCTCACTCACTCACCCACTCTAACACTCACTTTGCCTCACTCACTCTAACACTCACTTTGCCTAACTCACTCACCCACTCTAACATCTCACTTTGCCTCACTCACTCACCCACTTTAACACTCACTTTGCCTCACCAACTCTAACACTCACTTTGCCTCACTCACTCACCCACTTTAACACTCACTTTGCCGCACTCATTCACCCACTCTAACACTCACTTTGCCTCACTCACTCACCCACTCTAACACTCACTTTGCCTCACTCACTCACCCACTCTAACACTCACTTTGTCTCACTCACTCACCCACTTTAACACTCACTTTGCATAACCCACTCTAACACTCACTTTGCCTCACTCACTCACCCACTCTAACTCTCACTTTGCCTCACTCACTCTAACACTCACTTTGCCTGACTCACTCTAACACTTTGCCTCACTCACTTTAACACTCACTTTGCCTCATTCACTCACCCACTCTAACACTCACTTTGCCTCACTCACTCACCCACTCTAACACTCATTTTGCCTCACTTACTCTAACACTCACTTTACCTCACTCACTCACCCACTCTAACACTCACTTTGCCTCACTCACTCTAACACTCACTTTGCCTCACTCACTCACTCACTCTAACACTCACTTCGCCTCACTCACTCACCCACTCTAACACTCACTTTGCCTCACTTACTCTAACATTCACTTTGCCTGACTCACTCTAACACGTTGCCTCACTCACTTTAACACTCACTTTACCTCATTCACTCACCCACTCTAACACTCACTTTGCCTCACTCACTCACCCACTCTAACACTCACTTGGCCTCACTCACTCACCCACTCTAACACTCACTTTGCCTCACCCATTCTAACACTCACTTTGCCTCACTCACTCACTCACCCACTCTAACACTCACTTTGCCTCACTCACTCACCCACTCACTCTAACACTCACTTTGCCTCACTCACTCACTCACCCACTCTAACACTCACTTTGTCTCACTCACTCACCCACTCCAACACTCACTTTGCATAACCCACTCTAACACTCACTTTGCCTTACTCACTCACTCACCCACTCTAACACTCACTTTGCCTCACTCACTCACCCACTCACTCTAACACTCACTTTGCCTCATTCACTCACCCACTCTAACACTCACTTTGCCTCACTCACTCACCCACTCACTCTAACACTCACTTTGCCTCACTCACTCACTCACCCACTCTAACACTCACTTTGTCTCACTCACTCACCCACTCCAACACTCACTTTGCATAACCCACTCTAACACTCACTTTGCCTTACTCACTCACTCACCCACTCTAACACTCACTTTGCCTCACTCACTCACCCCCTCTAACACTCACTTTGCCTCACTCACTCACCCACTCTAACAATCACTTTGCCTCACTCACTCACCCACTCTAACACTCACTTTGCCTCACTCACTCACCCAATCTAACACTCACTTTGCCTCACTCACTCACCCACTCTAACACTCACTTTGCCTCACTCACTTACCCACTCTAACACTCACTTTGCCTCACTCACTCACCCACTGTAACACTCACTTTGCCTCACTCACTCACCCACTCTAACACTCATTTTGCTTCACTCACTAACCCACTCTAACACTCACTTTGCCTCACTCACTCTAACACTCACTTTGCCTAACTCACTCACCCACTCCAACACTCACTTTGCCTCACTCACTCACCCACTCTAACATCTCACTTTGCCTCACTCACTCACCCACTCTAACACTCACTTTGCCTCACTCACTCACCCACTCACTCACTTTGCCTCACTCACTCTAACACTCACTTTGCCTCAATCACTCACCCACTTTAACACTCACTTTGCCTCACCCACTCTAACACTCACTTTGCCTCACTCACTCACCCACTTTAACACTCACTTTGCCTCACTCACTCACCCACTTTAACACTCACTTTGCCTCACTCACTCACCCACTGTAACACTCACTTTGCTTCACTCACTCACCCACTCTAACACTCACTTTGCCTCACTCACTCTAACACTCACTTTGCCTAACTCACTCACCCACTCTAACACTCACTTTGCCTCACTCACTCATTCATCCACTCTAACATCTCACTTTGCCTCACTCACTCACCCACTCTAACACTCACTTTGCCTCACTCACTCACTCACCCATCTAACACTCACTTTGCCTCACTCACTCACCCAATCTAACACTCACTTTGCCTCACTCACTCACCCACTCTAACACTCACTTTGCCTCACTCACTCACCCACTCTAACACTCACTTGGCCTCACTCACTCACCCACTCTAACACTCACTTTGCCTCACTCACTCACCCACTCTAACACTCACTTTGCCTCACTAACTCACCCACTCTAACACTCACTTTGCCTCACTCACTCTAACACTTACTTTGCCATACTCACTCACCCACTCTAACACTCACTTTGTCTCACTCACTCACTCACCCACTCTAACACTCACTTTGCCTCACTCACTCACCCACTCTAACACTCACTTTGCCTCACTCACTCACCCACTCTAACACTCACTTTGCCTCACTCACTCTAACACTCACTTTACCTCACTCACTCACCCACTCTAACACTCACTTTGCCTCACTCACTCTAACACTCACTTTGCCTCACTCACTCACTCACTCTAACACTCACTTTGCCTCACTCACTCACCCACTCTAACACTCACTTTGCCTCACTCACTCTAACATTCACTTTGCCTGACTCACTCTAACACTTTGCCTCACTCACTTTAACACTCACTTTGCCTCACTCACTCACCCACTCTAACACTCACTTTGCCTCACTCACTCACCCACTCTAACACTCACTTTGCCTCACTCACTTACCCACTCTAACACTCACTTTGCCTCACTCACTCACCCACTGTAACACTCACTTTGCCTCACTCACTCACCCACTCTAACACTCATTTTGCTTCACTCACTAACCCACTCTAACACTCACTTTGCCTCACTCACTCTAACACTCACTTTGCCTAACTCACTCACCCACTCTAACACTCACTTTGCCTCACTCACTCACCCACTCTAACATCTCACTTTGCCTCACTCACTCACCCACTCTAACACTCACTTTGCCTCACTCACTCACCCACTCACTCACTTTGCCTCACTCACTCTAACACTCACTTTGCCTCAATCATTCACCCACTTTAACACTTTCTTTGCCTCACCCACTCTAACACTCACTTTGCCTCACTCACTCACCCACTTTAACACTCACTTTGCCTCACTCACTCACCCACTTTAACACTCACTTTGCCTCACTCACTCACCCACTCTAACACTCACTTTGCCTCACTCACTCACCCACTCTAACACTCACTTTGCCTCACTCACTCTAACACTCACTTTGCCTAACTCACTCACCCACTCTAACACTCACTTTGCCTCACTCACTCACTCACCCACTCTAACATCTCACTTTGCCTCCCTCACTCACCCACTCTAACACTCACTTTGCCTCACTCACTCACTCACCCATCTAACACTCACTTTGCCTCACTCACTCACCCAATCTAACACTCACTTTGCCTCACTCACTCACCCACTCTAACACTCACTTTGCCTCACTCACTCACCCACTCTAACACTCACTTGGCCTCACTCACTCACCCACTCTAACACTCACTTTGCCTCACTCACTCACCCACTCTAACACTCACTTTGCCTCACTCACTCACCCACTCTAACACTCACTTTGCCTCACTCACTCTAACACTCACTTTGCCTAACTCACTCACCCACTCTAACACTCACTTTGTCTCACTCACTCACTCACCCACTCTAACACTCACTTTGCCTCACTCACTCACCCACTCTAACACTCACTTTGCCTCACTCACTCACCCACTCTAACACTCACTTTGCCTCACTCACTCACCCACTGTAACACTCACTTTGCCTCACTCACTCACCCACTCTAACACTCATTTTGCTTCACTCACTAACCCACTCTAACACTCACTTTGCCTCACTCACTCTAACACTCACTTTGCCTAACTCACTCACCCACTCTAACACTCACTTTGCCTCACTCACTCACCCACTCTAACATCTCACTTTGCCTCACTCACTCACCCACTCTAACACTCACTTTGCCTGCCTCACTCACTCTAACACTCACTTTGCCTCAATCACTCACCCACTTTAACACTCACTTACCCTAACCCACTCTAACACTCACTTTGCCTCACTCACTCACCCACTCTAACACTCACTTTGCCTCACTCACTCACTCACCCACTCTAACATCTCACTTTGCCTCACTCACTCACCCACTCTAAGACTCACTTTGCCTCACTCACTCACTCACCCATCTAACACTCACTATGCCTCACTCACTCACTCACCCACTCTAACACTCACTTTGTCTCACTCACTCACCCACTCCAACACTCACTTTGCATAACCCACTCTAACACTCACTTTGCCTTACTCACTCACTCACCCACTCTAACACTCACTTTGCCTCACTCACTCACCCCCTCTAACACTCACTTTGCCTCACTCACTCACCCACTCTAACAATCACTTTGCCTCACTCACTCACCCACTCTAACACTCACTTTGCCTCACTCACTCACCCAATCTAACACTCACTTTGCCTCACTCACTCACCCACTCTAACACTCACTTTGCCTCACTCACTTACCCACTCTAACACTCACTTTGCCTCACTCACTCACCCACTGTAACACTCACTTTGCCTCACTCACTCACCCACTCTAACACTCATTTTGCTTCACTCACTAACCCACTCTAACACTCACTTTGCCTCACTCACTCTAACACTCACTTTGCCTAACTCACTCACCCACTCCAACACTCACTTTGCCTCACTCACTCACCCACTCTAACATCTCACTTTGCCTCACTCACTCACCCACTCTAACACTCACTTTGCCTCACTCACTCACCCACTCACTCACTTTGCCTCACTCACTCTAACACTCACTTTGCCTCAATCACTCACCCACTTTAACACTCACTTTGCCTCACCCACTCTAACACTCACTTTGCCTCACTCACTCACCCACTTTAACACTCACTTTGCCTCACTCACTCACCCACTTTAACACTCACTTTGCCTCACTCACTCACCCACTGTAACACTTACTTTGCTTCACTCACTCACCCACTCTAACACTCACTTTGCCTCACTCACTCTAACACTCACTTTGCCTAACTCACTCACCCACTCTAACACTCACTTTGCCTCACTCACTCATTCATCCACTCTAACATCTCACTTTGCCTCACTCACTCACCCACTCTAACACTCACTTTGCCTCACTCACTCACTCACCCATCTAACACTCACTTTGCCTCACTCACTCACCCAATCTAACACTCACTTTGCCTCACTCACTCACTCACTCTAACACTCACTTTGCCTCACTCACTCACCCACTCTAACACTCAGTTGGCCTCACTCACTCACCCACTCTAACACTCACTTTGCCTCACTCACTCACCCACTCTAACACTCACTTTGCCTCACTAACTCACCCACTCTAACACTCACTTTGCCTCACTCACTCTAACACTCACTTTGCCATACTCACTCACCCACTCTAACACTCACTTTGTCTCACTCACTCACTCACCCACTCTAACACTCACTTTGCCTCACTCACTCACCCACTCTGACACTCACTTTGCCTCACTCACTCACCCACTCTAACACTCACTTTGCCTCACTCACTCTAACACTCATTTTACCTCACTCACTCACCCACTCTAACACTCACTTTGCCTCACTCACTCTAACACTCACTTTGCCTCACTCACTCACTCACTCTAACACTCACTTTGCCTCACTCACTCACCCACTCTAACACTCACTTTGCCTCACTCACTCTAACATTCACTTTGCCTGACTCACTCTAACACTTTGCCTCACTCACTTTAACACTCACTTTGCCTCACTCACTCACCCACTCTAACACTCACTTTGCCGCACTCACTCACCCACTCTAACACTCACTTTGCCTCACTCACTTACCCACTCTAACACTCACTTTGCCTCACTCACTCACCCACTGTAACACTCACTTTGCCTCACTCACTCACCCACTCTAACACTCATTTTGCTTCACTCACTAACCCACTCTAACACTCACTTTGCCTCACTCACTCTAACACTCACTTTGCCTAACTCACTCACCCACTCTAACACTCACTTTGCCTCACTCACTCACCCACTCTAACATCTCACTTTGCCTCACTCACTCACCCACTCTAACACTCACTTTGCCTCACTCACTCACCCACTCACTCACTTTGCCTCACTCACTCTAACACTCACTTTGCCTCAATCACTCACCCACTTTAACACTCACTTTGCCTCACCCACTCTAACACTCACTTTGCCTCACTCACTCACCCACTTTAACACTCACTTTTCCTCACTCACTCACCCACTTTAACACTCACTTTGCCTCACTCACTCACCCACTCTAACACTCACTTTGCCTCACTCACTCACCCACTCTAACACTCACTTTGCCTCACTCACTCTAACACTCTTTTTGCCTAACTCACTCACCCACTCTAACACTCACTTTGCCTCACTCACTCACTCACCCACTCTAACATCTCACTTTGCCTCACTCACTCACCCACTCTAACACTCACTTTGCCTCACTCACTCACTCACCCATCTAACACTCACTTTGCCTCACTCACTCACCCAATCTAACACTCACTTTGCCTCACTCACTCACCCACTCTAACACTCACTTTGCCTCACTCACTCACCCACTCTAACACTCACTTGGCCTCACTCACTCACCCACTCTAACACTCACTTTGCCTCACTCACTCACCCACTCTAACACTCACTTTGCCTCACTCACTCACCCACTCTAACACTCACTTTGCCTCACTCACTCTAACACTCACTTTGCCATACTCACTCACCCACTCTAACACTTACTTTGTCTCACTCACTCACCCACTCTAACACTCACTTTGCCTCACTCACTCACCCACTCTAACACTCACTTTGCCTCACTCACTCACCCACTCTAACACTCACTTTGCCTCACTCACTCTAACACTCACTTTACCTCACTCACTCACCCACTCTAACACTCACTTTGCCTCACTCACTCTAACACTCACTTTGCCTCACTCACTCACTCACTCTAACACTCACTTTGCCTCA
This sequence comes from Ariolimax columbianus, assembly GCA_036924085.1. Taxonomy (NCBI): domain Eukaryota; kingdom Metazoa; phylum Mollusca; class Gastropoda; order Stylommatophora; family Arionidae; genus Ariolimax; species Ariolimax columbianus. The sequence goes on from JAVGWX010000003.1 coordinate 2,970,797, forward strand.
CTCACTCACCCACTCTAACACTCACTTTGCCTCACTCACTCTAACATTCACTTTGCCTGACTCACTCTAACACTTTGCCTCACTCACTTTAACACTCACTTTGCCTCACTCACTCACCCACTCTAACACTCACTTTGCCTCACTCACTCACCCACTCTAACACTCACTTTGCCTCACTCACTTACCCACTCTAACACTCACTTTGCCTCACTCACTCACCCACTGTAACACTCACTTTGCCTCACTCACTCACCCACTCTAACACTCATTTTGCTTCACTCACTAACCCACTCTAACACTCACTTTGCCTCACTCACTCTAACACTCACTTTGCCTAACTCACTCACCCACTCTAACACTCACTTTGCCTCACTCACTCACCCACTCTAACATCTCACTTTGCCTCACTCACTCACCCACTCTAACACTCACTTTGCCTCACTCACTCACCCACTCACTCACTTTGCCTCACTCACTCTAACACTCACTTTGCCTCAATCATTCACCCACTTTAACACTCACTTTGCCTCACCCACTCTAACACTCACTTTGCCTCACTCACTCACCCACTTTAACACTCACTTTGCCTCACTCACTCACCCACTTTAACACTCACTTTGCCTCACTCACTCACCCACTCTAACACTCACTTTGCCTCACTCACTCACCCACTCTAACACTCACTTTGCCTCACTCACTCTAACACTCACTTTGCCTAACTCACTCACCCACTCTAACACTCACTTTGCCTCACTCACTCACTCACCCACTCTAACATCTCACTTTGCCTCCCTCACTCACCCACTCTAACACTCACTTTGCCTCACTCACTCACTCACCCATCTAACACTCACTTTGCCTCACTCACTCACCCAATCTAACACTCACTTTGCCTCACTCACTCACCCACTCTAACACTCACTTTGCCTCACTCACTCACCCACTCTAACACTCACTTGGCCTCACTCACTCACCCACTCTAACACTCACTTTGCCTCACTCACTCACCCACTCTAACACTCACTTTGCCTCACTCACTCACCCACTCTAACACTCACTTTGCCTCACTCACTCTAACACTCACTTTGCCTAACTCACTCACCCACTCTAACACTCACTTTGTCTCACTCACTCACTCACCCACTCTAACACTCACTTTGCCTCACTCACTCACCCACTCTAACACTCACTTTGCCTCACTCACTCACCCACTCTAACACTCACTTTGCCTCACTCACTCACCCACTGTAACACTCACTTTGCCTCACTCACTCACCCACTCTAACACTCATTTTGCTTCACTCACTAACCCACTCTAACACTCACTTTGCCTCACTCACTCTAACACTCACTTTGCCTAACTCACTCACCCACTCTAACACTCACTTTGCCTCACTCACTCACCCACTCTAACATCTCACTTTGCCTCACTCACTCACCCACTCTAACACTCACTTTGCCTGCCTCACTCACTCTAACACTCACTTTGCCTCAATCACTCACCCACTTTAACACTCACTTTGCCTCACCCACTCTAACACTCACTTTGCCTCACTCACTCACCCACTTTAACACTCACTTTGCCTCACTCACTCACCCACTTTAACACTCACTTTGCCTCACTCACTCACCCACTCTAACACTCACTTTGCCTCACTCACTCACCCACTCTAACACTCACTTTGCCTCACTCACTCTAACACTCACTTTGCCTAACTCACTCACCCACTCTAACACTCACTTTGCCTCACTCACTCACTCACCCACTCTAACATCTCACTTTGCCTCACTCACTCACCCACTCTAAGACTCACTTTGCCTCACTCACTCACTCACCCATCTAACACTCACTTTGCCTCACTCACTCACCCAATCTAACACTCACTTTGCCTCACTCACTCACCCACTCTAACACTCACTTTGCCTCACTCACTCACCCACTCTAACACTCACTTGGCCTCACTCACTCACCCACTCTAACACTCACTTTGCCTCACTGACTCACCCACTCTAACACTCACTTTGCCTCACTCACTCACCCACTCTAACACTCACTTTGCCTCACTCACTCTAACACTCACTTTGCCTAACTCACTCACCCACTCTAACACTCACTTTGTCTCACTCACTCACTCACCTACTCTAACACTCACTTTGCCTCACTCACTCACCCACTCTAACACTCACTTTGCCTCACTCACTCACCCACTCTAACACTCACTTTGCCTCACTCACTCTAACACTCACTTTACCTCACTCACTCACCCACTCTAACACTCACTTTGCCTCACTCACTCTAACACTCACTTTGCCTCACTCACTCACTCACTCTAACACTCACTTTGCCTCACTCACTCACCCACTCTAACACTCACTTTGCCTCACTCACTCTAACATTCACTTTGCCTGACTCACTCTAACACTTTGCCTCACTCACTTTAACACTCACTTTACCTCATTCACTCACCCACTCTAACACTCACTTTGCCTCACTCACTCACCCACTCTAACACTCACTTGGCCTCACTCACTCACCCACTCTAACACTCACTTTGCCTCACCCATTCTAACACTCACTTTGCCTCACTCACTCACTCACCCACTCTAACACTCACTTTGCCTCACTCACTCACCCACTCTAACACTCACTTTGCCTAACTCACTCACCCATTTCAACACTCACTTTGCCCCACTCACTCACTCACCCACTCTAACACTCACTTTGCCTCACTCACTCACCCACTCTAACACTCACTTTGCCTCACTCACTCACCCACTCACTCTAACACTCACTTTGCCTCACTCACTCACTCACCCACTCCAACACTCACTTTGCCTCACTCACTCACCCACTCACTCTAACACTCACTTTGCCCCACTCACTCACTCACCCACTCTAACACTCACTTTGTATCACTCACTCACCCACTCTAACACTCACTTTGCCTCACTCACTCACCCACTCACTTTGCCCCACTCACTCACTCACCCACTCTAACACTCACTTTGTCTCACTCACTCACCCACTCTAACACTCACTTTGCCTCACTCACTCACCCACTCACTCTAACACTCACTTTGCCCCACTCACTCACTCACCCACTCTAACACTCACTTTGCCTCACTCACTCACCCACTCTAACACTCACTTTGCCTCACTCACTCACCCACTCTAACACTCACTTTGCCTCACTCACTCACCCACTCTAACACTCACTTTGCCTCACTCACTTACCCACTCTAACACTCACTTTGCCTCACTCACTCACCCACTGTAACACTCACTTTGCCTCACTCACTCACCCACTCTAACACTCATTTTGCTTCACTCACTAACCCACTCTAACACTCACTTTGCCTCACTCACTCTAACACTCACTTTGCCTAACTCACTCACCCACTCTAACACTCACTTTGCCTCACTCACTCACCCACTCTAACATCTCACTTTGCCTCACTCACTCACCCACTCTAAAACTCACTTTGCCTCACTCACTCACCCACTCACTCACTTTCCTCACTCACTCTAACACTCACTTTGCCTCAATCACTCACCCACTTTAACACTCACTTTGCCTCACCCACTCTAACACTCACTTTGCCTCACTCACTCACCCACTTTAACACTCACTTTGCCTCACTCACTCACCCACTTTAACACTCACTTTGCCTCACTCACTCACCCACTCTAACACTCACTTTGCCTCACTCACTCACCCACTCTAACACTCACTTTGCCTCACTCACTCTAACACTCACTTTGCCTAACTCACTAACCCACTCTAACACTCACTTTGCCTCACTCACTCACTCACCCACTCTAACATCTCACTTTGCCTCACTCACTCACCCACTCTAACACTCACTTTGCCTCACTCACTCACCCACTCACTCACTTTGCCTCACTCACTCTAACACTCACTTTGCCTCACTCACTCACCCACTTTAACACTCACTTTGCCTCACCCACTCTAACACTCACTTTGCCTCACTCACTCACCCACTTTAACACTCACTTTGCCTCACTCATTCACCCACTCTAACACTCACTTTGCCTCACTCACTCACCCACTCTAACACTCACTTTGCCTCACTCACTCTAACACTCACTTTGCCTCACTCACTCACCCACTCTAACACTCACTTTGCCTCACTCACTCACCCACTCTAACACCTTGCCTCACTCACTCTAACACTTACTTTGCCTCACTCACTCACCCACTCTAACACTCACTTTGCTTCACTCAATCACTCACTCTAACACTCACTTTGCCTCACTCACTCACCCACTGTAACACTCACTTTGCCTCACTCACTCACCCACTCTAACACTTTGCCTCACTCACTCTAACACTCACTTTGCCTCACTCACTCACCCACTCTAACACTCACTTTGCCTCACTCACTCACTCATTCTAACACTCACTTTGCCTCACTCACTCACCCACTCTAACACTCACTTTGCCTCACTCACTCACCCACTCTAACACTCACTTTGCCTCACTCACTCACCCACTCTAACACTCACTTTTCCTCACTCACTCACCCACTCTAACACTCACTTTACCTCACCCATTGTAACACTCACTTTGCCTCACTCACTCACCCATCTAACTCTCACTTTGCCTCACTCACTCACTCACTCTAACACTCACTTTGCCTCACTTACTCACCCACTCTAACACTCACTTTGCCTCACTCACTCACCCACTCTAACACTCACTTTGCGTCACTCACTCACTAACCCACTCTAACACTCACTTTGCCTCACTCACTCACCCACTCTAACACTCACTTTGTCTCACTCACTCACCCACTCTAACACTCACTTTGCCTCACTCACTCACCCACTCTAACACTCACTTTGCCTCACTCACTCTAAGACTCACTTTGCCTAACTCACTCACCCACTCTAACACTCACTTTGCCTCACTCACTCACTCACCCACTCTAACACTCACTTTGCCTCACTCACTCTAACACTCACTTTACCTCACTCACTCACCCACTCTAACACTCACTTTGCCACAATCACTCTAACACTCACTTTGCCTCACTCACTCACTCTAACACTCACTTTGCCTCACTCACTCACCCACTCTAACACTCACTTTGCCTCACTCACTCTAACACTCACTTTGCCTGACTCACTCTAACTCTTTGCCTCACTCACTTTAACACTCACTTTGCCTCATTCACTCACCCACTCTAACACTCACTTTGCCTCACTCACTCACCCACTCTAACACTCACTTTGCCTCATTACTCTAACACTCACTTTGCCTCACTCCCTCACCCACTTTAACACTCACTTTGCCTCACTCACTCACTCTAACACTCACTTTGCCTCACTCACTCACCCACTCTAACACTCACTTACCTCACTCACTCACCCACTCTAACACTCACTTTGCCTCACTCACTCACTCACCCACTCTAACACTCTAACACATCCAATGAACGTGGAGGGGTCTATTACAGACTAAGGAATTTAGAAGAAAGAAGTCGAGTACTAACAACGGGAACATATTCCAACAATTTCCGTGCAGAAGCAGAGGCACTGAAGGCCACAGCTGAGCTTGTAATCCAAGATAAAGATATCCACCAAGAAAACATAGTATTCCTGACTGTCAGTATTAGCAGCGCTAAAACAACACAAAGATGAAGATCTCGAGCAATGTATATTCTCCTTGACAGAACACCCAAGGTTGGTCATACAGTGGATCCATCCCACTGCAATATTGAAGGCAATGAAGCTGCAGACAAACTAGCAAAGAGTGGAGGAGCATCCCCATAAACAGACCTGAGTATCACATATAATGAGGCCAAGACCATAATTAAAGCCAATTTCAGGGTAAAATGGGCTGATCAACACCCCGACTTCCGAAAAGAAGACAGCTACTATAACTTAACTAGAGAAGAGCAAGTCATCATCTTCAGACTGAGAACTTGGCATAACAGACTCAATGGTCATCTTTACAACAAAATGAGGATTGAAACAGATGGCAGGTGCCCATGTGGGGAGCATGCCATGACCGTGGAACACATCCTGCAAAGCTGCACGCTCACGCAGGAAAAGAGAACAATACTGGCCTCGTGATACAGATATGAGACAAAAGCTGTATGGAGATGAAACAGCCTTACAAACAACGGTGCCCTTTGTAAGAGAAACCGGGACCTTGATCTGAGGATGAACGAAGAAGAAGAAAGAAGAATATAATCTATTTGCGTGAATAATTGCAATATAATAACAAGAAAACAGAAAAGAACTATTAAACTAAATAATAATTTATCTGAAACTAACTCAGAGCATTTAAGCTAGAGCTTTTGATGGTACCTCAGAAACTATTATAGCTTGGTTCAAAGTCTCTTTGGAATACCATAAACCCTAACTTAATCTAGTTCAATTGTATTACAATTCAGTGGTTAACTATCTAAGTCGTTGTCTCCTGCCGTCTTCCGCATCTTCTACATTGGTGATGATCTGCCGTGTTCTGTCAGGGTTGACTGTTTTAAACTGTCAAGTGCACAAACATGGGTTAACAATGAGCTTCGTTTCACTTACAACCGTTAGCAGTTCTCAAGTGTTTGAGACATGTCCATTTGGTGTCCGTGTTACACCTGTATCGAACAATTTCCTTCTCTGTTTGCGTATGGCATGCTCTCTCTTTCCATACTCACGTACCTTTGGCACCGCAGTACCTTGGGGTTTCTCAGAATCCTTTATGAGCAATTTTGTCCGAGACACCGGGAACACAATCTCTAGGATTACAGAGAATTCATTTCTGGCCACTTTGTCGGAGACACCGGGAACACAGTCTCTAGGATTACAGAGAATTCATTTCTGGCCACTTTGTCCGAGACACCGAGAACACAATCTCTAGAATTACAGAGAATTCATTTCTGGCCACTTTGTCCGAGACACCGGGAACGTAGTCTCTATGATTACAGAGAATCCATTTCTGGCCACTTTGTCCGAGACACCGGGAACGTAGTCTCTATGATTACAGAGAATCCATTTCTGGCCACTTTGTCCGAGACACCGGGAACGTAGTCTCTATGATTACAGAGAATCCATTTCTGGCCACTTTGTCCGAGGCACCGGGAACACAGTCTCTATGATTACAGAGATATCATTTCTCGCGATTGCCTCACACTGCGACTATTTGAGACCGTATGATTGTCTCAGACTGCGACTATTTGAGACCGTCCGATTGTCTCACACTGCGACTATTTGAGACCGTCCGATTGTCTCACACTGCGACTATTTGAGACCGTCCGATTGTCTCACACTGCGACTATTTGAGGCCGTCTGATTGTCTCACACTGCGACTACTTGAGACCGTCCGACTGTCTCATACTGAGACTCTACTTGAGAACGTCGGACTGTCTCATACTGAGACTCTACTTGAGAACGTCGGACTGTCTCATACTGAGACTCTACTTGAGAACGTCGGACTGTCTCATACTGAGACTCTACTTAAGAACGTCGGACTGTCTCATACTCACTCTACTTGAGAACGTCGGACTGTCTTATACTGAGACTCTACTTGAGAACGTCGGACTGTCTCATACTCACTCTACTTGAGAACGTCGGACTGTCTCATACTGAGACTCTACTTGAGAACGTCGGTCTGTCTCATACTCACTCTACTTGAGAACGTCGGACTGTCTCATACTGAGACTCTACTTGAGAACGTCGGACTGTCTCATACTGAGAATCTTCTTGAGAACGTCGGACTGTCTCATACTGAGACTCTACTTGAGACCGTCTGTCTATTTATCTTGCTGTTCTCCCCTACCTATATATATGATTGTCTGTCTATGGGACTCCCTGCTCCGATCGTTGACACTAACTCATCTCTGCGTTGTCCTGTCAGCCTGTTTCAATTTGGCGCGACCAATAGCAAGGACAGAAGGGGAAACCCCAGTCTATTGGCAGTCTCTCAACATGAGGGATGATCGCGTTCTACAGCTGGCTTACAAGTAGCTTTGTCTGTCTATCTGGCTTACAAGTAGCTTTGTCTGTCTATCTGGCTTACATGTAGCTTTGTCTGTCTATCTGGCTTACAAGTAGCTTTGTCTGTCTATCTGGCTTACATGTAGCTTTGTCTGTCTATCTGGCTTACATGTAGCTTTGTCTGTCTATCTAAATTACATGTAGCTTTGTCTGTCTATCTGGCTTACATGTAGCTTTGTCTGTCTATCTGGCTTACATGTAGCTTTGTCTGTCTATCTGGCTTACATGTAGCTTTGTCTGTCTTTCTAAATTTCATGTAGCTTTGTCTGTCTATCTGGCTTACATGTAGCTTTGTCTGTCTATCTGGCTTACATGTAGCTTTGTCTGTCTATCTGGCTTACATGTAGCTTTGTCTGTCTATCTGTCATATGTAGCTTTGTCTGTCTATCTGGCTTACATGTAGCTTTGTCTGCCTATCTGGCTTACATGTAGCTTTGTCTGTCTATCTGGCTTACATGTAGCTTTGTCTATCTGGTTTACATGTAGCTGTGTCTTTCTGTCTGGCTTACATGTAGCTTTGTCTGTCTATCTGGCTTACATGTAGCTCTGTCTATCTGGCTTACATGTAGTTTTGTCTGTCTATCTGGTTTACATGTAGCTTTGTCTGTCTATCTGGCTTACATGTAGCTTTGTCTGTCTATCTGGCTTACATGTAGCTCTGTCTGTCTATCTGGCTTACATGCAGCTTTGTCTGTCAATAGGGCTTATATGTAGCTTTGTCTGTCTATCTGGCTTACATGTAGCTTTGTCTGTCTATCTGGCTTACATGAAGCTTTGTCTGTCAATAGGGCTTATATGTAGCTTTGTCTGTCTATCTGGTTTAAATGTAGCTTTGTCTGTCTATCTGGTTTACATGTAGCTTTGTCTGTCAATAGGGCTTATATGTAGCTTTGTCTGTCTATCTGGTTTAAATGTAGCTTTGTCTGTCTATCTGGTTTACATGTAGCTTTGTCTGTCTATCTGGTTTAAATGTAGCTTTGTCTGTCTATCTGGTTTACATGTAGCTTTGTCTGTCAATAGGGCTTATATGTAGCTTTGTCTATCTGGCTTATATGCAGCTCTGTCTGTCTTTCTGTCTTTTATGTAGTTTTGTCGTGTCTATCTGGCTTTATAACCGTCACTATCCGGCACACCATTTTCTGTCTACCACCAACTCGTCTTAGTCTATATAATCTGGAAGACTGACCCTGGCCACTGAACGAATCCCTGCCTGGTCCGTCTAACAACTATTAACATCGTCTGCTATAAACGACGCAAGTCGACTTCTGTACGTACGGAGGTCATTATGGGGGCGACAACATCCAGCTCATCTTCCATATACATAATTATACCTGCCCGTGCTACTTAACATAATTCAGAGACAACCTCACAGACCAGACCCATTGTTGATTCCATCCGCCCATTCCCGAGTTTGCTAATGAATACTTGAGAATTCCTGCTCCAGCTCTTCTATCGCTCCCATTGAATCCCGTCCGACCGTTCTTCCTGCATGCCTGCTATCCCTGTTTGAATCTAGTCAACCGTATCCTCTGCGCTTTGTGAGAGCCACAATAATGAATCTCGTGTGTGTGGGACTGTGTCTGTGTGTGTTAGCGTGTGTGTGTGGGAATGTGTTTGTGTGTGTTAGTATGTGTGTGTGGAATTGTGTGTGTTAGCGTGTGTGTGTGGGACTGTGTCTGTGTGTGTTAGGGTGTGTGTGTGGGACCGTGTGTGTTAGCGTGTGTGTGTGGGACTGTGTTTGTGTGTGTTAGTATGTGTGTGTGGAATTGTGTGTGTTAGCGTGTGTGTGGAATTGTGTGTGTTAGCGTGTGTGTGTGGGACTGTGTGTGTTAGCGTGTGTGTATGGGACTGTGTGTGTTAGCGTGTGTGTATGGGACCGTGTGTGTTAGCGTGTGTGTATGGGACCGTGTGTGTTAGCGTGTGTATGTGGGACCGCGTGTGTTAGCGTGTGTGTGTGGGACCGTGTGTGTTAGCGTGTGTGTATGGGACTGTGTGTGTTAGCGTGTGTGTGTGGGACTGTGTCTGTGTGTGTTAGCGTGTGTGTATGGGACCGTGTGTGTTAGTGTGTGTGTGTGGGACTGTGTCTGTGTGTGTTAGCGTGTGTGTGTGGGACTTTGTCTGTGTGTTAGCGTGTGTGTGTGTTGGACTGTGTCTCTGTATCTTAGCCTGTGTGTGTGGGACTGTGTCTGTGTGTATTAGCGTGTGTGTGTGGGACTGTGTCTGTATGTGTTAGTGTGTGTGTGGGACTGTGTCTGTGTGTGTTAGCGTGTGTGTGGGACTGTGTCTGTGTGTGTTAGCGTGTGTGTGTGGGACTGTGTCTGTGTGTGTTAGCGTGTGTGTTGGACTGTGTCTGTGTGTGTTAGCGTGTGTTTGTGTGGAACTGTGTCTGTGTGTGTTAGCGTGTGTGTGTGTGGGACTGTGTCTGTGTGTGTTAGCGTGTTTGTGACTGTGTTTGTGTATTTTAGCGTGTGTGTGTGTACTACTTTCTGTGGTGTGAGTGTGTGTCTGTATGTATGGCTCTATGTGTGTGTATATGTATACATATATCTGTATGTGTGTGTGGGAGTGATGTTAATTCCAACGTCGTGAATGATAGAGTGCCCGCCAATCAAATGTGTTGGAAATTACAAACTAAAAATAATTTTTGCGACAACAACAAAATCTAACGCCATCAGTTTCAGTGTCCAGCTTGAATGTTCTGTCCAGCTTGAATGTTCTGTCCAGCTGGTCTGACCCAGACTAACGCCATCAGTTTCAGTGTCCAGCTTAAACGTTCTGTCCAGCTGGTCTGACCCAGACTAACGCCATCAGTTTCAGTGTCCAGCTTGAATGTTCTGTCCAGCTGGTCTGACCCAGACTAACGCCATCAGTTTCAGTGTCCAGCTTGAACGTTCTGTCCAGCTGGTCTGACCCAGACTAACGTCATCAGTTTCAGTGTCCAGCTTGAATGTTCTGTCCAGCTGGTCTGACCCAGACTAACGCCATCAGTTTCAGTGTCCAGCTTGAATGTTCTGTCCAGCTGGTCTGACCCAGACTAACGCCATCAGTTTCAGTGTCCAGCTTGAATGTTCTGTCCAGCTGGTCTGACCCAGACTAACGCCATCAGTTTCAGTGTCCAGCTTGAATGTTCTGTCCAGCTGGTCTGACCCAGACTAACGCCACAAGTTTCAGTGTCCAGCTTGAATGTTCTGTCTAGCTGGTCTGACCCAGACTAACGCCATCAGTTTCAGTGTCCAGCTTGAATTTTCTGTCCAGCTGGTCTGACCCAGACTGACGCCACAAGTTTCAGTGTCCAGCTTGAATGTTCTGTCCAGCTGGTCTGACCCAGACTGACGCCATCAGTTTCAGTGTCCAGCTTGAATGTTCTGTCCAGCTGGTCTGACCCAGACTGACGCCATCAGTTTCAGTGTCCAGCTTGAATGTTCTGTCCAGCTGGTCTGACCCAGACTGACGCCACAAGTTTCAGTGTCCAGCTTGAATGTTCTGTCCAGCTGGTCTGACCCAGACTGACGCCATTAGTTTCAGTGTCCAGCTTGAATGTTCTGTCCAGCTGGTCTGACCCAGACTGACGCCACAAGTTTCAGTGTCCAGCTTGAATGTTCTGTCCAGCTGGTCTAACGTTTGTTAGGAGTAGATGTGTTGGTCTTGTAATCTGTCGCCATAAATAGCCCTTCTGTTCCAACCTGTGTAAACGTTATGGTTGACATGTTGCAGGAGCGATAGGCAAGGATGAAGAAGGAGGAGGTAACGATAAGGACGATGCAGAGGCAGCAGAGATTGAAGAAGCTAGGAGAGAGATGGAGGACAAGCGGAAAGAGAAGCACAGAAAGATGGAGGAGGAACGAGAAACGATGAGACAAGGAATTCGTGACAAGGTAACTCGTGTTGTCTTGACTGTTTGTATTTGTTCTGGCTGTTTGTAGTTGTCCTGGCTGTTTGTAGTTGTCCTGGCTGTTTGTAGTTGTCCTGGCTGTTTGCAGTTGTCCTGGCTGTTTGTAGTTGTCCTGGCTGTTTCTAGTTGTCCTGGCTGTTTCTAGTTGTCCTGGCTGTTTCTAGTTGGTATAGATGTTTCTAGTTGTCCTGGCTGTTTCTAGTTGTCCTGGCTGTTTCTAGTCTGTATAGCTGTTTCTAGTTGGTATAGCTATTTCTAGTTGTCCTGGCTCTTTCTAGTTGGTATAGCTGTTTCTAGTCCTGGCTGTTTCTAGTTGTCCTGGCTGTTTCTAGTCTGTATAGCTGTTTCTAGTTGGTATAGCTATTTCTAGTTGTCCTGGCTCTTTCTAGTTGGTATAGCTGTTTCTAGTCCTGGCTGTTTCTAGTTGTCCTGGCTGTTTCTAGTTGTCCTGGCTGTTTTTAGTTGTCCTGGCTGTTTCTAGTTGTCCTGGCTGTTTCTAGTTGGTATAGCTGTTTCTAGTTGTCCTGGCTGTTTCTAGTTGGTATAGCTGTTTCTAGTTGTCCTGGCTGTTTCTAGTTGGTATAGCTGTTTCTAGTTGGTATAGCTGTTTCTAGTTGTCCTGGCTGTTTCTAGTTGTCCTGGCTGTTTCTAGTTGTCCTGGCTGTTTCTAGTTGTCCTGGCTGTTTCTAGTTGGTATAGCTGTTTCTAGTTGTCCTGGCTGTTTCTAGATGGTATAGCTGTTTCTAGTTGTCCTGGCTGTTTCTAGTTGTCCTAGCTGTTTCTAGTTGATATATCGGTTTCTAGTTGTCCTGGCTGTTTCTAGTTGTCCTGGCTGTTTCCAGTTGTTCTGGCTGTTTATAGTTGTCCTGGCTGTTTCTAGTTGGTATATATGTTTCTAGTTGTCCTGGCTGTTTCTAGTTGTCCTGGCTGTTTCTAGTCTGTACAGCTGTTTCTAGTTGGTATAGCTATTTCTAGTTCTCCTGGCTCTTTCTAGTTGGTATAGCTGTTTCTAGTCCTGGCTGTTTCTAGTTGTCCTGGCTGCTTCTAGTTGGTATAGCTGTTTCTAGTTGGTATAGCTATTTCTTGTCTTCCTGGCTGTTTCTAGTTGTCCTGGCTGTTTCTAGTTGTCCTTGCTGTTTCTAGTTGTCCTGGCTGTTTCTAGTTGGTATAGCTGTTTCTAGTTGTCCTGGCTGTTTCTAGGTGGTATAGCTGTTTCTAGTTGTCCTGGCTGTTTCTAGTTGGTATAGCTGTTTCTAGTTGGTATAGCTGTTTCTAGTTGTCCTGGCTGTTTCTAGTTGTCCTGGCTGTTTCTAGTTGTCCTGGCTGTTTCTAGTTGGTATAACTATTTCTAGTTGTCCTGGCTGTTTGTAGTTGTCCTGGCTGTTTCTAGTTGGTATAGCTGTTTCTAGTTGTCCTGGCTGTTTCTAGTTGTCCTGGCTGTTTCTAGTTGTCCTGGCTGTTTCCAGTTGGTATAGCTGTTTCTAGTTGTCCTGGCTGTTTCTAGTTGTCCTGGCTGTTTCTAGTTGGTATAGCTGTTTCTAGTTGTCCTGGCTGTTTTTAGTCTGTATAGCTGTTTCTAGTTGGTATAGCTATTTCTAGTTGTCCTGGCTCTTTCTAGTTGGTATAGCTGTTTCTAGTCCTGGATGTTTCTAGTTGTCCTGGCTGTTTCTAGTTGGTATAGCTGTTTCTAGTTGGTATAGCTGTTTCTAGTTGTCCTGGCTGTTTCTAGTTGGTATAGCTGTTTCTATTTGTCCTGGCTGTTTCTAGTTGTCCTGGCTGTTTCTAGTTGTCCTGGCTGTTTCTAGTTGTCCTGGCTGTTTCTAGTTGTCCTTGCTGTTTCTAGTTGGTATAGCTGTTTCTAATTGTCCTTACTGTTTCTAGTTGTCCTGGCTGTTTCTAGTTAGTATAGCTGTTTCTAGTTGTCCTGGCTGTTTCTAGTTGTCCTGGCTGTTTCTAGTTGTCCTGGCTGTTTCTAGTTGGTATAGCTGTTTCTAGTTGGTATAGCTGTTTCTAGTTGTCCTGGCTGTTTCTAATTGTCCTGGCTGTTTCTAGTTGTCCTGGCTGTTTGTAGTTGTCCTGGCTGTTTCTAATTGTCCTGGCTGTTTCTAGTTGTCCTGGCTGTTTCTAGTTGTCCTGGCTGTTTCTAGTTGTCCTGGCTGTTTGTAGTTGTCCTGGCTGTTTCTAGTTGTCCTGACTGTTTCTAGTTGGTATAGCTGTTTCTAATTGTCCTGGCTGTTTCTAGTTGTCCTGGCTGTTTCTAGTTGTCCTGGCTGTTTCTAGTTGGTATAGCTGTTTATAATTGTCTTGGCTGTTTGCTGTTTGACATAATCAGGTGCCCCCCAGTGGTTCAGACTGAGATGAAATCTAGCCCAAAAACCCATAACTTCAGAACCTTAACTAAGGTGAGTTGTAGACTGACATTTGCTATTGAACATCGACACTAAGGGGCTTAACGTTTAGCAACACCAGGTTAACAGAATTGACTAGCGAGCGGTGGTCAGGGCTATCCTTAACCTGGACTAGCTTTGTTTGAATAGCAGGTCAGGATAACTGTTATCAGTCGTTAATTGATAGAAGTCATTGTGGTCCAAATAAAAAAAAGACTTGACTAGTTGACTTTTGGAGAGTTTTTTTGGTCTTCCAAAAGTCGATCTTTAGTTGATGTTAGAGGGGTTTGCCTAAACCATTTGTCGATAGGAGTTGACCGACCTATGGAAGGGTGGTAGGGAAGGCATGCCATTGACAATTCTACTCGACTTATGGAAGAGTGGTAGGGAAGGCATGCCATTGACAATTCTACTCGACTTATGGTAGTGTGGTAGGGAAGGCATGCCATTGACAATTAATCTTGATTGAGCACAGATCAGATCACGAACCAGCTACGAGATGTCCATGGAGATGCTGACGAAATTAAGGGGGGGGGGGGGGAAGCAGTTCAGTTTGGGGAATTAAGTCAGTGCAAGATAGTGCTGTGGTCATCTTGGGAGAAAAAAATTTAGACCATCTTAGACTGACCATAACATTGACGGATTGACTGATTATGACTTCCAGTTTGACGACGACTTAACGGACTATTCCACAAAGTATCAAGTAAATTGTGCGAAAAAAGTCCAGAAGTGACTATCGTCTGTGAGGTTTCAAACGTGTTCAACAGACACTATCCACGATAACTAGAGAGGGTGACACTGGCCTAGAGACATTGACACAGTTACAGTGAAATCCATAGTGACTAGTAGATGAGAGAGACAGAGAGAGAGATAGAGACAGTAAGTAGAGAGAGGGAGAGAGAGAGAGAACGTATGTAGACAGATAATAGAGAGGGAGAGAGAAAGTAAGTAGAGCTAGAGTAGAGATAGAGAGAGGGAGAGAGAACGTATGTAGAGAGATAATAGAGAGGGAGAGAGAAAGTAAGTAGAGCTAGAGTAGAGATAGAGAGAGCGAACGTATGTAGAGAGATAATAGAGAGGGAGAGAGAAAGTAAGTAGAGATAGATTAGAGAGAGGGAGAGAGAAAGTAAGTAGAGCGACAGAGGGTAGAGAGAGAGATATATATAGAGAGAGACAGACAGAAAACCTTTATTTCACAGTGAAATCCGACAATCAAAAACGAGACGAAAGGCCACCAGACGACCGAGGTACAAAGACTCGAGAACACGGACCAGGTAGTTAGTCTGTATTAACAATATCCATAGATTGGTGAAGACAAAGGACACGCACTTTGTATAAAGAAAACAACTCTTTTAATGACATGACATTCTTCATTTAGGAAGACTGTACACAATAAGGATAAACTAAAGTTATTTGATGTGCTTGTGATAACATTAATTTCTTTAACAAAATATTGTTATCAATATTTAGTGCTGGACGTAAGTCCTAGTCACAGTTCTTGCAATGGAAAGAGGTCCAATCATGGGGTAATAATCTATTAGATTTCTTGAAGGCATCACACTCTTGTTAATGTTGGTGTTGTCCTCGGGGTTTGCTGTTCAGGTAGTCAAACTGTTGTTGGTGTTGTCCTCGCGGTTTGCTGTTCAGGTAGTCAAACTGTTGTTGGTGTTGTCCTCGCGGTTTGCTGTTCAGGTAGTCAAACTGTTGTTGTTGTTGTTAATGGTGGTATTGTCCTCGGGGTTTGCTGTTAAGGTAGTCAAAGTGTTGTTGTTGTTGTTAATGGTGGTATTGTCCTCGGGGTTTGCTGTTCAGGTAGTCAGACTGTTGTTGTTGTTAATGGTGGTGTTGTCCTCGGGGTTTGCTGTTCAGGTAGTCAAACTGTTGTTGTTGTTGTTAATGGTGGTATTGTCCTCGGGGTTTGCTGTTCAGGTAGTCAAAGTGTTGTTGTTGTTGTTAATGGTGGTATTGTCCTCGGGGTTTGCTGTTCAGGTAGTCAAACTGTTGTTGGTATTGTCCTCGGGGTTTGCTGTTCAGGTAGTCAAAGTGTTGTTGTTGTTGTTAATGGTGGTATTGTCCTCGGGGTTTGCTGTTCAGGTAGTCAAACTGTTGTTGGTGTTGTCCTCGGGGTTTGCTGTTCAGGTAGTCAAACTGTTGTTGGTGTTGTCCTCACGGTTTGCTGTTCAGGTAGTCAAACTGTTGTTGTTAATGGTGGTATTGTCCTCGGGGTTTGCTGTTCAGGTAGCCAGACTGTTGTTGGTGTTGTCCTCGCGGTTTGCTGTTCAGGTAGTCAAACTGTTGTTGTTGTTGTTAATGGTGGTATTGTCCTCGGGGTTTGCTGTTCAGGTAGTCAGACTGTTGTTGTTGTTGTTAATGTTGGTGTTGTCCTCGGGGTTTGCTGTTCAGGTAGTCAAACTGTTGTTGGTGTTGTCCTCGGGGTTTGCTGTTCAGGTAGTGAAACTGTTGTTGGTGTTGTCCTCGGGGTTTGCTGTTCAGATAGTCAAACTGTTGTTGGTGTTGTCCTCGCGGTTTGCTGTTCAGGTAGTCAGACTGTTGTTGTTGTTGTTGTTGTTGTTGTTGAGGTAGTCATTTCTTTGTGGTAATTGTTATTGTTGTCTCCTGATGGTTTGTTGTTGACAGTCATGTTGTTCTTGGGATGTAGTTGTAAACACGCGTTTGGGCGGACTTGCGTAAGGCAAACATCAATATCTTGATTATTCTCTCATAGGCACCAAACACAATCAATATGATATTAGTTACAGCTCTGTTACAATGGCTGTTATATTAGTTACATCACTGTTATACTGGCTATTATATTAGTTACAGCTCTCTTATACTGGCTGTTATATTAGTTACATCACTGTTATATTGGCTGTTATATTAGTTACAGCTCTGCTGTACTGGCTGTTATCTAGACGAACAGAAGTCATCGCTGATGATCCCTGCTCGTGCTAGCCGAACTAGACGAACAGCAGTCATCGCTGATGCTCCCTCCTCGTGAAAGCCGGAACAACTCTAATCATTTATTTTACTTATTCAATGTTTTATTTTCATTTTTAAAATTTAAATATATTGTTTCATCTTCATAATCATTCCATTTCATATATCACCTTTATACATCTAATTCTCACTATATTTTTCAAATATATGATTCTGAAAAGAAAAAAAAAATTACAAAGAAAACAGAAGAGAAAAACGTCCCTTTCAACTTTTTGAAAAAAATAAATTAGAAATATATCCATATCCCTCCAACTCACAGTTAGCATATGTGACCTCCGGTACAACAAGGCAAGAACGATCAAAGAGGGGGTCAACGAGGGGATCAACGAGGGGAGAGGGTCAACGAGGGCAGAATATCAACGAGGGGAGAGGATCAACGAGGGGAGAGGATCAACGAGGGGATCAACGAGGAGAGAGGGTTAACGAGGGGAGAGGATCAACGAGGGAATAGGGTCAACGAGAGGAGAGGGTCAACGAGAGGAGAGGATCAACGAGTGGAGAGGGTCAATGAGGAGAGAGGATCAACGAGGGAAGAGGATCAACGAGGGGATCAACGAGGAGACAGGGTTAACGAGGGGAGAGGATCAACGAGAGGAGAGGATCAAAGAGGGGAGAGGGTCAACGAGGAGAGAGGATCAACGAGGGGAGAGGATCAACGAGGAGGGGAGAGGATCAACGAGGAGCAACGAGGGGAGAGGGTCAACGAGGGGATCAACGAGGGGAGAGGATCAACGAGGGGAGGGTCAACGAGGGGATCAACGAGGGCAGAGTATCAACGAGGGGAGAGGATCAACGAGGGGAGAGAATCCACGAGAGGATCAACGAGGAGAGAGGGTTAACGAGGATGAGAGGATCAACGAGGGAAGAGGGTCAACGAGAGGAGAGGGTCAATGAGAGGAGAGGATCAACGAGGGGAGAGGGTCAACGAGGAGAGAGGATCAACGAGGGGAGAGGATCAACGAGGGGAGAGGGTCAACGAGGAGAGAGGATCAGCGAGGGGAGAGCATCAACGAGGAGGGGAGAGGATCAACGAGGAGCAACGAAGGGAGAGGGTCAACGAGGAGAGAGGATCAACGAAGGGAGAGGATCAACGAGGGGAGAGGGTTAACGAGGAGAGAGGATCAACGAGGGGAGAGGATCAACGAGGAGGGGAGAGGATCAACGAGGAGCAACGAAGGGACAGGGTCAACGAGGGGATCAACGAGGGGAGAGGATCAACGTGGGGAGAGGACCAACGAGGGGATCAACGAGGGGAGAGGATCAACGAGGGAGAGGGTCAACGAGGGAATCAACGAGGGGAGAGGATCAACGAGGGGATCAACGAGGGGATAGGATCAAAGAGGGGATCAACGAGGGGAGAGGATCAACCAGGGAGAGGGTCAACGAGGGGATCAACGAGGGGAGAGGATCAACGAGGGGAGAGGGTCAACGAGGGGAGAGGATCAACGAGGAGAGGGGATCAACGAGGTGAGAGGGTCAACGAGAGGATCAACGAAGGGAGGGGATCAACGAGGGGAGAGGATCAATGAGGGGAGAGGATCAACGAGGGGAGAGGGTCAACGAGAGGATCAACGATGGGAGAGGATCAACGAGGGGAGGGGATCAACGAGGGGAGAGGATCAACGAGAGGAGAGAATCAATGAGGGGAGAGGATCAACGAGGGGAGGGAATCAACGAGAGGAGAGGGTCAACGAGGGGAGGGGATCAACGAGGGGAGGGGATCAACGAGGGGAGAGGATCAACGAGAGGAAAGGGTCAACGAGGGGAGGGGATCAACGAGAGGAGGGGATCAACGAGGGGAGAGGATCAACGAGGGGAGAGGATCAACGAGAGGAAAGGGTCAACGAGGGGAGGGGATCAACGAGAGGAGGGGATCAACGAGGGGAGAGGATCAACGAGAGGATAGGATCAACGAGAGGAGAGGGTCAACAAGGGGAGAGGATCAACGAGAGAAGAGGATCAACGAAAGGATAGGATGAACGAGAGGAGAGGATCGATGAGGGGAGAGGATCAACGAGAGGATCAACGAGGGGAGGGGATCAACGAGGGGAGGGGATCAACGAGGGGAGAGGATCAACGAGAGGAAAGGGTCAACGAGGGGAGGGGATCAACGAGAGGAGGGGATCAACGAGGGGAGAAGATCAACGAGGGGAGGGGATCAACGAGAGGATAGGATCAACGAGAGGAGAGGGTCAACGAGGGGAGAGGATCAACGAGAGAAGAGGATCAACGAAAGGATAGGATGAACGAGAGGAGAGGATCGATGAGGGGAGAGGATCAACGAGAGGATCAACGAGGGGAGGGGATCAACGAGAGGAGAGGATCAACGAAAGGATAGGATCAACGAGAGGAGAGGATCGATGAGGGGAGAGGATCAACGAGAGGAGAGGATCGACGAGAGGAAAGGGTCAACGAGAGGATCAACGAGGGGAGGGGATCAACGAGAGGAGAGGATCAACGAGAGGAGAGGGTCAACGAGAGGATCAA
This sequence comes from Ariolimax columbianus, assembly GCA_036924085.1. Lineage (NCBI taxonomy): Eukaryota > Metazoa > Mollusca > Gastropoda > Stylommatophora > Arionidae > Ariolimax > Ariolimax columbianus. The sequence goes on from JAVGWX010000003.1 coordinate 2,990,580, forward strand.
CGAGGGGAGGGGATCAACGAGGGGAGGGGATCAACGAGGGGAGGGGATCAACGAGGGGAGGGTATCAACGAGAGGATCAACGAGAGGATCAACGAGACGATCAACGAGGGGAGGGGATCAACGAGAGGAGAGGATCAACGAGAGGATCAACGAGGGGAGAGGATCAACGAGGGGAGAGGATCAACGAGGGGAGGGGATCAACGAGGGAAGGGGATCAACGAGAGGATCAATGAGGGGAGGGGATCAACGAGAGGATCAACGAGGGGAGAGGATCAACGAGGGGAATGGATCAACGAGGGGAGGGGATCAACGAGAGGATCAACGAGGGGAGGGGATCAACGAGAGGATCAACGAGGGGAGGGGATCAACGAGAGGATCAACGAGGGGAGGGGATCAACGAGAGGAGAGGATCAACGAGAGGATCAACGAGGGAAGAGGGTCAACGAGGGGAGAGGGTCAACGAGGGGATCAACGAGAGGATTAACGAGGGGAGAGGATCAACGAGAGGATCAACGAGGGGAGAGGATCAACGAGAGGATCAATGAGGGGAGAGGCTCAACGAGAGGCTCAACGAGAGGATCAACGAGAGGATCAACGAGAGGATCGCACGTGCATTCAAGCACTGATTAATGCGTCTTGATATCGCACAATTGACTCGGGTCTGGCGTGGAATAGGCGCTCCTCCGCCAGAAGCAACTAGTGAGGCTAACATCTAAGAAACAAAGAAAGTTCCAAGCGAGCCACCGTATGCTGACCGTTGCCAGGAAGTCTGTATAAGGCCGTACATGTAGTAATTTTTTCTAGTATTTCCTCATCTGTAACTCGGTCTTTATATGTTACGTTTAGACGTCTTCGGAAACATCTTATCTCCAAGGCCTGTATCCTCAGCTGCAGGTCAGCTGTAACTGTCCATGTCTCACAAACATAGAGGGACATTGACAGGACCAATGTACGCATTAATCTGATCTACGTGCATAGTTCTAACCGTTGAGCCTGCCAGATTTGATTACGCAGCGTAAGCGCCGCTACCGGCTGTGCTATTCTTGCCAACACCTGACATTTCGATCCGTCAACAATCGAACCCAGATATTTAAAACGGTCGACCACTAAGAATTATGGCCATTAGCTTTTACCTGACTGTTGAAGCCCTCGGTGTTATTGGTCATTGATTTGGTCTTTCCAGCGTTAATCTCCATACCATAGTCAAGAGCTGGTTCATCGAGCCCTCTCACCTTTTCCTGGAGCTCTGCCTCTGTGCCAGCCAACCCGTCGATGTCATCTAAAAAAAACGAATGAATCAGAAAGCAGATGGAATATTCAGATTATATATCTAAGACGTATGGTAATATAGCATATGAAATATGGACAACTGTACATGCACATACATCAGTTGTGGTTGTTATGTGTGGGAAGATCAGACTGTTTATGTGTTGTGAATTGGGCAACTTTCAAGTTGGCATAATGGAATGTGAATTGGGCAACTTTCAAGTTAACATAATGGATTGTGAATTGGGCAACTTTCAAGTTGGCATAATGGATTGTGAATTGGGCAACTTTCAAGTTGGCATAATGGATTGTGAATTGGGCAACTTTCAAGTTGACATAATGGATTGTGAATTGGGCAACTTTTAAGTTGGCACAATGGTTGTTAATTGGGCAACTTTCAAGTTGGCATAATGGATTGTTCATTGGGCAACTTTCAAGTTGACAAAATACACTGGTTGTGCAGCTGAAAATATTTGGAGAAGTCAACTCTAGAGAGCTATTGGTTAATGGTGGGTGTGCCACGGTGACCTACTTGTGAAATTGGGGACAAGAGACTGGAAGCATTCATCTGAAGAGAGTTCAATCAGATCTGTACTTGTGCACTTTAGTTTAGTGTAAACCTGATGAGAGTTCAATCTGATCTGTACTTGTGCACTTTAGTTTAGTGTAAACCTGAAGAGAGTTCAATCAGATCTGTACTTGTGCACTTTAGTTCAGTGTAAACCTGATGAGAGTTCAATCAGATTGATACTTGTGCACTTTAGTTTAGTGTAAACCTGAAGAGAGTTCAATCAGATCTGTACTTGTGCACTTTAGTTTAGTGTAAACCTGAAGAGAGTTCAATCAGATCTGTACTTGTGCACTTTAGTTCAGTGTAAACCTGATGAGAGTTCAATCTGATCTGTACTTGTGCACTTTAGTTCAGTGTAAACCTGAAGAGAGTTCAATCAGATCTGTACGTGTGCACTTTAGTTCAGTGTAAACCTGAAGAGAGTTCAATCAGATCTGTACTTGTGCACTTTAGTTCAGTGTAAACCTAAAGAGAGTTCAATCAGATCTGTACTTGTGCACTTTAGTTTAGTGTAAACCTGAAGAGAGTTCAATCAGATCTGTACTTGTGCACTTTAGTTCAGTGTAAACCTGAAGAGAGTCCGGTCTGATCTGAACTTGTGCACTTTAGTTTAGTGTAAACCTCTTCGATGTCGTTCTTTTCAAAACGAAGCTCAGATAATCTGCCCTCAAGATCTTCCTGGAAGCTTCCTCTGGTGGGTTCGTATTTCAGCTGAGAGACATTTAGCCTCCTCGGTGGTTTCTTTCACTGGGGGCGCATTTTGGGCTGGATCTTGAAGTTTAGCTTGGCAATGACAAGTCGATGGTCGGTCCAACATTCTGCACCACACGTGCTCTTCGTTACCATAGCATCCGCTCGATCCCTACGTCTGATGATAATGTAGTCAATGAGGTGCCAGTGGCGGGACCTTGGGTGCATCCATGTGGTTCTATTTCGGACAGGTAGTCGGAAAGCTGTGTTTGTAATGAGTAGTTCATTTGCGGCACATGTCCTCAGAAGGAGCAGTCCGTTACTATTGCATTTTCCGATACCATGTCTGCCAATGGCCCCCTCCCAGGCTCTCATACTCATCTCAATTCGTCCAGTCTCTCACACTCAGCTCTTTCAGTCTCTCATACTCATCTCAATTCGCCCAGTCTCTCATCTCATAGAATCTCCATAAAATGCCGAATCTTTAACACAAGTGGAGTGCTCCATCAGATTTCTATAGCAGTAAACGTCTATGAAATAGCCGCATGATTTGGGCTGCAGAATGTCCCAGACTGGATCAAGTGTATCACCTACCGAGCACTGCACTCACACGTATGGCATCATCAGTAGAGCCGGCGAGATGTTTCCGCCAGGAAAATCAAAACATGTTTATGGATCGAGTGTGTGAAGAGGCTCTCTTAGCGCCTGCCATGTCGAGTGTCGGACCAGCTCCATTGAGTTTGGGCCAAATGTGATCGAGATTTCTCTCCTTGGCAGCGCGGACAAGTACATTTCGCTGACCGATGTTTAGACCACGTGACTGAGTTGATCGTGTTCTGTGTTAACTGATGCTGTCAGTAAGATTAACCATTGCCACGTGTCCTCTGTGGACGTCCTCTACCTTGGTTCATAGGAATGAGTAAAGAACACCCGCGCCTGCAGTCACCACGCGCTGTCAACTAGACTGTTATTTAACCCACGGTTCGAACACAAGTCAACCGGGCTGAAAAACAGGTATCCTATTGAATCATGCGCTTTTGTGTATTGTAATACTTTGCCATACACACACACACCCCTCTACCCCCCTTCTAACACCACCACTCCTCTACCCCCCCCCCTCCCCCCCCCCCCCCCGGCTTATGCTATGCGCCGCCGATGCGTGGAAAGGTTGGAATAAATGTCAAATAACCGTTACTGATCCTCTAAATGAAAGCAGCTGCTCAGTGTTTGCGTGTGTGATCTTTCGTAATTGGTGGTGGGGGTGGTTATCAGGATGGTAGTGGTGGTCGTGGTAGTCGATACACAGCACGTCCGATCCAGTATTGTGTTGAACACACAGCACCAATCCGGGCATGTTTCCAATCAATGATTCGATTTTATCGATCGATCATCACACGCCTGGGAGTGCCATCAACGCCTGCTGCTAGCCGCCTAGTGTTTACATGCCAGAACCACGTTCAAATACGCGGGCTTCAATGACGGTACTTCTCAGACAAGATGCCTGTCTTCTCTGTACGTCCATCCAGCCGCCTCGTTATATCAATGGATCTGTCTTTCGTTCTCACGTATGTCTGTCTATCCATACACCCACACATATACCAGTCCACTATTCTTCCCGACTGTCTGGCCATCCGTCAATTGACCCATTCATATATCTACCTACACACCCGTTAACCCAAACCCATTCATCTATCTACCTACACACCCGTTAACCCAAACCCATTAATCTATCTACCTACACACCCGTTAACCCAAACCCATTCATCTATCTACCTACACACCCGTTAACCCAAACCCATTCATCTATCTACCTACACACCCGTTAACCCAAACCCATTCATCTATCTACCTACACACCCGTTAACCCAAACCCATTCATCTATCTACCTACACACCCGTTAACCCAAACCCATTCATCTATCTACCTACACACCAGTTAACCCAAACCCATTTATCCACCCCTATGTACACAATCACATAGATTTGTCTCACTGCCTGACTGAAACACATCCATCCAACTATCTATCTATCAAACACATCCATCCATCCATTCATCTATCTATCTATTCACCAAAACACATCCATCCATCCAGCTATCTACCCATTCATCACAACACATCCATCCATCCAGCTATCTATCCATTCATCACAACATCCATCCATCCATCAAACCACGCTCGTTCATCCATCTATTCATGCATCCACCCAGCCATTAATTCATCCACCCAGCCTTCAATCCATCCATCAAAACATATCTATTCATCCATCAAAACATATCCATCCATCCATTCATCAAAACATATCCATTCATCCATCTAAACACATCCATCCATCCCTGTCGCACCGCCTGGCCTGTCACATATCCCACTGTCCTCCCGTCTGTGATTTCATATCTTTCTACTCGTATCACACTTCCTTTCCCTTGATAGCCTCTTGCCGGTAGTCGGTAAGTATTTGTATCCGCCGCTCCCCCCCCCCTTTTCCCCCACCACCTTTTCCACGTATCTCCACTAGTATTATACAGCGGGTGTGTGTGTGTGCGTGTGCGAGCGACTGGCCTTATGTTACTCAGGCTGGTTGGTGGCCAACACGAGCCCAGGGAAGTCAAGATACTTGGATTTGAATAACTTCCTCAATTCTATCCCCCCCCCCTCCCCCACCCTTTCCAATCTAATCAATATCGTGTGAAAGGAATATCGTGTAGACACGGAATTTGGCCACCGAACTGGCAGTCGCGGAGAGGGGGGGGAGGTAAGCTGGTCTTTTACTGCAGCTAGAGAGAGAGTGCTGGCTGGGGTATGTCTCCTACTGATATGCTGTTTGTTTGTGTGTGTGTGTGTACATATGTGCGTGTATGTATGTGTCTGCAAGCCAAGGTTTGTCCCATACTAGTTACACTAGTAGGGTGTATGATGCTTGTATGGGGTGGGATGGGGTGTCTGATGCTTGTATGGGGTGGGATGGGGTGTCTGATGCTTGTATGGGGTGGGATGGGGTGTCTGATGCTTGTATGGGGTGGGATGGGGTGTCTGATGCTTGTATGGGGTGGGACAGGGTGTCTGATGCTTGTATGGGGTGGGATGGGATGTCTGATGCTTGTATGGGGTGGGGTGGTGTGTCTGATGCTTGTATGGGGTGGGACAGGGTGTCTGATGCTTGTATGGGGTGGGATGGGGTGTCTGATGCTTGTATGGGGTGGGATGGGGTTTCTGATGCTTGTATGAGGTGGGATGGGGTGTCAGAGGCTTGTATGGGGTGGGATGGGGTGTCTGATGCTTGTATGGGGTGGGATGGGGTGTCTGATGCTTGTATGGGGTGGGATGGGGTGTCTGATGTTTGTATTGGGTGAGGAGTCTGATGTTTGTATGGGGTGGGGTGGGGTGTCTGATGCGTGTAGGAGGTGGGGTGGGGTGTCTGATGCGTGTATGAGGTGGGGTGGGGTGTCTGATGTTTGTATTGGGTGAGGAGTCTGATGTTTGTATGGGGTGGGATGGGGTGTCTGATGCGTGTATGAGGTGGGATGGGGTGTCTGATGTTTGTTTGGGTTTGGGTTGGTTGATGTTTGTATTGGGTGGGGTGTCTGATGTTTGTGTTGGGTGGGGTGTCTGATGTTTGTATGAGGTGGGGTGTCTGATGTTTGTATGGGGTGGGATGTCTGATGTTTGTATGGGGTTGGGTGCTGATGTTTGTATTGGGTGGAGTGTCTGATGTTTGTATGGGGTTGGGTGCTGATGTTTGTATTGGGTGGAGTGTCTGATGTTTGCATTGGGTGGGGTGTCTGATGTTTGTATGGGGTGGGTTGTCTGATGTTTGTATGGGGTTGGGTGTCTGATGTTTGTATGGGGTTGGGTGTCTGATGTTTGTATTGGGTGGGGTGTCTGATGTTTGTATTGGGTGGGGTGTCTGATGTTTGTATTGGATGGAGTGTCTGATGTTTGTATTGGGTGGAGTGTCTGATGTTTGTATGGGGTGGGGTGTCTGATGTTTGTACGGGGGGAGGGGGTGTCTGATGTTTGTATGGGGTGGGATGTCTGATGTTTGAATGGGGTTGGGTGTCTGATGTTTATATGGGGTTGGGGTGTCTGATGTTTGTATGGGGTTGGGTGTCTGATGTTTGTATGGGGTTGGGGTGTCTGATGTTTGTATGGGATTGGGTGTCTGATGTTTGAACTGGGTGGAGTGTCTGATGTTTGTATTGGGTGGGGTGTCTGATGTTTGTATGGGGTGGGGAGTGATGTTTGTATGGGGTGGAGTGTCTGATGTTTTTATTAGGTGGGGTGTCTGATGTTTTTATTGGGTGGAGTGGCTGATGTTTGTATGGGGTGGAGTGTCTGATGTTTGTATGGGGTGGGGTGTCTGATGTTTGAATGGGGTGGGATGTCCTGTTCCTTTTATTATGAAATGTGGTACTTTACCACTGTGATATTCAGATGCCCGCGTGTGTGTGTTATTAAATTCGTACGTGTGACAGAAAGTGTGTGTGTGTGTGATTAAATTCAAACGTGTGACAGAAAGTGTGTGGATGTGTGTGTGTGTGTGATTAAATTCGTACGTGTGATAGTATGTGTGTGTGATTAAATTCGAACGTGTGACAGAAAGTGTCTGTATGTGTGTATGTGCGTGATTAAATTCGTTCGTGTGATAGTAAGTGTGTGTGATTAAATTCGTTTGTGTGATAGTAAGTGTGTGTGATTAAATTCGTACGTGTGACAGAAAGTGTCTGTATGTGTGTATGTGTCTGATTAAATTCGTTCGTGTGATAGTAAGTGTGTGTGATTAAATTCGTTCGTGTGATAGTAAGTGTGTGTGATTAAATTCGTTCGTGTGATAGTAAGTGTGTGTGATTAAATTCGTACGTGTGACAGAAAGTGTGTGTATGTGTGTGTGTGTGTGATTTAATTCGTTCGTGTGATAGTAAGTGTGTGTGATTAAATTCGTACGTGTGACAGAAAGTGTCTGTATGTGTGTATGTGTGTGATTAAATTCGTTCGTGTGATAGTAAGTGTGTGTGATTAAATTCGTTCGTGTGATAGTAAGTGTGTGTGATTAAATTCGTACGTGTGACAGAAATTGTGTGTATGTGTGTGTGTGTGTGTGATTAAATTCGTTCGTGTGATAGTAAGTGTGTGCGATTAAACTCGTACGTGTGACAGAAAGTGTGTGTGTGTGTGTGTGTGTGTGTGATTAAATTCGTTCGTGTGATAGTAAGTGTGTGTGATTAAATTCGTTCGTGTGACAGAAAGTGTGTGTGTGATTAAATTCGTTCGTGTGATAGTAAGTGTGTTTGATTAAATTCGTACGTGTGACAGAAAGTGTGTGTATGTGTGTGTGTGTGTGTGATTAAATTCGTTCGTGTGATAGTAAGTGTGTGTGATTAAATTCGTTCGTGTGATAGTAAGTGTGTGTGATTAAATTCGTACGTGTGACAGTAAGTGTGTGAATGTGTGTATGTGTGTGATTAAATTCGTACGTGTGACAGTAAGTGTGTGTGTGTATATATACTGGGGTCGCTGTAATGAATCTGTTATGGTACTCGTCTCTCACAGTGACGAAAGGTAAACGGTGGACGGTCGAATCCCGCAAGTTTCAAGGGATCCCTGCTTTCATGGGAGGTAAGACTCCAGTGCCTGATTCCCAAGTTACCTCCAGTCGTTTCGACCAATAGTCTTGCCACTGATCCAAAGTAACTAGGAACAAATGAATGAGATTGATGACCAGCGCATTGACTCCCTCACTATAATCCTCATACAGCGCACATCACATTATTAAGAGAAAATCGTCTGATGTTGTGGTCAGCAGCACTTGCGATGGGCAATATCTGTGTGTATGTATATACAGTGGTGGCCAAAAGTTGAAGACCACCTAGTAAAAAAATTGATATTTCTGTACTACTAGAAATCGTTGCATAACCCGCTATTTAAGAGCACACTCAAAGCAATAATTGCAGTCCATTCCATCATCTTTACACTACAACATGTGGAGTCACAGACTGTCGCTGTATTCAGCAGCTTTTGGTCTTATCTCTGGAATTGATGTTCGCCAGAAAATGGACAAAACACAGACAGTTTCTGCCTTTCAAAAAGCTCAAATAGTTACCTCACGCGTTGAAGGGTACACAGAACGTGGCATTTCTGTGCCAATCGGCAGTAACAAGACGGCGGTTCCCGATGCCATCACCTAGTACCAATTGGACGGTAGTTTTACTGACCGAAAGAGAAGTGGTCGTCCTAGAAAAACAACCCCTAGAGACGACAGGGTAATTAAATCCATCGTTTCACACTCCAACAGTTTCATGTGAGAAGATACGATCTATTTTGTGTCTCAGAGGGCTGTGTCTCGCTGTCTCTTTAGATAATATTAAACATTCAGACAATCAAATACCCACCAAGCCAGATGAAGAGATAATATGAAACATACAACATACAGACAATCAAACACACACCAACCAGGTGAAGAGATAATATGATACATACAACACACATACAATCAAACACCCACCAAGACAGGTGAAGAGATAATATGAAACATACAACATACAGACAATCAAATACCCACCAAGCCAGGTGAAGAGATAATATGAAACATACAACATACAGGCAATCAAACACCCACCTAGCCAGGTGAAGAGATAATATGAAACATACAACATACAGACAATCAAACACCCACCTAGCCAGGTGAAGAGATAATATGAAACATACAACATACAGACAATCAAACACCCACCTAGCCAGGTGAAGAGATAATATGAAACATACAACATACAGACAATCAAACACCCACCTAGCCAGGTGAAGAGATAATATGAAACATACAACATACAGACAATCAAACACCCACCAAGCCAGGTGAAGAGATAATATGAAACATGCAACATACAGACAATCAAACACCCACCTAGCCAGGTGAAGAGATAATATGAAACATACAACATACAGACAATTAAACACCCACCAAGCCAGGTGAAGAGATAATATGAAACATGCAACATACAGACAATCAAACACCCACCTAGCCAGGTGAAGAGATAATATGAAACATACAACATACAGACAATTAAACACCCACCAAGCCAGGTGAAGAGATAATATGAAACATGCAACATACAGACAATCAAACACCCACCTAGCCAGGTGAAGAGATAATATGAAACATACAACATACAGACAATCAAACACCCACCTAGCCAGGTGAAGAGATAATATGAAACATGCAACATACAGACAATCAAACACCCACCTAGCCAGGTGAAGAGATAATATGAAACATACAACATACAGACAATCAAACACCCACCTAGCCAGGTGAAGAGATAAGATGAAACATACAACATACAGACAATCAAACACCCACCTAGCCAGGTGAAGAGATAAGATGAAACATACAACATACAGACAATCAAACACCCACCAAACCAGGTGATTTGGGCTGCAATATCACAGCCTGCAACTGCAAGTTTATATTTCTTGGACCATGAAACGACTATGAATGGTCAAAAGTAAATGGGACTGCTGAAGGACAAACTGTGGGTGCAGGTGGACATACATTCTTGCACGATGAGCATGCACGTTAGGGCACCATGCCACAGAGCGAATATCGTGCTTGAGTACCTTCAGTAGGTCTAGACAAAAACGTTGAGATGGCCCGGATATAGCCTGGACTTAAAGCCTATTGAACATGTGTGGGTCTATAGGAGTACATCAATAATAGAAATACGTGAACCGACAAGGAACCAGCCAGTGCCAAGAAGCTTGTCCAAGCTATTAAGAACCTTTTGATCCATATCATCTCAAACAGTTATTGCTAAGAACTTATCTTCAGCATGCCTCGACGCATTCAGTTATCAGGTGGGTACACACAGAGTACTAAATGACAGAAATTATACGAGACAAAAGGTGGACACACAGAGTACTAAATGACAGAAATTATACGAGACAAAGGGGGGACACACAGAGTACTAAATGACAGAAATTATACGAGACAAAAGGTGGACACACAGAGTACTAAATGACAGAAATTATACGAGACAAAGGGGGGACACACAGAGTACTAAATGACATAAATTATACGAGGCAAAGGGGGGACACACATAATTAAATGACAGAAATTATACGAGGCAAAAGGGGGACACACAGAGAGTACTAAATGACATAAATTATACGAGACAAAAGGTGGACACACAGAGTACTAAATGACAGAAATTATACGAGACAAAGGGTGCAACAAAAACTAACTTTGACACTCACGTATTTCAGTATTATTTTATTTTTGTAAATGGACAAATTGGTGTTGCTCTTAAACTTTTGGCCACGACTATAGATATATATGCGTGCATGTATGTATGTGTGTGTGTATGTATATTATCTACATACATACATATATATATATATATATATGAAACAGGTGGGCGACGGAAACAACAGGTCGCAGTGTATTTAGCGAAATGTCACAGTCAAAAAGTTACGATGACAAAAATAAACTACACATAAGAGATCAAAGTCTCATCTTTGAGTTCCGGGCAGGACATACCAGCGTCAATAGCCACTTGAACCGCATCAATCGTCAGCACCTGTCCTTGTGCAGACATTGCTCTCATCCTGATGAAACAGTTCGACATCTACTCATTGAGTGCAAGGACATAAGGAAACGATTCTTACAAACACTGCCAACAATTGCCAACACACTGTACGGAGCAGTGACACGACTGAAGAAAACCTGTATATGAATGGCATTGTGCTGCCAAGAGCAGGCTTGCTCAGCAGCTAATTGATAACAACAACAACAACAACAACATAGATATTTGGATTAGATAGATCGATAGATAGATAGATAGGCAGACAGACATATAGGGATGATAGTTGAACCATCCAACCGACCGACAGACTTACATCGATAAAGATAGTAAGATGCGTGGGGGAAAGAGAGAGAGAGAGAGAGAGAGAGAGAGAGAGTAAAACATGAAAAAAGGGCAGCAAATCAGATTCAGCAGTTTATAGACCAGTGAGTTTAACGAACATAGTCTGTAAATTGTTAGAAGTCAATAACCAAAGAAAACATTGTAATGCATTTAGACAACTTTAATCTAATCAGAAATAGTCAGCATGGGTTTACTAGGGGGGGGGGGGGGGAGATCGTGCTTAACAAATCTATTAGAATTCATGGAGGAGGTTACTAAAATGATACATAAAAGGGAGCCACTGGATATTTATCTAGATTTTGCAAAGGCCTTTGATAAAGTACCTCATCAAAGATTATTTCGAAAGTTAAAATCACGTGGAATAGTTGGGGAAGTTGCCAAATGGATTGAAAATTGGTTAACGGGAAGAAGGCAGAGGGTGGGCATAAATAAGGAGTACTCTGAGTGGTGTGAAGTGAAAAGTGGAGTGCCACAGGGCTAGGTTTTGGGACCAATATTGTTCTTGATATATATAAACTATTTGGACATTGATTTGGAAAATGCAATGTTAGGTATGATACAAAGAATGATTAAACATAGGAGCAATGAAGTGATTGTCAAATGTATAACGCATTAGTCAGACCTAGATTTTAGTACAGGTGTAGAGTCCTTATCTTAGAGAAGATATAAACAGGCAGGAAAGGATACAAAGAAGAGCAAGAAAGCTGATAGTGGGATTCCAGAATTACTATTATGAGGAATAATTGAGAAAAACCGGCCTACAGAGTCTAGAGAAGAATTCCAGGTGACAATATCTGTTAACAATATAATGAACGCTAAGGATAAATTAGACTATAACCTTAATTTTTTTTAAATACAACCACCTACAAGAACAAGAGGCCATAACTACGTATTAACTTACGAAACGTCCAGATTAGATATTAGGAAATATTTTTTTAAAGGGAGTTGTGAATGTTTGAAATGCCTAGCCACAGAAAGTAGTTTAGGCATGAACAATTAATGCATTTAAAAATGGATTGGATTCGCATAGCTTTTAGAGCAAGGAAATGTAAACGAAACTGACTGTAAACAGACTCTGCCCAGTATTCTAAACCAGTATAAACAACCTAAGTTAAGTTATTACAGATGTACTGACAGTTCAACAAGACAAGCATAGAACATAAAGTAAGATAGAGAGAAGAGAGAGAGAGAGAGAGAGAGAGAGGGGGGGGGGGGGTGATTCGAGTATGCAAATATATATATATACATACACACACATATACATACGAACACACACGTACATACATTCACGATGCAATTGCTAGCGCCATGCACAACTTTCTCTGATCGCTTTATTCAAGATATATGAATGTGCGCTGGTCCTGGTAGTGATACAAAAGTTCATTATGTGCTTTGGTGCAGGTCTCATACAAGAGGTCAGATATAGTGGGGACCAAATACTCAGGCTGTTGCCAAACAGGGACACGAATATGATAGATAGACAGCCAGACAGACAGACGGATACATAGACTGACAGACAGACATACAGGCAAGTAGATGGATGAGGGATATATAGAAAGAGTGATAGAGAGAGAGAGAGAGAGAGAGAGAGAGAGAGAGAGACGCTACATGTGGCAGATACACTTACAAAGACAGGCTAAGTTTAGAATCTATCTTGTCCGAAATCTTGCAGACAATGAGGCTAGAAAGGAAACCATGCCAGATTTCTGGTCTAGAATTAGCTAGCTGAACTGGCAAACAGGAACATGGCACATTAACCCGGCAATCATTGAACGAGACAAGATGCATAACGCCATGATACAGAAGCTGTTATCTAGATGGGATGAGGGCTGCAAAAATGGGCGAAGAAAGGGCAGAATATGTACAAACGTCTGGTCAAATTAGAGCCATGTGGGTAAAGAGAATGTCTGATACATTAGAGAGAGACAGACAAGTCATGCAAGTTGACAGTAGCCCAGTAACTGCGTGGAATGACAGACAGACAATTAATAGGTTGGTATTCGTAGGCTGACTGAAGGTCAGTCACAGAGTGGAGAGGTAGACAGATGTAGCAGAAGGTCAGCCACAGAGTGGAGAGGTAGACAGAGAGCTAGCAGAAGGTCAGTCACAGAGTGGAGAGGTAGACAGAGAGCTAGCAGAAGGTCAGTCACAGAGTGGAGAGGTAGACAGAGAGCTAGCAGAAGGTCAGTCACAGAGTGGATAGACAGACAAATAAGTCATAGAAAGCTGACAGAAGGTCAGTATCATAATAAGAAAGTGGACGAATTACGCTAAGACCAGATGTAATTTCACTTTTCTCGTACGTCAAGACTAGACGTAATTCCACCTGCCTCGTACGTAAAGACGTAATGAGCACCTTTCTCTATCCTCATTCATGTAGTATTTCCACCATTTTACTGGAGCACAGAGTAACGCCCTTAGTCGTAACACTGGTGCACAGGAAAGAGAACATGTGCCACAGGTGATATCACATAGGGACATAAGACTCTGTTCACTGTGAGACAGACACCTCAGGCATTCATTGGTTCAGAAAGACAAGCTAGTTTGTCTCCTCCAGACTCGGGATGGACACTAGATTAGACATATTTCACAAGGTCAGTTTTGGCAAAACATTAGAGCAGCGTGCCACACCTACTAAATCTCACAATATGAGTCATGGTCTCACAGGAAAGCCAGAAAACCACTCGTCGTGGATTGAACTGACAGCTCCTGTCTGATAGCAGCGATGGCCAGCACTTAGACATCATGAACTCTCTAACCTTGTACGATGTCCGCATCTAAAAACAGAACTAATGAAGCACAACAGAAGCCCAGCACTGACCAACAGGCACCAAACAAATGCTGGAGTATTGCAATATCTTCAAGGTATGGTCATCGATAATGATGGTGAAAGGTTTGCAGGTCGCCTCTGAGCCTTGTTAATATCAGCTATGGAGAAACAATTCACACACCCCCCCCCCCCCCCGCTCCATTGTCCAGAATGCGAGCTTTAATCCTTGATAATCTTGGTCTTCTACGCTTGTCACTGGATGGGTTTCTCCCCGCTGTTAAGAGAGTTATCTTCTTCGAGGGTCAACATGTTATCTACCATTGTTGATGTAAAAGTTATCTCATCTTGTTCGTGAGTGATCTTTTCATAAGGAGTATCTACCCTTGAAGGTCATCTATCCTTGAAGGTCATCTATCCTTGATGGCTATTTAACCTGAGGGATATATCACCTTGAGGGATATCTATCCTTGATGGCTATTTAACCTGAGGGATATATCACCTTGAGGGATATCTATCCTTGATGGCTATTTAACCTGAGGGATATATCACCTTGAGGGATATCTATCCTCGACGGCTATTTAACCTGAGGGATATATCACCTTGAGGGATATCTATCCTTGATGGTTATCTGATCCTGAGGGGTATATGTCCTTGGGCATTAACTGTCCTTGAGAGTTTATCCGTACTTAGGGATTAACTGTGTTTTAGGGTTTTCCATCCTTGGGAATTAATTGTCCTTGAGTTGAGAGTTTATCCGTACTTAGGGATTAACTGCGTTTGAGGGTTTTCCTTCTTTGGGAATTAACTGTCCTTGAGTTGAGAGTTTATCCGTACTTTGGGATTAACTGTGTTTGAGGGTTTTCCTTCTTTGGGAATTAACTGTCCTTGAGTTGAGAGTTTATCCGTACTTTGGGATTAACTGTGTTTGAGGGTTTTCCTTCCTTGGGAATTAACTGTCCTTGAGTTGAGAGTTTATCCGTACTAAGGGATTAACTGTGTTTGAGGGTTTTCCTTCCTTGGGAATTAACTGTCCTTGAGTTAAGTTTATCCGTACTTAGGGATTAACTGTGTTTGAGGGTTTTCCTTCCTTGGGAATTAACTGTCCTTGAGTTGAGAGTTTATCCGTACTTAGGGATTAACTGTCCTTGAGGGTTATATGTCCACGGGGATTAACTGTGGATTAATTAACTGCGTGATATATTTTTCAGGGTGAACGTTATCTATCCTTGATAATTTGCGTTGTTTATCCTAGAGGGTCGGAGAAATATAACCTCTAGATTGGGATAAATATATCCTCTAGATTGGGAGAAATATATCCTCTAGATTGGGAGAAATATATCCTCTAGATTGGGAGAAATATATAATCTAGATTGGGAGAAATATATCCATTAGATTGGGAGAAATATATCCTCTAGATTGGGAGAAACATATCCTCTAGATTGGGAGAAATATATCCTCTAGATTGGGAGAAATATATAATCTAGATTGGGAGAAATATATCCTCTAGATTGGGAGAAATATATCGTCTAGATTGGGCGAAATATATCCTCTAGGGTGTGAGAATTCGTTCTATCCTCTATGGTGTGAGAAATCTATCATCTTTTTATTCCGTGTCCAAGGCACTATGTGACACTTCATTCTTCCAGTATTCAGCCACGTGGTTTTCCCTGTCACTGGGACTCAGCAGTTCATCCATGCTACAAGTCTCTGGGAGGTTTGGGCAGATCATCAGATGTTCCTGGTCTTGTGCTACTCCACAACTGCATGTTTCATAATTCCTGCATCCCCATCTTTTCAGGTTTTTCCTACATCGTGATGCACCAGATCGAAGTCTATTTAGTGACTTCCATGTTTCGAATGGCAGGAGATGTCCAGGCTCATGTTCCTCCCGTAACTCGATCAAGGGTCATCTGGTTCCAACTTTCGATGCGTCGATTTCCTGGACTGGTCTGTAGGGGATGGGTTGACTGTAAGAAACGTCGTCTTGTCTTTAGTCTTGGGCGCCGCACCTGATATCCGAACATAAAGTGTCTTATGTCATTTACCTGTTTCTATCTCTGACGCGACAGTTCTTGGTATCTCTGATGGCGCTATGCCCATTGTAGGGTGCCTTTATTCAGTTGACGTAAGTTTTAGGCTTCCAGTAACCATTCGTCATCGACTATTTTTACACTCTAAAGTGACGTCAATCGCCTATTCTGCTAGATACATTTAATGAGGTTTGTGAGACGCCAGTCCTTTGTCATAGAGTATAGCTTAGGAAACAACTTCTGGTGGTTTATGGTGTCATATGCTGCGCTTAAGTCAATAAAAGTTACTCCAGTGATCTGTTTACGTTTGTACCCGTCCTAAATCAGTTGTGCCAGGTTAAGAATCTGGCCATAACATGATCGTCCAGGACTGATAGCTGCTTGCTCCCTGATGGGTTTCTTGTCTATGAGGGAGGGGGGGGGGCGATACGGTTCAGGATCATTCTTTCAAAGACTTTATACAGATGGTACAGCAGTGAAACCGGTCGGAAGTTCTTATGTTCTGATGAGGGGTTTTCCTGGTTTTAGCAGAGCAACCACATGGGATTTTCTCCAGATTTCAGGAATTTGCAAAGAACCGATGGTTGTGTTGGAAAGTACCAGCAGCTTTGTGATGGTTTCTGATCTAAAGTTTTTAATTTTCTCTGTCCTCGAGTCATCAGGGCCAGCTACTTTGTTGTTTTTCATTTGATGCATTGCATCATTTAGTTCTTGCAAGGGGAAAGGTATCGCCAATATGTCATTCTGTTGTTTACAATCTCGCTGGATACTGGTTTGCTCTGCTTTTTGAGTGGTTTTTCCGTTCAGTAGTAATTGGTGGGCTATTCGATTGGGTGTGGGCTATTTAATTGGGGGCGGGCTATTTGATTGGGGTGGGCTATTTGATTGGGGGTGGGCTATTTGATTAGGGGTGGGCTATTTGATTGAGGGTGGGCTATTTGATTAGGGGTGGGCTATTTGATTGGGGGTGGGCTATTTGGTTGGGGGTGGGCTATTTGGTTGGGGGTGGGCTATTCGATTGGGGTGGGCTATTTGATTGGGGGTGGGCTATTTGATTGGGGGTAGGCTATTTGATTGGGGTGATCTGTGTTATGGCTCCAAGAGCAATCGCCGCATCATTACTTAAGTTTTTAATGTTTCCAAGCGCGTCTACTGTTTTGTTTCATATCAAGGTCTTCCAGGCATACATATGTTAGTGAATAACAAAAGAGCCACGACATTAACAATGAATGAAATGGGTGAGGCCATGATAACTTTAAAGGAAAAGAAATCGCCCGAATAAGATGGGGTAACAACGAAATGCTGATGGGGTTTGGCCAAACAGCAAAGAGGAAGTTACTATCAGTCCTGAACCAAAGCTGGATAAGTGGAATTGTACCTCAGGCATGGAAAGATGCTGTACTTATACCAGTACCAAAGAAAGAAAAAGAACAGATCCAAATGGATACAGGCCTATCAGTCTACTGAGCTGTGTAGGTAAACTGATGGAGCGTATGATAAACACCAGACTGATGTGGCACCTGGAAGAAAAACAAATATTAATTCCACAGCAAGCAGGTTTTAGATAACACAGATCCACTGAGGACCAGATCACTCTCATAGCGCAGGAAATAGAGGATGCTTACCAAGAAAAAAAAGCATACAGTAGCGGTTTTGGTGGATCTAGAGAAGGCATTTGACAAATGTGGAAAGAGGGACAAAGTCAAGCTACGAAGAAGTGAAATATCTAAAAAAATGTACAGATGGATCAGCCTTACATACTTACTAAGTCGCTCCTCGTCTACCGTGAGGTGTAGAGGTTTGCCGAAGAGAACGCCACACTGCTCTATCCGCCGTCTTTTCCCTGGCCTCTTTCCAATCCAGCCCTCTATCACTTAGGGACTGTCGTATGTTGTCTTCCCAACGTACTTTGGAACGTCCTCGGGGTCTGCGTCCTGCTGCAGCATCTTTGAGGATGTCTTTGAATTTTACCCAAAGCATTTCCATATCTTCCTCAGATTCCTCTATCCTTTCTATTGCTATTGTTATGCGCCCTTGGTCCTTATTTCTCGCCTGTTCGTCGCCGTCGAGGTCAGTCCGGTTTTCTCTGTGTTTAGACTTGTAATCGTTGTTTTAAGACAAACAGGTGATTAGCATGTTGTGTCGTTGCATGGTGGAGGGGCTGCCTCCTTACAGCCTCCATGCCTGCCGATCCGTTTTTGTCCACGGCTGCTTATTTATTCGCAGCTAACCTCCAAATTAGGAGGCCTTTCAGTAATCCGCAACCCTGCTGACGCGCCTGGTAGGAGGTAGATGCCTCCCCCAGGATGGATCAGCCACTACCTCGAAAATAGAATAGCCAGAGTTCAAGTACAAGAGCAGATGAGCAAAAAAGGTGACATTGGAGCAAGGAGTACCCCAAGGGGGAGTACTGTCACCCACACTTTTCCTGGTGTATATAAACAACATCACAGAGAATATACCAAGAAGAGTCCACAGCTCCATGTTTGCAGACCATCTGGCTATGTGGACCTCTGGAAAAAAATCTCACCCTAGCAAACAATCGGATGCAGCAGGCCCTAAACATCGTTGGAGGAGTGGGCGAACTCATGGCTGGTCAAAATAAATGAAGAAAAAACAACATGTACGATATTCTCGCTTTCTAATAAACCACAGAACACCAAAATAAGTCTTAACGGCAAATATCTGCGACCAAACGACAACTTAAACTACTTGGGAGTCACATTTGATCGGCGCATGACATGGAAAAGTTAGATCGAGAGAAACCGAATGAGAGCCAGACAAAGAATCATGAGGAAACTTGCTGGCACAAGCTGGGGAGCAGACGAAAGAATACTAAAGAAACTGTACACTGGAAGAGTGAGACCAGCTCTCGAGTATGGCATTGCGGCATGGACAACAGCAGCAAAGGCGAACTTCGATAAAGTTAGCAAACTCCAAAACCAAGCCATGAGAGTTATAACATTAGGCATGAAGTCAACGCCAATTGTAGAACTTGAAAAGATTACAAATCTGCAATCCATGACCGACAGAAGAGACTGCAGAGCCCAGCAGCAAGCAGAGAAACTCAGAAGACTGACTGACCATCCAATGCATCAGAGACTAAATAGATTTGGAAATGGGAAACCAAAGCGGAGAAACTTACCAGAAATAGCCAAAGCAAAAATGAGCGAAGACCCTATGAATACCGTAACAACACCAAAGCCCATCCCTACTGTACGCAAACCCACAGGGAAGCAGCATGTATTCCGGAGGTCGTAGAAAATATACCAGGTATTGGAAACACTGAGGTACATAGCGGAAAACTACCCACGCATGGAGTGGACCCATGCATACACCGACGGTTCTGTAACAAACACTACACAAAATGGAGGGGCAGGGGTATTCCTGAGCCTACAAAATGGTAGAAAAATAACATTGTCAGTGGCAACTGGAAAATTCTCAAGCAATTTCAGAGCGGAGGCTGCAGTAGAAGCAATGCTCATAGGCGAAAGCAATGAAAGCCAGATGCCCTGGCCATGGTTACAGCACTAAAAAGCCAGAAAAATACTGAACTTAATAATTTAAGAGCAGTACTCTGTCAACTATGCCACCAGTCCACACCAAAAAAAGTAGTGGCACAGTGGGTTCCATCCCACTGTAACATCCAAGGCAACGAGGAGGCAGACAGACTGGCAAAAGAAGGTGCAAGACTACCACAACCAGATTCTAGTGTGATCTACGAAGAGTCCAAAAGGCTCATTAGGGCCAGATACATGACCAAATGGGAAACAGAACACACTGGCTACACAAACAAATGATGCCTACTACCAGCTGAACAGAAGAGAGCAGGTCGTGGTCTTTAGACTCCGCACAGGCCACAACAGACTGAGGTACTACTTATTAAATAAATTGAATATAGGTGGCACTGACGAATGCACCTGTGGCACGGGGAAAATTACCGCTGAATATCTGCTGCAAAATTGCCCGACGTACGAGGACCAGAGAAAGCACATGTGGCCATCACCAGCGGCAACACTAGACAAGCTCTATGGCAGTGTCGACAGCCTCAGGATGACAGCTGCTTTCTTCGAACACATTGAAGTTGACAGCATACGAAGAAGAAGAAGAAGAAGATATCAAGGTCTTCCACCAAGTGGCGCCATTTTTCTGTATGTAACTCTGATATGGCATGTAGTAGATCTTCCCAGCCGTGATGGTTTCATCGGAGAGAGGGTCACTTCCAAATAGTGCTTGGTAGTGTTCGTATAGCGGCTTTGATTCGTCGTTAAGGCCTGGAATATACTGAGATCTGCAACCTCTTGGTATGTGGTGTCTATAAATTCTTTTTACGAGTTTGACACAGGCCTCATATTTTGTGAGGGTTGGTTCTAATTTGTGCACCTCTTTGTCTAGGTCATAGGCGTGTGGGCCGCATTTGGCTCGTAGGAAGTTGAAGCGTCTTTTGAATGGTACGCTACCCAGCTTGACAACTGCCACTTTGTGCATTATATGGGCCTGCTTTGCGTCCATGGGTTCCTCTACAGATTTAACCACTTGGTGCATTATATGGGCCTGTTTTGCGTCAATGGGCTCTACAGATTTAACCACTTGGTGTTTTATCCTGTCCCTAACAAATATACTGTCCGGATTGAAACCTTTTCCCCATCTGCAGCTATTAAAAGATAGTGGCAATTTTGGGTTGTGCAAGACCTGCAGTCTATTCTGCTCTGCCCAGTTCTTCTCCATTAGCATCTAATTCCTTGTAGCTCCATGCAGTGATGTGACAGTTGAAGTCTCTCATGCAGTGCTGTGACAGTTGAAGTCTCCCATCCAGTGATGTGACAGTTGAAGTCTCCCATGCAGTGCTATGACAGTTGAAGTCTCCAATGCAGTGCTGTGACAGTTGAAGACTCCCATGAATATTTAGTTGCTTTGTGATCTGAAGTTGTCAGGCTCTTATGTCACTGTACATGATTGGGTTTGGATCGTGAGGATCTCTGTATCCTCTGGAATTTTGGCCCAATGACCGTATACACTGATCTCACTGTGCATGATTGGGTATGGATCGCGAGGATCTTTGTGTTTCGTCTGGTGGTTTGGCCCACTGAGTTTATATCTAGGTTTGGTGTGACACAAATAGCGCTGCCATATTGCTTATGTGGTATCTCTGCAACAAGCGTCATTCTGTCGATTTGTTGTCTTCTGTCAGTGATTGCGCGACGGGTCTCTTGGACCATTAGTACCATCAGACGTGTTACTCTGTTGGCGGAGAGTTCTTCGATATTGATTGAAATCAACATGAGACCTTTGTTTTACATGTCTGATTAGTGCCTAGATGTTCCCCATTTTTTTTTGTTTTTTGTTTGTTTAGATGTTTGCCTCACTAGTTTCTACTGGCGGAGGCGCGCCATTTTTCACCCCAGACCGTAGTCTATTGGGCGATATCAGGACGCATAAACCAGTGCTTGGGTGCATGTGTGCGTCTGTATGTACCTATGCTAGGTTTGTGTGCACTCAGAAGCTAGCCCAACCAAAGTGCAATGGAAGGGCTTTACCACGAAGGCGCGTGTGAAAGTTGTGCAAGAGTGTGACTGTAGGACAGAGTCAAATGAAACAGAGTGAGGTGAGAGAAGACAGAGGAGGAAGAGTGGCCCCCAGGGTGAGTTGCCCGAGATGTTCCCCATTTTTTGTTGTTGCTTAGATGTTTGCCTCACTAGTTTCTAGTGGCGGAGGCGCGCCATTTTCCACCCCAGACCGTAGTCAATTGGGCGATATCAGGACGCATAAACCAGTGCTTGGATGCATGTGTGTGTACCTATGCTAGGTTTGTGCGCCCTCAGAAGCTAGCCCAACCAAAGTGCAATGGAAGGGCTTTACCACGAGGGCGTGTGTGAAAGTTGTACTTTTTTT
Organism: Ariolimax columbianus; assembly: GCA_036924085.1. Lineage (NCBI taxonomy): Eukaryota > Metazoa > Mollusca > Gastropoda > Stylommatophora > Arionidae > Ariolimax > Ariolimax columbianus. Next base: position 3,012,716 of record JAVGWX010000003.1, read on the forward strand.
TTTGTTTTGAAAATTCTTTATTGCACATAATAAATTATTACAATTTTCAAATTTGAACAACAAATTTCAAATAAAATTTGTACATGATATGAGGTGAAATGAAATGATAATTTCCCATGAGATGAAACATGAGATAGTGGGAGTTACATTTTGTGAAGTGAGTGGTGACATCAATTTAAAATGATTTAAATTTTCAAGAAGTTAATGATGTGCATTTTTTTTTTTCTTTGAGATATTGGCAAAGGCAATATGCTTACACATGTATCCATACATACATATTCACTTATACCCGCATACCTATTTGTTTATACACACACATGCATATTCATTTATACACACTTACATATGTTTCTTTATACACACATATTCATTTATACACACACAAGCATATATTCATGTATTCACATACATAGAAAAAAAAAAAAGTACATGCATGTACATATACAAATTTCACACCCATGTATATAAGTACACACCCAGTACATATACACATACCTGCATACAGTCATGATAATACAGGTTTTAAATGCAAAAGTCTAAAGTCAGGAGAAATATGGGAGATGGTGGTTAATATAAGAGGGGAACCAGGAGATATCAATTGATATTATAAACATGAAGAGGTGGATTTACCCTTCTATTAGAGCTTAAACTTGATCAAATATTTGATCAAGGTCAGATGTTAAAAATCTACCCGTGAAGGTGAAAGCTATCTGCCTTTGATTTGTGCTACCTTTTCTTCATAATTTGTGAGAAGTAGCCTTGTTGATGTGATCTACTGTTGTTGGTGTTAGAGTTATCAACCATCGATAATGTAACAGTTATCTACCCTTGACAATGTAAGTTATCTGCCCATGATAATGTACGAGTGATGTTGCCTTGTTGGTGTGAGAGATCTACCAATAGCTGACGTGAGAGTTATCTGTCTGTCTTTGCTAATGTTACATAGCTAATCCTTGTTGACGTGAGAGTCTGAAATCGTTATCAGAGTGCCAGTCTTCAGTCCTCTCGTCTATGTGAATTAATTCCTTGTTGACGTGAGAGTCTGTAATCCTAGTGGAATCGAATGTACTCAACTTCCGGGTGACCTGACCGTCGTGTGGCGGACATTTGGGACTGTTGTCCTCAATCAATGCTTCCCAAAATGGTGGCTTGCGAACTGGGGCCTTGGAGCGAGCCCTCACTAGCCGGTCCCCGAATGGCGTCAGGAAAATGTACACCCAATTTTGTAGACGTTTACTCGATGGGTCTTGGCTTGGAACAATCTTTTTTAAAAAAATGATACACGCTACATTTGTCTGTTTAACAAGAAATGAAATTCTTTGCATGTACACGTCATTAATCGTCCACTCCTCAGCGCCTTGGGATTTTCAATAAATGATTATAGTGTGACAGTAACCATTAACATTTTTGTTAACATTCGTCAAAACACTAACAACTAGAACTGCTGTCATTAAATGACAATAGAGTCATACAAGTGGCTAGGCCTGTATTTGAACACATCCTAGTATACGTTTCAGTAGATAGAAAAAAGCAGAAGTCAATCGGGTACCGAGTCCTGCTGCAGTGGATTCATCCATCATTGAAAGGTTTGGGAGACACTGCGCTTTAGAGACGGACATACAAAAGTGAGGGGGGTGGGGAGGAAGAGAAAGAGAGATGGAAGGAGAGAGAGAGGGAGAGAGAGAGAAAGAGCAAAATAGAGGCAGAGAGCGAGAGAGTGAGTGAAGGAGGTGGCGGAGAAAGACGTTTTTGGAGAAGGACATGAAACCGGTCTGAGAAGCCAGGCACCTTTAGCATTGACTGACTTTCTCCCATTGTACGGCTTGTCAGCTTGTGCCAGTCTGACAGACAAGTGTTGCTAATGGCTTCCATTAAGGGCAGATCATCTCTGCATGTCGTCCACATGTCAGAATGACACCGCCAACATGTCAATATGGCATCGGCCACATGTCAGAATGGCATCGCCCACATGGCAACGTCGCATCGTCCACATGACAACGTCGCATTGTCCAAATGTCAGAATAGCATCGCCCACATGTCAGAATTACATCGCCCATATGTCAGAATTACATCGCCCATATATCAGAATTACATCGCCCATATGTCAGAATTACATCGCCCATATGTCAGAATTACATCGCCCATATGTCAGAATTACATCGCCCATATGTCAGAATTACATCGCCCATATGTCAGAATAGCATCGCCCATATGTCAGAATTACATCGCCCATATGTCAGAATAGCATCGCCCATATGTCAGAATTACATCGCCCATATGTCAGAATAGCATCGCCCATATGTCAGAATTACATCGCCCATATGTCAGAATAGCATCGCCCATATGTCAGAATTACATCGCCCATATGTCAGAATAGCATCGCCCATATGTCAGAATTACATCGCCCATATGTCAGAATTACATCGCCCATATGTCAGAATTACATCGCCCATATGTCAGAATTACATCGCCCATATGTCAGAATAGCATCGCCCATATGTCAGAATTACATCGCCCATATGTCAGAATTACATCGCCCATATGTCAGAATTACATCGCCCATATGTCAGAATTACATCGCCCATATGTCAGAATAGCATCGCTCATATGTCAGAATTACATCGCCCATATGTCAGAACTACATCGCCCATATGTCAGAATTACATCGCCCATATGTCAGAATTACATCGCCCATATGTCAGAATTACATCGCCCATATGTCAGAATTACATCGCCCATATGTCAGAATTACATCGCCCATATGTCAGAATTACATCGCCCATATGTCAGAATAGCATCGCCCATATGTCAGAATTACATCGCCCATATGTCAGAATAGCATCGCCCATATGTCAGAATTACATCGCCCATATGTCAGAATAGCATCGCCCATATGTCAGAATTACATCGCCCATATGTCAGAATAGCATCGCCCATATGTCAGAATTACATCGCCCATATGTCAGAATAGCATCGCCCATATGTCAGAATGACATCGCCCATATGTCAGAATTACATCGCCCATATGTCAGAATTACATCGCCCATATGTCAGAATTACATCGCCCATATGTCAGAATAGCATCGCCCATATGTCAGAATTACATCGCCCATATGTCAGAATTACATCGCCCATATGTCAGAATTACATCGCCCATATGTCAGAATTACATCGCCCATATGTCAGAATAGCATCGCCCATATGTCAGAATTACATCGCCCATATGTCAGAATTACATCGCCCATATGTCAGAATTACATCGCCCATATGTCAGAATTACATCGCCCATATGTCAGAATAGCATCGCCCATATGTCAGAATTACATCGCCCATATGTCAGAATTACATCGCCCATATGTCAGAATTACATCGCCCATATGTCAGAATTACATCGCCCATATGTCAGAATAGCATCGCCCATATGTCAGAATTACATCGCCCATATGTCAGAACTACATCGCCCATATGTCAGAATTACATCGCCCATATGTCAGAATTACATCGCCCATATGTCAGAATTACATCGCCCATATGTCAGAATTACATCGCCCATATGTCAGAATTACATCGCCCATATGTCAGAATAGCATCGCCCATATGTCAGAATGACATCGCCCATATGTCAGAATTACATCGCCCATATGTCAGAATTACATCGCCCATATGTCAGAATTACATCGCCCATATGTCAGAATAGCATCGCCCATATGTCAGAATTACATCGCCCATATGTCAGAATGACATCGCCCATATGTCAGAATGACATCGCCCATATGTGAGTCTAGAGTAATTAGAAAGCTTTACTTGTGCTGTAACTAATTGTTTCTTGGTCAGATCATGATATTCTCACGTGTCTCTCTCTCACTCATGTTCTCTCATACGCAAACTCTCTCACTCTTTCAGTATGGACTGAAGAAGAAGGAAGAAGCACAAGAGGAGGAGGCTGAACCCATGGCAGAGGGAAGAGTTGGACGCAAGAAGAAGACTCCAGCAGAACTGGCAGCGGAGGCCAGCAAAGACGAGTCAGACGATGAAGAGTTTTCAAGTAAATTCTCATCCTTGTGCTGCTGTTTGAATTTTGTGTGATCATGTGGCACTCACTGACTTCTATAATTAGCTTCTCCAGGTCATGTGATACTGACGTCTGTTATTAGCTTCTCGAGATCACGTGATACTGACTTCTTTTATTAGTTTCTCGAGATCACGTGATACTAACTTCTTTTATTAGCTTCTCGAGATCGTGTGATACTGACATATTATTAGCTATGTTAGATCATGTGACACTGACTTCTATTATAAGCTATGTTATATCATGTGACACTGACTTCTATTATTAGCTTCTCGAGAACATGTAACACTGACTTCTATTATTAGCTATCTGAGATCATGTGACACTGACATGTTATTAGCTATCTCAGATCACGTGTCACTGTCTTTTTTAAAATTAATAACTCCCTGTAGAGGTCTGACACTGGCTCTTATAAATGTTTCTCTGAAATGACACGAGCCCAGCCTCTTATTAGTTTCATGTAACAAATTGACACTGGCTTCTGGTGTAATCTCCTTTTGCCTGACTGGTCTGCTATTTCCAGTAGAATCTAACAATGTAACATGAATTTGTTACACCTGCCACCTGTAATGACAACACCTGACACCTGTAATGACAGCACCTGACACCTGTAATGACAACACTTGACACCTCTAATGACAACACCTGACACCTGTAATGACAACACCTGACACCTGTAATGACAGCACCTGCCACCTGTAATGACAACACCTGCCACCTGTAATGACAGCACCTGACACCTGTAATGACAGCACCTGACACCTGTAATGACAGCACCTGACACCTGTAATGACAACACTTGACACCTCTAATGACAACACCTGACACCTGTAATGACAGCACCTGTCACCTGAAATGACAACACATGTCACCTGTAATGACAACAACTGTCACCTGTAATGACAACACCTGACACCTGTCATGATCGCACCTGACACCTATAATGACAAAACCTGATACCTGTACAGCTGACATTCTCTCTATGTGAACTACCCAGTCCAGGTGACAGTTACTCCCCTGTTTGACAGATCCTACCTAGACAGTCAGCCGCTGTGACACACTTACTGACATCACCAGTAGCACCGTGATGACCTCCAGCTTATATTCGGTCACTATTACCACCATTTCACTACAAGTAACTACTTCATCAGTTATTTACATTTAATGAATTGGTTATTTATATTTAATGTGTTGCTCTGACTTGTCTACCACTACCACCACTACTACTACTACCAGTAAGACTCTGAATACATTGACTTCTACAGCCGTATAGCATACGTTTTTGGTCACTGAAGGAAGACGTATAAATTATGCGTGAACACATGTAAAAATTATGTGTGAACACATGTAAAAATTGTGTGTGTGGCGACATGTATAAATTGTGTGTGTCGGGGGACATGTAAAAATTGTGTGTCTGTGAAGACATGTATACATTATGTGTGTGTGAAGACATGTATAAATTGTGTGTGTGAGGGGATGTATAAATTGTGTGTGTGTGGGGACATGTATATATTGTGTGTGTGGGGACATGTATAAATTGTGTGTGTGTGTGTGGGGACATGTATAAATTGTGTGTGTGTGGGGACATGTATACATTGTGTGTGTGGAGACATGTATAAATTATGTGTGTATGAGGGCATGTATACATTGTGTGTGTGAGGGCATGTATACATTGTGTGTGAGGGCATGTATAAATTGTGTGTGTGAGGGCATGTATAAATTGTGTGTGTGAGGGCATGTACAAATTCTATTAGAGCAGTGTAAATTTTTGTTAGAAAGTAATATTTGGGTTAGAATTATAAAATTAGTTCTGATTATCAGAGATGTATTAGTTCTGATATTATCAGAGAGCTATTAGTTCTGATATTATCAGAGAGCTATTAGTTCTGATATTATCAGAGAGCTATTAGTTCTGATATTATCAGAGAGCTATTAGTTCTGATATTATCAGAGAGCTATTAGTTCTGATATTATCAGAGAGCTATTAGTTCTGATATTATCAGAGAGCTATTAGTTATGATATTATCAGAGAGCTATTAGTTCTGATATTATCAGAGAGCTATTAGTTCTGATATTATCAGAGAGCTATTAGTTCTGATATTATCAGAGAGCTATTAGTTATGATATTATCAGAGAGCTATTAGTTCTGATATTATCAGAGAGCTATTAGTTCTAATATTATCAGAGATATATTAGTTCTGGTATTATTAGAGATATATTAGTTCTGGTATTATTAGAGAGACTTTAGTTCTGGTATTATCTGAGAGACATTAGTTCTGGTATTATCAGAGAGACATTAGTTCTGGTATTATCAGAGAGACATTAGTTCTGGTATTATCAGAGATACATTAGTTCTGGTATTATCAGAGAGACATTAGTTCTGGTATTATCAGAGAGACATTAGTTCTGGTATTAACAGAGATACATTAGTTCTGGTATTATCAGAGAGACATTAGTTCTGGTATTATCAGAGAGACATTAGTTCTGGTATTATCAGAGATACTCTAGTTCTGGTATTATCAGAGAGACATTAGTTCTGGTATTATCAGAGAGACATTAGTTCTGGTAGGAATACATGAAATGTTATGTTCAAGTAATTGACAGAAATGAAAGTCACGTGACTGATGACTTGTAGCAGGTGTGACTGATGATCTTGTTGTTCTGATATGTTGGTGTGACGTGTGCCAGAAGTGACTCGTATTGTAATTCCTATCAACTGTCGTCGAGGATAGGGTAAGTGTTGAGCAGGAACTCAACAGGAGAATCTCAAACAGACCTCTGTCACTATCAGGAAACAGAAGAATCTCATACGGACCTCTCTCACTGTCAGGAAACAGGAGAATCTCATACAGACCTCTCTCACTGTCAGGAAACAGGAGAATCTCATACATACCTCTCTCAATGTCAGCGAGCAAACCTTCAACAGGTGATATATGATATGTCACAGAATGTTCAGTCAGCGAGCAAACCTTCAACATTGAGAGTATGATCTGCCACAAGTCAGGGAACACTGTCATGTACACAACGAATAATATCTCCTAATGGATACGTTTCATATATTCGGGATACGATGGTCGTGGAGTGATCTGTTAAGTCAGGACTATAACATGTTGGTCGTGAAGTGATCTGTTAAGTCAGGACTATGACATGTTGGTCGTGGAGTGATCTGTTAAGTCAGGAATATGATATGTTGGTCGTGGAATGATCTGTTAAGTCAGGACTATGATATGTTGGTCGTGGAATGATCTGTTAAGTCAGGACTGTATGTGTGTAAAAATGCCATACGGAATTAGCGGTATTTGATTGTGTATGTATGTTAATGTGTGTATGAATGTATGTATGTGTGTATGTGCCTACGTGTGTATATATGCGTGTATGTGTGTGATAGACTGAAGTGTACCGGGGGCTCAGAGTGATGTGTCAAGTCTGAGGCGTGTGGGTGTGATAGACTGAAGTGTACTGAGGTTGCAGTCTGAGGCGTGTGGGTGTGATAGACTGAAGTGTACTGGTGGCTCGGAGTGAGGTGTCCAGTGTGAGGCGTGTGGGTGTGATAGACTGAAGTGTACTGGGGGCTCAGAGTGAGGTTCCAGTCTGAGGCGTGTGGGTGTGATAGACTGAAGTGTACTGGGGGCTCGGAGTGAGGTGTCCAGTCTGAGGCGTGTGGGTGTGATAGACTGAAGTGTACTGGGGTCTCAGATTGAGGTGTCCAGTCTGAGGCGTGTGGGTGTGATAGACTGAAGTGTACTGGGGTCTCAGAGTGAGGTGTCCAGTCTGAGGCGTGTGGGTGTGATAGACTGAAGTGTACTGGGGGCTCGGAGTGAGGTGTCCAGTCTGAGGCGTGTGGGTGTGATAGACTGAAGTGTACTGGGTGCTCAGAGTGAGGTGTCCAGCCTGAGGCGTGTGGGTGTGATAGACTGAAGTCTACTGGGGGCTCAGAGTGAGGTGTCCAGTCTGAGGCGTGTGGGTGTGATAGACTGATGTGTACTGGGGGCTCGGAGCGAGGTGTCCAGTCTGAGGCGTGTGGGTGTGATAGACTGAAGTGAACTGGGGGCTCGGAGTGAGGTGGATGACTGACCAGGTGACAGCACATTTAGCGTGAACTACTGGAATACTGGATGTTATTGGATACCGTCTTGATGTAGGTGATATCATGGCATGCAGCATTTGATGGGAACACTGACCACGCCTGCTCATGACATCCATCTGTTTTGTATGTGATGTCAGCACATGACGTGTTTGACATTTGATCGTCGTCTATTGTACATATTGTAATGACATTTGTACACATCCTTGTTTACGCGCTTTGGTTTGCATTGTTAACTGTACTAACCTTTGACCTGTCATACCATTATGTGTGACATGACAGGCACATATTATGTAACCATCTCTTGTTTCATCATTCATTTTGATGACCTTGACATTGAGAGTAGACAATCAAATGTCAGGCCATGTTCAAGTACGGGACAGCATCTTAGCTCATCTCATGGCGCAACACATCTTCCGCCTGGCATGACACATACCTGTGCAACTTGTACCATCATGCATCGATGGCTGGCACCAACAGGAAGGCCAGCCAACCAGTTTTCTTAGGTTTTAGTTATACCTCTAGCCTCGATTGAAACGGGTCTTGTGACGACATTATCAGTAGCTTTATACAACAACAACAACTGATGAATTTGTGATATATCAGTGTCTCACAGGTACCAGACAGTTAGGTAGGATGTGCGTGCATTATCAGATGTCATAATGTTGGATTTGGGGATTGTCGCACGTTATAGACGCGACTTGTTGGAGATCACACGTGTCAGCGCGTGACTTGTTGGAGATCACACGTATCAGCGCGTGACTTGTTGGAGATCACATGTGTCAGCGCGTGACTTGTTGGAGATCACACGTGTCAGCGCGTGACTTGTTGGAGATCACACGTGTCAGCGCGTGACTTGTTGGAGAGCACATGATACCAGTGTGGGACCTGATGGAGACAACGCCAAAAATATAAAATAGACATGATGAAATATCTAACAGATTATGGTTGGTAACATCGGCACATCACTTGTCCACACCAGCGTTTTCATGTCTGTGTCCGTGTCCCGATGTCTGTGATCCGTGTTCCGATGTCTGTGTCCCGTGTCATCATGTCTGTGTCCCGTGTCACCATGTCTGTGTCCCGTGTCACCATGTCTGTGTCCCGTGTCACCATGTCTGTGTCCCGTGTTCCGATGTCTGTGTCCCGTGTCCCCCATGCCTGTGTCCCGTGTGCCCATGCCTGTGTCCCATGAAACCATGTCTGTGTCCCGTGTCCCCATGTATGTGTCCCGTGTCTCCATGTCTGTGTCCCGTATCCACATGTATGTTGGTGTGTCCCCGTGTCCCCATGTCTGTGTCCTGTGTACCAATGTCTGTGTCTTGTGACCCCATGTCTGTGTACCGTGTCCCCATGTCTGTGTTCTGTGTCCCCATGTCTGTGTGTCCCGTGTCCCCATGTCTGGATCTCGTGACCCCATGTCTGTATCCCGTGACCCCATGGTTGTGTCCCGCGTCCCCATGTCTATGGGTGTGTCCGCATGTCTGTTTCCCGTATCCCCATGTCTGTGTCCCGTATCCCCATGTCTTTGTCCCGTGACCCCATGTCTGTCTCCCGTGTCCCCATGTCTGTGTCTCGTGTCCTCATGTCTGTGGGTGTGTCCCCATGTCTGTGACCCAATCTATGTGTCCCGTGACCCCATCTCTGTGTCTCGTGTCCCCATGTCTGTGTCCCGTGTCCCCGTGTCTATGTCCCGTGACCCAATCTCTATGTCCCGTGTCCCCATGTCTGTGTCCCGTGTACCCATGTATATGTCCCGTGTACCCATGTCTATGTCCCGTGACCCCATCTATGTGTCCCGTGTCCCCGTACCTGTGCCCGTGTCCATCCACACATCGTCTCAGGAACACAGCAGCATCAACAAGACGAACAGCACAAAGAATAGGACCATGAATACTAGAACACAACCTGAGACAGGCCCAGACCATGTAGCGGAACAAGCACCCTGACCTTTGTTAACATTGAACTAGATTCACGAACCGTCACGTGGTCTGGGCCTGTTTAAGATATCCGCCTCAGCCAAGATATAACTGGCTTTATTACAAGAAACAACTCTCGGCCATCTATCGATTACATTCCACCATATGTCAGTCCCTGGTTTGTGTGACAATCATATACCTCTGTTCATCTCATTTCGGTTGTTGTGTCTGTCTCAGACTCCACTCCCAATAATTGAGCCTGTTTACGTTATAGCTTCTCTCTGCTCGGCTACAGCTTCTTTCTGCTCGGTTACAGCTTCTCTCTGCTCGGCTACAAATCAGCTTCTCTCTGCTCGGCTACATCATCTCTCTGCTCGGCTACAACTCAGCTTCTCTCTGCTCGGCTACAGCTTCTCTCTGCTCGGCTACAACTCAGCTTCTCTCTGCTGGGCTACAACTCAGCTTCTCTCTGCTCGGCTACAGCTTTTCTCTGCTCGGCTACAGCTTCTCTCTGCTCGGCTACAACTCAGCTTCTCTCTGCTCGGCTACAACTCAGCTTCTCTCTGCTGGGCTACAACTCAGCTTCTCTCTGCTGGGCTACAACTCAGCTTCTCTCTGCTCGGCTACAACTCAGCTTCTCTCTGCTCGGCTACAACTCAGCTTCTCTCTGCTGGGCTACAACTCAGCTTCTCTCTGCTGGGCTACAACTCAGCTTCTCTCTGCTCGGCTACATCTTCTCTCTGCTCGGCTAAAACTCAGATTTTCTCTGATCGGCTACAACTCAGCCTCTTAATCCAGTACAATCAGCACGTCCTAATGTCTGACCACCATTTGTACAAGATCATCCACCTCATCAGAGTCTATGATGAGTCTTTGGTCAACCTTCATTGTAGCAGGGATCCATTCTTCCTCATTGTTCGAGTTTAAACTGTTGTCAGCTGTTCGATATTCTTCTTTGATTACTAGTTCAACATGTGTCACCTGTCCACTCCTTCTCTCTAGCTGTGCCTTCCCTACTATCACCCACCTGTTCTTTCCCTCTATCTGTGCCATCCCTACTGTCACGTGTCCATCCCTTCTCTCTATCTGTGCCATCCCTACCGTCACGTGTCCATCCCTTTTCTCTATCTGTGCCATCCCTACTGTCACGTGTCCATCCCGTCTCTCTATTTGTGCCATCCCTACCGTGACGTGTCCATCCCGTCACGTGTCCATCTCTTCTCTCTACCTGTGCCATCCCTACCGTCACGTGTCCATCTCTTCTCTCTACCTGTGCCATCCCTACCGTCACGTGTCCATCTCTTCTCTCTACCTGTGCCATCCCTACCGTCACGTGTCTATCCCTTCTCTCTACCTGTGCCATCCCTACCGTCATGTGTCCATCCCTTCTCTCTACCTGTGCCATCCCTACCGTCACGTGTCCATCTCTTCTCTCTACCTGTGCCATCCCTACCGTCACGTGTCCATACCTTCTCTCTATCTGTGCCATCCCTACCGTCACGTGTCCATCCCTTCTCTCTACCTGTGCCATCCCTACCGTCACGTGTCCATCCCTTCTCTCTACCTGTGCCATCCCTACCGTCACGTGTCCATCTCTTCTCTCTACCTGTGCCATCCCTACCGTCACGTGTCCATCCCTTCTCTCTACCTGTGCCATCCCTTCCGTCACGTGTCCATCCCTTCTCTCTATCTGTGCCATCCCTACCGTCACGTGTCCATCCCTTCTCTCTATCTGTGCCATCCCTACCGTCACGTGTCCATCCCTTCTCTCTACCTGTGCCATCCCTACCGTCACGTGTCCATCTCTTCTCTCTACCTGTGCCATCCCTACCGTCACGTGTCCATCCCTTCTCTCTACCTGTGCCATCCCTTCCGTCACGTGTCCATCCCTTCTCTCTATCTGTGCCATCCCTACCGTCACGTGTCCATCCCTTCTCTCTACATGTGCTATCGATGTCTTCATTGTCCCTGTTGTCTGAGATCTGATGTGTGCGGTGTATCTGCTCAATGTGTACAACTTGCCAACCGTTGTAAGGTGTGTACCAGGACTAGTCGCGTGTCTGCACGATTTGATTGGCAGAAGTCGAACGAAGCACGCCATCTTGACCAGGCGTGTGGCACTAGCCTAGCCCAGGAGTTGTCATCTCACCACACTGAGAACGTACCAGTTTGAGGATACCCATCCCACAATCGTCCACTGGAAGGATTAAATCGGATCCGATACTGAACCTCAATAGATAACCATTGGATGGTGTAGTAATACAAGCAGTCTGTGCCCTATGTTAATATCACTGTTTTTTGTTAGTCGCCAGACCTCGGTTTCATCTCTTGCATGCTTATATTTTGGCATATTATTAAGTAGAAACTGCAATATTTGAAACAGAAAGTGTTGGTTGTATATATGTTTTGTGTATGGACAAGTTATTTATGTACGCTCAATGTACAAGCTGCTGGTCTACACAGACATGTAAGTATGTGTACTCGAGGATGGTTTATACAATAAAAGCTCATTTGGGAACCAGACAGATAATTGTTGTATATGTTTGAGTGGTACGTGTTCAACTAGCTTGTATGTGTCTGTGTATGGCTGACTGTGCGATCGTGTCTGTGTCTCTGTCTGTGTGTTTGTCTGCCAGTGTCTGTGGTTTTGTCTGCCAGTGTGTTTGTCTGCCAGTGTGTTTGTCTGCCAGTGTGTTTGTGTGCCAGTGTCTGTGGTTTTGTGTGTGTATGTCTGTCTGTGTGTGTTTATAAGTCTGGGTATGTTTCTCTCTGTCGTCTATCTGTGTAAGTTTGACAATGTCTGTCTCACAGTCTATCTGTCTGTGTGTCTTTTTCTTTGTCTGTATCTGTCTGTATGGACTTCTCCCTGTGTCTGTCTGCGTGGGATTTTCTCTGTATTTGTAAAGCTGTCTCTCTCTCTCTCTCTCTCGCTCTCTCTGTCTCTGCCTGACAGTATATGAGTGTTTATTTGCTCATTAAAATGCATTTGAATATTACCACACGTTGGCGACACATATAATTGCAACAATATGTATGTCTGGGCTGTGTAGTGTGAACATGTGTGTACATGTGAGATGTGTGTTGTGTAGTGTGAACATGTGTGTACATGTGTGTACATGTGAGATGTGTGTTGTGGTGTGTCTACGAGTCGAGGATGTTGAGTGTATTAAGACTAGTAGATCTGTTACAGACATAATCCTCTACCACTATTCTGTACTTCTAGCTTGTGATGGCAGACAGACTAGTGACGAACAAACTATTTTTGACAGACATACTGCTTGTGACTGACAGATTATCTTAGAGAGACAGACAATTTGTCTCAGGCTTCCAGTAACAGGCTACTGTGACAGCAGACATCCATTGACAAAACATGTTTGCGATGACGTAGTCCCAGATTTCAGTGGCTGGGACATTGATCCAGGACATGCCATCGGTGAAGAGTGTCACATGCATCAGTTTAGCTTTATCCAATCAGCTGTAAGGGCATGATATAAGAATCAATCTCTGACTGGATACATTGTTCTCTCTCTCTTTCTCTCTCGTTTTCTCTCTCTCTCTCTGTGTGTGTGTGTGTGTAGTATCTATCTGTCACTGTTCATTGTATCTATTTTACATTGATTCCTTTTCAGCTACCTCCCCACCCTGCCTGTATCCTCCTCTTGTGTGTATGAACACCTATATACCCCGATATGTTCACCCCTCCCCCCTGTGTATAGATATCTCATTCTCCGAAATGCCCCCCCCCCCCCTTGTATATTGATATCTCATTCTCCTACATGTAGTCCCTCCCCCCCCCCCTCTGTGTATATATATATACATCTCATTTTCCGACATGCCTCACCCCTCCCAGTGTATACTTATCTCATTCTCCGACATGCCCCCCTCCCTGTGTATAATTATCTCATTCTCCGACATGCCCCCCTCCCTGTGTATAATTATCTCATTCTCCGACATGCCCCCCTCCCTGTGTATAATTATCTCATTCTCCGACATGCCCCCCTCCCTGTGTATAATTATCTCATTCTCCGACATGCCCCCCTCCCTGTGTATAATTATCTCATTCTCCGACATGCCCCCCCCCTCCCTGTGTATAATTATCTCATTGTCCAATATCCCCCCCTCCCTGTGTATAATTATCTCATTCTCCGACATGCCCCCCCCTTCCCTGTCTATAATTATCTCATTCTCCGACATTTCCCCCCCCCCCCACCTCTGTGTATAATTATCTCATTCTCAGAAATCCCCCCCCCCTCCGTGTGTATAATTATCTAATTCTCTGACACCCCCCCTCTCCCCTGTGTATAATTATCTCATTCTCCGACATCCCCCCCCCCCCTGTGTATAATTATCTAATTCTCCGACATGCCCCCCTCCCTGTGTATAATTATCTCATTCTCCGACATCCCCCCCCCCTCCCTGTGTATAATTATCTTATTCTCCGACATGCCCCCCTCCCTGTGTATAATTATCTCATTCTCCGACATTCCCCCCCCCCCTCCCTGTGTATAATTATCTTATTCTCCGACATGCCCCTCTCCCTGTGTATAATTATCTCATTCTCCGACATCCCCCCCCCCTCCCTGTGTATAATTATCTTATTCTCCGACATGCCCCCCTCCCTGTGTATAATTATCTCATTCTCCGACATCCCCCCCCCCCCCCCCTCCCTGTGTATAATTATCTTATTCTCCGACATGCCCCCCTCCCTGTGTATAATTATCTCATTCTCCGACATTCCCCCCCCCCTCCCTGTGTATAATTATCTTATTCTCCGACATGCCCCCCTCCCTGTGTATAATTATCTCATTCTCCGACATCCCCCCCCCCCTCCCTGTGTATAATAATCTTATTCTCCGACATGCCCCCCTCCCTGTGTATAATTATCTCATTCTCCGACATTCCCCCCCCCCCCCCTCCCTGTGTATAATTATCTTATTCTCCGACATGCCCCCCTCCCTGTGTATAATTATCTCATTCTCCGACATTCCCCCCCCCCCTCCCTGTGTATAATTATCTTATTCTCCGACATGCCCCCCTCCCTGTGTATAATTATCTTATTCTCCGACATGCCCCCCTCCCTGTGTATAATTATATCATTCTCAGATATGCCCCACTCCCTCCTCTGGCTAGATATCTTATTCTCCTAAATACCCCTTTTCTCATTCTCCTAAATACCCCTTTCCCTCAATCTCCTAAATATCTCATTCCCTCATTTAATTAAATGCCCGCTTTTCCTCATTCTCTTAAATACCTACCCCTCCCCCATTCTCCTTCATCCCCCCTTCTGTATATCTAATTCTTGTACATGGTTCCCTCCGCCCGCCCCCTCGCAACCTCCATATGACTGAACTGGCTGTCGCCGATCTTGTTGTTCCTGGCAAGTATAAATGACAGACCGACCAGCTAGGTACCCCACCCACCCACCTACCTACTGGCTGTTGCAGCGACCCTACTTTCGTGTAAACGTGCTAGCCTGCTAATGTCCGGGCATCTGTCCGTTATGTTTGAGATGGTCTGTTGGGACATTGGCTCTGTGGGTGTTGGTTGTGCGGGTGTTGGTTGTGCGGGTGTTGGTTGTGTGGGTGTTGGCTCTGTGGGTGTTGGTTGTGTGGGTGTTGGTTGTGTGGGTGTTGGCTCTGTGGGTGTTGGTTGTGCGGGTGTTGGTTGTGTGGGTGTTGGTTGTGTGGGTGTTGGCTCTGTGGGTGTTGGTTGTGTGGGTGTTGGTTGTGTGGGTGTTGGTTGTGTGGGTGTTGGCTCTGTGGGTGTTGGTTGTGCGGGTGTTGGTTGTGTGGGTGTTGGTTGTGTGGGTGTTGGCTCTGTGGGTGTTGGTTGTGTGGGTGTTGGTTGTGTGGGTGTTGGTTGTGTGGGTGTTGGCTCTGTGGGTGTTGGTTGTGCGGGTGTTGGTTGTGTGGGTGTTGGTCGTCTGAGTGTTGGCTCTGTGGGTGTTGGCTCTGTGGGTGTTGGTTGTGTGGGTGTTGGTTGTGTGGGTGTTGGTTGTGTGGGTGTTGGTCGTGTGAGTGTTGGCTCTGTGGGTGTTGGTTGTGTGGGTGTTGGTTGTGTGGGTGTTGGCTCTGTGGGTGTTGGTTGTGTGGGTGTTGGTTTTGCGGGTGTTGGTTGTGTGAGTGTTGGTTGTGTGGGTGTTAGTTGTGTTGGTGTCGTGTGCGTGTTGGTTGTGTGGGTATTGGTTGTGTTGGTGTCGTGTGCGTATTGGTTGTGTGGGTGTTAGTTGTGTGGGTGTTGGTTGTGTTGGTGTCGTGTGAGTGTTGGCTCTGTGGGTGTTGGTTGTGTGGGTGTTGGTTGTGTGGGTGTTAGTTGTGTGTGTGTTGGTTGTGTGGGTGTTGGTTGTGTGGGTGTTAGTTGTGTGGGTGTTGGTGTCGTGTGAGTGTTGGCTCTGTGGGTGTTGGTTGTGTGCGTGTTGGTTGTGTAGGTATTGGTTGTGTTGGTGTCGTGTGCGTGTTGGTTGTGTGGGTGTTAGTTGTGTGGGTATTACTTCTGTAGGTCTGTGGGTGTTGATTGTGCGGGTGTTGGTTGTGTGAGTGTTGGTTGTGTGTGTATTACTTCTGTAGGTCTGTGGGTGTTGGTTGTGTGGGTGTTACGTCTGTAGGTCTCTGGGTGTTGGTTGTGTGAGTGTTGATTGTGTGGATGTTGGTTGTGTGGGTGTTGGTTTTGTGCGTGTTGGTTGTGTGGGTGTTGGTTGTGTAGGTGTTGGTTCTGTGCGAGTTGGTTCTGTGTGTGTTGGTTGTGTAGGAGTTGGTTGTGGGGGTATTGGTTGTGTGGGTGTTGGTTGTGTGGGTGTTAGTTGTATGGGTGTTTGTTGTGTGCGTGTTGGTTGTGTGGGTGTTGGTTGTGCGCGTTTTGGTTGTGTAGGTATTGGTTGTGTGGGTGTTGGTAGTGTGGGTCTAGGATTGCTTTATGGATCTGTATGTATTTTTCCGAATACGATCAATTCAACATCCCACACAACTGTGCTAGCTAAGGTAACAACGTCCCACACACCTGTACTAACCAAGGTAACAACGTCCCACACACCTGTACTAACCAAGGTAACAACGTCCCACACACTTGTACTAGCAAAGGTAACAACGTCCCACACACCAGCATTTGCCAAGGTAACAACGTTCCACACACCTGTACTAGCCAAGGTAACAACGTGCCACACCTGTACTAGCAAATGTAACAACGTCCCACACCTGTATTAGCCAAGGTAAAAATGTCCCACACGCCTGTACTAGCCAAGGTAACAACGTCACACACACCTGTACTCTAGCTAAGGTAACAATGTCCCACACACCTGTACCAGCCAACGTAACAAAGTTCCACAAACGTGTACTAGCCAAAATTTCCATCTGGAATCAAGACCTCATATTTATAGAAATAATATCCTTGTTTTCAGACTTCTATTTGCGTAGGGACGTCTTGTTCATGCATTTCTTTGGGAGAGAGTTGTAGTGTTAGTACTCTCATGTTGGGAGTGGTGGGCCAGTGTGAGAGTTGTAGTGTTAGTACTCTCATGTTGGGAGTGGTGGGCCAGTGTGAGAGTTGTAGTGTTAGTACTCTCATGTTGGGAGTGGTGGGCCAGTGTGAGAGAGAGTTGTAGTGTTATGGGCGTGGTGGGCCAGTGTGAGAGAGAGTTGTAGTGTTAGTACTCTCATGTTGGGAGTGGCGGGCCAGTGTAAGAGGAGTTGTAGTGTTAGTACTCTCATGTTGTGATTGAACCAGTATGTGTCAGTTTTGTTTATCCTTGTTATCTGTGGGCCAGTGTGGGCCTGACAAAACCCCAGTGAAGCTGCTAGAAACCATTGTGGTCTGTTCTCCTGTTTTCCAGAATTCCCCGCCAATTTGAGCGAGTTGTCCACCAAAGTCAGTGAATTACCGGCCAAATTGGCACAAGGCGTAGGGGAGGTCACTCAGAAATGTGTCATGCAATAAGACAGCATGTAAGTTGTGTGCCCTTAGCTACCATTTGTTTGTCAAACCCACCCGCGCCTCAAGTCTGTTGTTCTGTGTTGTTGGCCTGTTCCCTTGAGATGTTGCATGATCAACTCCCCTTCACAACCGTTGAATCACTCCCCAGTGTGGTTACTTTGTAGATGTGCTAGTTTTAGCTATTGCTGGCTGTTGTATATGTCAACAGGTAGGTTACTGTCAGATCTTTAGCTGTGCTGCTCTCTCCTTGCCTCGCTGTTCGGTGTTTGTCAGTCTGGTCAATTCATTCACATACTGACAGGCTGTCGTTCTATGACACACTTAACTGTCACTTGTGACAAGACTGTCAGGATAAGTGATAGGCACATGTCTGCATAATGATTGACAGATCAAATGATAGTAGTAACGGACATGAGTGGCGAGTGAGTGTGCTAACAGAATTGAGTCATGGGTGAGTGTCCTGACAGACATACGTCTGTGTGGTGACAGACATGAGTGGTGAGTGTGCGTTGTGACAGACATGAGTGGTAGGTATGTGTGCTGACAGACATGAGTGGTGGGTGTGTGGACTGACAGACATGAGTGGTGAATGTGTGTGGTAACAGACGTGAGGGGTAGGTGTGTGTTGGCTGACAGACATGAGTGGTGGGTGTGTGTGCTAGCAAACACGAGTGGCGAGTGTGTGTGTTGACAGATATGAGTGGTGATTGTGTGTGGTGACAGACATGAGTGGTGAGTGTTTATGGTGACAGACATGAGTGGGGAGTGTGTGGGCTGACAGACATGAGTGGTGGGTGTGTGTGCTGACAGACATGAGTGGTAGTTGTGTGACCTGACAGACATGAGTGGTGAGTGTGTGTGCTGACAGACATGAATGGTAGTTGTGTGACCTGACAGACATGAGTGGTGAGTGTGTGTGCTGACAGACATGAATGGTTAGTTTTTTGATAGACATGAGTGGTGAGTGTGTGTTGTGACAGACATGAGTAGTAAGTGTGTACTGACAAAAATGAGGGGTGGGTGTGTGTGTTGACAAACATGAGTGGTGGGTTTGTGTGCTCACAGACATGAGTGGTGAGTGTGTATGCTGGCAGACACGAGTAGTTGTTTTTCCTGACAGACATGCGTTGTAAGTGTGTGCTGACAGACATGAATGGTGAGTGTATTTGCTGACAGACATGAGTAGTGAGTGTGTGTTGTGACAAACATGAGTGGTGAGTGTGTGCTGACAGATATAAGTGGTGAGTGTGTATGCTGACAGACATGAGTGGTGGGTGTGTATGCTGACAGACATGAGTGGTTGATGTGTGTGCTGACAGACATGAATGGTGAGTGTGTGTGCTGACAGACATGAATGGTGAGTTTTTCTGTAGACATGAGTGGTGAAAGTGTGTTGTGACAGACATGAGTGGTGAGTGTGTGTTGTGACAGACATGAGTGGTGAGTGTGTGTTGTGACAGACATGAGTGGTGAGTGTGTGCTGACAGACATGAGTGGTGAGTGTGTGTTGTGACAGACATGAGTGGTGAGTGTGTGTTGTGACAGACATGAGTGGTGAGTGTGTGTTGTGACAGACATGAGTGGTGAGTGTGTGTTGTGACAGACATGAGTGGTGAGTGTGTGTTGTGACAGACATGAGTGGTGAGTGTGTGTTGTGACAGACATGAGTGGTGAGTGTGTGTTGTGACAGACATGAGTGGTGAGTGTGTGTTGTGACAGACATGAGTGGTGAGTGTGTGTGCTGACAAACATAAGTGGTGAGTGTGTGTGCTGACAAACATAAGTGGTGAGTGTGTGTGGGGACAGAAAAGAGTGGTGAGTGTGTGTTGTGACAGACATAAGTGGTGAGTGTGTGTTGTGACAGACATGAGTGGTGAGTATGTGTGGGGACAGAAAAGAGTGGTGAGTGTCCAGACAGACATGAGTGGTAAGTGTGTGTGCTGACAAACATGAGTGGTGAGTGTGTGTGCTGACAAACATAAGTGGTGAGTGTGTGTGCTGACAGACATGAATTGTATGAGTGTGTTCTGACAGACATGAGTGGTGAGTGTGTATGCTGGCATGCATCAGTGGTAGTTGTGTGTCCTGACATACATGAGTGGTGGGTGTGTGTGCTGACAGACATGAGTGGTGAGTGTCCAGACAGACATGAATGGTGAGTGTGTGTGCTGACAAACATGGGTGGTCGGTGTGTGTACTGACAGACATAGGTAGTGAGTATGTAGACTGACAGGCATGAGTCGTGAGTGTGCTGACATAGGTAGTGTGTTTTCTGACAGACATTAGTGATGAGTGTCCCGACAGACAGGAGTGGTGAGTGTGTGTGCTGACAGACATTATTGGTGGATGTGTGCTGAGAAATATGAATGGTGTGTGCTGACATCGGCTGTAAGTAAGTGATAGACATGAGTGATGTGTGTGTGCTAACGGACGTGAGTTGTGAGTGTGTAGACAGACATGACTAGTGGGTTTTCTGACATTAGTGGTGAGTGTTTGTGCTGACTGACATAAGTGGTGAGTGTGCTGTCATGAGTGGTGAGTGTACTGACTGACATAAGTGGTGAGTGTGATGTCATGAGGGGTGAGTGTACTCACAGACATGAATATTGAGTGTGTATGCTGTCGGACATGGTGTGGTGAGTTTGCTGACTTGAGTTGGGAGTGTGCTGACTGGAGTGGTGAGTGTGCTGTCATGAGTGGTGAGTGTTTGTGCTGACTGACATAAGTGGTGAGTGTGCTGTCATGAGGGGTGAGTGTACTCATAGACATGAATGGTGAATGTGTATGCTGTCGGACATGAGTAGTGAGTGTGCTGACTTGAGTTGTGAGTGGGCTGACTGGAGTGGTGACTGCTGACTGGAGTGGTGAGTGTGCTGACTGGAGTGGTGACTGCTGACTGGAGTGGTGAGTGTGCTGACTGGAGTGGTGACTGCTTACTGGAGTGGTGAGTGTGCTGACTGGAGTGGTGACTGTGCTGACTGGAGTGGTGAGTGTGCTAACTGGAGTGGTGAGTGTGCTGACTGGAGTGGTGACTGGGCTGACTGGAGTGGTGACTGTGCTGACTGGAGTGGTGAGTGTGCTGACTGGAGTGGTGACTGATCTGACTGGAGTGGTGAGTGTGCTGACTGGAGTGGTGAGTGTGCTGACTGGAGTGGTGAGTGTGCTGACTTGAGTGGTGAGTGTGCTGACTGGAGTGGTGAGTGTGCTGACTTGATTGGTGAGTGTGCTGACTGGAGTGGTGAGTGTGCTGACTGGAGTGGTGACTGCTGACTGGAGTGGTGAGTGTGCTGACTGGAGTGGTGACTGCTGACTGGAGTGGTGTTACTGTCGGCCAGTAACTGTGTACATATGATATTTTATTATGCTAATTTAGGAGTCAGCTCACAGCGCATGTCTGTTCGATGTCAGCGTCCGTCACTTCTTCAACATATATTTGGAAAGGGAATGCCAGATTTATGGTTAAATGTTCACATGAGTCTCATCCTGTCTTCATCTTGTGAGGTGCTTCTTCTCGGCAACAAAATCCTTCTGCATCCTCCACCCCCGTATTAGTTGAGTCAGCTTAACACATGATTACATTCCAACCCGCATTAGTTGAGTCAGCTTAACACATGATTACATTCCAAACAGTTCGGTTTGGCAGATGTTCAGGACTGAAGAAAATATTGGAGACATTGACTGGACCACATTTTGAACATTGACTGCACTACACTGTAGACATTGACTGGACCATATTTTGAACATTGACTGGACTACACTGTAGACAATGATTGATCCACATTTTGAACATTGAATTGACTACATTTTGAACATTGACTGGACCATATTTTGAACATTGACTGGACCATATTTTGAACATTGACTGGACCATATTTTGAATATTGAATTGACCATACTGTAGAGATTGACTTAACCTCACTGTAGACATTGACTTGACCACATTGTAGACATTGACTTAACTTCACTGTAGACATTGACTTGACCACATTGTAGACATTGACTTAACCTCACTGTAGACATTGACTTACCCCACTGTAGACATTGACTTAACCTCACTGTAGACATTAACTTAACCTCACTGTAGACATTGACTTAACCTCACTGTGGACATTGACTGGACCACACTGTAGACATTGACTGGATCACATTTTGAACATTCACTGGAACACACTGTAGACATTGTCTGGACCACATTTTGAACATTCACTGGAACACACTGTAGACATTGTCTGGACCACATTTTGAACATTCACTGGAACACACTGTAGACATTGTCTGGACCACATTTTGAACATTCACTGGAACACACTGTAGACATTGTCTGGACCACATTTTGAACATTCACTGGAACACACTGTAGACATTGACTGGACCACATTTTGAACATTCACTGGAACACACTGTAGACATTGTCTGGACCACATTTTGAACATTCACTGGAACACACTGTATACATTGACTGGACCACATTTTGAACATTCACTGGAACACACTGTATACATTGTCTGGACCACATTTTGAACATTCACTGGAACACACTGTAGACATTGTCTGGACCACATTTTGAACATTCACTGGAACACACTGTAGACATTGTCTGGACCACATTTTGAACATTCACTGGAACACACTGTAGACATTGACTGGACCACATTTTGAACATTCACTAGAACACACTGTAGACATTGTCTGGACCACATTTTGAACATTCACTGGAACACACTGTATACATTGACTGGACCACATTTTGAACATTCACTGGAACACACTGTAGACATTGACTGGACCACATTTTGAACATTCTCTGGAACACACTGTAGACATTGACTGGACCACACTGTATACATGAACATGAACAAGCCTGACCGACAGTGACAAACAGCCCCTGTCTCATGTGCATACTCTTATGTAAGTCGATGATGGACGAGTATCTGTGCTCTGGACAGGCGGTAAAAATCTGCTCTGTCAACTCGGCCATAGAGGATGGGAACCATCTTGCAGTGCTAGTGTGTCTTAGAGTTAGCCAGCGACAATCTGGGACAGTTAACAAAGTAATTGATAAACAGCATCAATCTTGGTGTCGGCATGGCACACCAGGATGATATCTGATTAAAGCCCGGATATAAACTCTGACCACTGGACTAGTGAATACTTGAGATTAACATCCTCCCCTGTAGCATTCATCGACTGTTAGTCTTCTTTTCAAAGTCTCTAGGAGGAAGGCCACGCTTGGTTGGAGAGAAGTAGGATAGAAGATCTTGGTTGGTGGTAGAGAAGTAGGATAGAAGATCTTGGTTGGTTGGAGAGAAGTAGGATAGAAGATCTTGGTTGGTGGTAGAGAAGTAGGATAGAAGATCTTGGTTGGTGTGAGAGAAGTAGGATAGAAGATCTTGGTTGGTGTGAGAGAAGTAGGATAGAAGATCTTGGTTGGTGTGAGAGAAGTAGGATAGAAGATCTTGGTTGGTGTGAAAGAAGTAGGATAGAAGATCTTGGTTGGTGTGAGAGAAGTAGGATAGAAGATCTTGGTTGGTGTGAGAGAAGTAGGATAGAAGATCTTGGTTGGTGTGAGAGAAGTAGGATAGAAGATCTTGGTTGGTGTGAGAGAAGTAGGATAGAAGATCTTGGTTGGTGTGAGAGAAGTTGGATAGAAGATCTTGGTTGGTGGGAGAGAAGTAGGATAGAAGATCTTGGTTGGTGTGAGAGAAGTAGGATAGAAGATCTTGGTTGGTGTGAGAGAAGTTGGATAGAAGATCTTGGTTGGTGGGAGAGAAGTAGGATAGAAGATCTTGGTTGGTGTGAGAGAAGTTGGATAGAAGATCTTGGTTGGTGTGAGAGAAGTAGGATAGAAGATCTTGGTTGGTGTGAGAGAAGTAGGATAGAAGATCTTGGTTGGTGTGAGAGAAGTAGGATAGAAGATCTTGGTTGGTGTGAGAGAAGTAGGATAGAAGATCTTGGTTGGTGTGAGAGAAGTAGGATAGAAGATCTTGGTTGGTGTGAGAGAAGTTGGATAGAAGATCTTGGTTGGTGGGAGAGAAGTAGGATAGAAGATCTTGGTTGGTGTGAGAGAAGTAGGATAGAAGATCTTGGTTGGTGTGAGAGAAGTTGGATAGAAGATCTTGGTTGGTGGGAGAGAAGTAGGATAGAAGATCTTGGTTGGTGTGAGAGAAGTAGGATAGAAGATCTTGGTTGGTGGGAGAGAAGTAGGATAGAAGATCTTGGTTGGTGGGAGAGAAGTAGGATAGAAGATCTTGGATGGTGGGAGAGAAGTAGGATAGAAGATCTTGGATGGTGGTAGAGAAGTAGGATAGAAGATCATGGTTGGTGGGAGAGAAGTAGGATAGAAGATCTTGGATGGTGGGAGAGAAGTAGGATAGAAGATCTTGGATGGTGGTAGAGAAGTAGGATAGAAGATCATGGTTGGTGGGAGAGAAGTAGGATAGAAGATCTTGGATGGTGGGAGAGAAGTAGGATAGAAGATCTTGGATGGTGGTAGAGAAGTAGGATAGAAGATCATGGTTGGTGGGAGAGAAGTAGGATAGAAGATCTTGGTTGGTGGGAGAGAAGTAGGATAGAAGATCTTAGTTGGTGGGAGAGAAGTGAGATAGAAGATCTTGGTTCGTGGGAGAGAAGTAAATCAAAAGAAAAAAATGTAATGCATGTTTAGATGTTTAATAGTCAGCATTGTTTTACTATAGTGAGATGTTGCTTAACAAATCTATTATAATTCATGGAGGAGGTTACTAAAATGATAGACAAAGAGGAGCCAGTGGATGTTATTTATCTAGATTTTGCAAAGGCCTTTGATAGAGTACAACATCAAAGATTATTTAGAAAGTTAAATTCACATGGAATAGGTGGGGAAGTTGCCAAATGGATTGAAAATTGGTTAACAGAAAGAAGACAGAGGGTGGAAATAAATAAGGAGTACTCTGAGTGGAGTGAAGTGAAAAGTGGTGTGCCACAGGGCACATTTTTGGGTTCAATTTTGTTCCTGGTATATATAAATGATTTAGACATTGGTATCTGATCCATGATTACAAAATTTGCGGACGACACAAAACTATGCAGTAGTGTCTCACCTAAAGCAGAAGTGGATATATTGAGGTCGGATTTAGATACAATTCGAGAATGGTCTGCGAGCTGGCAAAAGTAGTTTAATGTAGATACATGTACAGTCATCAACATGGGTAGATCCAATATGGAACATAATTAGAGAATGGGTGAGAACAATATTAGAAAGATAGATAAGGAAAGGGACCTAGGGGTTATAATAGATCATACATGAAAGGTGAGTGAGCAAGTCCAGGTATCAGTGAAAAAGGCAAATGCAATGTTAGGTATGATAAAAAGAAATATTAAACATAGGAGCAAGGAAGTGATAGTCAAACTGTATAAAGCTTTAGTTAGACCTAGATTGGAATAATGTGTGCAGGTGTGGAGTCCTTATCATAGAGGGGACATAAACATGCTGGAAACGATACACAAAAGAGAAGCAAAGCTGATAGTGGGATTTCAGAATTACGGTTATGAGGAAAGACTCAGAAAAGCCGGCCTATAGTGTCTAGAAAAGAGAAGAATTGGAGGTGACAATACAGGTTTATAAGATAATCAAAGGAACGGATACATTAGACTATAACCAAGTTTTTTTCAAAATACAACCATGTACAAGAACAAGAGGGCAAAGATAAAAATTAACTAAAGAAAGGTCCAGATTAGATATTAGGAAAAAGAAAGGTCCAGATTAGATATTAGGAAAAAGAAAGGTCCAGTTTAGATATTAGGAAATATTTTTTTAGTCAGAGACTGGTGAATGCTTCGAATACATTGCCACACGAAGTATTGGGGGCAGGGACAATTAATGTGTTTAAGAATAGATTGTATTCACATATCTTTTAGAGCAATTAAATGTAAATGAAACTGGCTGTATACAGACTCTACAGAGTCTTATAAACCAGTTTAAAGACGTTAATTTAAGTAAGATAAGATCCTGATTTAGTGGAGGGAAAGTACGATCCTGATTTAGTGGAGGGAAAGTAAGATAAGATCCTGATTTAGTGGAGGGAAAGTACGATCCCAATTTAGTGGAGGGAAAGTAAGATCCTGATTTAGTGGAGGGAAAGTAAGATCCTGATTTAGTGGAGGGAAAGTAAGATCCTGATTTAGTGGAGGGAAAGTAAGAGAAGATCCTGATTTAGTGGAGGGAAAGTAAGATCCTGATTTAGTGGAGGGAAAGTAAGAGAAGATCCTGATTTAGTGGAGGGAAAGTAAGATCCTGATTTAGTGGAGGGAAAGTAAGAGAAGATCCCGATTTAGTGGAGAGAAAGTAAGATCCTGATTTAGTGGAGGGAAAGTAAGAGAAGATCCCGATTTAGTGGAGGGAAAGTAAGAGAAGATCCCGATTTAGTGGAGGGAAAGTAAGAGAAGATCCCGATTTAGTGGAGGGAAAGTAAGAGAAGATCCCGATTTAGTGGAGGGAAAGTAAGAGAAGATCCCGATTTAGTGGAGGGAAAGTAAGAGAAGATCCTGATTTAGTGGAGGGAAAGTAAGAGCAGATCCCGATTTAGTGGAGGGAAAGTAAGAGAAGATCCCGATTTAGTGGAGGGAAAGTAAGAGAAGATCCCGATTTAGTGGAGGGAAAGTAAGAGAAGATCCCGATTTAGTGGAGGGAAAGTAAGATCCTGATTTAGTGGAGGGAAAGTAAGAGAAGATCCCGATTTAGTGGAGAGAAAGTAAGATCCTGATTTAGTGGAGGACAAATAAAATAGGATCCTGATTTAGTAAGATAAGATCCTGATAAGCAAACCCAGCCAAACCGCAGGACTTGACCACATTACAAGCCCCATCCCCACAAGCACTAAGGCTCTACTCTCCCAACGCCGCCAGATGGACCGAACACCATCGAACAATAGGCCATACAACACACCCAGTAAACTCTACAGACAGAAGGTAGAAGAAGACCACGCCTCTTTCTCAAGAAGACGAATCCTCGAAGCCACAGAGTGCCGTAAAAGCATCAAACGGGCAACTCGGGACATTAGAGAACACAAACACGTCATTCCCTGACTGAAAACTGACGACGGAACGCGTGTAACGTCACGACAGAAAATTGAGAACGCTATTAATATCTTCTACATCGATCTGTTCCATTTATCACTCCCTGTTCACCGCCCCACCCAAACAAAAACCACATCACCCCACCCCCACCCTTCCTCACCTTTGAAATTCGAAGCGCTATTGAAATAACGCCCACATGAAAATGACAGCTGAGGTGATGAAAGCATGCGGTCACCCACTCTACACGGCCCTAGCCAGCAGATTCTCTCGATACTTACAGACAACAGAAACCCCGTCTACCTGGCACGAGTCACAGACCGTCCTAATCTACAACGAGTCACAGACCGTCCTAATCTACAACGAGTCACAGACCGTCCTAATCTACAACGAGTCACAGACCGTCCTAATCTACAACGAGTCACAGACCGTCCTAATCTACAACGAGTCACAGACCGTCCTAATCTACAACGAGTCACAGACCGTCCTAATCTACAACAAGGGAGATAAAGAAGACCTGTCGAACTACCTCCAATCACCCACCTTCCGTTACTAAACACAATTTTTACCAAATGTCTCCTAGCAAAGATTCAGACAAGACCCTCGAGGAGGCCCAACCAACCGAACAAACTGGATTCAGACAAACATACAGAACACTAGATCACAAGCTGGATTTAGACAAACATACAGTACACTAGATCACAAGGTGGATCCAGACAAACATACAGTACACTAGATCACAAGGTGGATCCAGACAAACATACATTACACTAGATCACAAGCTGGATTCAGACAAACATACAGTACACTAGATCACAAGCTGGATACAGACAAACATACAGTAGACTAGATCACAAGGTGGATCCAGACAAACATACATTACACTAGATCACAAGCTGGATTCAGACAAACATACAGTACACTAGATCACAAGCTGGATACAGACAAACATACAGTACACTAGATCACAAGGTGGATCCAGACAAACATACAGTACACTAGATCACAAGGTGGATCCAGACAAACATACATTACACTAGATCACAAGCTGGATTCAGACAAACATACAGTACACTAGATCACAAGCTGGATTCAGACAAACATACAGTACACTAGATCTCATGTGAACCTGCTGTAATCTGATCGAAAAGGCACGAGAGCACCAAACACCGCTGATACTCACATTCACTGACTACAAAAAGGTATTTGACTCGGTTGAAACAGAATTTGCGTGGAAAGCGTTGGGCGAGCAAAGAGTAGATCTCCACTACATGGAAATACTCAAGAGAAGCCTCGAAGGATGCGCCACCATCATACTCATCACCACCTCGACCGAGAAGGGAGTACGGCACGGAGACCCCATCTCGCCGAACCCATTCTCTGCATGCCTAGAGTCGACGATGAGGCACTGCGACTGGGACAACTACGGCATCAACATCGACGGAAGACGACTAAACCATCTCAGATTCGCAGAAGACATCGTCCTCATCACAGAGACGCATCTAGAAGCGACAGATACTGCGGTCACTAGACACGGAAGGTAGGTCTAGCTATGAACCTAGGAAAAACCAGAGCTATGCGTAACCGTTTCACAGAGCCCTATCCCACACTCTTGAGTGGACCGCCCATAGGGGACGCTGACGAATATTTCTATCTGGGAAGGCTCATAAACATGGAGAACAACATAAAACCTGAGATCGCCAGACGGAAACGGGCAGGATGGGCAGCCTTCAACTCCACCATCACAGCAACAGACGACGCAGAAGACACAAGACTACGTGCTCACATCCTATACTCGGTAGTCCTGCCAGAGATTTGCTATGGTAGCAAAACCTGGTCTCTAACGAAAGGTGCAGAGAACCAACTGAGAACAGCACACGCATCTCTTGAGAGACGCCTCGTGAGCATAACTCTCAGACAACAGCGGCAGAACGAACTACACAATAGGGACATCCGCAGAATGTCCCACATCAAGGATGTCCTACAATACGTCAACCATTCGAAACACCACTGGCATGGTCTCATATCAGAAAGACAAGATGAAAGATGGAGTACCATAACCACCATGGGGTACCCGCGGGACAAGAAAAGACCTCGAGGACGGCCCACAACTCCCTGGCGAGATTCACTAAAACAATACAACATTCACGACCCCACAACAGACATACTACTATCACACTGAACGACGCGACCCCACAACAAACATACTACTATCACACTGGCCGACACGCGCCCGCGACAGAAACCACCGGATCCTGAGTTAAAACCCGCTCAAGGGTGACCACCCCTTGACGAAGAACGGGTCGAACTAAAAAGTAAGATAAGGTCCTGGTTGGTGGCGGAAAAGTAAGATGAGGTCCTACATATTGGAGGGAAAGTAAGATAAGGTCCTTCATATTGGAGGGAAAGTAAGATAAGGTCCTGGTTGGTGGAGGGAAAGTAAGATAAGGTCCTACATATTGGAGGGAAAGTAAGATAAGGTCCTTCATATTGGAGGGAAAGTAAGATAAGGTCCTGGTTGGTGGAGGGAAAGTAAGATAAGGTCCTACATATTGGAGGGAAAGTAAGATAAGGTCCTTCATATTGGAGGGAAAGTAAGATAAGGTCCTGGCTGGTGGAGGGAAAGTAAGATAAGGTCCTACATATTGGAGGGAAAGTAAGATAAGGTCCTTCATATTGGAGGGAAAGTAAGATAAGCGTGTGGTTGGTGGCAGAAAAGTAAGATAAGGTCCTACTTATGGGAGGGAAAGTAAGATAAGGTCCTTCATATTGGAGGGAAAGTAAGATAAGCGTGTGGTTGGTGGCAGAAAAGTAAGATAAGGTCCTACTTATGGGAGGGAAAGTAAGATAAGGTCCTACATATTGGAGGGAAAGTAAGATAAGCGTGTGGTTGGTGGCAGAAAAGTAAGATAAGGTCCTACTTATGGGAGGGAAAGTAAGATAAGGTCCTTCATATTGGAGGGAAAGTAAGATAAGCGTGTGGTTGGTGGCAGAAAAGTAAGACAAGCTTGTGGTTGGTGGCGGGAAAGTAAGATAAGGTCCTACTTATGGGAGGGAAAATAAGATAAGGTCCTAGTTAGTAGATGGAAAGTAAGATAAGCTTCTGGTTGGTGGAAGGAAATAAATATGGGGTCCTAGTAAGTGCAGGGGAAAGTAAGATAATATCCTTGTTGGTAGAGGGAAAGTAAGATAAAAGATCCCGCTAGATCGAGGGAAAGTAAAATAAAATCCAGCAGGTGGTGGGAAAGTAAGATAAGATCCTGGTTGGCAGAGGGAAAGTAAGATGAGATCCTGGTTGGTGGGGAAGATAACGTGTCAGGCTAGCACCCACCCTAACGCCACCAACTAAACTGACACACATTATTCCAACACACCAATACACAATTAGACGGATGGCAGAAATACAAATGTGTATGTCAGGTACCATAACACAATACTGTGAGCCGAAACATAGCTACAAGAAAAACGATAATTCTTACAGACTCCAGTAACGTACTCTAAGCCATCTTAAGCCCCGAACGATATAGACTTACATGAAATAAAATCTAACATCGGGTTACAGTCCCCCCGAAATGAAGAAGTCGTTTAGTGGATTCCGGCGCAGTGTGGGATCGTGGACAAGAGAGCGCAGATGAGCTCGCAAAAGCTGAACATGGCGGCACACACTCGACACAGCTATAGTGCAGCAAAGAGACTCATAGATCGATTCATGAGAACCCAAGGAAATAGCAGAACATATCCAGCAGGCCTGCTCCTTCTTCTTCTTCTTCTTCTTCTTCTTCTTCATTCGTTCTCAATCTCCCGCTACCAAACCCTGAAAGGGCTTAAGTAGCAGAATGTAGTCCAGAGAACGGAATGCGTTGTGTGGTAGTTTACAGCTTGACTGCGATATTTGCACCTTTCGGTCCAACACATCCGACTTCAGCAAGCATTTTTTGAGTACCGGGATAGCATTCCCTCTTCGATCCCTTCTCCTTAGCCAGTCTGCTCTGTTGAAGCCTGTTATCCAGGATCACCGCGTGGAGGTGAAGAAGGGTCTTGGCAGCTATGGCTCGCTGGCCCTGACACTAGCAGTCAGCTATGGGTCGCTGACCACTGCAGCTCATGCGCTGCTCAGCATCTTGATCCCCAGGCCTGCCCCATTTATGAACTGTTTAGAACCGGTGAATATCTAAAACGCCTTTCCTTTGTGAACCTCACAAGGCTAGAAGCCAATTATCAGTTGATCGAAGAACATGCAGATGTCAGGTACACCCTATCCTGCAGCAAAAGAAAAAACCCAGATGTCGCCTCGGTAAACGAAGTTTATTATTAGAATATTAGATGTCTCAGAACATAGGCATAATACAACTAAACATTTCAGGCGTACATTACAAATAGGATGACCTGCCCAAAACACTAATGGACATCAACACAGACTCGTCCACATTGAAATACTGCAGGAAACATTTCAACCTCACCAGATATACTCAGTACCTCTGTGAGGACAAGAACTGTTACGGGCTTATGTCGCTCATAAGAAACGACACTGAAGCACAAGTATCAAACATTTCCAATGGGACTGACATTGTCATTCAGCAGTCCCTCTACTGGGTCAGTGGACTGACTTTGGCATTCAGCAGTCCCTCTGCTGGGCATAGGATTCATGAGTCCTTCTGCTCTGTCAGCGGAGACACAAATAACAAATAGGTTTATTGCCCTGCGCTCCCCCCAAACACCCACAAGCGCCATCACATTTATAAACTCTACTTACACAAAGACAGTGATAGCTAAAGACTTGAATACCCGCTGATATGACGGGGATATAAAGCATGCAACACAAGAAACAGAAAGATAGAGGCATCTGCAACTCGTCCAACTATATCTTCAACCAGAATACAAAGATAAGTCTCCCCTCTTCTACACATAAGAACAGACACGACCAGCAGAAATGGGCTAAACATGGTAACAGCATATATTACAAATAGTTGCACATACAGTTCTCAAATGAATTGGAAGCGACCACCCACAGACCTGAACACATTACTGCTATACAAATGCAATACAAGTTCAGGCAAGAGGGAAAGGCGAACTGGAACTATAGAACCGTCAACTTGACATGACATGCAGCTCATTCAACAACATCAATCCAACAGACACTATCAAGCATGCATACATCAACATGACAAACTCCATGCTGAGAACAGCTAACCTGACAATACCAAGAGGATGTCACAAACGATTCCAACATTCACATAACATATCAAGAACAAATTCTTTTGAGACAGACGTAATACGGGAACCGGAGAAAATAATAACAACCAAATTAACAATAAACTCACAGATAACTAGTCCAGACACAATAAACTCACAGATAACTAGTCCAGACACAATACACTCACAGAAAACTGGTCCAGACACAATAAACTCACAGATAACTAGTCCAGACACAATAAACTCACAGAAAACTGGTCCAGACACAATACACTCACAGATAAATAGTCCAGACACAATAAACTCACAGAAAACTGGTCCAGACACAATACACTCACAGATAACTAGTCCAGACACAATAAACTCACAGAAAACTGGTCCAGACACAATAAACTCACAGATAAATAGTCCAGACACAATAAACTCACAGAAAACTGGTCCAGACACAATAAACTCACAGATAAATAGTCCAGACACAATAAACTCACAGATAAATAGTCCAGACACAATAAACTCACAGAAAACTGGTCCAGACACAATAAACTCACAGATAAATAGTCCACAATAAACTCACAGAAAACTGGTCCAGACACAATAAACTCACAGATAAATAGTCCAGACACAATAAACTCACAGAAAACTGGTCCAGACACAATAAACTCACAGATAAATAGTCCAGACACAATAAACTCACAGAAAACTGGCCCAGACACAATACACTCACAGATAACTAGTCCAGACACAATAAACTCACAGAAAACTGGTCCAGACACAATAAACTCACAGATAAATAGTCCAGACACAATAAACTCACAGAAAACTGGTCCAGACACAATAAACTCACAGATAAATAGTCCAGACACAATAAACTCACAGAAAACTGGTCCAGACACACAATAAAGTCATATGAAACAGAACCAACATCACACCACAAACCATCACACCACAAACCATCACACCACCAACTAGCACACCACCACCACCAACCATCACACCACCAACTAGCACACCACCAACTAGCACACCACCACCACCAACCATCACACCACCAACTAGCACACCACCAACCATCACACCACCAACTAGCACACCACCAACTAGCACACCACCAACTAGCACACCACCAACTAGCACACCACCAACTAGCACACCACCACCACCAACCATCACACCACCAACTAGCACACCACCAACCATCACACCACCAACTAGCACACCACCACCACCAACCATCACACCACCAACTAGCACACCACCAACTATCACACCACCAACTAGCACACCACCAACTAGCACACCACCAACCATCACACCACCAACTAGCACACCACCAACCATCACACCACCAACCATCACACCACCAACTAGCACACCACCAACCATCACACCACCAACCATCACACCACCAACTAGCACACCACCAACCATCACATCACCAACTAGCACACCACCAACCATCACACCACCAACTAGCACACCACCAACTAGCACACCACCAACCATCACACCACCAACTAGCACACCACCAACCATCACACCACCAACCATCACACCACCAACTAGCACACCACCAACTAGCACACCACCACCACCAACCATCACACCACCAACTAGCACACCACCAACCATCACACCACCAACCATCACACCAACAACCATCACATCACCAACTAGCACACCACCACCACCAACCATCACACCACCAACTAGCACACCACCAACCATCACACCACCAACCATCACACCACCAACTAGCACACCACCAACCATCACACCACCAACCATCACACCAACAACCATCACATCACCAACTAGCACACCACCACCACCAACCATCACACCACCAACTAGCACACCACCAACCATCACACCACCAACTAGCACACCACCAACCATCACACCACCAACTAGCACACCACCACCACCAACCATCACACCACCAACTAGCACACCACCAACCATCACACCACCAACTAGCACACCACCAACCATCACATCACCAACTAGCACACCACCAACTAGCACACCACCACCACCAACCATCACACCACCAACTAGCACACCACCAACCATCACATCACCAACTAGCACACCACCACCACCAACCATCACATCACCAACTATCACACCACCACCACCAACCATCACACCACCAACTAGCACACCACCAACCATCATATCACCAACTAGCACACCACCACCACCAACCATCACATCACCAACTATCACACCACCACCACCAACCATCACACCACCAACTAGCACACCACCAACTAGCACACCACCAACCATCACATCACCAACTAGCACACCACCACCACCAACCATCACACCACCAACTAGCACAACACCACCACCAACCATCACATCACCAACTAGCACACCACCACCACCAACCATCACACCACCAACTAGCACACCACCACCACCAACCATCACATCACCAACTAGCACACCACCACCACCAACCATCACACCACCAACTAGCACACCACCAACTAGCACACCACCAACCATCACATCACCAACTAGCACACCACCACCACCAACCATCACATCACAAACTATCACACCACCACCACCAACCATTACACCACCACCAACCATCACACCACCACCACCAACCATCACACCACCAACCATCACACCACCAACTAGCACACCACCAACCATCACATCACCAACTAGCACACCACCACCACCAACCATCACATCACCAACTATCACACCACCACCACCAACCATCACACCACCACCACCAACCATCACACCACCAACTATCACACCACCAACCATTACACCACCACCAACCATCACACCACCAACTATCACACCACCAACCATCACACCACCACCAACCATCACACCACCACCACCAACCATCACACCACCACCAACTATCACACCACCACCACCAACCATTACACCACCACCAACCATCACACCACCACCACCAACCATCACACCACCACCACCAACTATCACACCACCAACTATCACACCACCAACCATTACACCACCACCAACCATCACACCACCACCACCAACCATCACACCACCAACTATCACACCACCAACTATCACACCACCAACCATTACACCACCACCAGCCATCACACCACCACCACCAACCATCACACCACCAACTATCACACCACCAACCATCACACCACCAACTATCACACCACCAACCATTACACCACCACCAACCATCACACCACCACCACCAACCATCACACCACCAACTAGCACACCACCACCACCAACCATCCCACCACCACCAACCATTACACCACCACCAACCATCACACCACCACCACCAACCATCACTCCACCACCAAATATCACTCCACCACCAACTAGCACACCACCACCACCAACCATCACACCACCAACTATCACACCACTACCACACCCCCTTTAACCATCATACCAACACCAACGATCAGGAAAACACCACCACCCATCTTTCCATCACATCACACACTATACACAACATGACCACACATGACATTTACCAATATTCTGCTATAACACATGACACCTCCACGAATTATATCATCACACCTCCATCTATTGTACCTTCAAATTAGACTTTCATCCATTCTTCGCTCAAACCATCACACATCACACTTTTAACCATCTTACCATAAATCAACCACTATCCACCCTCCACATCCACCTACCAACCACCCTCCACCGTCCACACTCAAGCCCCCCCCCCCCATCAGCCCTCCACTATCCATCCTCTACCATTCACCATCGACATTCCACCGTCTTTCCTCTACTCTCCATTATTCACCCTCCACCCTCCCTTCTCCACCCACCACCATCCACCCACCACCCTCCACCATCCACCCTATACTCTCCATTATTCACCCTCCACCCTCTTCCCTCTACTCTCCATTATCCACCATCCACCCTCCCTTCTCCACCATTCACCCTCCCCTCTCCACCATCCACCCTCTATCATCTACTCTCCACCATCCACTATCCACCATCCACACTCCAATATCCACATACCAACCCTTTACATCCACGCTCAATCATCCACCATCCACCTACCAACCCTCTATCATCCGTCCTCCACTATCCACTGTCCACCATCCACCTTTCACCATTCACCATCCACCATCTATCATCCACCCTTTTCCCATCCACACTTCACCACTACACCATCCACCCTCCACCAGCCCCCCTCTACTATCCACCACCAACCACTCTTCACGTCAGTACCTGCACACTTCGATAATTGTAATACTATTTATTTCTTCAGTGTAGAGTGTCATCCAACACAAACATCTTGATAAGCTGAAACATGCCTGGTGGTGGTCAGGAGGATGATGATGATGCTGGTCCAATGTTGGTGCATGGTGTCAGGACACGAGCCTAGGTTGTCAGAGTTTCTTGACAGCCTCCATGACACTTGATATCAGTCATGTTTTATTGTTTATAGTCTAGTCTTGTAACAGCTGATGGTCCCGTGTGCATGCTTGAACTGAATTTTTCAATGGGACTCGTTCTTCAGATAGTTGATAGACTCGTTTAGGAGCTGTAGACTTGCGTCCACAGCTGGGGCTTTCTTTGTGTCCACACACGGACCACAGCTGGGGCTTTCTTTGTGTTCACACACGGACCACAGCTGTGGCTTTTTTTGTGTTCACACACGGACCGCAGCTGGGGCTTTCTTTGTGTTCACACACGGACCACAGCTGGGGTTTCTTTGTGTCCACACACGGACCGCAGCTGGGGCTTTCTTTGTGTCCACACACGGACCACAGCTGGGGATTTCTTTGTGTCCACACACGGACCGCAGCTGTGGATTTCTTTGTGTCCACACATGGAACTTTCTTTGTGTCCACACACGGACCACAGCTGGGGCTTTCTTTGTGTTCACACACGGACCACAGCTGGGGCTTTCTTTGTGTCCACACACGGACCGCTGCTGGGGCTTTCTTTGTGTCCACACACGGACCGCAGCTGGGGATTTCTTTGTGTCCACACATGGGGCTTTCTTTGTGTCCACACACGGACCACAGCTGGGGCTTTCTTTGTGTCCACACATGGGGCTTTCTTTGTGTCCACACACGGACCATAGCTGGGGATTTCTTTGTGTCCACACACGGACCACAGCTGGGGATTTCTTTGTGTCCACACATGGGGCTTTCTTTGTGTCCACACACGGACCACAGCTGGGGCTTTCTTTGTGTCCACACACGGACCACAGCTGGGGCTTTCTTTGTGTTCACACACGGACCACAGCTGGGGATTTCTTTGTGTTCACACACGGACCACAGCTGGAGATTTCTTTGTGTTCACACATGGACCACAGCTGGGGATTTCTTTGTGTTCACACACGGACCACAGCTGGGAATTTCTTTGTGTTCACACACGGACCACAGCTGGGGATGTCTTTGTGTCCACACACGGACCGCAGCTGGGGCTTTCTTTGTGTCCACACACGGACCACATCTGGGGCTTTCTTTGTGTCCAAACATGGGCCACATGTGGAAGTTTCCATGTCTCTCCTACACAGCAGATGTATAGTCTAATATTTCATGTCTTTCAATCCAAGGTCATTTATAGTCTTTGCCTTCATGTCTTTCATTCTAAGGTCATTTGTAGTCTTTGCTTTCATGTTTTTCATTCTAGGTCATTTGTAGTCTTTGCTTTCATGTCTTTCATTCTAAGGTCATTTGTAGTCTTTGCTTTCATGTTTTTCATTCTAGGTCATTTGTAGTCTTTGCTTTCATGTCCTTCATTCCAAGGTCATTTGTAGTCTCTGGTTTCGTGTCTTTCATTCCAAGGTCATTTGTAGTCTTTGCTTTCATGTCTTTCATGCTCATCTCAGTAAAATGACATCTGTAATAGGACATTGATCCCGCCACATCTCATGTCATATCAGCAATTACGTTACACAGTTACACAATCCACCATTTGTCAACACTTACGTCACTTAGTAACAGTATCCACAATCTGTCAACACTTACGTCACACAGTTACACAATCCACCATATGTCAACACTTACGTCACACAGTTACACAATCCACCATCTGTTAACACTAACGTCACACAGTTACACAATCCACCATATGTCAACATTTACGTCACATAGTTACACAATCGACCATCTGTCAACACTTACGTCACACAGTTACACAATCCACCATCTGTCAACACTTACGTCACACAGTTACACAATCCACCATCTGTCAACACTTACGTCACACAGTTATACAATCCACCATATGTCAACACTTACGTCACACAGTTACACAATCCACCATCTGTCAACACTTACGTCACACAGTTACATGATGCACAATCTGTCAACATTTCTGGTGTTTACTTTATGTGGCCATCTGTCATCTGTTAATCTGGTGGGTTGTGGCAAACACTGACCATGAAGCGGCAATCTGGTAAGTTGTGACAGACACATCTGGACACATATAACTACACTTTCTCATCTACTGTTGTGTGACGGAGATGCGTCCTTCCATCTGGCCTTATGTGTCCCAAACGATTTTCTGTTGCATGTCTATAGCAATAAATGCATTCGGATGTTGTGCCCTGCCATCCGTTCAAGAACTATCTGATGTTGTTTCAGATTGTCTTAGCTAATCTCATCTGGTCTAAGTTTGTCTCGTCTGGTCTAAGCTTGTCTCATCTGGTCTAAGCTAGTCTCATCTGGTCTAAGTGTGTCTCATTTAGTCTAAGTTAGTCTCATCTGTTCTAAGTGTGTCTCATCTGGTCTAAGCTAATCTCATCTGGTCTGAGTGTGTCTCATCTGGTCTAAACTAATCTCATCTGGTCTAAGTGTGTCTCATCTGGTCTAAGTGTATCTCATCTGGTCTAAGCTAGTCTCATCTGATCTAAGCTAGTCTCATCTGGTCTAAGCATGTATAATCTGGTCTAATCTTGTCTCACCTGGTCTAAGCTAGTCTCATCTGGTCTAAGCTAGTCTCATCTGGTTTAAGCTAGTCTCATCTGGTCTAAGCTAGTATCATCTGATCTAAGCTAACTTCATCTGGTCTAAGCTAGTCTCATCTGGACTAAGCTTATCTCATCAAGTCTAACTGTGCCTAATCTGGTCTAAGCTAGTCTCAACTCGTCTAAGCTAATCTCATCTGGTCTAATGTGTCTCATCTGGTCTAAGTTAGTCTCATCTGGTCTAAGTGTGTCTCATCTGGTCTAAGCTAATCTCATCTGGTCTGAGTGTGTCTCATCTGGTCTAAACTAATCTCATCTGGTCTAAGCTAGTCTCATCTGGTTTAAGCTAGTCTCATCTGGTCTAAGCTAGTCTTATCTGATCTAAGCTAGTTTCATCTGGTCTAAGCTAGTCTCATCTGGACTAAGCTTATCTCATCTGGTCTAACTGTGCCTAATCTGGTCAAGCTAGTCTCAACTCGTCTAAGCTAGTCTCATCTGGTCTAATGTGTATCATCTGGTCTAAGTTAATCTCATCTGGTCTAAGTGTGTCTCATTTAGTCTAAGTTAGTCTCATCTGTTCTAAGTGTGTCTCATCTGGTCTAAGCTAGTCTCATCTGATCTAAGTTAGTCTCATCTGGTCTAAGTATGTCTCATCTGGTCTAAGCTTGTCTCATCTTGTCTAAGTTAGGCTCATCTGGTCTAACGTTGTCTCATCTGTCTAAGCGTGTCTCATCTGGTTTAAGCTTGTCTCATTTGGTCTAAGTGTGTCTAATATGGTCTTAGTGTGTTTAATATGGTCTGAGCTTGTCTCATCTGGTCTAAGTGTTTCTCATCTGGTCTAAGCTTGTCTCATCTGATCTAAGTGTATCTCATCTGGTCTAAGTGTATCTCATCTGGTCTAAGCTTGTCTCATCTGGTCTAAGTGTATCTCATCTGGTCTAAGTGTATCTCATCTGGTCTAAGCTTGTATCATCTGGTCTAAGCTTGTCTCATCTGGTCTAAGCTAGTCTCATCTGTTCTAAGTTTGTCTCATCTGGTCTAAGTGTGTCTAATATGATCTCTAAGTGTGTACAATATGATCTAAGCTTCTCTAATCTGGTCTATGTGTGTCTAATATGGTCTTAGCTTGTCTCAATTGGTCTAAGTGTATCTAATATGGTCTAAGCTTATCTCATCTGGTCTGTGTCTAATATGGTCTAAGCTTGTCTCAAATGGTCTAAGTGTGTCTAATATAGTCTACGCTTGTCTCATCTGGTCTAAGTGTGAATCATCTGGTCTTAGTGTCTCATCTGGTCGGTGTGTCGTAATTGGCCTAAGTGTATCTCATCTGGTCTAAGCTAGTCTCTTCTGGTCTAATCTAGTCTCATCTGGTCTAAGCTAGTATAGTCTCCTGGTTTAGTCTGATCAGGTCTAAACTTGTCTCATCTGGTCTAAGCTTGTTTCATCTGGTCTAGACTTGTCTCATCTGGTCTAAGCTTATCTCATCTGGTCTAAACTTGTCTCATCTGGT
This sequence comes from Ariolimax columbianus, assembly GCA_036924085.1. Taxonomy (NCBI): domain Eukaryota; kingdom Metazoa; phylum Mollusca; class Gastropoda; order Stylommatophora; family Arionidae; genus Ariolimax; species Ariolimax columbianus. Next base: position 3,053,399 of record JAVGWX010000003.1, read on the forward strand.
CTAAGCTTGCTTCATCTGGTCTAAGATAGTCTCATCTAGTCTAAGCTAGTCTCATCTGGTCTAAGGTTGTTTTATCTTGTATAAGCTAGTCTCATCTGGTCTAAACAAGTCTAATATGGTCTAAACGTCTCATCTGGTCTAAGCGTGTTTCATCTGGTATAAGCTAGTATCATATAGTCTAAGCTAGTATCATCTGGTCTAAGCTAGTTTCTCATCCTATCTGCTAGTCTCATCTGGTCTAAGCTAGTCTCATCTGGCCTAAGCTAGTCTCATGTGGTCTGCTAGTGTCAACTGGTCTAAGCTAGTCTCATCTGGTCTAAGCTAGTATCATCTGGTATGAACGTCTCATCTGGTCTAAGCTTATCTCATCTGGTCTAAACTAGTCTCATCTGGTCTAAACTTATTTCATCAGGTCTAAGCTAGTCTCATCTGGTCTAAACTAGTCTCATCTGGTCTAAACTAGTCTCATCTGGTCTAAGCTAGTATCAGCTGGTCTAAGCTTGTCTCCACTGGTCTAAACTAGTCCCATCTAGTCTAAGCTAGTCTCATCTGGTCTAAGTTTGTTTTATCTTGTATAAGCTAGTCTCATCTGGTCTAAACTAGTCTTATATGGTCTAAACGTCTCATCTGGTCTAAGCTTGTTTCATCTGGTAAAAGCTAGTATCATCTGGTCTAAGCTAGTTTCATCTGGTCTAAGCTAGTCTCTCATTTTATCTGCTAGTCTCATCTGGTCTAAGCTAGTCTCATGTGGTCTGCTAGTGTCATCAGGTCTAAGCTTGTCTCATCTGGTCTAAACTGGTCTCATCTGGTCTAAGCTAGTATCATCTGGTCTAAGGTTATTTCATCTGGTCTAAGCTAGCATCATCTGGTATAAGGTAGTCTCATCTGGTCTAAGCTAGTATCATCTGGTCTAAGCGGCTCATATTGTCTAAGCTTGTCTCATCTGGTCTAAACTAGTCTCATCTGGTCTAAGCTAGTCTCATCTGGTCTAAACTTGTTTCATCAGGTCTAAGATCAAGCACACTTCCAGCAAGCACACATTTTGGAAGACACGTTAATGCAGTGAATCAAGGGTCAAGGCCAGTCATGATGTCAGTGATAGACATATGATATTCATTTATGTATGACTGTGTGCAAATATGTAGCTAATGAGGACACATCATCTTATTTAATACGTAGTCTGGTCACAGCTAGACATGTAGAAGTGTCTTTTCGTGTGTTGTTTTACAATTGTGTCTTTACGTGTTGTTATACTGATGGTGGCTTTACCTGTTTTCAGCTGGCCACCAGTCAACAGCAAATAATTTGATGTCATCTGTACACCATCCGTGGCTGTACACATGTGTACATAGATAACCGTTTTTTGGAAATTTTTATTGTTTTTGTTATCTGGTGTTTTGATGTCCAATGTATTTGATAGTATATGTGCTAAGTTTCATTATATAACGTGATAGTCAGTATCATAGTTTGATATGTAATGATGTTCTGTGTCAGAGAATGAGATGTCATAATATTCTGTCTCAGAGACTTGGCTTCTCATGACGTTCTATGCCACCGATTAATGATATGTGACGTTCTGTATCAACGATTTTATGGCTTGAATTTGACTCAGACCTGGTTGCTGGAGGTTGTAGGAACCTATAATCAGAAGTCGTCCAGCAAAAGCAAGTGTGTTAGATGTGAGAAGAGATTTCATGATACAATTACTGCTAGCAAAGAATGCCTGAACCAGACACAGGTGGTCATTGCGTGATCTCTCAGCCTGTCTCTGTTAGTTTGTCTTTAAAAAATAACGACACTGAAGCAGCGAGTTGACGAAGATGATAACAACTAGCAGAAAGTGGCATTCTCTGAAGGGACTGACATTATCGTAGAGGACAACAGCTGGCAGAAAGTGGCATTCTCTGAAGGGACTCACATTATCTTTTGACACGTGCATATGTTAGCCTAAACGGTTTATCGGCCAATCCGATAAACGGAGTCATATTTCCACATGGACCAACATTGACAAAGAGCCGCCACATGGATCACCATTGACTAGGAGCCACCACATGGACCAACATTGACAACGAGCCTCCACATGGACCAATATTGACAACGAGCCTCCACATGGACAAACATTGACAAGGAACCTCCACATGGACCAACATTCACAAGGAGCCTCCACAAGGACCAACATTGACAACGAGCCTCTACATGGACCAACATTAACAAGGAACCTCCACATGGACCAACATTGACAAGGAGCCTTCACTGGACCAACATTGACAAGGAGCCTTCACTGGACCAACATTGACAAGGAGCCTTCACATGGACCAACATTGACAAGGAGCCTTCACATAGACCAACATTGACAAGGAGCCTTTACATGGACCAACATTGACAAGGAACCTTTACATGGACCAACATTGACCAGGAGCCTCCACATGGACCAACATTAACAAGGAGCCTTCACATGGACCAACATTGACAAGGAGCCTCCACATGGACCAACATTGACAAGGAGCCGCCACAAGGACCAACCTTGACAAGAAGCCTCCACAAGGACCAACATTGACAAGGAGCCTTCACATGGACCAACCTTGACAAGAGCCTTCTAGATGTGTGATTGAACTGTGGCATATCTGTAAACATTTTGTGGACACAAGAATAACATCATATCTTGACTGCAACGCGTAGTGTTACCAATCGGCCACTACTTCTAATAATGTTCACCATTTTGCTAAACATCCCTGACTTCCATCAGGAAGGTTCTGGAGTCCTGCCAACCAGTGCTTGATGTGCAGTCAGCCGTACCTTACTGTACGGTATCCTTAGTTTGGTGTGACGTAATCTTAGTTTGATGTGCCGTAATCTTAGCTTTGATGTAATCTTAGCTGCATGTCTGATAATCCCGTATCTCCATATCTCAGCTGTCCGTAGCTTGACCCTTCCTGTTTTTGTAGCCATCTTCAGAACCAGTCTCTCAGGCCCTTCTCTCCAAGTGCAGCAACAGGCCAAATCAAAGATCATAGTATCCACACATAAGGGTCATGTGTATGTGTCGACGTGTGTGTCAGTGTGTGTGAGTATGGAACATGTGCGTAGGTGTGTGTGTGTGTGGGTATGGAACGTGTGTGTATGTGTGTGCGTTTATGTGTATTTGTGTGTGTGTGGAAATTATACGTAGTTGTGTGTATGTGCCACAGTGTATGTATATATGTTTGTGTGTGTGTCGGTGTGGTTGCATACATAAATAGTTCTATAGGTTTGTCCCTAGATTTTTATTCCTTGTGAAGTAGTAAAAGTGACCAATAATACATTTCCCGGACCTCCTAGACAACATATTGCCAGACTACAGGAACCATTTTCTCGCGAACCTTATAGTACTCGAATGACAGTGACCAAGCAGTCTCGTCCAACTCTACCAATCTGAACTTGATTGTTTAACTAAACCAATCTGAACTTGATAGACCAATCTAAACTTGACAGACCAACTACACCAATCTGAACTTGACAGACCAACTAAACCAATATGAACTTGATAGACCAACTGAACCATCCTGAACTTGATAGACCAACTGAACCAATCTGAACTTGATAGACCAACTGAACCAATCTAAACTTGATAGACCAACTGAACCAATCTGCATTTGATAGACCAACTGAACCAATCTGCATTTGATAGACCAACTGAACCAATCTGCATTTGATAGACCAACTGAACCAATCTGCATTTGATAGACCAACTGAACCAATCTGCATTTGATAGACCAACTGAACCAATCTGCATTTGATAGACCAACTGAACCAATCTGCATTTGATAGACCAACTGAACCAATCTGCATTTGATAGACCAACTGAACCAATCTGCATTTGATAGACCAACTGAACCAATCTGCATTTGATAGACCAACTGAACCAATCTGCATTTGATAGACCAACTGAACCAATCTGCATTTGATAGACCAACTGAACCAATCTGAATTTGATAGACCAATTGAACCAACCTGAACTTGAACAATGTCTATCAGTAACCATAACATGAACATCATAGACAAGACAGAGTTATGTTAGCGGGCATGGACAACAAATATTCTCTCAATATGATGTCGGACTCAGATTATGAGCAGAATGTGACACGACGCTACAGCAGACCAAGACCACCGAGGTACAAAACAGAATGTGACACAACGCTACAGCAGACCAAGACCACCGAGGTACAAAACAGAATGTGACACGACGCTACAGCAGACCAAGACCACCGAGGTACAAAACAGAATGTGACACGACGCTACAGCAGAAAAACACGCCTAAGTAGAAAATAGAATGTGACACGACTCTACAGCAGACCAAGACCACCGAGGTACAAAACAGAATGTGACACGACTCTACAGCATAAAAACACGCCTAAGTAGAAAATAGAATGTGACACGACTCTACAGCAGACCAAGACCACCGAGGTACAAAACAGAATGTGACACGACTCTACAGCAGACCAAGACCACCGAGGTACAAAACAGAATGTGACACGACTCTACAGCAGACCAAGACCACCGAGGTACAAAACAGAATGTGACACGACTCTACAGCAGACCAGGACCACCGAGGTACAAAACAGAATGTAACACGACTCTACAGCAGACCAAGACCACCGAGGTACAAAACAGAATGTGACACGACTCTACAGCAGACCAAGACCACCGAGGTACAAAACAGAATGTGACACGACTCTACAGCAGACCAAGGCCACCGAGAGAAGGTGTCAAATGATAAAGATAGATGCTGTCAGATATTTTAATATCATATGAGGCACGAGTCCTCAATCACAGGCTCATCTGAGATGACCTTGAGTGTGGGAAAAGGGGGGGGGGGCGTGTAAGCAGGGGGTAGAGTGAAGGCAGGGGGTAGAGTGAAGGCAGTTGGTAGTTGACTGGGAGAACCATGGGGGTGGAGAGGGTATTGAACCAATGCAGAGGGAAAGAACCATTTGGGAGGTATAGAACCAATGGGGAGGGAGAGAACCAATGGAGAGGGAGATAACCAATGGGGAGTCACATAATTATTTAGGAGTACGCTTGTAAAAATATAACATCAGTGATTTGTATTTGACAGGTTTCCCACTGACACAGCCACACACACACACACACACCTACACCAACAATACACTTACACCACCAATACACCCACCCACACAACCACACACACCTAAACCAATACACTACCCACACAGCCACACACAACTACCCCCGCCCACACATCCACCCAGACACAACTACACCCACATACCCACACACACCCACCGACACATTACACCCACACACAACTACACTCACTAACCCACACACCCACACACGCACAACTACACCCACAGACCCACACACACACAACTGCATTCAGAGACAGACAGAGAGAGGGAGAGAGTGAGTGAGAAAGAGTCAGAGAGAGTCAGACTGGAAGACGTCATTTCAACATGTGTAACCTAGATTTATAAAGAAGAGGGAGAGCACGCAGAGGATCCAAACACACACGTTGTGGGCCCTGTACTCTGTGTGACATGGCATAACACCAGCCATAGATAGGTGGTTTGTTTAGAACAGCATAGATGGTGCCTAACAGGATGCGGGTCTACTTTGCTCTAGTGTTTGAGTCTATTAAGATGAACTCGAACTTCGGTTAACCACCAAACGAAGCGGAGTATTAAGCTGCTCAATCCTAACTCGCTTAGAAGGAAATCCTGTACAGACAGGACTCTAGCCTGGTTGTACAGGTTGAACAGGTCCATCAGCACACAGCCGCCATCACCATCAAACCCACCAAGGTCATGTCAGCCAATTAACCAGATGTCAGTTGGTAATAACAGTTTCGATGTTTCATGTTTGGCTCTAACCACTGTGTGTGTGTAGTGGGTGTGATATTGTATGCATAGTTTAAACTCATGTGCGTGATACGTGTGATACTAGAAATTGTGATGCGAGAAATGTTTGTGATACGAGAAATGTGTGGGATATTGGTGAAACAAGAAATGTGTGTCAAACGAGAAATTGGAGGAATACGAGAAATGTGTGTGGACAAGGCAGTTTTGTGACTGTCCCTTGCTGATATCTCTCGACAGCTGATATCTCTCGACAGCTGATATCTCTTGACAGCTGATATCTCTCAACAGCTAATATCTCTTGACAGCTGATATCTCAAAGGCGGGAGCTATGCCTGTTCGCCTATCGATATTTTGAGTATCTGCCCCGTTGGTTGGTTGGTTAGTTATTGATCCAGTGGCCTATGCGCTCCTTCCCTTTGGCCCAATGCCATATAGTGGTATCTGCAAGTGATTGTGAGCTGTTGTGTAAATGTTGAACATCACCGGTGAGAGTGGAGACCCTGAGGCAGTCCTGGACATATTCGCTTCAGTTCTGATGTCCACGATCCACGCGTAGCGCAACTATTCTTTCCATCAGGGCAGCTGATATCCAACTAACCAGCCACGGGTTTAAACCACACTGCTCTTTCCATCAGGGCAGCTGATATCCAACTAACCAGCCACAGGCTTAAACCACACTGCTGCAGACAGGGAATTAATGTACCAAAATCGTCACGGTTGTACGCGTCTTCCAGGTCGAGTACCACATCGACTGTTTCTTGCTTTGACTGAAACCCCTCGTACACATCATACGCGAAAGTTCCAGCGTTAGCCCAGGTCTCCTTTGCTGTTCAATAACTGCCCAGCGTTTCGGGTAGAATCTGCTCCCTTTCAAGGTAGGCCATTATTTTCTGCCACTATATTCTCGAGCAATTTTCCATATACGTTTTGTATGGCGATTATTGGATAGCTGCTGAGAAGAGTCCTTACCGGGTTTAGGCAGTGGACACAGATAGCTATGAAGCCAGTCCTCAGGCACAGATGACTTCTCTATAGTGTGATTGAACTCCTACACCATATTTCTTATCTCTGTCTCATCCAACTGCTTAATGTTGCAATACTGTACTCCATCAGGACCTGAGGCAGTGTTTTTGCTGATACGTAGGCTATTTACGACCTCCGCCTCGGTGATAAGGAATACATAAGCCTCTACCCTAATGGCTGCGTCTAAGATGCCTTTCCGAGTTTCCTGACGGGCATCTCTGTCGCCTTTATCAATCTGGGCAACATATCGACTGAAAAAACTTAGACTCTTCTCTTCATCTGTCTTCAGGAGACTTCCTGTGGTGTCTTGAATGTCGGAGATAAGCTGGCTTGTAGTTTGTCCATTCATCTTTCCATGCATGTGCCAGAACTTCTAGAGGGCATTATCATTATCCACTCCTGTGATGAACTCCTCCCATCGCTCACTTTTGGACTCCCTAGCTAATGCTTTAAAGGAATTGGTAGCTTTACCTCCTCCTTCTCATTCAACGCGTCGACAGTAATGCCAGCTCTCTTTCTGGTTTTACGCCAATCCTTTGTTGCCGCCTCCTTTTCTCTCCAGGAGGTATCAACATCTTTAGTCCACCAGGGTGGTTGGACAAATGGGGATCTAGTGGTCCTCGTCCGATCGTCTGGCAGAGTTTGTTCACTACATTATCCTGTTCGTACGTGTATCTGAACACCTATTTGGCTTTCCGGTGTCTGGTGTGTTTTTCTCTGGGTATAAGTACGACACACGGCAGGAGGTCACTCTCTTGTGCCCCTAATACGTCCCAGCGGGTGGATGGAGCAGCATCACTGACTATAAGACCCAGGTCGATGACCCCGTCCGTATCTCCTGGTCGAGATGCTAATCTAGTTGGACGTCTGTCATTCACGACAGTGAGGTTTTGTGTAGACTAATGCCTAGCTCAAGGTGACCACTTGCCTATTTTCAGTGGCATTTCCCCACTCCTTTGACCTAGCATTAAAGTCACCTGCAGTGAGGCACTTTTTGCTCTGCGACTCTGGTAAGTCCGACATAAATTCCCACTTTACGTCTTCGAAGAGGTGATCTACGTGAGCGTGTACCTTGTAGTTTATCCATTCTTGGTGGTTGATTGTTACTTCAATCCCTTGTAGCTCGACATCATCAATTTTACAGGTGCTAGTATCTATCCATGTATGTTGAATTAAAAATGGCCAATATTCAACCCACAGGGACAGGCCGAACGTTGACATTTGCTGATGACATCCTGACGTACATGACTGGCTCAAACAGGCAAGAGTTGGTCAAAGACATCCAGAAAACCTTGCAAGGAATCTCGCAGTGGCGCATCGACTCAATCTCCAAGATCAATCTGAACAAGGCCTGCATGATGTGGTGTTCTTTCAATATTTCCACAGTAAAAGCTGAACTCCCGGGCATCACTTTTGATGGTTGCACCATTGACAGGTGTGACAGGTTGAAATACCTCGGAGTGACATTTGATCACAGTCACTTCTATAACTGCCATGTTGACCACATCGTACAAAGATGCAAGAGCGAGTTAGGAGCACTCAAGACCATGGCTGGTGCCGACTTGGAACAACGCTACCTGTTCCTCCTATTTCGTCAGGTCGTGTTTTCTGTCATCGATTACGGACTAGGCATCCTCACACTATCAAGAACACAATGTGAACGGTCGGAAGCATCCAGAATGAAGATATGCGTCTGGTTCTGGGCTGCACTAGAGATACCCCGATTGTGATGATGCGGTACATCTTTGGATTGTTATCGGTGACATCCAGACATAAACTGGCACAAGTCAAAGCCTATATGCATGTCATCACAGACACTCGACAGCCTCTGTACAGTAGTATCTCAGATATCAAGGGATCAAGAATGAAGAGAGGGTCGTCATGGATGGCACAGGCTGAGACAACAATCGGACACGTCCCTCCAGCTGAGACGATAGCCAAAGGGGAAGAATGGGTCCACACTGGTGATAGAATGATAGAATACCAGAGAGTCATCATAACCTTAGGCAAGGAATGCAGAGAACGGAACAACGAGAGAGCAGAGCACGAGGTAAATCAGTTGATAACTGAGAACACAGAGGAGAGTGACGCTGTCATATACACCGACGGATCAGTGCTGCGCAGTGGGACATCATCCTGGGGTTTCTCGGCTAGAGTGAGAGGAGAGGTCGTTGCTGAGCGCAGTAGGGCATACATGTCAACAACCTCCAGTATGAGAATGAAGACGGAAGCAGTGACCTCATCACTGAAATGGATATCTGAGACTTCTATAACAAGGGCAGTCATCGTGACAGACGCGCAAGCCGTACTTCAGAACGCACATAAGGGATGGCTTAGGTACGAGTGGATAGCAGCTGTTGAGGCCTCAAACCTCCAGTCGTTGACATGGATCTACTGCCTGTTCATGCCGGCGTTCAGGGCAATGAAAGAGCTGACATCATGGCTTCACAAGCTCCCATCATGGGCACATTAGTAATGGACAGAAGTTACATTTTGAAATCAATCAATGACCGCCTGCTGGATGAGGACACCGCAAAAGATGAAGCAGCAATCCAAGACTGCAAAGTTTCGACATTAAACGAGGTTAGAGCGGAGTGGGGAGCATGAGAGGACGGCGCAGGAGAGTGTACAACCAGCGAGCTACAGGGACCATCAGCATTCATACCTTACGCCCTTTAATGAGAGAGACTGAGGACCTATGGATATGCCCGGTGTGCAGTGACGTCGATGTTGTTCAGTTCCGTAGAAAGTGTTCCATTTGTCTGGCCTCGGAGGTAGAAGCTCTTTCCTGACACCACCAAGCCCTGGACATTCAACAAACGTTCGTCAGCATCATCAGCTGCTCGGATCTTTCCGTCTGTTCCCATCCGAAGCCAACTTACAGTTACGGAACTTAGGATTGGTGACCCTCCTTTGTTTTTGAGTCCTCCAAGGATGGCTGTGTGTCAGGGACGAGTATTTGCCTGCACAAGGAAAAGATGTCTGTCAGTCATGTGGTTAGAAGGTTGGTCTGTCAGTTTAGAGGGTTGATCTGTCAGTTGTCTGGTTAAAAGGTTGATCTCTCATTCGTGTGGTTAGAGGGTTGGTCTGTCAGTCATGTGATGAGAGGGTTGGTCTGTCAGTTTAGAGGGTTGATCTGTCAGTCATGTGATGAGAGGATTGGTCTATCAGTTTAGAGGGTTGATCTGTCAGTTGTCTGGTTAGAAGGTTGATCTCTCATTCGCGTGGTTAGAGGGTTGGTCTGTCAGTCATGTGATGAGAGGGTTGGTCTGTCAGTCATGTGATGAGAGGTTGTTTTTTTTTTTTGCGTTCGCCTTATTTCTCTATTCTCCAAGGCCGTGTATGTTGCACTGTGGTTTTTATTTTGCGCCTGTCGGCCCAGTGCATCCGTCTTCAGCATGCATTTTATGTAAGTGTCTGCTTCCCCCTGCATTTTCTAAGGGTTTGCTTCCCCGGGGTAACGGCCGGTGCTGTGATGGGGATCGAACCCAGCACCTATCGGGGTTGTGAGCCGTGCCACTTAACCACTAGGCCACGCCGTCCTCAGGTTAGAGCGTTCGTCTGTCATTCGGGTGGTTAGAGGCTTGGTCTGTCAGTCGTGTCCTGGGAGGGTTGGTCTGTCAGTCGTGTCCTGAGAGGGTTGGTCTGTCAGTCGTGTCCTGGGAGGGTTGGTCTGTCAGTCGTGTCCTGAGAGGGTTGGTCTGTCAGTCGTGTCCTGAGAGGGTTGGTCTGTCAGTCGTGTCCTGAGAGGGTTTGTCTGTCAGTCGTGTCCTGAGAGGGTTGGTCTGTCAGTCGTGTGCGCGTGTTATATTCTGTTCAATGAATATTTTACTAGAGGTCTGCTGTGGAATGCCTGTGGACATTCTTGTTAATTTGCCACCCAAATGTTTCTACTGATGGCAACACCTGTAACCTGTAAAGCAATATCTCTAAATACTCATGCACGCATTGTTTGAGAAAAGTTGCTTGTTGTTGTTGTTGTATATGTGTGAACTTGGTGCAGTAGGTGACTAGTTCCTGGCACACAGTCTACGTCACTAGGTGACTCAGTTTTGTCAGTGTGTGATCATTACCCAGCTTTGCCAATGTGTAATCATTATCCAGTTTTGTCAGTGTGTAATCATTACCCAGCTTTGTCAGTGTATAATCATTACCCAGTGTTGTCAGTGTGTAATCATTACCAAGTTTTGTCAGTGTGTAATCATTACCCAGCTTTGCCAATTTGTAATCATTAGCAAGCTTTGTCAGTGTGTAATCATTACCCAGTTTTGTCAGTGTGTAATCATTACCCAGTTTTGTCAGTGTGTAATCATTACCCAGTTTTGTCAGTGTGTAATCATTACCCAGTTTGACCTGCCGAAGACGGATGTGTCGGACCAAAAGGTGCAATTATCGCAGTCAAGCCGTAAACTAGTGACACAATGCATACCCTACTCCGGACTACATTATGCAGCTTGCTACGCCCTGTTTAGGACTTGGTAGCGGGAGATTGAGAACGTTCAGGACTTGCTAGCGGGAGATTGAGAACGTTCAGGACTTGGTAGCGGGAGATTGACAACGAACGCACTAGAAGAAGATCATATTTAAGCCCCGTGTTCTCGCCGTGTAAGGCCCACATATGGGACTGATGTAGCTAACATCTTTGACGCCCCACACTTGTTCTGGGATTGGGTCGAACCCGGGATCCACATGTGATTGAAAAAAATAGCGATCCGAGTTCAATCCCCCATGACTGCAGAATATTTTTTTCTGTCACATATGGATCCCGGGTTCGACCCAATCCCAGAACAAGTGTGGGGCATATATTATTATTAATGATCTTCTTTTGTGAACGTTCTCAATCTCCCGCTACGAAGCCCTGAACGTTCTCAATCTCCCGCTACCAAGCCCTGAACGTTCTCAATCTCCCGCTACCAAGCCCTGAACATTCTCAATCTCCCGCTACCAAGCCCTGAACGTTCTCAATCTCCCGCTACCAAGCTCTGAACGTTCTCAATCTCCCGCTACCAAGCCCTGAACGTTCTCAATCTCCCGCTACCAAGCCCTGAACGTTCTCAATCTCCCGCGACCAAGTCCTGAACGTTCTCAATCTCCCGCTACCAAGTCCTGAACGTTCTCAATCTCCCGCGACCAAGTCCTGAACGTTCTCAATCTCCCGCTACCAAGTCCTGAACGTTCTCAATCTCCCGCGACCAAGTCCTGAACGTTCTCAATCTCCCGCTACCAAGTCCTGAACGTTCTCAATCTCCCGCGACCAAGTCCTGAACGTTCTCAATCTCCCGCTACCAAGTCCTGAACGTTCTCAATCTCCCGCGACCAAGTCCTGAACGTTCTCAATCTCCCGCTACCAAGTCCTGAACGTTCTCAATCTCCCGCTACCAAGTCCTGAACGTTCTCAATCTCCCGCGACCAAGTCCTGAACAGGGCTTAGCAAGTAGCAGAATGTAGTCTCACAGCTTGGCTGGTGCACTAATACTTCGGGTTGCAGTTACTACTGTTGTGGCTTCATATTGTATCTCTAGAGAGGATATCAGGTATCATGCAGATATCATGTTTTGTATCAAGGTCGTTCGTCTGGTGTTTCACAGCTTGTTCACACAAATAACAGCTGTTGGCGCTATTGCGTATGTTTCAATCCATTTGTTCATATTAGCGAAACGCGTGTTTACAGTTTTCAATTTACAACTAAAAAACACGTTATGAAAGTTGTATATCACGTATTGCTGAAAGTTGTATATCATGTATTGCTGAAAGTTGTATATCATGTATTGCTAAAAGTTGTATATCATGTTTTGCTGAAAGTTTTAAATCATGTATTGACGAGGGGACATAAAAATCTGTTCAGTTTTATAATGACAGGCGAAAAGATGAGTCTATGTTGCCATGTGATTCATGTTTGACACCGACATGTGACCTCATGTTTGACACCGACATGTGACCTCGTGTTTGACACTAACATGTGACCTCATGTTTGACACCGACATGTGACCTCGTGTTTGACACCGACATGTGACCTCGTGTTTGACACTGACATGTGACCTCATGTTTGACACTGACATGTCACCTCATGTTTGACACCGACATGTGACCTCGTGTTTGACACTGACATGTGACCTCATGTTTGACACTGACATGTGACCTCGTGTTTGATACTGACATGTGCCCTCGTGTTTGACACCGACATGTGACCTCGTGTTTGACACCGACATGTGACCTCGTGTTTGACACTGACATGTGACCTCGTGTTTGACACTGACATGTGGGCTCGTGTTTGACACTGACATGTGGGCTCGTGTTTGACACTGGCATTTGACCTCGTGTTTGACACCGACATGTGACCTCGTTTTTGACACTGACATGTGACCTCGTGTTTGGCACTGACATGTGACCTCGTGTTTGACACTGACATGTAACCTCGTGTTTGACACTGACATGTGACCTCGTGTTTGCCACTGACATGTGACCTCGTGTTTGACACTGACATGTGACCTCGTGTTTGACACCGACATGTGACCTCGTGTTTGACACCGACATGTGACCTCGTGTTTGACACTGACATATGACCTCGTGTTTGAGACCGACATGTGACCTCGTGTTTGACACCGACACGTGACCTCCTGTTTGACACTGACACGTGACCTCGTGTTTGACACTGACATGTGACCTCGTGTTTGACACTGACATGTGACCTCGTGTTTGACACTGACATGTGACCTCGTGTTTGACTTAGTCCTCTGAAACGCCATTGATGATGAAGGTATTATCTGCTGTTGCCATTGTGACTGTTACGTGGTTGATGGCGTCAGTCCAGTTTCTAGTACATTTTAAAGCATAACATTTATCGCTCAGCTCGGAGACGTAGAAGTAAAGTTGTCTTAGATACTGTTATCCGGTGGTGTTGTTCTTTGATTCATAGAAGTCGTTTGTGTATGATTAATTACTACTGTGTGTTAGATTGTGTATGGTGTATGTATGTGTGTAAGTGTGCTTCGTGTCGTCTGTGCGTGTGTTTGTGTGCTAAGTGTCGTTTTTGTGTGTGTTTGTGTAAATGTACTGAGTGTGGTTTTTATGTTTTAATGTGCTACATGTCATGTGTGTGTATATGTAAGTATGTTACGTGTCATGTGTGTGTGTGTATGTAAGTATGTTACGTGTCATGTATGTGTGTGTATGTAAGTATGTTACGTGTCATGTATGTGTGTGTATGTAAGTATGTTACGTGTCATGTGTGTGTATATGTAAGTATGTTACGTGTCATGTGTGTGTGTGTATGTAAGTATGTTACGTGTCATGTGTGTGTGTGTATGTAAGTATGTTACGTGTCATGTGTGTGTGTATGTAAGTATGTTACGTGTCATGTATGTGTGTGTTTGTGCATGTAAGTGTGCTACGTGTCATGTGAATGTGTGTGGGGATTTATAAAACAGAGCATTTATATTTATAGAAAAGAGAAGATATACAGCTTGTGAAGACCAGGACGTTAAGCCACACCCGTAGCTGACACACCCACATATCGACAGGTGGTCATGCGGAGAGGACGGTGTCACATCACCTACTCCAGCTATCACTTGTATTTTAAAATCTAAATCTCATCAAGTCGCATAAAAGGTGATTTACCACTAAACAAGACATTTTGGCTGCACAAAAACAGATGCCTGACCATCAGGTGTGTGTTAGCTGTGTGCCTAAAGGTGTGGTTACATGTCATACCATCAGGTGTGTTAGCTGTGTCCCTAAAGGTGTGGTTACATGTCATACCATCAGGTGTGTTAGCTGTGTCCCTAAAGGTGTGGTTACATGTCATACCATCAGGTGTGTTAGCTGTGTCCCTAAAGGTGTGGTTACAATTTCATGAGCTATTTATTAGAACAACTTAACTTAACTTAACACCTTTGTACTGGTTTAGAAGACCGTGCAGAGTCTGTATACAACCAGTTACATTTACATCACCTTGCTCTAAAAGCTATGCGCATCCAGTTTATTCTTAAATGCATTAACTGTCCCTGCCTCCACTACCTCCCATGACAATGCATTCTAAGCAGACACCACTCTCTGACTAAAAAAATATTTCCTAATATCTAATCTGGACCTTTCTTTAGACAGCTTGTAGCTATGCCCTCGTGTTATTGTGGGTAGCTGTATTTAAAAAAAAACTTGTTATAGTCTAATTTATCGATTCCTCTGATCATCTTATAAACCTGTATTAAGTCACCACGAATTCTTCTCTCTTCGAGACACTGTAGGCCGGTTTTTCTGAGTCTTTCCTCATAACTGTAATTCTGGAATTCCACTATCATCTTTGTCGCTCTTTTTTGTATTCTTTCCAGCATGTTTATGTCCCCTCTATGATAAGGACTCCACACCTGTACACAGTACTCCAATCTAGATGTAACTAAAGCTTTATACAGTTTGAAGATCACTTCCTTGCTCCTATGTTTAATATTTCTTTTTATCATACCTAACATTGCATTTGCCTTTTTCACTGCTACCTTAACTTGCTCACTCCCCTTTCCTGTATGATCTATTATAACACCTAGGTCCCTTTCCTTATCTATCTTTCTAATATTGTTTTCTCCCATTCTGTAATTATGTTCCATATTGGATCTACCCATGTGGATGACTGTACATTTATCTACATTAAACTCCATTTGCCAGCTTACAGACCATTCTATAATTTTATCTAAATGCGACCTCTATATATCCAATTCCGCTTTAGATGAGACACTACTGCATAGTTTTGTGTCATCAGCAAATTTTGCAATCATGGATCCCATATCAATGTACAAATCAATTATATATATATCAAGAACAAAATTGG
The DNA here is from genome assembly GCA_036924085.1 of Ariolimax columbianus. Classification (NCBI taxonomy): domain Eukaryota; kingdom Metazoa; phylum Mollusca; class Gastropoda; order Stylommatophora; family Arionidae; genus Ariolimax; species Ariolimax columbianus. The sequence continues at coordinate 3,069,098 of JAVGWX010000003.1, forward strand.
TCCCAAAACCGAGCCTTGTGGCACACCACTTTTCACTTCACACCACTCAGAGTACTCCTTATTTATGCCCACCCTCTGCCTTCTTTCCGTTAACCAATTTTCAATCCATTTGGCAACTTCCCCACCTATTCCATGTGATTTTAACTTTCGAAATAATCTTTGATGAGGTACTCTTTCAAAGGCCTTTGCAAAGTCTAGACAAATAACGTTCACTGGCTTTATCTGTGATTTTAGTAACCTCCTCCATGAATTCTAAAAGATTTGTTAAGCATGATCTCCCTCTAGTAAACCCATGCTGACTATTTCTAATTAGATTAAATTTGTCTAAATGCATTACAATGTTTTCTTTGATTATTGACTCTAACAATTTACAGACTATACTCGTTAAACTCAACGGTCCAAAATTTGCTGGATCTGATTTTTTGCCTTTTTTGAATAAGGGGATCACTCCTGCATCTTTCCAATCCCGTGGAACAATCCCTTTTGTAAGTGATTGAGAACATAATATAGCCAATGGTTTTGCTAGTTGGTCTCTAATTTCATACAGTAATTTTGGATGAATACCATCTTGACCTGGACATTTATTCACTTTCAACCCCTCCAATTTTTTAAAAACCATTTCTTCTGTAATACAGATTGATCTTAATCCCGTTATATCCATGTCTCTTTGAAAAATATCTATAGGCTCTGTGATCTTGGAGCAGTTCTCTTTTGTGTAGACTGTGCCATAGTACTGATTGAGCAGATTGGCTGCCTCCCTATTGTCACTTATTATTTTCCCTGTACTGTCTATGAGAGGGCCTACTTTGTCTTTCGTTCTTTGTTTATTTCTAACATAAGAGAAGAAGCTTTTACTGTCAGTCTTGATCCACTGAGCAAGTTTTTTTTCGAAGTCTATTTTTGCTGTTTTATTCGCTTTCTGAGATATGTTCTGCTTGTCCAAAAATGTTACATATGTTTCTTTTGATTTATCTGCCTCTATATATTTTTCCATGCTTTATTTTTCGCTCTTCTACATTTCACTACAAATCTAGTTATCCACTTTTTACGCTTGGGGTTTACCTCCCTACATGGAACACATTCCTCTTTTAGCGTTTCTAGAACTGTTTTAAAACTCTCCAACTCCTGTTCAACATCTGTTCCTATGACAATATCTTTCCAGATTATGTGGTTCACTGTCTCTTTCATCTTCTTAACATCTGCCTTAGAGTAGTCATATGTTCGCGTGTTTATGTTTACTTCTTTCCCTGCAATAAGATCCCAACGGATGATTTGATGGTCACTTGAGCCAAACAGTTCCCCAACGGTAACGTTTTCAATCATATTTTCCTCTGTAGTAAAAACTAGGTCGAGTATGTTTTTGCCTCTGGTGGCTGCTTCTACATGTTGAATTAAAAAATTGTCAGTTATGCACTTAACAAAAGGTTTTGACTCTACAAGAGCTTCTGCCATATCCCATTTTATTTCTGGAAAGTTGAAATCTCCCATTAATAATAATTTCCCTTCACTTGCCTTTGCTATGCTACTAATCAGCTCCTCATCTTCCTCTTTTTGACTTGATGGACATCTATAGCACACTCCAATCACTGTTTTTTCACCCCCACTTTCTATTTCTCCCCATACATTTTCTTTTTTGTTACCAAATTATACATAATCTTTTATCGTTATATAAACAGAATTTATACAGTATAATAAAACGCCACCTCCCTTAGTCTTGTCTCCAATTATCCTATCTTTCCTCAACATTGCATATCCCCCTATTTCAAGTTCACTATCTGCAATCTCCTCATATGTCCATGATTCTGTTAATCCTATTATATCTGGTTTTTCTTCTTCTACATACAGTTCCAATTCTTCTCTTTTATTTATTATGCTTCTCACATTTGCATACAAACATTTTAGTTTGTAATGTTGTTGGCTTTCCTCTTTTTGCTTCTGCTTTATGATTTTAGTGTTTGCTTTGTCACTATGTATTTCACACTTCCCTGACACCAACTCTCCCCTTTGACTACATCCTCCATAGCACCCTATTGTAGGCCTATCTTTAGTCTCATACTTCATAGGCCTTACTAGTTTAAATTTCTAACACAATGATGGAACATATACTTTGCTACAACATGCTGTCCTATCTCATTTAGATGTAAACCTCCCCTATCTAACATTTTACTTTTGTCTACTTTAACATCAATACATTCCATTCCCATGTCCGCACACATCACCTGTAACCTAAGGTTGATACCTATTATTTTGCTATCTAGATAGTCTGACCCATCTGCTCTATCTAAAATGCCCATCTTTGTGACCTTTCTAAACTTTTTTTCCTGAAGTGTTCCCATAAGACTTTTATATTTATCCATAATTATTTCTGTACCATTTATTTCTGTAACCGACTAGCAGATGCCTCGGCTCTCACAAAACCCCAACCAACCAGCACACTTCTCGGCTCTTACAAACTCTCGTAAACACAAGAAATCACCGGAAATGACAAGCCTATCGAACACTTGATTCAATTATAAATCATTTAATAATCTCAAAGAATGTGTAAACCGAATATCTCTATTTTTTGTTGGTTTCCTCTTTATTTATTTTTGAAAACAATATTTTGAACGCATGAACAACAAAACGGAAAGATTCTACAGACAGGCTTATAACTTGAAAATGCATACATAAGCCAGGCGACATCAGCCTGATGGGTTCAGGTAGCACTTGACGGGCGTTGTCTTAGTCTGAGATACTGCCTCAGACAACATGGCAGGATGCTAACATGTGCCCACCGCCGCTTGCGGGCAACATACTACAGTCGAGCAGCCAACACACTACAGCCAGTCAAGCGATAGACTACAGCCGGGCAGACAACACACTACAGCCAGGCAAGCGATAGACTACAGCCGGGCAGACAACACACTACAGCCAGGCAAGCGATAGACTACAGCTGGGCAGACAACACACTACAGCCAGGCAGACAACACGCTACAGCCAGTCAAGCGACAGACAACAGCCGGGCAGGCAACACGCCACAGCCAGGCAAGCGATAGACTACAGCCGGGCAAACAATACGCTACAGCCCGGCAACACGCTACAGCCAGTCAATCGACAGACAACAGCCGAGCAGACAACACGCTACAGCCAGTCAAGCGACAGACTACAGCCTGGCAGACAACACGCTACAGCCAGTCAAGCGACAGACTACACTCGAGCAGGCAACATATTACATCCGGCCTTGCTGTAGTTTGCTACCACTTATATCCGTCAGACACGACTACAGGACGTGGACATATACAGGAGTCCAATTGCAAGTAAGGTCATTGACATGTCCGTGTCTTCACCTAGCAGCAGACCGCCATTACCAGCATCGGGTATCTTGACCTCGGGCTGGGACAGAGGGTTTCAAGGCCGATCATCACAAGTTACCACCTGTCAATCAAATAAATCTCATGTGCAGTGACCTCCATCTTTATCTAATTTAAGTTTATTATTAGTCAACGAAGTTGATGTGCCCAGTGGTGGCCTGTCGCCGTTGGCAGATGGCGTGGTTTGACAAGAAAACTTGTGACTTGCTGTGTAGCAGGTGTGTGTTTCATGCTGACCGTGTCACAAGCTACTGTCACTGTCTCTAGTCTCTGTGTTTCTAGACACATTTGGTATTGTCTATAGTTCCTTCAAACACATTATTTGAGCAGAATATTAAAATGAGCACCAGACACGACATTAGAATAGATGCAGACGCGAACTAGGAACCTAAACACACAAACAATGAATGACCATATGACGGCAAGATTGGTGTCATGTCTGACTGTCATCTGTAGCAGGCTCTCTGGACAGACGAAATGATTCACCTCGCCCTCCCCCTTTTTATCGGCCACACTTCATTTGGTGACGTTTGTTTGATGTCATGGCCCAGTTAGACTGATCCGTGCTGGACCTGTTCTCTGAGTGACGTCCAGGTCACCACGATGACTTCCTTCAATGTCCCTGTACACGTGTGAAACACAATAAATGAATGTCATTGTGGCATTGTCTACCGTTCTAAACGACAGTTTGTGACGTAACAACAAGCAACACCAGACCTACTAGAGCGTCCACTTACGTCATACCATTCCCGCGACCAGTGCTTGTGGGTGCGGGCCTTCGTTTCGGCGTGCCCGAGGTGGATGGGATGCGCACTTGTTTCCGGCAGGGACGCCTGACCAAGGATGGTTCAGCCAGGAGAGGCATGCGAAGTTGTAGGTTAGTTACCTTCAGTCCGTTGTTTTCATCAAAGCCGGCCTCCATTTTGCCGTTACAGACCATCGCTCTCTTCTTGGAGTAAACGAAACTATGAGAGCCCCTAGTCAACTTGACAGTCCAGTCCTTCTCAACTTCGATGTCCACAAACCGATTGCCCAGGCGCGTGGTGCCAAAATGTGGAGACAACCTGATGAACTTGGCTCCAGTCACGACAGTCACATCCCCGCCGCCAGTCTGCGTGACTTTGACTCCATTTATTCGGACAATCACTCCTCCTTTTGGCAGGTTGGCGTACTCGGCCTGAGCCGCCACTTGCATGCAGCTCGCCACCAACGACTCGCCGTAGCCCTCTGATGAAAACAGCAGATTCACAGACTGGTCGCGGAAAATGTCCGTGAACTTTATAGGTGCGGTGGGTTGTAGCTCAGAATCTTCCAACTTGAAGAAGTTGACCCCATTTGAGAACACAATGACGTCCCCACCCATGCGAGCTCTGAAGTTTAATGTAGCTATGTCAGTTGTCGTGCCAATTTGGAAAACTTTAACGGCTGGATGGTAGAGGCAAGCCGCTGTGCCCCTGCTGTCAGTAGCGACTGCCATCATGTGGTTGTGTGACACGACTCTAATAGTGCGATCAACAGTCATTTCTACAGACATGTCATTCCTAAGTAAGACTGAGATCAGGCCCGAGCTGGACACGTAGATTGAAGGGTACACAAAGTATTCCGAGCTGGCCGAGCCACCGCTGGCGATCGGGTAGCAACAGCTGTCCGCTTGAGGCCCGGCTACAGAAGGCACGGGGGACGTGTCAGAGCGGTAGCTCAGATCCGTCCAGGAACTATCCCTCGTGGGGAAGTAGTCGCTGTAACAGCCAGATCCCTCCATGTATGTTGAATATACGCTCGGAGCACTACTGTAAGCCCCGGTTGGCAAGGACGGTGTTGGTAGGTATCCTGGGTCGATAACTCGCCCGGCCATGTATGAAGGCTGTGTATTCTGGGACACTGGCACGTCTCGTCTAGCCATCGTTTGACCTTGCTTCTGGACCAGGTATTGTGGATGTATGTACATGAGATTTTGGTGCGGGTTACTGACGGAAGTGACGTCTTCAGGGTTTTCCTCCTCGTGAGACAAAGATCGATTGGTGCTGCGGTTTGGTTTGGTAGCACTGCTATCATCGGGAGCTATTGGGCTAGCATCACTGATGGATATCATGCTGCAGTCGGTTACCTCTTGGTTCTGGGCCTTTCTGCTGTTGTCCTTGACCGGCGTTGAAGAGAAGCGACACATCACCTCAATGTCTTCCTCGTGAGTGCAGTCTGCGCAGCTGGTTGCTTGTCTCGATACATTCACTGGCAGCCCGGAACTAGCTTCTGCGTTATCGCCTGGCGGTCGTTGAATGTTGATTGTAATGTCAGTCTGTGGCGGACTCAGTAGTTGAGTGTCTGGCAAGCTAGGGACATGGCTGACCTCCTGGACACAAATCTCTAGACGTGATTCATCGCGGCTTTGCTGAAGGTTGGAATTAAAGTTTGTCGTCCCAGCCAAGATGTCAAGCGAAGCAGGGCTAATGATTATCGTCGGGATTGTAGGGAACATGTTGGCATTGTCGGCTGTCACATTTACCTCTAGGTTCAAGCTGGGCGGTTTGTCATGAGCAGACAGGAAGGTCGGATCTTGCAGCTCGTCCATCATCAATACAGAACGGTTAGCACACATCGCATCGTTTTGGTTTGTGTTGTGATTGTCAGCGTCAGATGCCGGCTTGTTCGTGTCCATAATTTGTGGAGCGGCGTCACCATCATCCCTGTCTTAGTTAGGCTAAGAGGGGCACCGTTATCAACGCCATGACATGCATACAGCAACATCAAACTGATGACGAAGCCGGAAAAAGCGATGACGTCACATGTAGGCTTGAGTTTACGTGTCCGTGTAACTTGCCCGAGTTTAGACGTTTACTTGGAGAGTTTTGCTGACCTGTGGTACTCACAAACATTCAATGTCTGGTTTCTTGTCCTTACCTACTCCATTTTCTCATTACTTGATCTGCTATGGCTTTTCCATTAAATGACACATTACCATTCATGTCCCCACAGCATCATCATCATCACTATCATCAACATCAACATTATCATCATCAAGTGCGTGTCGATTGGCGTTGAGGGTCATTCATCTCCACTAACTCGCATCCCGTGAGTCGATTATCAGTTCGACCGTTGATCGTCTCCCGTTCCATCTCTTCAAGATGTCCACTATTTACTCTTTTTTGTCCTCCTCTGTCTAATATTCACTCTCTTTGCCTCACTCTGTCCAATATTTACTCTCCTTGCCTCCCTCTGTCAAATATTTACTCTCCTTGCCTCCCTCTGTCCAATATTTACTCTCTTTACCTCCCTCTATCCAATATTTACTCTCTTTACCTCCCTCTATCCAATATTTATTCTCTTTACCTCCCTCTGTCCAACATTTGTTGCCGTTACCTCACTCTGCCCCTCTCTTTTACAATTTTACATATCCTCTTCGTGTGTTCTAGCCAACCTCATGACACCTCCGAAATTACACTTACGAAAAACATTCACTTTGGCTGTACACCTGCTTGTTGCCTTGATTTATTAGGAAGGTGGTTTTGGCTTATCTTGGATGTTACCTGGACGTTTTTTGATGTTTTCTGTACGTGTTAGGATGTTGTCTGGACGTTTTTGGATATTTCCTGTACGTTTTTGGATGTTACCTGGACGTTTTTGAATGTGTCCTGTAGAACTTGAAAAGATTACAAAAACTGCAATCCATGACCGATAGAAGAGACTGCAGAGCCCAGCTGCAGTCAGAGAAACTCCGAAGACTGACCGACCATCCAATGCACCAGAGAATAAACAATTTGGGAAATGGGAAACTAAAGCGGAGAAACTTTGCAGAAAAAGCCAAAGCAAAGATGCATGAAGATCCCATAAACGCACTAACAACACCAAAATCCATCACTACTGTACGAAAACCTACCTGGAGGCAGGATATATTTCCAGAGGTGGTAGAAAATATACCAGGTATTGGAAACAAAAACTGCCAGACTGAAAAAGAAAGGAGAGATACTACCCTAAGCTTCATACGAAAAGCTACCCAAGCATGGATTGGACCCATGCATACACCGACGGTTCTGTAACAAATACTACACAGAACGGAGGGGCAGGAGCATTCCTGAACCTACCAAATGGCAGAAAAATAACACTGTCATTCGCTACTGGTAAGTACACAAGCAATTTCAGAGCGGAGGCAGAGGCACTGAGGGCGGCAGTGGAAGAAATGGTGATACACAGTGAAAATGAAAGCCATATAGTCCTGCTTACAGATGCTCTCGCCGTAGTCACAGCGCTAAAAAGCCAGAAAAACACTGAGCTTAGTGACTTAAGAGCAGCACTCTGCAAACTGTGCCAGCAGTCCGCACCAAAAAGGGTAGTGGTACAGTGGGTCCCATCACACTGCAACATCCAAGGCAACGAGGAGGCAGACAGACTGGCAAAAGAAGGTGCAAGACTACCACAAACAGATACTAGTGTGATGTACGAAGAGTCAAAACGGCTTATCAAAGCCAGATACATGACCAAATGGGAAACCGAACATACTGGTTACACCAAAATGATGCCTATTACCAGTTGAACCGAAGAGAGCAGGTCGTTGTCTTCAGACTTCGCACTGGCCACAATAGACTGAGGTACCACCTATTCAACAAATTGAAGATAGGGTGTACCGACGAATGCCCGTGCGGTACTGGTAAAATGACCGCCGAACATCTGCTGCAGAACTGCCCGACATACGAGGATCAGAGAGAGCAGATGTGGCCATCACCAGTGGAACTGCAAGACAAGCTCTATGGCAGTGTCGACAGCCTCAGGATGACCACCGCTTTTTTCGAAAAAATAATGGTTACTGTCTGACTGCGTACGAAGAAGAAGAAGAAGAATGTGTCCTGTACGTGTTGGGATGTTACCTGGACGTTTTTGAATGTGTCCTGTACGTATTGGGATGTTACCTGGACGTTTTTGGATATTTCCTGTACGTTTTTGGATGTTACCTGGACGTTTTTGAATGTGTCCTGTACGTGTCGGGATGTTACCTGGACGTTTTTGGATATTTCCTTTACGTTTTTGGATGTTACCTGGACGTTTTTGAATGTGTCCTGTACGTATTGGGATGATACCTGGACGTTTTTGGATATTTCCTGTACGTTTTTGGATGTTATCTGGACGTTTTTGAATGTGTCCTGTACGTGTTAGGATGTTGTCTGGACGTTTTTGGATGTTTCCTGTACGTCATGTTGGGATGTTACCTGGACGTTTTGGATATTTCCTGTACGTTTTTGGATGTTACCTGGACGTTTTTGAATGTGTCCTGTACGTGTTGGGATGTTACCTGGACGTTTTTGAATGTGTCCTGTACGTGTTGGGATGCTACCTGGACGTTTTTGGATATTTCCTGTACGTTTCTGGATATTTCCTGTACGTTTTTGGATGTTACCTGGACGTTTTTGAATGTGTCCTGTACGTATTGGGATGCTACCTGGACGTTTTTGGATATTTCCTGTACGTTTTTGGATGTTACCTGGACGTTTTTGAATGTGTCCTGTACGTGTTGGGATGTTACCTGGACGTTTTTGGATATTTCCTGTACGTTTTTGGATGTTACCTGGACGTTTTTGGATGTTACCTGGACGTTTTAGGATATTTCCTGTACGTTTTTGGATGTTACCTGGACGTTTTTGAATGTCTCCTGTACGTGTTGGGATGTTACCTGGACGTTTTTGGATATTTCCTGTACGTTTTTGGATGTTACCTGGACGTTTTTGGATATGTCCTGTACGTTTTTGGATGTTACCTGGACGTTTTTGGATATTTCCTGTACGTTTTTGGATGTTACCTGGACGATTTTGAATGTCTCCTGTACGTGTTGGGATGTTACCTGGACGTTTTTGGATATTTCCTGTACGTTTTTGGATATTTCCTGTACGTTTGTGGATGTTACCTGGACGTTTTTGGATATTTCCTGTACGTTTTCGGATGTTACTTGGACGTTTTTGAATGTGTCATGTACGTGTTGGGATGTTACCTGGACGTTTTTGGATATTTCCTGTACGTTTTTGGATGTTACCATGACGTTTTTGGATATTTTTTGTACGTTTTTGGATGTTACCTGGACGTTTTTGGATATTTCCTGTACGTTTTAGGATGTTACCTGGACGTTTTTGGATATTTCCTATACGTTTTTGGATATTTCCTGGACGTTTTAGGATGTTACCTGGACGTTTTAGGATGTTACCTGGACGTTTTTGGATATTTCCTGGACGTTTTTGGATATTTCCTGGACGTTTTTGGATGTTACCTAGACGTTTTTGGATGTTACCTGGACGTTTTTGGATGTTACCTGGACGTTTTTGGATGTTACCTGGACGTTTTTCGATGCTTCTTGAACGTTTTGGAATGTTTCCTGACGAGTTCGGATGTTATCTCGACTTGACAGGTGCTCCTAAAACGATGTACCTCATCGTTTTGTGTGCTCATACGGAGACTGTACCTCTTCAAATTGTGTGATCTTGTAGCCTCGCTATGTGTTGTGAGGTCATGTAGCTCATATGTTGAGGTCATGTAGTTGTGTGAGGTCCTGTAGCTCATGTTGTAAGGTCCTGTAGCTCTTGTTGTAAGGTCATGCAGATCATGTTGTAAGGTCATGTAGCTCATGTTGTAAGGTCATGTAGCTCATGTCGTAAGGTCATGTAGCTCATCTTGTAAGGTCATGTAGAACATGTCGTAAGGTCATGTAGCTCATGTTGTAAGGTCATGTAGCTCATGTTGTAAGGTCATGTAGCTCATGTTGTAAGGTCATGTAGCTCATGTTTTAAGCTCATGTAGCTCATGTTATAAGGTCATGTAGCTCATGTTGTAAGGTCCTGTAGCTCATGTTGTAAGCTCATGTAGCTCATGTTGTAAGGTCATGTAGCTCATGTTGTAAGGTCATGTAGCTCATGTTGTAAGGTTCTGTAGCTCATGTTGTAAGGTCATGTAGCTCATGTTGTGTGTCATGTAGCTCATGTTCTGGGCTCCTGTAGCCTCACAGTGTGTGTTGTGGGACATCTTGTTTTGTCCTTGATATTGGCACGGTATGACGTGGATTAGATCCATTGCCTGACTGTCGCCTACATGAGGCTATCACACATACTGACGGCCATATGTGCTCTGCTGATATCCAAATGCGATGACTTCTGTATCTTTCCTGACAGACAATGGTGGCTGGGCTAGGAGAGGGGCAATCACTCTATCAGCAGAGTTATCGGAGCAGTCAGAATTACTTGCAGTTCTTGGCCTTGACGAGATTATGCTGGGTGAACGCTTTGGTTCATCCGAACTTCGGTTCTTCTCAACGTTCAGGGCAGTCTTGGCGCACGAGATCCCTCCCACGTGACTCACATCAAGGTCAATTGTGTCCTGCTGCCGTCTGGAGGCGCAGTGGCTATTATAGTTGCCTTTGCAGGCAATGTTCGGTCCGCCACGGGCAGAAGGCCTGGCTCGGCAGCTGGAAAAAGATTGTTTGAAAGCAGTTCTGAAGTTGGAACTTAGGAGCCCGTAGATAATTGGGTTTCCGGCGCTATTGACGTAAACAAGGATCCGAACACAGTTCAGCAGGTTTAGGTAACCAACGAAACCAAGACTAATCAAATCCCTCTCGTCACTGAAGACCCGCCATATTTGGACACACCGCAAGGGGACAAGGCATAAGAAGTAAAGTGTCATCACCCCCAGCATCATACGGACGACCTGCCTCCTGCTGGCCATTGCTCGAGCATTCCGGCTGTTGTTGCAGTGCAGGCCGTGTTCACTTAAGCTGTTGTTGCTGCCTTTCGATACCGGCGTATCCATGGTGCTGGAACGAAGTGTGCGGATGATGGCGAAGTAGAGACCGGTCAACAGGATGAGAGGCAAGGCCAAGAACGCTGTAGAGATGAAGATGCTGTATGCGCGTGCCAGCTTTGAATTCATGTCTGTGAGGCACGTCTCCACCAGGCTGTCATCATAGTACCTTGACACCTATTTGAGGATCAAAAATATGTGCTTCAGCGAGGATGTGGAGAAGGCTCTGTATACAACACTATCATGTAATCAGCTAGAGTTATCATCAATGACAAACATGTAAAACATAGACCCGTTCGTATATAACACTATCATGAGCCAGGCGATGCAGGAACACGATGTGCGAGGAATTGAAAACTCAAGTGCGTAATGATAACTCTCCAGAAGTTCTGCCACAATCATCGACACATGAATTGGAATAATGCAGACCAACGTACCCCCAACGTTCACGAGTTCACAGATACGCCCCTGAAGACGTGAGGACAATTGAGTTTGCATTTCCTAAATCTATTCATTGCTCAGACAGGCAATACGGACAGAGACGTCAGCCATGAAATCTGGGATGGACAGAGATGTCCGGAATGACATATGGGATGGACAGAGATGTCCGGCATGAAATCTGGGATGGACAGAGATGTCCGGCATGAAATCTGGGATAGACAGAGACGTCCGGCATGAAATCTGGGATTATACACACTGGACACTACGATCAAGGAAGAGGTTTCTGTTTCCCTTATAACTGCAGCACAAGTGGAACATATTCTACCTTATAACTGCAGCACAAGTGGAACATATTCTACCTTTTAACTGCAGCACAAGTGGAACATATTCTACCTTATAACTGCAGCACAAGTGGAACATATTCTACCTTATAACTGCAGCACAAGTGGAACAAATTCTACATTGCAGCAAGAGGACAGACGCAGGTCCAGATAGTCTCAAGTATTGCCAGGCAGCTGGATAAGTTCATGTTTGACTTGTTATGGAGGAGTTCAATTCTACTATGGAACATGCATCAGAGCATGCGGAATGCCTCTATAGCTTTCTATGTCATGTCTTTACACCTGGTAAGGGGTTCAGGGGTAAGGCTTCGACGGTTGGATGCCATGTGATTGTGGACCTCCGGTTTGGGTAAGGCTTGGATGGCTGGATGCCATGTGATTGTGGACCTCCGGTTTGGGTAAGGCTTGGATGGCTGGATGCCATGTGATTGTGGACCTCCGGTTTGGGTAAGGCTTGGATGGCTGGATGCCATGTGATTGTGGACCTCCGGTTTGGGTAAGGCTTGGATGGCTGGATGCCATGTGATTGTGGACCTCCGGTTTGGGTAAGGCTTGGATGGCTGGATGCGATGGGATTAAGGACCTCCAGTTGATGCAGGAAACTCTCTGTGGCTCTCGACGTGGAGAACGCAAAGATTTTTTTTTTCTTTTGTTTAGATGTTTGCCGCACTAGTTTCTACTGGCGGAGGCGCGCCATTTTCCACCCCAGACCGTAGTCCATTGGGCGATATCAGGACGCATAAACCAGTGCTTGGATGCATGTGTGCATCTGTATGTACCTATGCTAGGTTTGTGCGCCCTCAGATGCTAGCCCAACCAAAGTGGAATGGAAGGGCTTTACCACGAGGGCGCGTGTGAAAGTTGTGCAAGAGTGTGACTGTAGGACAGAGTCAAATGAAACAGAGTGAGGTGAGAGGAGAGAGAGAAGGGGAAGACTGGCCCCCAGGGTGAGTCCTTACCTATGCTGAACGCAAACGTCTGGTTGACTGGATCTTGATGGACTAATTGAAGGAGCGAGGAATCAACCCACGGTGGGCTGCATCTTGATGGACTACTTGAAGGAGCGAGGAATCAACCCACGGTGGGCTGGATCTTGATGGACTGCTTGAAGGAGCGAGGAATCAACCCATGGTGGGCTAGATATGGGCTGCCCTCAAGGAGCCAGTACTACTGGGGGGATTGATTTATGGTTCTACGATCTCACCGATGCTGTTCAGTCTACACAAACAAAGTGGCCAACATTCGGCCCACTGGGCCAGGGCCCAACATTCAGCCCACCGTATCAGGGCCCAACATTCAGCCCACTGGGCCAGGGCCCAACATTCAGCCCACCGTATCAGGACCAACATTCAGCCCACTGGGCCAGGGCCCAACATTTGGCCCACTGGGCCAGGGCCCAACATTCAGCCCACTGGGCCAGGGCCCAACATTCAGCCCACTGGGCCAGGGCCCAACATTCAGCCAACGGTATCAGGGCCCAACATTCAGCCCACTGGGCCAGGGCCCTATATTCGGCCCACTGGGCCAGGGCGAACAGTAACGTATGCAGATGATATCCTGACATTACTGGCTCAGATAGGTATGAGATGGTTACAGACTTCCCGGTGAGCGTGCAGGTGTTCACCCAGAACTGTGGGGATCCCAGCTGCCAGATCAATCTTAACACGACCGGCCTAATGTGCTGCTCCATGAACCATTCTATTGTGGATGCCGTCCTACCGTGGTTGGGTGGTTGGGTGGTTGAGTGGTTGAGTGGTTGAGTGGTTGGGTGGTTGAGTGGTTGAGTGGTTGGGTGGTTGGGTGGTTGAGTGGTTGGTGGTTGGGTGGTTGAGTGGTTGGGTGGTTGAGTGGTTGGGTGGTTGAGTGGTTGGGTGGTTGGGTGGTTGGGTGGTTGAGTGGTTGGTGGTTGGGTGGTTGAGTGGTTGGGTGGTTGAGTGGTTGGAGGGTTAATCTGTACCTGAGGTTTTAGAGGCAGAGTATTTGATCTGTTACTAAAGTCTTAGTGATTGTGTGGCTAGCCTTCTGTCTGTTCCCGACTTTGGTACCTGATCCAATCCCTAGTATTCACAGCTGCATTCTATCCAGCTGTAAATGAGCACTCCACTCTCCCTTTCGCTAGCTAAAAGCATGTGAGCTATTACAACAGTTCTTAACACTCCATCTGCGACTGCAGTTTCCGATGCGGAAGGACTTCCTTTTATCTTGACACCCCGGTTGATAGAAGTCGGTCTAACACCTTGATGAAGCTGAAGATGGAAGTCGGTCTAACACTTACCTTGATGAAGCTGAGGATGGCAAAGGGCAATGTGACCACACAGGACACGAGCCACACTGCAGGTATGACGATGGCTGTGGAGGTCAGACGGGAACCCATTGTCTTTCTCAGGGGGTAGCAGATGGCGTAGTACCGTTCCAAGCCGATGGCCAGAAGGGTCAGGACAGAGCAGGTGTGGGAAGCATTCTCTAAGAACGGTACAATCCTACCTGCCAAAGTAAATCTCATTGTTATTGTCTGGTGTTAACAAGTTTGACATGGTCAAAAGATAGGTCACGCTGAGGTCAGCACACTTAAAGCCGTCATAGATCACGTGTTATAGACTTCGTTGTAGTAGGTCTCAGTTGTTACCGCCGGCTGTGTGACCTTCCTCGAGGGCATGCCCTCCCTAACTTGTGACCCTCCTCGAGGGTATGCCCTCCCTAACTTCATGTCAGGTACTAATGTAGAGCCGAGTGAACGGTATAGTAAACCAGGACTCTTTCCTGCGACAGAGAATACACACACCTGTAACACCCCTGTCTGATATCACCCGAAACAACTGTCCTTGACTCTGGTATCTGAATAAACCATTTGCTGCTGATCTCAGTCATTTTTCTGCCCAAGGATTTGAACCAGACCTCACTGAGTTACTTTCCCAATCATTTGTCCTTGAGCTCTGATATCCCCCCCTCCTCTCACATTTGTCCTTGACTTCTGTTATCCCCCAACCATTTGTCCTTGACTTCTGTTATCCCCCAACCATTTGTCCCTGACCTCTGTTATCCCCCCAACACTCCAACCATTTGTCCCTGCCCTCTGTTATCCCCACAACCATTTGTCCCTGACCTCCGTTATTCCCCCCTCCCCAACCGCTTTTCCCTGAGCTCTGTTATTCCCTCTTCCCTAACCTCTTGTCCCTGACTTCTGCTATTCCCCCTTCCCAACCATTTGTCCCTAACCTCTGTTATTCCCCCCACCTCCCAACCATTTGTCCATAACCTTTGTTATTCCCCCCCTCCCCAACCTCTTGTCCCTGACCTCTGTTATTCCCCCTCCCTTCCCCTATCTATTGTCCCTGACCTCCCACCTCTCAAACTATTGTCCCATGTCCAATGGCTCCCGCCATTATTGAATGCTCGTGCCCCAACAGTCGCCTGCTTATTTTTGTTGTTGAAATGTGAAATGGCGCGGCAGCTGCTTATTCCATTTTAACGTCATCGAAAAGCTGTAACCTTTGGTACAATGAGTCATGGAGTCATGGAGTCTGGAGTCAGTGACGCCGTCAATCATACATCAGTCATGAATGTGTTACACATTAGCCACTAGATGTACATCTGCTTTCAGCCTCTGAATAATTTCTGTAGAGCCAGTATTGAGACAGCCTTGCTGGTTAGTGTGCACGGCTGTAGGATAAGGCACATTATGAGCAGGTCATCCTAGTTCAGCCTCAGCCTCAACTAGTTTTGTACTTATACTTTCGATGTTTGACGATTTTATGAAGATAATGTAAAACTAGACACAGAAGACAATACACACGGTGAGTTTTCCACACGTGTAAGCAGCAGATAGCGAGATTGAACAGTAGGAACTGATCCTCAACATTGTCTTCACTAACCACATCCACCGAGGACACAATATACACAGAGCGGACTGTTATAAAGAGTAATCCAAGGACAGAGTATACGTGTTATCAGCCTTCTGTCCACACGTCATGTTATCAGCCTTCTGTCCACACGTCATGTTATCAGTCTTCTGTCTACACGCCATGTTATCAGCCTTCTGTCTACGCGTCCTGTTATCAGCCTTTTGTCCACACGTCATGTTATCAGCCTTCTGTCCACACGTCATGTTATCAGCCTTCTGTCCACACGTCATGTTATCAGCCTTCTGTCCACACGTCATGTTATCAGCCTTCTGTCCACACGTCATGTTATCAGCCTTCTGTCCACACGTCATATTATCAGCTTATCCTGTTAGTTCCGGGTATGGATTAGATCAAGACCAGTTAGTTCCAGCTACTGATGAGATCGTCCTGTTAGTTCCAGCTACTGATGAGATCGTCCTGTTAGTTCCAGCTACTGATGAGATCGTCCTGTTAGTTCCAGCTAACGATGAGATCGTCCTGTTAGTTCCAGCTACTGATGAGATCGTCCTGTTAGTTCCAGCTAACGATGAGATCGTCCTGTTAGTTCCAGCTACTGATGAGATCGTCCTGTTAGTTCCAGCTACCGATGAGATCAAGTCCTGCTAGTTCTAGATACTGATGAGATCGTCCTGTTAGTTCCAGCTACCGATGAGATCGTCCTGTTAGTTCCAGCTACCGATGAGATCAAGTACTGCTAGTTCTAGATACTGATGTTGAGATCACGTCCTGTTAGTTCCAGATACTGATAATGCCTATTGGCTGCCTGACAGGGATTCCAGAGCAAGATTTTGCACGAATCATATCACATCAAGTATGCCAGAACCAGATGTTACACGAATCATATCACATCAAGTATGCCAGAACCAGATGTTACACGAATCATATCACATCAAGTATGCCAGAACCAGATGTTACACGAATCATATCACATCAAGTATGCCAGAACCAGATGTTACACGAATCATATCACATCAAGTATGCCAGAACCAGATGTTACACGAATCATATCAAATCAAGTATGCCAGAACCAGATGTTACACGAACCATATCACATGATCAACAATGTCAGCGAACTGAATCTGACCAAGACCCTACTTGGCCTCCAAGTGGCAGAGAACTTGGCAGGCAAGGCAAACCAGGTTCTAAATTGCTGTGCTGAAACCGATATGTCGAAAGCTGTAGATATCGAAACCTCGCTATAACGGTCGACATATCATATCATATGAGATTGCCTGAGATATCAGAGATTGTAATGGAACATTCCAAGACATGTCCATAAAGTTGCAGCTTCAGATAGTCTCCCCAAGTTTGGTGTGTCCAGACTGAAAAAAGGGACATAATTAATGTAAATCAGATTTTAGATTTTCACGTTGAGTGAATCACCTCCCTTGATACGGTCGGTCGCCTTCCTTGGTGGAAGCCTGAGAGAAATGAAAGCCGCGTCATTACTGAGTCTTCAACACGAGGTCAGAGCTAAGAGCACACAACCAGACAACATAACAACGGGAACAGAGCTAAACTCACACAACCAGACACCAAAAAGTAGAATTGTGTGAGTGTGTGATGGTGTGAGTGTGTGAGTGTGTGATGGTATGAGTATGTGAGTGTGTGATGGGGTGAGTGTGTTATGATGTGAGTGTGTGATGGTGTGAGTGTGTGATGGAGTGAGTGTGTTATGGTGTGAGTGTGTGAGTGTGTGATGGTGTGAGTGTGTTATGATGTGAGTGTGTAAGTGTGTGATGGTGTGAGTGTGTTATGATGTGAGTGTGTGAGTGTGTGATGGTGTGAGTGTGTTATAATGTGAGTGTGTGATGGTGTGAGTGTGTGATGGAGTGAGTGTGTTATGGTGTGATGGTGTGAGTGTGTGATGGTGTGAATGTGTAATTCAGTGAGTGTGTGATGGTGCGAGTGTGTAATGGAGTGAGTGTGTGATGGTGTGAGTGTGTGATGGTATGAGTATGTGAGTGTGTGATGGTGTGAGTGTGTGGATGGTGTGAGTGTGTGAGTGTGTGATGGTGTGAGTGTGTGGATGGTGTGAGTGTGTGAGTGTGTGATGGTATGAGTGTGTGAGTGTGTGATGGTGCGAGTGTGTAATGGAGTGAGTGTGTGGATGGTGTGAGTGTGTGATGGTATGAGTATGTGAGTGTGTGATGGTGTGAGTGTGTGGATGGTGTGAGTGTGTGAGTGTGTGATGGTGTGAGTGTGTGATGGTGCGAGTGTGTAATGGAGTGAGTGTGTGGATGGTGTGAGTGTGTGATGGTATGAGTATGTGAGTGTGTGATGGTGTGAGTGTGTGGATGGTGTGAGTGTGTGAGTGTGTGATGGTATGAGTGTGTGAGTGTGTGATGGTATGATTATGTGAGTGTGTGATGGTATGAGTGTGTGATGGTATGAGTGTGTGGATGGTGTGAGTGTGTGGATGGTGTGAATGTGTGATGGTATGAATGTGTGGATGGTGTGAGTGTGTGGATGGTGTGAGTGTGTGGATGGTGTGAGTGTGTGATAGTATGAGTGAGTGGATGGTGTGAGTGTGTGGATGGTGTGAGTGTGTGATGGTATGCGTATGTGAGTGTGTGGATGGTGTGAGTGTGTGATGGTATGAGTGTGTGGATGGTGTGAGTGTGTGGATGGTGTGAGTGTGTGATGGTATGAGTATGTGAGTGTGTGGATGGTGTGAGTGTGTGATGGTATGAGTGTGTGGATGGTATGAGTATGTGGATGGTGTGAGTGTGTGATGGTATGAGTGTGTGGATGGTGTGAGTGTGTGGATGGTGTGAGTGTGTGATGGTATGAGTATGTGAGTGTGTGATGGTGTGAGTGTGTGAGTATGTGAGTGTGTGATGGAGTGAGTGTGTAATGGAGTGAGTGTGTGATGGTGTGAGTGTGTGAGTATGTGAGTGTGTGATGGAGTGAGTGTGTAATGGAGTGAGTGTGTGAGTGTGTGATGGTGTGAGTGTGTTATGATGTGAGTGTGTGGTGGTGTGAGTGTGTGGTGGTGTGAGTGTGTGAGTGTGTGAGTGTGTTATGATGTGAGTTTGTGATGGTGTGAGTGTGTGAGTGTGTGAGTGTGTGATGGAGTGAGTCTGTAATGGAGTGAGTGTGTGAGTGTATAATGGTGTGAGTGTGTGAGTGTGTTATGATGTGAGTGTGTAATGGAGTGAGTGTGTGAGTGTGTGATGGTGTGAGTGTGTGATGGTGTGAGTGTGTGATGGTGTGAGTGTGTGATGGTGTGAGTATGTGAGTGTGTTATGATGTGAGTGTGATGGTGTGAGTGTGTTATGATGTGAGTATGTGAGTGTGTGATGGTGTGAGTGTGTGATGGTGTGAGTGTGTTATGATGTGAGTGTGTTTATGGTGTGAGTGTGTAATGGAGTGAGTATGTGAGTGTGTGATGGTGTGAGTGTGTTTATGGTGTGAGTGTGTAATGGAGTGAGTATGTGAGTGTGTGATGGTGTGAGTGTGTGATGGTGTGAGTGTGTGATGGTGTGAGTGTGTTATGATGTGAGTGTGTTTATGGTGTGAGTGTGTAATGGAGTGAGTATGTGAGTGTGTGATGGTGTGAGTGTGTTTATGGTGTGAGTGTGTAATGGAGTGAGTATGTGAGTGTGTGATGGTGTGAGTGTGTGATGGTGTGAGTGTGTGATGGTGTGAGTGTGTTATGATGTGAGTGTGTTTATGGTGTGAGTGTGTAATGGAGTGAGTATGTGAGTGTGTGATGGTGGGAGTGTGTTTATGGTGTGAGTGTGTAATGGAGTGAGTATGTGAGTGTGTGATGGAGTGAGTGTGTTTATGGTGTGAGTGTGTAATGGAGTGAGTGTGTGAGTGTGTGATGGTGTGAGTGTGTGGATGGCGTGAGTGTGTGATGGTGTGAGTGTGTTATGATGTGAGTGTGTGATGGTGTGGGTGTGTGATGGTCTGAGTGTGTGAGTGTGTGATGGTGTGAGTGTGTGATGGTGTGAGTGTGTGAGTGTGTGAGTGTGTGAGTGTGTGAGTGTGTGGGTGTGTGATGGTCTGAGTATGTGTGTGATGGTGTGAGTGTGTGATGGTCTGAGTGTGTGATGGTGTGAGTGTGTGAGTGTGTGAGTGTGTGAGTGTGTGATGGTGTGAGTGTGTGATGGTATGAGTGTATGATGGTGTGAGTGTGTGAGGGTGTGAGTGTGTTATGATGTGAGTGTATGATGGTGTGAGTGTGTGATAATGTGAGTGTGTAATGGTGTGAATGTGTGATGGTGTGAATGTGTGATGGTGTGAGTGTGTGAGTGTGTGATGGTGTGAGTGTGTGGATGGTGTGAATGTGTGATGGTGTGAGTGTGTTATGATGTGAGTGTGTGGATGGTGTGAGTGTGTGAGTGTGTGGATGGTGTGAGTGTGTGATGGTGTGAGTGTGTGATAGTGTGAGTGTGTGGATGGTGTGAGTGTGTGAGTGTGTGGATGGTGTGAGTGTGTGATGGTGTGAGTGTGTGATGGTGTGAGTGTGTTAGTGTGTGATGGTGTGAGTGTGGTATGATGTGAGTGTGTGATGGTGTGAGTGTGTGAGTGTGTGATGGTGTGAGTGTGGTATGATGTGAGTGTGTGATGGTGTGAGTGTGTGATGGTGTGAGTGTGTGAGTGTGTGATGGTGTGAGTGTGTTATGATGTGAGTGTGTGATGGGGTGAGTGTGTAATGGAGTGAGTGTGTGATGGTGTGAGTGTGTGGATTGTGTGAGTGTGTGAGTGTGTGATGGTGTGAGTGTGTTATGATGTGAGTGTGTGATGGGGTGAGTGTGTAATGGAGTGAGTGTGTGATGGTGTGAGTGTGTAGTGGAGTGAGTGTGTGAGTGTGTGATGGTGTGAGTGTGTGATGGTATGAGTATGTGAGTGTGTGATGGTGTGAGTGTGTGATGGTGTGAGTGTGTGATGGTGTGAGTGTGTGATGGTGTCAGTGTGTAATGGAGTGAGTGTGTGAGTGTGTGATGGTGTGAGTGTGTGATGGTGTGAGTGTGTGAGTGTTTGATGGTGTGAGTGTGTGATGATGTGAGTGTGTAATGGAGTGAGTATGTGAGTGTGTGATGGTGTGAGTGTGTGAGTGTGTGATGGTGTGAGTGTGTGAGTGTTTGATGGTGTGAGTGTGTGATGATGTGAGTGTGTAATGGAGTGAGTGTGTGAGTGTGTGATGGTGTGAGTGTGTGATGGTATGAGTATGTGAGTGTGTGATGGTGTGAGTGTGTGATGGTGTGAGTGTGTGATGGTGTGAGTGTGTGATGGTGTCAGTGTGTAATGGAGTGAGTGTGTGAGTGTGTGATGGTGTGAGTGTGTGAGTGTGTGATGGTGTGAGTGTGTGAGTGTTTGATGGTGTGAGTGTGTGATGATGTGAGTGTGTAATGGAGTGAGTGTGTGATGGTGTGAGTGTGTGAGTGTGTGATGGTGTGAGTGTGTGAGTGTGTGATGGTGTGAGTGTGTGATGGTGTGAGTGTGTGAGTGTGTGAGTGTGTAATGGAGTGAGTGTGTGAGTGTGTGAGTGTGTGATGATGTGAGTGTGTAATGGAGTTAGTGTGTGAGTGTGTGATGGTGTGAGTGTGTGATGGTGTGAGTGTGTGATGGTGTCAGTGTGTAATGGAGTGAGTGTGTGAGTGTGTGATGGTGTGAGTGTTTGATGGTGTGAGTGTGTGATGGTGTCAGTGTGTAATGGAGTGAGTGTGTGAGTGTGTGATGGTGTGAGTGTGTGAGTGTTTGATGGTGTGAGTGTGTGATTATGTGAGTGTGTAATGGAGTGAGTGTGTGAGTGTGTGATGGTGTGAGTGTGTGAGTGTGTGATGGTGTGAGTGTGTGAGTGTGTGATGGTGTGAGTGTGTGATGGTGTGAGTGTGTGATGGTGTGAGTGTGTGATGGTGTGAGTGTGTGAGTGTGTGAATGTGTGATAGTGTGAGTGTGTGATGGTGTGAGTGTGTAATGGAGTGAGTGTATGAGTGTGTGATGGTGTGAGAGTGTTATGATGTGAGTGTGTGAGGGTGTGAGTGTGTAATGGAGTGAGCGTGTGAGTGTGTGATGGTGTGAGTGTGTTATGGTGTGAGTGTGTAATGGACTGAGTGTGTTAGTGTGTGATGGTGTGAGTGTGTGATGGTGTGAGTGTGTTATGAAGTGAGTGTGTGATGGTGTGAGTGTGTAATGGAGTGAGTGTGTGAGTGTGTGATGGTGTGAGTGTGTTATGATGTGAGTGTATGATGGTGTGAGTGTGTGATAATGTGAGTGTGTAATGGAGTGAGTGTGTGACTGTGTGATGGTGTGAGTGTGTGGATGGTGTGAATGTGTGATGGTGTGAGTGTGTTATGATGTGAGTGTGTGGATGGTGTGAGTGTGTGAGTGTGTGCATGGTGTGAGTGTGTGATGGTGTGAGTGTGTGATGGTGTGAGTGTGTGAGTGTGTGATGGTGTGAGTGTGGTATGATGTGAGTGTGTGATGGTGTGAGTGTGTGATGGTGTGAGTGTGTGGATTGTGTGAGTGTGTGATGGTGTGAGTGTGTGATGGTGTGAGTGTGTTAGTGTGTGATGGTGTGAGTGTGGTATGATGTGAGTGTGTGATGGTGTGAGTGTGTGAGTGTGTGATGGTGTGAGTGTGGTATGATGTGAGTGTGTGATGGTGTGAGTGTGTGATGGTGTGAGTGTGTGAGTGTGTGATGGTGTGAGTGTGTTATGATGTGAGTGTGTGATGGGGTGAGTGTGTAATGGAGTGAGTGTGTGATGGTGTGAGTGTGTGGATTGTGTGAGTGTGTGAGTGTGTGATGGTGTGAGTGTGTTATGATGTGAGTGTGTGATGGGGTGAGTGTGTAATGGAGTGAGTGTGTGATGGTGTGAGTGTGTAGTGGAGTGAGTGTGTGAGTGTGTGATGGTGTGAGTGTGTGATGGTATGAGTATGTGAGTGTGTGATGGTGTGAGTGTGTGATGGTGTGAGTGTGTGATGGTGTGAGTGTGTGATGGTGTCAGTGTGTAATGGAGTGAGTGTGTGAGTGTGTGATGGTGTGAGTGTGTGATGGTGTGAGTGTGTGAGTGTTTGATGGTGTGAGTGTGTGATGATGTGAGTGTGTAATGGAGTGAGTATGTGAGTGTGTGATGGTGTGAGTGTGTGAGTGTGTGATGGTGTGAGTGTGTGAGTGTTTGATGGTGTGAGTGTGTGATGATGTGAGTGTGTAATGGAGTGAGTGTGTGAGTGTGTGATGGTGTGAGTGTGTGATGGTATGAGTATGTGAGTGTGTGATGGTGTGAGTGTGTGATGGTGTGAGTGTGTGATGGTGTGAGTGTGTGATGGTGTCAGTGTGTAATGGAGTGAGTGTGTGAGTGTGTGATGGTGTGAGTGTGTGAGTGTGTGATGGTGTGAGTGTGTGAGTGTTTGATGGTGTGAGTGTGTGATGATGTGAGTGTGTAATGGAGTGAGTGTGTGATGGTGTGAGTGTGTGATGGTGTGAGTGTGTGAGTGTGTGATGGTGTGAGTGTGTGATGGTGTGAGTGTGTGAGTGTGTGAGTGTGTAATGGAGTGAGTGTGTGAGTGTGTGAGTGTGTGATGATGTGAGTGTGTAATGGAGTTAGTGTGTGAGTGTGTGATGGTGTGAGTGTGTGATGGTGTGAGTGTGTGATGGTGTCAGTGTGTAATGGAGTGAGTGTGTGAGTGTGTGATGGTGTGAGTGTTTGATGGTGTGAGTGTGTGATGGTGTCAGTGTGTAATGGAGTGAGTGTGTGAGTGTGTGATGGTGTGAGTGTGTGAGTGTTTGATGGTGTGAGTGTGTGATTATGTGAGTGTGTAATGGAGTGAGTGTGTGAGTGTGTGATGGTGTGAGTGTGTGAGTGTGTGATGGTGTGAGTGTGTGAGTGTGTGATGGTGTGAGTGTGTGATGGTGTGAGTGTGTGATGGTGTGAGTGTGTGATGGTGTGAGTGTGTGAGTGTGTGAATGTGTGATAGTGTGAGTGTGTGATGGTGTGAGTGTGTAATGGAGTGAGTGTATGAGTGTGTGATGGTGTGAGAGTGTTATGATGTGAGTGTGTGAGGGTGTGAGTGTGTAATGGAGTGAGCGTGTGAGTGTGTGATGGTGTGAGTGTGTTATGGTGTGAGTGTGTAATGGACTGAGTGTGTTAGTGTGTGATGGTGTGAGTGTGTGATGGTGTGAGTGTGTTATGAAGTGAGTGTGTGATGGTGTGAGTGTGTAATGGAGTGAGTGTGTGAGTGTGTGATGGTGTGAGTGTGTTATGATGTGAGTGTATGATGGTGTGAGTGTGTGATAATGTGAGTGTGTAATGGAGTGAGTGTGTGACTGTGTGATGGTGTGAGTGTGTGGATGGTGTGAATGTGTGATGGTGTGAGTGTGTTATGATGTGAGTGTGTGGATGGTGTGAGTGTGTGAGTGTGTGCATGGTGTGAGTGTGTGATGGTGTGAGTGTGTGATGGTGTGAGTGTGTGAGTGTGTGATGGTGTGAGTGTGGTATGATGTGAGTGTGTGATGGTGTGAGTGTGTGATGGTGTGAGTGTGTGGATTGTGTGAGTGTGTGATGGTGTGAGTGTGTGATGGTGTGAGTGTGTGATGGTGTGAGTGTGTAATGGAGTGAGTGTGTGAGTGTGTGATGGTGTGAGTGTGTTATGGTGTGAGTGTGTAATGGAGTGAGTGTGTGAGTGTGTGATGGTGTGAGTGTGTGATGGTGTGAGTGTGTAATGGAGTGAGTGTGTGAGTGTGTGATTGTGTGAGTGTGTAATTGAGTGAGTGTGTGAGTGTGTGATGGTATGAGTGTGTGGATGGTGTGAGTGTGTGATGGTGTGAGTGTGTTATGATGTGAGTGTGTGATGGTGTGAGTGTGTGGATGGTGTGAGTGTGTGAGTGTGTGGATGGTGTGAGTGTGTGATGGTGTGAGTGTGTGATGGTGTGAGTGAGTGATGGTGTGAGTGTGTTAGGATGTGAGTATGTGATACTGTGAGTGTGTGATGGTTTGAGTGTGTGGATGGTGTCAGTGTGTGAGTGTGTGATGGTGAGAGTGTGTGATGGTATGAATATGTGAGTGTGTGATGGTATGAGTGTGTGATGGTGTGAGTGTGTAATGGAGTTAGTGTGTGAGTGTGTGATGGTGTGAGTGTGTTATGATGTGAGTGTGTGAGTGTGTGAGTGTGTGATGGTGTGAGTGTGTGAGTGTGTGATGGAGTGAGTGTGTGATGGTGTGAGTGTGTGATGGTGTGAGTGTGTGATGGTGTGAGTGTGTGAGTGTTTGATGGTGTGAGTGTGTGATGATGTGAGTGTGTAATGGAGTGAGTATGTGAGTGTGTGATGGTGTGAGTGTGTGAGTGTGTGATGGTGTGAGTGTGTGAGTGTTTGATGGTGTGAGTGTGTGATGATGTGAGTGTGTAATGGAATGAGTGTGTGAGTGTGTGATGGTGTGAGTGTGTGATGGTATGAGTATGTGAGTGTGTGATGGTGTGAGTGTGTGATGGTGTGAGTGTGTGATGGTGTGAGTGTGTGATGGTGTCAGTGTGTAATGGAGTGAGTGTGTGAGTGTGTGATGGTGTGAGTGTGTGAGTGTGTGATGGTGTGAGTGTGTGAGTGTTTGATGGTGTGAGTGTGTGATGATGTGAGTGTGTAATGGAGTGAGTGTGTGATGGTGTGAGTGTGTGAGTGTGTGATGGTGTGAGTGTGTGAGTGTGTGATGGTGTGAGTGTGTGATGGTGTGAGTGTGTGAGTGTGTGAGTGTGTAATGGAGTGAGTGTGTGAGTGTGTGAGTGTGTGATGATGTGAGTGTGTAATGGAGTTAGTGTGTGAGTGTGTGATGGTGTGAGTGTGTGATGGTGTGAGTGTGTGATGGTGTCAGTGTGTAATGGAGTGAGTGTGTGAGTGTGTGATGGTGTGAGTGTTTGATGGTGTGAGTGTGTGATGGTGTCAGTGTGTAATGGAGTGAGTGTGTGAGTGTGTGATGGTGTGAGTGTTTGATGGTGTGAGTGTGTGATTATGTGAGTGTGTAATGGAGTGAGTGTGTGAGTGTGTGATGGTGTGAGTGTGTGAGTGTGTGATGGTGTGAGTGTGTGAGTGTGTGATGGTGTGAGTGTGTGATGGTGTGAGTGTGTGATGGTGTGAGTGTGTGATGGTGTGAGTGTGTGAGTGTGTGAATGTGTGATAGTGTGAGTGTGTGATGGTGTGAGTGTGTAATGGAGTGAGTGTATGAGTGTGTGATGGTGTGAGAGTGTTATGATGTGAGTGTGTGAGGGTGTGAGTGTGTAATGGAGTGAGCGTGTGAGTGTGTGATGGTGTGAGTGTGTTATGGTGTGAGTGTGTAATGGACTGAGTGTGTTAGTGTGTGATGGTGTGAGTGTGTGATGGTGTGAGTGTGTTATGATGTGAGTGTGTGATGGTGTGAGTGTGTAATGGAGTGAGTGTGTGAGTGTGTGATGGTGTGAGTGTGGTATGATGTGAGTGTATGATGGTGTGAGTGTGTGATAATGTGAGTGTGTAATGGAGTGAGTGTGTGACTGTGTGATGGTGTGAGTGTGTGGATGGTGTGAATGTGTGATGGTGTGAGTGTGTTATGATGTGAGTGTGTGGATGGTGTGAGTGTGTGAGTGTGTGCATGGTGTGAGTGTGTGATGGTGTGAGTGTGTGATGGTGTGAGTGTGTGAGTGTGTGATGGTGTGAGTGTGGTATGATGTGAGTGTGTGATGGTGTGAGTGTGTGATGGTGTGAGTGTGTGGATTGTGTGAGTGTGTGATGGTGTGAGTGTGTGATGGTGTGAGTGTGTGATGGTGTGAGTGTGTAATGGAGTGAGTGTGTGAGTGTGTGATGGTGTGAGTGTGTTATGGTGTGAGTGTGTAATGGAGTGAGTGTGTGAGTGTGTGATGGTGTGAGTGTGTGATGGTGTGAGTGTGTAATGGAGTGAGTGTGTGAGTGTGTGATTGTGTGAGTGTGTAATTGAGTGAGTGTGTGAGTGTGTGATGGTATGAGTGTGTGGATGGTGTGAGTGTGTGATGGTGTGAGTGTGTTATGATGTGAGTGTGTGATGGTGTGAGTGTGTGGATGGTGTGAGTGTGTGAGTGTGTGGATGGTGTGAGTGTGTGATGGTGTGAGTGTGTGATGGTGTGAGTGAGTGATGGTGTGAGTGTGTTAGGATGTGAGTATGTGATACTGTGAGTGTGTGATGGTTTGAGTGTGTGGATGGTGTCAGTGTGTGAGTGTGTGATGGTGAGAGTGTGTGATGGTATGAATATGTGAGTGTGTGATGGTATGAGTGTGTGATGGTGTGAGTGTGTAATGGAGTTAGTGTGTGAGTGTGTGATGGTGTGAGTGTGTTATGATGTGAGTGTGTGAGTGTGTGAGTGTGTGATGGTGTGAGTGTGTGATGGAGTGAGTGTGTGATGGTGTGAGTGTGTGATGGTGTGAGTGTGTGATGGTGTGAGTGTGTGATGGTGTGAGTGTGTGATTGTGTGAGTGTATTATGATGTGAGTGTGTGATGGTGTGAGTGTTTGAGTGTGTGATGGTGTGAGTGTGTGATGGTGTGAGTGTGTGATGGTGTGAGTGTTTGAGTGTGTGATGGTGTGAGTGTGTGATGGTGTGAGTGTGTGATGGTGTGAGTGTGTGATGGTGTGAGTGTTTGAGTGTGTGATGGTGTGAGTGTGTGATGGTGTGAGTGTGTGATGGTGTGAGTGTGTGATGGTGTAAGTGTTTGAGTGTGTGATGGTGTGAGTGTGTGATGGTGTGAGTGTATTATGATGTGAGTGTGTGATGGTGTGAGTGTGTGAGTGTGTGATGGTATAAGTGTGTGAGTGTGTGATGGTGTGAGTGTGTGAGTGTGTGATGGTGTGAGTGTGTGATGGTGTGAGTGTGTGATGGTGTGAGTGTGTGGATGGTGTGAGTGTGTGGATGGTGTGAGTGTGTGATGGTGTGAGTGTGTGATGGTGTGAGTGTGTGAGTGTGTGATGGTGTGAGTGTGGTATGATGTGAGTGTGGGATTGTGTGAGTGTGTGATGGTGTGAGTGTGTGGATTGTGTGAGTGTGTGAGTGTGTGATGGTGTGAGTGTGTTATGATGTGAGTGTGTGATGGGGATAGTGTGTAATGGAGTGAGTGTGTGATGGTGTGAGTGTGTGATGGTGTGAGTGTGTAATGGAGTTAGTGTGTGAGTGTGTGATGGTGTGAGTGTGTTATGATGTGAGTGTGTGATGGTGTGAGTGTGTGATGGTGTGAGTGTGTTATGATGTGAGTGTGTGAGTGTGTGATGGTGTGAATGTGTGATGGTGTGAGTGTGTAATGATGTGAGTGTGTGGATGGTGTGAGTGTGTGAGTGTGTGGATGGTGTGAGTGTGTGATGGTGTGAGTGGGTGGATGGTGTGAGTGTGTGAGTGTGTGGATGGTGTGAGTGTGTGATGGTGTGAGTGTGTGATGGTGTGAGTGTGTGAGTGTGTGATGGTGTGAGTGTGGTATGATGTGAGTGTGTGATGGTGTGAGTGTGTGATGGTGTGAGTGTGTGGATTGTGTGAGTGTGTGAGTGTCTGATGGTGTGAGTGTGTTATGATGTGAGTGTGTGATGGGGTGAGTGTGTGATGGTGTGAGTGTGTAATGGAGTGAGTGTGTGAGTGTGTGATGGTGTGAGTGTGTGATGGTATGAGTATGTGAGTGTGTGATGGTGTGAGTGTGTGATTGTGTGAGTGTGTAATGGAGTTAGTGTGTGAGTGTGTGATGGTGTGAGTGTGTTATGATGTGAGTGTGTGATGGTATGAGTGTGTTATGGAGTGAGTGTGTGAGTGTGTGTTGGTGTGAGTGTGTGATGGTGTGAGTGTGTGATGGAGTGAGTGTGTGAGTGTGTGATGATGTGAGTGTGTGATGGTGTGAGTGTGTTATGGAGTGAGTGCGTGAGTGTGTGATGGTGTGAGTGTGTGATGGTGTGAGTGTGTTATGATGTGAGTGTGTGATGGTGTGAGTGTGTTATGGAGTGAGTGTGTGAGTGTGTGATGGTGTGAGTGTGTGATGGTGTGAGTGTGTAAAGGAGTGAGTGTGTGAGTGTGTGATGGTGTGAGTGTAATGGTGTGAGTGTGTGATGGTGTGAGTGTGTGATGGTGTGAGTGTTTGAGTGTGTGATGGTGTGAGTGTGTGATGGTGTGAGTGTGTGATGGTGTGAGTGTGTGATGGTGTGAGTGTTTGAGTGTGTAATGGTGTGAGTGTGTGATGGTGTGAGTGTATTATGATGTGAGTGTGTGATGGTGTGAGTGTGTGAGTGTGTGAGTGTGTGAGTGTGTGATGGTGTGAGTGTGTGAGTGTGTGATGGTGTGAGTGTGTGATGGTGTGAGTGTGTGATGGTGTGAGTGTGTGGATGGTGTGAGTGTGTGGATGGTGTGAGTGTGTGATGGTGTGAGTGTGTGTTATGGTGTGAGTGTGTGAGTGTGTGATGGTGTGAGTGTGGTATGATGTGAGTGTGTGATGGTGTGAGTGTGTGATGGTGTGAGTGTGTGGATTGTGTGAGTGTGTGAGTGTGTGATGGTGTGAGTGTGTTATGATGTGAGTGTGTGATGGGGATAGTGTGTAATGGAGTGAGTGTGTGATGGTGTGAGTGTGTGATGGTGTGAGTGTGTAATGGAGTTAGTGTGTGAGTGTGTGATGGTGTGAGTGTGTTATGATGTGAGTGTGTGATGGTGTGAGTGTGTGATGGTGTGAGTGTGTTATGATGTGAGTGTGTGAGTGTGTGATGGTGTGAGTGTGTGATGGTGTGAGTGTGTGATGGTGTGAGTGTGTAATGGAGTGAGTGTGTGATGGTGTGAGTGTGTGATGGTGTGAGTGTGTGAGTGTGTGAATGTGTGATAGTGTGAGTGTGTGATGGTGTGAGTGTGTAATAGAGTGAGCGTGTGAGTGTGTGATGGTGTGAGAGTGTTATGGTGTGAGTGTGTAATGGAGTTAGTGTGTGAGTGTGTGAGGGTGTGAGTGTGTAATGGAGTGAGTGTGTGAGTGTGTGATGGTGTGAGTGTGTTATGGTGTGAGTGTGTAATGGACTGAGTGTGTTAGTGTGTGATGGTGTGAGTGTGTGATGGTGTGAGTGTGTTATGATGTGAGTGTGTGATGGTGTGAGTGTGTAATGGAGTGAGTGTGTGAGTGTGTGAGTGTGTTATGATGTGAGTGTATGATGGTGTGAGTGTGTGATAATGTGAGTGTGTAATGGAGTGAGTGTGTGACTGTGTGATGCTGTGAGTGTGTGGATGGTGTGAATGTGTGATGGTGTGAGTGTGTTATGATGTGAGTGTGTGGATGGTGTGAGTGTGTGGATGGTGTGAGTGTGTGATGGTGTGAGTGTGTGGATGGTGTGAGTGTGTGAGTGTGTGGTTGGTGTGAGTGTGTGATGGTGTGAGTGTGTGATGGTGTGAGTGTGTGAGTGTGTGATGGTGTGAGTGTGGTATGATGTGAGTGTGTGATGGTGTGAGTGTGTGATGGTGTGAGTGTGTGGATTGTGTGAGTGTGTGAGTGTGTGATGGTGTGAGTGTGTTATGATGTGAGTGTGTGATGGGGTGAGTGTGTGATGGTGTGAGTGTGTAATGGAGTGAGTGTGTGATGGTGTGAGTGTGTGATGGTATGAGTATGTGAGTGTGTGATGGTGTGAGTGTGTGCTTGTGTGAGTGTGTAATGGAGTTAGTGTGTGAGTGTGTGATGGTGTGAGTGTGTTATGATGTGAGTGTGTGATGGTGTGAGTGTGTTATGGAGTGAGTGTGTGAGTGTGTGTTGGTGTGAGTGTGTGATGGTGTGAGTGTGTTATGGAGTGAGTGTGTGAGTGTGTGATGATGTGAGTGTGTGATGGTGTGAGTGTGTTATGGAGTGAGTGTGTGAGTGTGTGAGTGTGTGATGGTGTGAGTGTGTGATGGTGTGAGTGTGTTATGATGTGAGTGTGTGATGGTGTGAGTGTGTTATGGAGTGAGTGTGTGAGTGTGTGATGGTGTGAGTGTGTGATGGTGTGAGTGTGTAATGGAGTGAGTGTGTGAGTGTGTGATGGTATGAGTGTGTGGATGGTGTGAGTGTAAGATGGTGTGAGTGTGTTATGATGTGAGTGTGTGATGGTGTGAGTGTGTGGATGGTGTGAGTGTGTGAGTGTGTGGATGGTGTGAGTGTGTGATGGTGTGAGTGTGTGATGGTGTGAGTGTGTGATGGTGTGAGTGTGTTAGGATGTGAGTATGTGATAGTGTGAGTGTGTGATGGTTTGAGTGTGTGGATGGTGTGAGTGTGTGAGTGTGTGATGGTGAGAGTGTGTGATGGTATGAATATGTGAGTGTGTGATGGTGTGAGTGTGTGATGGTGTGAGTGTGTAATGGTGTGAGTGTGTGATGGTGTGAGTGTGTTATGATGTGAGTGTGTGAGTGTGTGAGTGTGTGATGGTGTGAGTGTGTTATGATGTGAGTGTGTGAGTGTGTGAGTGTGTGATGGTGTGAGTGTGTGAGTGTGTGATGGAGTGAGTGTGTGATGGTGTGAGTGTGTTATGATGTGAGTGTGTGATGGTGTGAGTGTTTGAGTGTGTGATGGTGTGAGTGTGTGATGGTGTGAGTGTGTGATGGTGTGAGTGTGTGAGTGTGTGATGGTGTGAGTGTGGTATGATGTGAGTGTGTGATGGTGTGAGTGTGTGATGGTGTGAGTGTGTGGATTGTGTGAGTGTGTGAGTGTGTGATGGTGTGAGTGTGTTATGATGTGAGTGTGTGATGGGGATAGTGTGTAATGGAGTGAGTGTGTGATGGTGTGAGTGTGTGATGGTGTGAGTGTGTAATGGAGTTAGTGTGTGAGTGTGTGATGGTGTGAGTGTGTTATGATGTGAGTGTGTGATGGTGTGAGTGTGTGATGGTGTGAGTGTGTTATGATGTGAGTGTGTGAGTGTGTGATGGTGTGAGTGTGTGATGGTGTGAGTGTGTGATGGTGTGAGTGTGTAATGGAGTGAGTGTGTGATGGTGTGAGTGTGTGATGGTGTGAGTGTGTGAGTGTGTGAATGTGTGATAGTGTGAGTGTGTGATGGTGTGAGTGTGTAATAGAGTGAGCGTGTGAGTGTGTGATGGTGTGAGAGTGTTATGGTGTGAGTGTGTAATGGAGTTAGTGTGTGAGTGTGTGAGGGTGTGAGTGTGTAATGGAGTGAGTGTGTGAGTGTGTGATGGTGTGAGTGTGTTATGGTGTGAGTGTGTAATGGACTGAGTGTGTTAGTGTGTGATGGTGTGAGTGTGTGATGGTGTGAGTGTGTTATGATGTGAGTGTGTGATGGTGTGAGTGTGTAATGGAGTGAGTGTGTGAGTGTGTGAGTGTGTTATGATGTGAGTGTATGATGGTGTGAGTGTGTGATAATGTGAGTGTGTAATGGAGTGAGTGTGTGACTGTGTGATGCTGTGAGTGTGTGGATGGTGTGAATGTGTGATGGTGTGAGTGTGTTATGATGTGAGTGTGTGGATGGTGTGAGTGTGTGGATGGTGTGAGTGTGTGATGGTGTGAGTGTGTGGATGGTGTGAGTGTGTGAGTGTGTGGTTGGTGTGAGTGTGTGATGGTGTGAGTGTGTGATGGTGTGAGTGTGTGAGTGTGTGATGGTGTGAGTGTGGTATGATGTGAGTGTGTGATGGTGTGAGTGTGTGATGGTGTGAGTGTGTGGATTGTGTGAGTGTGTGAGTGTGTGATGGTGTGAGTGTGTTATGATGTGAGTGTGTGATGGGGTGAGTGTGTGATGGTGTGAGTGTGTAATGGAGTGAGTGTGTGATGGTGTGAGTGTGTGATGGTATGAGTATGTGAGTGTGTGATGGTGTGAGTGTGTGCTTGTGTGAGTGTGTAATGGAGTTAGTGTGTGAGTGTGTGATGGTGTGAGTGTGTTATGATGTGAGTGTGTGATGGTGTGAGTGTGTTATGGAGTGAGTGTGTGAGTGTGTGTTGGTGTGAGTGTGTGATGGTGTGAGTGTGTTATGGAGTGAGTGTGTGAGTGTGTGATGATGTGAGTGTGTGATGGTGTGAGTGTGTTATGGAGTGAGTGTGTGAGTGTGTGAGTGTGTGATGGTGTGAGTGTGTGATGGTGTGAGTGTGTTATGATGTGAGTGTGTGATGGTGTGAGTGTGTTATGGAGTGAGTGTGTGAGTGTGTGATGGTGTGAGTGTGTGATGGTGTGAGTGTGTAATGGAGTGAGTGTGTGAGTGTGTGATGGTATGAGTGTGTGGATGGTGTGAGTGTAAGATGGTGTGAGTGTGTTATGATGTGAGTGTGTGATGGTGTGAGTGTGTGGATGGTGTGAGTGTGTGAGTGTGTGGATGGTGTGAGTGTGTGATGGTGTGAGTGTGTGATGGTGTGAGTGTGTGATGGTGTGAGTGTGTTAGGATGTGAGTATGTGATAGTGTGAGTGTGTGATGGTTTGAGTGTGTGGATGGTGTGAGTGTGTGAGTGTGTGATGGTGAGAGTGTGTGATGGTATGAATATGTGAGTGTGTGATGGTGTGAGTGTGTGATGGTGTGAGTGTGTAATGGTGTGAGTGTGTGATGGTGTGAGTGTGTTATGATGTGAGTGTGTGAGTGTGTGAGTGTGTGATGGTGTGAGTGTGTTATGATGTGAGTGTGTGAGTGTGTGAGTGTGTGATGGTGTGAGTGTGTGAGTGTGTGATGGAGTGAGTGTGTGATGGTGTGAGTGTGTTATGATGTGAGTGTGTGATGGTGTGAGTGTTTGAGTGTGTGATGGTGTGAGTGTGTGATGGTGTGAGTGTATTATGATGTGAGTGTGTGATGGTGTGAGTGTTTGAGTGTGTGATGGTGTGAGTGTGTGATGGTGTGAGTGTATTATGATGTGAGTGTGTGATGGTGTGAGTGTGTGAGTGTGTGATGGTGTGAGTGTGTGAGTGTGTGATGGTGTGAGTGTGTGAGTGTGTGATGGTGTGAGTGTGTGATGGTGTGAGTGTGTGGATGGTGTGAGTGTGTGATGGTGTGAGTGTGTGATGGTGTGAGTGTGTGATGGTGTGAGTGTGTGGATGGTGTGAGTGTGTGGATGGTGTGAGTGTGTGATGGTGTGAGTGTGTGATGGTGTGAGTGTGTGAGTGTGTGATGGTATGAGTGTGTTATGATGTGAGTGTGTGATGGGGATAGTGTGTAATGGAGTGAGTGTGTGATGGTGTGAGTGTGTAATGGAGTGAGTGTGTGAGTGTGTGATGGTGTGTGTGTGATGGTATGAGTATGTGAGTGTGTGATGCTGTGAGTGTGTGATGGTGTGAGTGTGTAATGGAGTGAGTGTGTGAGTGTGTGACGGTGTGAATGTGTGGATGGTGTGAGTGTGTGATGGTGTTTAATTTGTTATGATGTGAGTGTGTGATGGTGTGAGTGTGTGGATGGTGTGAGTGTGTTATGATGTGAGTGTGTGATGGTGTGAGTGTGTGGATGGTGTGAGTGTGTGGATGGTGTGAGTGTGTGATGGTGTGAGTGTGTTATGATGTGAGTGTGTGATGGGGATAGTGTGTAATGGAGTGAGTATGTGATGGTGTGAGTGTGTAATGGAGTGAGTGTGTGAGTGTGTGATGGTGTGAGTGTGTTATGATGTGAGTGTGTGATGGTGTGAGTGTGTGATGGTGTGAGTGTGTTATGATGTGAGTGTGTGATGGTGTGAGTGTGTAATGGAGTGAGTGTGTGAGTGTGTGAGGGTGTGAGTGTGTGATGGTGTGAGTGTGTTATGATGTGAGTGTGTGATGCTGTGAGTGTGTGATGGTGTGAGTGTGTAATGGAGTGAGTGTGTGAGTGTGTGATGGTGTGAGTGTGTGATGGTGTGAGTGTGTTGTGATGTAAGTGTGTGATGGTGTGAGTGTGTGGATGGTGTGAGTGTGTGGATGGTGTGAGTGTGTGATGGTGTGAGTGTGTGATGGTGTGAGTGTGTGAGTGTGTGATGGTGTGAGTGTGTTATGATGTGAGTATGTGATGGTGTAAGTGTGTTATGGTTTGAGTGTGTGGATGGTGTGAGTGTGTGAGTGTGTGAGTGTGTAATGGAGTGAGTGTGTGTGTGTGTGATGGTGTGAGTGTGTGATGGTGTGAGTGTGTGATGGTGTGAGTGTGTTATGATGTGAGTGTGGGATGGTGTGAGTGTGTGATGGTGTGAGTGTGTAATGGAGTGAGTGTGTGTGTGTGTGTGATGGTGTGAGTGTGTGATGGTATGAATATGTGAGTGTGTGATGGTGTGAGTGTGTGATAGTGTGACTGTGTGATGGTGTGAGTGTGTTATGATGTGAGTGTGTTATGATGTGAGTGTGTGATGGTGTGAGTGTGTGATGGTGTGAGTGTGTTATGGTGTGAGTGTGTGATGGTGTGAGTGTGTTATGATGTGAGTGTGTGATGGTGTGAGTGTGTGAGTGTGTAATGGAGATAGTGTGTGAGTGTGTGATGGTGTGAGTGTGTGATGGTGTGAGTGTGTTATGACGTGAGTGTGTGATGGTGTGAGTATGTGAGTGTGTGATGGTGTGAGTGTGTTATGATGTGAGTGTGTGATGGTGTGAGTGTGTTATGATGTGACTGTGTGATGGTGTGAGTGTGTTATGATGTGAGTGTGTGATGGTGTGAGTGTGTGATGGTGTGAGTGTGTTATGATGTGAGTGTGTGATGGTGTGAGTGTGTTATGATGTGAGTGTGTGATGGTGTGAGTGTGTTATGATGTGAGTGTGTGATGGTGTGAGTGTGTTATGATGTGAGTGTGTGATGGTGTGAGTGTGTTATGATGTGAGTGTGTGATTTTGTAAGTGTGTGAGTGTGTAATGGAGTGAGTGTGTGAGTGTGTGATGGTGTGAGTGTGTGAGTGTGTGATGGTGTGAGTGTGTTATGATGTGAGTGTGTGATGGTGTGAGTGTGTGAGTGTGTGATGGTGTGAGTGTGTTATGATGTAAGTGTGTGATGGTGTGAGTGTGTTATGATGTGAGTGTGTGATGGTGTGAGTGTGTTATGATGTGAGTGTGTGATGGTGTGAGTGTGTGAGTGTGTAATGGTGTGAGTGTGTTATGATGTGAGCTTGTGATGGTGTGAGTGTGTGATGGTGTGAGTGTGTGATGGTGTGAGTGTGTAATGGAGTGAGTGTGTGAGTGTGTGATGGTGTGAGTGTGTAATGGAGTGAGTGTGTGAGTGTGTGAGGGTGTGAGTGTGTGGATGGTGTGAGTGTGTGATGGAGTGAGTGTGTGAGTGTGTGATGGTGTGAGTGTGTTATGATGTGAGTGTGATGATGTGAGTGTGTGAGTGTGTGATGGTGTGAGTGTGTGGATGGTGTGAGTGTGTGATGGTATGAGTATGTGAGTGTGTGATGGTGTGAGTGTGTGATGGTGTGAGTGTGTGATGGTGTGAGTGTGTGGATGGTGTGAGTGTGTAATGGAGTGAGTGTGTGAGTGTGTGATGGTGTGAGTGTGTGGATGGTGTGAGTGTGTGATGGTATGAGTATGTGAGTGTGTGATGGTGTGAGTGTGTGATGGTGTGAGTGTGTGATGGTGTGAGTGTGTGATGGTGTGAGTGTGTGAGTGTGTGAATGTGTGATAGTGTGAGTGTGTGATGGTGTGAGTGTGTAATGGAGTGAGTGTATGAGTGTGTGATGGTGTGAGAGTGTTATGATGTGAGTGTGTGAGGGTGTGAGTGTGTAATGGAGTGAGTGTGTGAGTGTGTTATGGTGTGAGTGTGTAATGGACTGAGTGTGTTAGTGTGTGATGGTGTGAGTGTGTGATGGTGTGAGTGTGTTATGATGTGAGTGTGTGATGGTGTGAGTGTGTAATGGACTGAGTGTGTTAGTGTGTGATGGTGTGAGTGTGTGATGGTGTGAGTGTGTTATGATGTGAGTGTGTGATGGTGTGAGTGTGTAATGGAGTGAGTGTGTGAGTGTGTGATGGTGTGAGTGTGTTATGATGTGAGTGTATGATGGAGTGAGTGTGTGATGGTGTGAGTGTGTAATGGAGTGAGTGTGTGAGTGTGTGATGGTGTGAGTGTGTTATGATGTGAGTGTATGATGGTGTGAGTGTGTGATAATGTGAGTGTGTAATGGAGTGAGTGTGTGACTGTGTGATGGTGTGAGTGTGTGGATGGTGTGAATGTGTGATGGTGTGAGTGTGTTATGATGTGAGTGTGTGGATGGTGTGAGTGTGTGAGTGTGTGGATGGTGTGAGTGTGTGATGGTGTGAGTGTGTGATGGTGTGAGTGTGTGAGTGTGTGATGGTGTGAGTGTGGTATGATGTGAGTGTGTGATGGTGTGAGTGTGTGGATTGTGTGAGTGTGTGAGAGTGTGATGGTGTGAGTGTGTTATGATGTGAGTGTGTGATGGGGTGAGTGTGTGATGGTGTGAGTGTGTAATGGAGTGAGTGTGTGAGTGTGTGATGGTGTGAGTGTGTGATGGTATGAGTATGTGATGGTGTGAGTGTGTGATGGTGTGAGTGTGTGATGGTGTGAGTGTGTGATGGTGTGAGTGTGTAATGGAGTTAGTGTGTGAGTGTGTGATGGTGTGAGTGTGTTATGATGTGATGTGTGATGGTGTGAGTGTGTTATGATGTGAGTGTGTGATGGTGTGAGTGTGTGATGGTGTGAGTGTGTTATGATGTGAGTGTGTGATGGTGTGAGTGTGTTATGATGTGAGTGTGTGATGGTGTGAGTGTGTGATGGTGTGAGTGTGTTATGAAGTGAGTGTGTGAGTGTGTGATGGTGTGAGTGTGTGATGGTGTGAGTGTGTTATGATGTGAGTGTATGATGGTGTGAGTGTGTGATGGTGTGAGTGTGTTATGGAGTGAGTGTGTGAGTGTGTGATGCTGTGAGTGTGTGATGGTGTGAGTGTGTAATGGAGTGAGTGTGTGAATGTGTGATGGTATGAGTGTGTGGATGGTGTGAGTGTGTGATGGTGTGAGTGTGTGATGGTGTGATTGTGTGAGTGTGTGATGGTGTGAGTGTGTGATGGTGTGAGTGTGTGAGTGTGTGAGTGTGTAATGGTGTGAGTGTGTGATGGTGTGAGTGTGTGATGGTGTGAGTGTGTGATGGTGTGAGTGTGTGATGGTGTGAGTGTGTGAGTGTGTGATGGTGTGAGTGTGTGATGGTGTGAGTGTGATGATGTGAGTGTGTGATGGTATGAGTGTGTGATGGTGTGAGTGTGTGATGGTGTGAGTGTGTGAGTGTGTGATGGTGTGAGTGTGATGGTGTGAGTGTGTGAGTGTGTGATGGTGTGAGTGTGTGATGGTGTGATGATGTGATGATGTGAGTGTGTGAGTGTGTTATGATGTGATGATGTGAGTGTGTGATGGTGTGAGTGTGTGAGTGTGTGATGGTGTGAGTGTGTGATGATGTGAGTGTGTGATGGTGTGAGTGTATTATTATGTGAGCGTGTGATGGTGTGAGTGTGTGATGGTGTGAGTGAGTGAGTGTGTTATGATGTGATGATGTGAGTGTGTGAGTGTGTGAGTGTGTGATGGTGTGAGTGTGTGAGTGTGTGATGGTGTGAGTGTGTGATGGTGTGAGTGTATTATGATGCGAGTGTGTGATGGTATGAGCGTGTGAGTGTGTGATGGTGTGAGTGTGTGATGGTGTGAGTGTGTGATGGTGTGAGTGTGTGAGTGTGTGATGGTGTGAGTGTGTGATGGTGTGAGTATGTGAGTTTGTGAGTGTGATGGTGCGAGTGTGTGAGTATGTGAGTGTGTGAGTGTGTTATGGTGTGAGTATGTGAGTGTGTGAGTGTGTGATGGTGTGAGTATGTGAGTTTGTGAGTGTGATGGTGCGAGTGTGTGAGTATGTGAGTGTGTGAGTGTGTGATGGTGTGAGTATGTGAGTGTGTGAGTGTGTGATGGTGTGAGTGTGTGATGGTGTGAGTGTGTGAGTGTGTGATGGTTTGAGTATGTGAGTGTGTGAGTGTGTGAGTGTGTGATGGTGTGAGTGTGTTATGATGTGAGTGTGTGATTGTGTGGTGGTGTGAGTATGTGATGGTGTGAGTGTGTGAGTGTGTGCGTGTGTGAGTGTGTTATGATGTGATGATGTGAGTGTATGATGGTGTGAGTATGTGAGTGTGCGAGTGTGTGATGGTGTGAGTGTGTGATGGTGTGAGTGTGTGATGGTGTAAGTGTGTGAGTGTGTGCGTGTGTGAGTGTGTGAGTATGTGATGGTGTGAGTATGTGAGTGTGTGAGTGTGTGATGGTGTGAGTGTGTTATGATGTGATGATGTGAGTGTGTGAGTGTGTGAGTATGTGATGGTGTGAGTATGTGAGTGTGTGAGTGTGTGATGGTGTGAGTATGTGAGTGTGTGAGTGTGTGATGGTGTGAGTGTGTTATGTTGTGATGATGTGATTGTGTGATAGTGTGAGTGTGTGATGATGTGAGTGTGTGAGTGTGTGATGGTGTGAGTGTGTGATGGTGTGAGCGTGTGATGATATGAGTGTGTGATGGTGTGAGTGTGTGATGATGTGAGTGTGTGATGGTGTGATTGTGTTAAGATGTGATGGTGTGAGTGTGTGATGGTGTGAGTGTGTGAGTGTGTGATGGTGTGAGTGTGTGATGATGTGAGTGTGTGAGTGTGTGATGGTGTGAGTGTGTGAGTGTGTGAATGTGTGAGTCTGTGAGTCTGTGAGTGTGTGATGGTGTGAGTGTGTGAGTGTGTGATGGTGTGAGTGTGTGAGTGTCTGAGTGTGTGAGTGTGTGATGGTGTGAGTGTGTGATGGTGTGAGTATGTGAGTGTGTGAGTGTGTGATGGTGTGAGTGAGTGAGTGTGTGATAGTGTGAGTGTGTGAGTGTGTGAGTGTGTGAGTGTGTGATGGTGTTAGTGTGTGATGGTGTGAGTGTGTGATGATGTGAGTTTGTGAGTGTGTGATGGTGTGAGTGTGTTATGATGTGATGATGTGAGTGTGTGATGGTGTGAGTGTGTGATGGTGTGAGTGTGTTATGGTGTGAGTGTGTGATGGTGTGAGTGTGTGATGGTGTGAGTGTGTGATGGTGTCAGTGTGTGATGGTGTGAGTGTGTGAGTGTGTGATGGTGTGAGTGTGTGAGTGTATGATGGTGTGAGTGTGTGATGGTGTGAGTGTGTGAGTGTGTGATGGTGTGAGTGTGTGAGTGTGTGAGTGTGTGATGGTGTGAGTGTGTGATGATGTGAGTGTGTGAGTGTGTGATGGTGTGAGTGTGTTATGATGTGATGATGTGAGTGTGTGATGGTGTGAGTGTGTGATGGTGTGAGTGTGTGAGTGTGTGATGGTGTGAGTGTGTGAGTGTGTGAGTGTGTTATGATGTGATGATGTGAGTGTGTGAGTGTGTGATGGTGTGAGTGTGTGATGGTGTGAGTGTGTGATGGTGTGAGTGTGTGAGTGTGTGATAGTATCAGTGTTCAGTGGTGTGAGTGTGTGAGTGTGTGATGGTGTGAGTGTGTGAGTGGGTGATGGTTTGAGTGTGTGATGGTGTGAGTGTGTGATGATGTGAGTGTGTGAGTGTGTTATGATGTGATGATGTGAGTGTGTGATGGTGTGAGTGTGTGATGGTGTGAGTGTGTGATGGTGTGAGTGTGTGAGTGTGTTATGATGTGATGATGTGAGTGTGTGATGGTGTGAGTGTGTGATGGTGTGAGTGAGTGAGTGTGTGATAGTGTGAGTGTGTGAGTGTGTGAGTGTGTGAGTGTGTGATGGTGTTAGTGTGTGATGGTGTGAGTGTGTGATGATGTGAGTTTGTGAGTGTGTGATGGTGTGAGTGTGTTATGATGTGATGATGTGAGTGTGTAATGGTGTGAGTGTGTGATGGTGTGCGTGTGTGAGTGTGTGATGGTGTGATGATGTGAGTGTGTGATAGTGTGAGTGTGTTATGGTGTGAGTGTGTGATGGTGTGAGTGTGTGATGGTGTCAGTGTGTGATGGTGTGAGTGTGTGAGTGTGTGATGGTGTGAGTGTGTGAGTGTATGATGGTGTGAGTGTGTGATGGTGTGAGTGTGTGAGTGTGTGATGGTGTGAGTGTGTGATGGTGTGAGTGTGTGATAGTGTGAGTGTGTTATGGTGTGAGTGTGTGATGGTGTGAGTGTGTGATGGTGTCAGTGTGTGATGGTGTGAGTGTGTGATGATGTGAGTGTGTGATAGTGTGAGTGTGTTATGGTGTGAGTGTGTGATGGTGTGAGTGTGTGATTGTGTGAGTGTGTGATGATGTGAGTGTGTGATAGTGTGAGTGTGTTATGGTGTGAGTGTGTGAAGGTGAGTGTGATGTGATCTTATGTGTATTGTGTGATGTGTGAGTCGTGTGATTAGTGCTGAGTATTGTGATTGTATTCTGGTGTGATAGTGTTATACTATTATATCTATATCTATAGCTATCATTATATCTATATATCATATTTCTGATTATGTATTATGTGAGTGTGTGATCTTTAGCTATAGTGAGTATATCTATGATAGATATATATGTATAGATCATTAGAGTCTATATATGTATATATATAGTAACATTCATCAGAGTGTGATAGTGTGTGAGTGTTTATATATGTGATCGATGTGAGCTGTGTAGATAGTATATGATGAGTGAGTGTGTGATGGTGTGAGTGTGTGAGTGTGTGATGGTGTGAGTGTGTGGTGGTGTGAGTGTGTGATGGTGTGAGTGTGTGAGTTTGTGATGGTGTGAGTGTGTGATGGTGTGAGTGTGTGATGGTGTGAGTGTGTGAGTGTGTTATGATGTGAGTGTGTGATGGTATGAGTGTGTGAGTGTGTGATGGTGTGAGTGTGTGATGGTGTGATGGTGTGAGTGTGTGATGGTGTGAGTGTGTGAGTGTGTGATGATGTGAGTGTGTGATGGTGTTATGGTGTGAGTGTGTGATGGTGTGAGTGTGTGAGTGTGTGATGATGTGAGTGTGTGGTGGTGTGAGTGTGTGATGGTGTGAGTGTGTGAGTGTGTGATGGTGTGAGTGTGTTATGATGTGATGATGTGAGTGTGTGATGGTGTGAGTGTGTGATGGTGTGAGTGTGTGATGGTGTGAGTGTGTGATGGTGTGAGTGTGTGATGGTGTGAGTGTGTGATGGTGTGAGTGTGTGATGGTGTGAGTGTGTGATTGTGTGAGTATGTGATGGTGTGAGTGTGTGAGTGTGTTATGATGTGATGATGTGAGTGTGTGATGGTGTGAGTGTGTGATGGTGTGAGTGTGTGATGGTGTGAGTGTGTGATGGTGTGATGATGTGAGTGTGTTATGATGTGATGATGTGAGTGTGCGATGGTGTGAGTGTGTGATGGTGTGAGTGTGTGATGGTGTGAGTGTGTGAGTGTGTTATGATGTGATGATGTGAGTGTGTGAGTGTGTGATTGTGTGAGTGTGTGATGGTGTGAGTGTGTTATGATGTGAGTGTGTGATGGTGTGAGTGTGTGATGGTGTGAGTGTGTGATGCTGTGAGTGTGTGATTGTGTGAGTGTGTGATGGTGTGAGTGTGTGATGATGTGAGTGTTTGATGTTGTGAGTGTGTTATGATGTGATGATGTGAGTGTGTGATGCTGTGAGTGTGTTATGATGTGATGATGTGAGTGTGTGATGCTGTGAGTGTGTTATGATGTGATGATGTGAGTGTGTGATGCTGTGAGTGTGTTATGATGTGATGATGTGAGTGTGTGATGCTGTGAGTGTGTTATGATGTGATGATGTGAGTGTGTGATGCTGTGAGTGTGTTATGATGTGATGCTGTGAGTGTGTGATGCTGTGAGTGTGTGATTGTGTGAGTGTGTGATGGTGTGAGTGTGTGATGATGTGAGTGTGTGATGCTGTGAGTGTGTTATGATGTGATGATGTGAGTGTGTGATGGTGTGAGTGTGTGATGGTGTGAGTGTGTGAGTGTGTTATGATGAGATGATGTGAGTGTGTGAGTGTGTGATTATGTGAGTGTGTGAGTGTGTGATGGTGTGAGTGTGTGATGGTGTGAGTGTGTGATGGTGTGAGTGTGTGATGGTGTGAGTGTGTGAGTGTATTATGATGTGAGTGTGTGATGGTATGAGTGTGTGAGTGTGTGATGGTGTGAGTGTGTGAGTGTGTGAGTGTGTGATGGTGTGAGTGTGTGATGGTGTGAGTGTGTGATGATGTGAGTGTGTGAGTGTGTGATGGTGTGAGTGTGTTATGATGTGATGATGTGAGTGTGTGATGGTGTGAGTGTGTGATGGTGTGAGTGTGTGATGATGTGAGTGTGTGAGTGTGTGATGGTGTGAGTGTGTGAGTGTGTGAGTGTGTGAGTGTGTGATGGTGTGAGTGTGTTATGATGTGAGTGTGTGATGGTGTGAGTGTGTTATAATGTGATGATGTGAGTGTGTGATGGTGTGAGTGTGTGATGGTGTGAGTGTGTGAGTGTGATAGTGTGAGTGTGTGAGTGTGTTATGATGTGAGTGTGTGATTGTGTGAGTGTGTGATGGTGTCAGTGTGTGAATGTGTGATGGTGTGAGTGTGTGAGTGTGTGATGGTGTGAGTGTGTGATGGTGTGAGTGTGTGAGTGTGTGATGGTGTGAGTGTGTGAGTGTGTGATGGTGTGAGTGTGTTATGATGTAAGTGTGTGAGTGTGATGGTGTGAGTGTGTGATGGTGTGAGTGTGTGATGGTGTGAGTGTGTGATGGTGTCAGTGTGTGAGTGTGTGATGGTGTGAGTGTGTTTTGGTGTCAGTGTGTGAGTGTGTGATTGTGTGAGTGTGTGATGGTGTCAGTGTGTGAATGTGTGATGGTGTGAGTGTGTGAGTGTGTGATGGTGTGAGTGTGTGATGGTGTCAGTGTGTGAGTGTGTGATGGTGTGAGTGTGTGATGGTGTCAGTGTGTGAGTGTGTGATTGTGTGAGTGTGTGATGGTGTCAGTGTGTGAATGTGTGATGGTGTGAGTGTGTGAGTGTGTGATGGTGTGAGTGTGTGATGGTGTGAGTGTGTGATGATGTGAGTGTGTGATGGTGTGAGTGTGTGGGTGTGTGAGTGTGTGATGGTGTGAGTGTGTGATGATGTGAGTGTGTGATGGTGTGAGTGTGTTATGATGTGAGTGTGTGAGTGTGTGATGGTGTGAGTGTTTGAGTGTGTTATGATGTGAGTGTGTGAGTGTGTGATGGTGTGAGTGTGTGAGTGTGTGATGGAGTGAGTGTGTCATGGTGTGAGTGTGTGATGGTGTGAGTGTGTGATGGTGTGAGTGTTTGAGTGTGTGATGGTGTGAGTGTGTGATGGTGTGAGTGTGTGAGTGTGTGATGGTGTGAGTGTGTGAGTGTGTGATGGTGTGAGTGTGTGATGGTGTGAGTGTGTGATGATGTGAGTGTGTGAGTGTGTGATGGTGTCAGTGTGTGATGGTGTGAGTGTGTGATGGTGTGAGTGTGTGATGGTGTGAGTGTGTGATGGTGTGAGTGTATTATGATGTGAGTGTGTGATGGTGTGAGTGTGTGATGGTGTGAGTGTGTAATGGTATGATTGTGTGATGGTGTGAGTGTGTGAGTGTGTGATGGTATGATTGTGTGATGGTGTGAGTGTGTGAATGTGTGAGTGTGTGACGGTGTGAGTGTATTA
Source organism: Ariolimax columbianus (assembly GCA_036924085.1). Taxonomy (NCBI): domain Eukaryota; kingdom Metazoa; phylum Mollusca; class Gastropoda; order Stylommatophora; family Arionidae; genus Ariolimax; species Ariolimax columbianus. The sequence continues at coordinate 3,113,307 of JAVGWX010000003.1, forward strand.
TGATGTGAGTGTTTGATGGTGTGAGTGTGTGAGTGTGTGATGGTGTGAGTGTGTGAGTGTGTGATGGTGTGAGTGTGATGGTGTGAGTGTGTGATGGTGTGAGTGTGTGAGTGTGTGATGGTGTTAGTGTGTGATGGTGTGAGTGTGTGAGTGTGTGAGTGTGTGAGTGTGTGATGGTGTGAGTGTGTGATGGTGTTAGTGTGTGATGGTGTGAGTGTGTGATGGTGTGAGTGTGTTAGTGTGTGAGTATGAGATGGTGTGAGTGTGAGATGATTTGAGTGTGTGATGGTGTGAGTGTGTGATGGTGTGAGTGTGTGATGGTGTGAGTGTGTGATGTTGTGAGTGTGTGATGGTGTGAGTGTGTGATGGTGTGAGTGTGTGATGGTGTGAGTGTGTGATGATGTGAGTGTGTGATGGTGTGAGTGTGTGATGGTGTGAGTGTGTGATGGTGTGAGTGTGTGATGGTGTGAGTGTGTGATGATGTGAGTGTGTTAGTGTGTGAGTGTGTGAGGGTGTGATGGTGTGAGTGTGTGATGGTGTTAGTGTGTGATGGTGTGAGTGTGTGAGTGTGTGATGGTGTGAGTGTGTTAGTGTGTGAGTATGAGATGGTGTGAGTGTGAGATGATTTGAGTGTGTGATGGTGTGAGTGTGTGATGGTGTGAGTGTGTGATGGTGTGAGTGTGTGATGGTGTGAGTGTGTGATGGTGTGAGTGTGTGATGGTGTGAGTGTGTGATGATGTGAGTGTGTGATGGTGTGAGTGTGTGATGGTGTGAGTGTGTGATGGTGTGAGTGTGTGATGGTGTGAGTGTGTGATGATGTGAGTGTGTTAGTGTGTGAGTATGAGATGGTGTGAGTGTGAGATGATTTGAGTGTGTGATGGTGTGAGTGTGTGATGGTGTGAGTGTGTGATGGTGTGAGTGTGTGATGGTGTGAGTGTGTGATGATGTGAGTGTGTGATGGTGTGAGTGTGTGATGGTGTGAGTGTGTGATGGTGTGAGTGTGTGATGGTGTGAGTGTGTGATGGTGTGAGTGTGTGAGTGTGTGATGGTATGAGTGTGTTAGTGTGTGAGTGTGTTAGTGTGTGAGTGTGTGATGGTGTGAGTGTGTTAGTGTGTGAGTATGAGATGGTGTGAGTGTGAGATGATTTGAGTGTGTGATGGTGTGAGTGTGTGATGGTGTGAGTGTGTGATGGTGTGAGTGTGTGATGGTGTGAGTGTGTGAGTGTGTGATGGTATGAGTGTGTGATAGTATGAGTGTGTGATGGTATGAGTGTGTGATGGTGTGAGTGTGTGAGTGTGTGATGGTATGAGTTTGTGATGGTATGAGTGTGTGATGGTATGAGTGTGTGATGGTGTGAATGTGTGATGGTGTGAGTGTGTGAGTGTGTGAGTATGTGAGTGGGTGATGGTATGAGTGTGTGATGGTATGAGTGTGTGATGGTATGAGTGTGTGATGGTGTGAGTGTGTGATGGTATGAGTGTGTGATGGTGTGAGTGTGCGAATGTGTGATGATATGGGTGTGTGATGGTATGAGTGTGTGATGGTGTGAGTGTGTGATGGTATGAGTGTGTGATGGTGTGAGTGTGTGATGGTGTGAGTGTGTGATGGTGTGAGTGTGTGATGGTGTGAGTGTGTGATGGTATGAGTGTGTGATGGTGTGAGTGTATGAGTGTGTGATGGTATGAGTGTGTGATGGTATGAATGTGTGATGGTGTGAGTGTTTGATGGTGTGAGTGTTTGATGGTGTGAGTGTGTGAGTGTGTGATGGTATGAGTGTGTGATGGTATGAGTGTGTGATGGTATGAGTGTGTGATGGTGTGAGTGTATGATGGTGTGAGTAGGTGATGGTGTGAGTGTGTGACGGTGTGAGTATGTCATGGTGTGATGGGGTGAGGGTGTTATGGTGTGAAGGTATGATGATGTGATGGTATGAGTGTTTTGTTTGACAAGACTTCTTATACTGCAAGTCTGTCTGGTCGACCAAGTCATCTTCTAATTATCCTTTCACTTTGTTGATATCACAGAAGGCTGCACAGAACTACATATGAAGTGCCATCAGTGTCCTCATGGGACATGACATGTCTGAGAAGTGCCATTAGTGTCCTCATGGGACATGACATGTCTGAGAAGTGCCATCAGTGCCCTTATGAACAATGGAGATAGAAATCATGGCATTATAAATATTGTAAATATCCAAATTTCTTGTTCGTGTTCCTGAGCTTGAACCGTATCATACCATGTCAGATAAACATTTTAAGGGCCATGTCTTAGCTCTAAACAACTGTAACCAGCTTAGCAGTTCAGTTAAATGTGAGATTTTCTTTTATAATTTTCATTTTGGAAACAGTTTAGTCTGTTTAGGTGCCTGCGAACTTGATGATGATGGTGAATATGAGGATGATGTATGAGTACCTGTCAAACTGATGAGGCTAATGATGTTGTATGTGTACTCGATTGACATTATTTTCAATGTTCATTACTAAAGTGTTTTTAATACAACAGAAATAGGACCTTTTGAAGACCTCTTGGCAACTGTCAAAAGAAGGAATCTCGGTTTGTATGGGCGCATATCGGGATTAAACTGCCTTACAAATACGAATCCTGCATGGAAAAGTGCAAGGCGGACGACGAATAGGCCCCAAAAAAGGCAGCAGGACAACATAAAAGAATGGACCAATCTTCGACCAGAAGAGGCACAGGCAGCGCCGTGGGTGCCGTGGGGTTGTGGGGATGTCTTCAAGTGTATCCTCACCGGTTAAGGGATGACCTGACCTAATTATACTGGGGAGGCACGTTAAGAGATTAACATAAAACTTTGAGTGTGAAATGTCTGCCTGCGACGAGGGTGGACGAGGCGGTGGTAACCAATTGTGCTATAAGTGACACTCTCTGACACAGCAGCGGCTGACACATAGCAACGGCTGACACCTAGCAATGGCTGACACATAGCAACGGCTGACACCTAGCAACGGCTGACACATAGCAACGGCTGACACATAGCAACGGCTGACACATAGCAACGGCTGACACATAGCAGCGGCTGGCACCTAGCAACGGCAAGACTAAATATCTGGGACAATCATTTTGTTTGTTCTTGTAATCAGCTGACACGTCCAACCAGCAACAGGAAAAACATGATTAGCAGGTGGCAATCAAAACAGCTGTCAGTAATTCATCCTCATCACATTCCTTACCTAGGCAACTCTAAAAATAGATCAGAAACTAGCGCGTGCACGCATCTCTTAAATGACGAATTATTATTAGGTTAATTCGACGGGCGTTCATAAAGAAATGCACCACATCGTTTCTTCCAGGAGCTGTTTATTCAAAAGTCATGACATTTCTCCCCAATGTCCATGGATATGTCGTGTTAACACCTGTATCATTCAACGTAATCCCCATAAACTTGTACAGCTTTATGGCAGCGCGAAACAAGTACATGTATTCCTAGCCCGTACGGCTCTACCTCACCCCAAACAAGTGCATGTATTCCTAGCCCGTACGGCTCTACCTCACTCCAAACAAGTGCATGTATCCCTAGCCCGTACGGCTCTACCTCACCCCAAACAAGTGCATGTATTCCTAGCCCGTACGGCTCTACCTCACTCCAAACAAGTGCATGTATCCCTAGCCCGTACGGCTCTACCTCACCCCAAACAAGTGCACGTATTCCTAGTCCGTACCAGATTTTGTCTTGATCATGTAACCATTTCTTGACTGCATGAATGATTTCGTCATCATGTTCAAACCTAATCCCATGGAATGCATCTTTGAGTGGATGAAACAGATGAAAATCCGAGCGTGCCAAATTGGGATTATAGGGGGGTTGGGGTGGGGAGTACAGTCCAACCCAATTCGGTGGTTGATTCCCGTGTTGAAAGACTTTTGTGAGGGCGTGCATTGTCGTGAAGGAGAAGCAGGATTCGTGTGCGGCCAAACTCTGCGGAAACGTCAATTTAGTTTTGTCAAAGTCTTAATGTAAGTTTGCGAATCGATTGTCTCTCCTTTTGGCATCAAATTGTAACAGTTCCCGCCGGAGCAAGGGAAGTTTAGGATGCCTGAACATGTTAAAGCTTAAAGCTACCTGAATGCATGTCAAGGTCACTCACCGTCTCAGCAAAGGAGAACAGAGTTGGGTTAAGGAATGTGGACAGGTAGAAACTGTCCACTGGCCTTCCGATTTTGGTAGGGGGAGATTGATTGACAGACAAAATTGGCAGCGGGGCTTGCTGCGAGGGAATGAGTGACAGGTGTGCAAAGTGTTTCGTCCAATGGTACTGAAGATGACCATCACCTGAGATCGATTGGTCAAGCTCTGGCCTTGCTTGAGGATATATAACTCGAGACAAAGTTTAGCTCGAGAGGCTGGATAGAGGGATGGAGAGAGGCTAGAGAGAGAGATGCTGTATAGAGGAGAGTGAGAGAGAGAGAGACTGAATGTAGATAGTATGTTTAACTCACCAACTTAGGTAGAGGAGCGATTGATAGACGGTTGGACGAATGTTTAGTGATAGAACAGGATCGCTCAAATAGGTGTGTGAGTTTTGCATTAATAGATAATCTGAACGTGTGTTTGTAAGCAAGGACGCATTGTGAACGAGTTATGTCGAGATCGCCCGCCTAAGGGGATTTCAGTGAGGAAGAGTATTTGATACGGTGTGTTGAAGACGCAGTTAAGGCGATGTGTGTGTGATGTAATTGCAAGGCAATAGAACTGGGTTTTTAGTTAGTTGGGAATTCCATAAATAGCTAATGCTTACAATTCCCGTTTTAGTAGAATGTTTAGTTAAGATGTGAATTGTATTGTGTTTGTAATTTCACTACTCATTCTATGATATGAGTATGATATAATAAATAAGCCACCTGCTGTGTGATATGTCATTTACTGAGTATGGTCATGATGATGTGGATGAGTGTGAGAATGTTCTAAGTTAGAATAACGGCCAGGGTAACCAGTGGGGTTTGCTACACTTCATCATTATTATTTTGATGCCAGTGACCACGGATATAGTTTTATAAATATAGTGTGTGTTTAGCTACAGATCTTTATTTGCCTGTATAACACAAGTGTCGCAGTTATATATAACTTGTGTGTGTAGTTAGGAATAGAGGAGAAGCTAGTGGTTAGAGTGTTAGTTACCATTGACAGCTTTTCCAATCATCTGACTGGTAAGTGTGACATTTTTCTTCCTCCCATTGTTGTATTATTGACAAGACTTTGTGCGTACTTAACAGTCTTGTAAATTTTTTTTGGTGGGCCAGACGGGTTTATTCAAAATGTCGAGGTTAAACAATGTTAAACAATGTTATCATTGTCTAGCTTTTGGACATTTGTCTATAGGATGCCCAAATATACTTCGGAATACGAACGTTGTCTGGAGAAGAGGACTGTTTGTCAAAAACAAGCCTTTCTTGGCACTAGCTACAGTCAGCGATAAGTGGGAGGACAGAAGTCAACTACAAAACCAGCTAAGAGAACTAACAAGCAGAGTTATTCGGCTGGAACGGCAGGAAAACGATCTCCAATGGCAGCTGGGACAGCTGTTACAACAGTTTGAAAACGGAGCTTTCACACCAGCTAGGAAGGGGAGAAGAAATCAAGAAATCACAGAAGTAAACGCGGTCCAGTATTTTGGAAGGGGACAGAGGGGTAGGAAATCAACCAACTTCCACATTCCGATCCGCGGAGGGACAGAGGTGGAAATCTCAGGACGGACGTGCGTGGACGACTGGAAAGAGGTGGCGAAAAGTGTAGGAGTTTGACCAAGGTGGAGAGGCCAAGTCAAGTGAGAGGAGGAGGAATGGTTGGGCAGAAGTTTGAACCGGGCAGATTTTTAGTCCACGAGAGCCCTTTTGCACGGTTACAGATGGAGAGGCAGGACAGGAGCTATCAAAGAGACTTTTAGCACGAGGCGGATGGACAGAAAGAAAGAGATACAGGTGTTGTGTATCAAGAAAAGTTAGGGACGGAGGGCAGGTTACGCAATCAAACGAGACAAACGTTCGCTCAGAGGTCCAGATGAAATGTTACATCATTGGACAGTGTAGGCCGAGAATTCAGGAAGAGGGTATTACGTCGATTAACATGGTCGGGCGTGCTGAAAGGGGCCAAGTTTACCAGGAACTTGTGGTCAAGCCTGGTAGAACATTAGTTGAAGTCGACGAAGAATCGAACAAGGAAATAGTCGGAGATTCGCCAGATAAAGAGGAAAGGAGAGGAGGAGGAATGGTGGCAGGACCAGCTATGGTTTCGTGCCCACCCACGCCAGGTCCTAGCCATGCGGGAGAAGTGGTTGAACAGACCGAAAGAAGGGACAACCTTTCGGCCACCGAGGAAGGAAGTGGGAATGACGCACAGTTCGAATGCGAACCGGACGCACCAACAGCAGCCAACAAAGGAATAACAGAGTTTCTAAGGAAAACGAAGAAAAGGGAAAGACAGGTTAACCACAGCCAGGACAGCGAACCAGTCATCGAAGCAAAGATGAAAAGATCTCAGTTCGAGATAAGCCAACAGTCAAACGAACAGTGTGAAAGGTCTTTCCCACAAATAGTGAATACAGATGGACGGAAGGCTGAAGTAGCGGACGATGTAAGTGTACGTAACACTACCAGAGAACCGGTGGATCCGAACCAAACAACCGTGAAACAAACAGACCAGACGATGGGCGTTTTACAGGAGGAAATCGCGCAGCAATCAGAGACAGCTGATGGGGCAGCGCATAGTCTGGTTAAAATAAGCAGTAGTGATAAGGAACGGTTGATGCAATGTTTACTGACGCTAGCCAAAAACATGGAATTCAGAAATGGAATTAGGTAAAGTCCTGTGGAGTACTTACACACATGGTCGTACAGATGTAGGGCTATCATGTGAAACTCCAGTTAATGTATGCATTTGCATAACATTGTTTCATCTACCGTTATCCATGGGAAACGGAGATTTGGATAATTAGGGGGTAGGGTATAGAGATGGAGGAATGACCAGATGTTAAAAATTCCTTTGAATTCGTTGTCTCAAGTACACACCAGACAATGAGCGCGACGGTCAGTCTGAAGCTAGACTGACCGAGATCAAAGGGACATTTTCGACCAGAGAAACGGACAAGAGACTCAGGGTAACACGTGCACGCCATGTTTCGGTCAAAATCTGACCAGGTAGCTTTGATGCGAGGAATTTGGGGAAACAGCGGTGAATTAGTTAGATCACAACACTCGGTTTTGATTCCGGGTGACAAAGACGGCCAGAAGTTAAAGGGGCTATCCAACTTTAACAAAGACTGCATCCTGGACGTGTAGGGTTACGGCATGACGTAATTCGACAGGTGGACGATTCGGTTTTTGACTTTTGACTCAGACATAGTCTCAGACTTAATCTGATTAAGTTACAACTCAGTCATAGTTTAGTGACATAGTTTAGTATCTGATTAAGTTAGAACTTAGTCATAGCTTAGTGACATAGTTTAGAACTTAGTAATAGTTTAGTATCTTATAAAGGGGGCATTAACAGGTGCTCATCTGTGGGGCACGAACAGGAGTGAAGGTTGATGGCACTTGATCGTGTTTATGTGTGTAAATATTTTGACATTTGTATTTGGTGTTTGGGTTTTGACTAATGGTATTACTTGCATTTAAGTGGGTTGTATGGTCAACATAGTATGCATTGAATTTTGCTTTATTTTGTTGTTGTTTTGTTGTTTAAACATGATTACATATCCTGACAGTATCAAAGTATGATACTTGTTGACTGAAATATTGATATCATAAGTATGCGTGCAAATATTTTGGTTTTGGGTTTGAACATTGTATGCAATGCATTTGTCTTGTGTTTTTTTGTTTTTTGTTGTTGTTGTTGAATCATCATGTTTACAGGTATTTGATACAGGTTATATAGATGATCTACAGAGCAGTATATCTCATCCAGACTGTAGGTTTCCGCAAACAGAGGTCACCACGAGTTCCAGAACAAGAAATAGCATGTTGGAACACTGAGCTGGCCGACTTAATGGGACTTAGTGTTGTAACAGTAGATGTTACTGACTTGTTATGGTGTATATTTTATCACATGTATGCGGAGTCTTTGCAGAGAAGACTATATTGATCAGAAGTTGTAATATTGACTATGACATATGTTGTCAAATATCGTTTTTGTGGGAAACATAAAGAATTTTGCTGTTTTCTTTCAGAGGGGATAGCTGCCAAGAGAGACAATGATAACTAGCCCGAGGATAACCCACGTAAATTCGTGGTCTCACAGGAGTTAGTATGAAGTGAATCGTCGGCCATGGGTCGTAAGGAGAGGACGTGTCTGGGAAAATTGACCTGAACTGGTCGTGTGTGACAATGAAGGTTCGTGTCCTTAGAGGAAGGCACGGAGACAGGGCGAGGTATGTTGACCTCAATGAGTAAGGAGAATTCCTTAAGGTGTTTCTGTTTTGATGAGTTAAAGGTCTTGCAGGGACAGACTTGGGTGTATTTGACTGTAAAACGATGTAAAAGTGGTGGCGTGTGATGTAAAAACGACCAGCCACAGTGTTTTTCTTCTGCTTGTATTGATTGTGTATGTATAACAAAAAGTTTATATGTATCAAATGACATGTCTTTTTATGCATGTACGATGTGAGGGAAGTTGTAAACAGGAGTTGGGTTTACATTATGGATAGTGGAGACGAAAATTGTGTGACAGTGTTTTCTTTTCAAGGCAGGTACAATTTGAGTGGAGTTGTAAACAGGAGTAGCGTTTACATTTTGGATAGTGGAGACGAAAATTGTGGTCATTTGCCAGAGGACAAAAATGACCATCCATGTTTCGGTCTGTAGTTTAGGGAGGTAATGTAACAGTTCCTGACGGAGCAAAGGGAGTTTAGGATGCATGAACATGTTAAAGCTTAAAGCTACCTGAATGCATGTCAAGGTCCCCCACAGTCTCAGCAAAGGAGAACAGAGTTGGGCTAAGGAATGTGGACAGGTAGAAACTGACCACTGGCCTTCCGATTTTGGTAGGGGGAGATTGATTGACAGACGAAATTGGCAGCGGGGCTTGCTGCGAGAGAATGAGTGACAGGTGTGCAAAGTGTTTCGTCCAATGGGACTGAAGATGACCATCACCTGAGATCGATTGGTCAAGCTCTGGCCTTGCTTGAGGATATATAACTCGAGACAAAGTTTAGCTCGAGAGGCTGGATAGAGATGTGGAGAGAGGCTAGAGAGAGAGGCTGTATGGAGGAGAGTGAGAGAGAGAGAGACTGAATGTAGATAGTATATTTAACTCACCGACTTAGGTAGAGGAGCGATTGATAGACGGTTAGACGAATGTTTAGTGATAGAACAGGATCGCTCAAATAGGTGTGTGAGTTTTGAATTAATAGATAATCTGAACATGTGTTTGTAAGCAAGGACACATTGTGAACGAGTTATGTCGAGATCGACCGCCTGAGGGGATTTCAGTGAGGAAGAGTATTTGATAAAGTGTGTTGAAGACGCAGTTAAGGCGATGTGTGTGTGATGTAATTGCAAGGCAATAGAACTGGGTTTTTAGTTAGTTGGGATTTTCATCAATAGCTAATGCTTACAATTCCCGTTTTAGTAGAATGTTTAGTTAAGATGTGTATTATATTGTGTTTGTAATTTCTCTACTCATTCTATGATATGAGTATGATATAATAAATATGCCACCTGCTGTTTGATATGTCATTTACTGAGTATGGTCATGAATGATGTGGATGAGTGTGAGAATGTTCTAAGTTAGAATAACGGCCAGGGAAACCAGTGGGGTTTGCTACACCTCCACAAGAATCACACCTTCAATGTCTTGGTATCAGATCCACAAAGACTGTGATCAAGACTTTTCCAGCTGAAGGAGTTGTCTTGAATATTTTCTTTGTGGTGATTGCAGATGATACCACTCAATGGACTGTTTTTTTGTCTCACGTTCAAAATGATGTGCCTATGTTTCGTCACCTGTAACGGTAGAATGATGTGCCCAGGTTTCGTCACCTGTAACGGTATTAGCCAAAACATTCTCTCCATCAGCATTGAAACGCACCAACAATTCAGAAGAAATCGTTTTTCTTTGCAATCGGTGATTATTTGTGAGACTTCGAGAAACCAGTCTTCCCGAAAGCAAATCCAAGAGTTTTTATAACTGCATTTGCACTAGCAATGCTGATTGACAGATGTCAGGCCAGCTGTTGAGTAGTTATTCGCTTATCAGTAAGAATAATGCTCTCAGCCCATTTCAACATTTCTGCGTTAGTGGCTGTGACAGGACGTCCACTGCGCGGCCAATCGGGCAGCTCCGTATCTACACTTCCTGATTCTTTGATTCTCTGAACTCAGCGACTAACTTTACACATGGACTAACTGTACTTCTGTCGACTACCTTACTTCCGTGCACATCACATAGACGCTTGAGAATGTTCACAACCGTTTCCTTCTCTGCATCAAGAAACCCTATCACAATTGGCTGCTTACAACGCAAGTTGCTAACAGGCTCATTTCAACGGTTTAGTTCAGCCGTATTGTTTGGCCAATTGCGGTGCTGTTTCGTACACACAATTGACACGTGCCATATTGAAAGTGTGCAAAATGTAATACTTTTAATTTTGTTATTAGCTGAGAAAAACGATGTGGTGCATTACTTTCTGAACGCCCCGCGAATGTTCGCTAAATGTACTCGATCTTTGAGATAGTAGGAACCTGAAGAGGTGTTGACATGTGTTCAGCTATTGAATAGACAAGAAGCAGTAGCTCACAAGATACTCTGGCACTTCCAGGAGAGTTAGGCCAAAACGCCATGTGTCTCATAAATTTGTAGTTGCGTTAATCACAAAAGCTTGATTGATTGTCATAAATGATTGCAGTGTGGTTTCAATGTCCTCAGAGTTCACTTTATTTCTACCATAATTGTATGTACGTGACATGGACTGTGTGAACTTATAAGTGTCATCATGCCTAGTGTACGAGATAACACAACATATGCAGCTAAACCAGTTCTGTATTGATATCTATGTTCGCTCGTGCGCAAGGCCGTACTTGCTGCACTAAGTATAAGATCACATTTGTTAGGGTTAGGGTTAGGGTTAGGGTTAGGGTTAGGGTTAGGGTTAGGGTTAGGGTTAGGGTTAGTTGTCTATACAGAGAACACAAGTAAGCTGGGGGAACCTAGGCAAAGGTAATAGGTTCTTATGGCTGATGTAATAGAATAAAGATGTAGTCCCCTATTGATGTAAGAGAACAAAGTTGAAGCCAGCTATTGATGTAAGAGAACAAATGTGAAGCCAGCTATTGATGTAAGAGAGCAAATCTGAAGCCAGCTATTGATGTAAGAGAGTAAAGGTGAAGCCAGCTATTGATGTAAGAGAGCAAATCTGAAGCCAGCTATTGATGTAAGAGAGTAAAGGTGAAGCCAGCTATTGATGTAAGAGAACAAATGTGAAGCCAGCTATTAATGTAAGAGAGCACGTGTGAAGCCGGCTATTGATGTAAGAAAGCAAAGGTGAAGCCAGCTATTGATGTAAGAGAGCAAAGGTGAAGCCAGCTATTGATGTAAGAGAGCAAAGGTGAAGCCAGCTATTCATGTAAGAGAGCAAAGATGAAGCCAGCTATTGATGTAATAATTTTCATTTTGAGAGGAGTGTCTCTATTTGAAGGGAGACTGTTTTATGCAGAAACCTGGTTTTAGTGACGTGAAGATAAACAGTCTATTAGAAGGTGTCCGTTAATGTTTGGGGTGCAAACGGCGAGCGGAGGGGTGCCAGCAGATAATTCTGATATAAAGACTTAAAGGGAATATGCCTCAGATGGTTAGAGGGAAGACGTTTGTATAGCGCACATGTGTAGACTCAAAGAAGCTATCCAGTACACGAGTGAAGTAGGAGGTATTGTATGGTCTTAGGTACGTTGGGGTGGTGGGGGAGATGAGCATTGGTCATTTGGGTGTTGGGGTGAGAAGGTGATATAGGATAGTGCGCTCTCTCTCTCTCTCTCTCTCTCTCTCTCTCTGTCTCTCGCTCTCTAAACATATATATATAATTTCAACCAACGAGCTATACATGTCACGTAAGCTCCGTAATGCCCTGTACATGTTTGTGTTTGCAATTCTGGAAATGTTCACATAACGTCACATCTTCTCAGCTGTTTTTGTGTCATGTATTGTGCGTACATTCCTGGTGGACTTTCTAGAACAAAATGGATGTTCTCATATTTTGAACTTCTCTATATCTGATCTAATTTTATTGAATCTGTTTATATTTATTTTAATATTGTTGAACCTGCCTATATATTATACATGTCTATATATATATTGGACCAGCCTATATATTGGACCTGTTTACATATTGGACCTGTCTATATATTGGACCTGTCTATATATTGGACCAGTCTATATATTGGATCTGTCTACATTTTTTTAGTGGTTGTTTTTAACTTTTCTAATCCTTCATGGCGATGTGCGTTGCACTATGGTTCTTATTTTGCGCCTGTCGGCTGAGTGCATCCGACTTCAGCATGCATTTTATGTAAGGATCCGCTTCCTCCTGCATTGTCTAAGGGTTTGCTTTCATGAGGTAACGGCCAGTGCTGTGATGGGGATCGAACCCAGCACCTTCGGGTTGTGAGTCGTGTCACATAATCAGTAGCCCACACCGTAACCATCTGTCTATATAGTAGACCTGTCTATATAGTGGACCTGTCTATATAGTGGACCTGTCTATATAGTAGACCTGTCTATATAGTGGACCTGTCTATATAGTGGACTTATCTACATCTGTACTCGTATTATTGGACCTGTCTATATATTGGACTTATGTACATCTGTACTCATATTATTGGACATGTCTATATATTGGACCTGTCTATATATTTGACTTGTCTACGTCTATACTCATATTATTGGATCTGTCTATATATTGATAAGTTTTAAAGATATAAAGATAAGTTTTATGAGGACCTTGAGGCGCTCATCGCTGCAGTCCCCAAATCTGACAAATTGGTCATCCTCGGTGATTTTAACGCTTGGGTTGGCACAGACCATACAGCCTGGGAGGGAGCCATTTTAGACATGGTATCGGAAAATGCAATAGTAACGGACTGCTCCTTCTGAGGACATATGCCGCAAATGAACTACTCATTATAAACACAGCTTTCCGACTTCCGGTCAGAAATAGAACCACATGGATGCACCCAAGGTCCCGCCACTGGCACCTCATTGACTATATTATCATCAGACGTAGGGATCGAGCGGATGATATGGTAACGAAGAGCATGTGTGGTGCAGAATGTTGGACCGACCATCGACTTGTCATTGCCAAGATAAACTTCAAGATCCAGCCCAAAATGCGCCCCCAGGGAAAGAAACCACCGAGGAGGCTAAATGTCTCTCAGCTGAAATACGAACCCGCGAGAGGAGGTTTCCAGGAAGAGCTTGAGGGCAGACTATCTAAGCTTCGTTTTGAAAAGAACGACATCGAAGAGAACTGGGCATCATTGAGAAACACACTCTACGATACAGCTGTTAAACACATTTTTCCACTCACGCGCAAGCATAAGGACTGGTTTGATGAAAACGATCTGGAAATACAGGGCCTTCTCGATGCAAAACATGAAGCGCACAGGGAATACCTTAGGGACACACCATCTCCGGCAGCAAAAGCTGCCTTCAATACTGCTCGCAGAGCTGTCCAGACCAGGCTTAGAGAGATGCAAGACTCGTGGCTCAGCAAAAGAACGGACGAAATTGAGATGTTCGCCGAGCGTCATGACACAAAACGGTTTTACGAGGCACTGAAAGCTCTCTACGGCCCGCAGCCCTCTAGTAATACTCCAGTTCGCAGTGCGGATGCGGTACTGCTAACAGATAAGGTTCAGATTCTAGACAGATGGGCAGACCACTTCTTCAAAATACTAAACCACCCATCGTCCATAAATGAGGAGGCCATCCGGCGAATGCCGCAGGTGGAACTGAACCTGGCGTTGGATGAAGTCATCACTGAGGAAGAAGTCGACAGGGCAATTAGCTCACTATCTATAGGAAAAGCTTCAGGTGCTGATGCAATACCAGCAGAGGTATATAACACAGCTGGCCCATCCCTCACCAGAAGGATCACTGAACTCTTCTGCCACATGTGGGCTGAAGGAAAAATTCCGCAGGAGATAAAGGACGCCTCAATCGTTCACCTGTACAAAAGAAAAGGCAACCGTCAGGAATGCGACAATCATCGTGGAATATCGCTACTCTCCGTAGCAGGCAACATCCTAGCGCGCTTACTGCTAAACAGGCTCAACAAACACCTTGAACAAAGCCACCACCTCCCAGAAAGCCAATGTGGATTCAGAGCCGGAAGAGGAACAGTGGACATGATTTTTGCCGCTCCCCAAAAACAAGAGAAGTGTCGAGAACAAAATCAGGCCTTTTACACCACATTTATTGATTTGACAAAGGCATTTGAAACAGTAAACAGAGGAGGGCTGTGGATGATAATGTCCGAGTTTGGCTGCTCCAACAAGTTCAAAACAATGGTGAAACAGCTACACGAAGGCATGTGTGCTCGTGCTCTGGACAGCGGTGCAATCTCTAAAACGTTTCTAGTATCAAACGGAGTAAAACAAGGATGTGTACTCGCCCCGACTTTGTTCAGCATGATGTTCGCGGCCACGATGACAGACGCCTTCAGCTCACTGGAGCTTGGAATATCCATTAAATACAGCACAGATGGCAAATTACTCAATCCCAGAAGAATGAAGGCCAAAACCAAAGTGGCTGGCGACATAATCAGGGAACTTGCATTTGCTGACGACTGTGCTCTGATGAGCAACTCAGAACTGAACATGCAGGCTGGAATGGACCGGTTCTCTGCCGCATGCGAAAATTTTGGCCTGGCCATAAATGCCAAAAAAAACAGAGGTCATGTACCAACCAGCACCAGGCATGCCATACACAAAACCGGAGACTACAGTCAGCGGGCAGACGCTGAATGTCGTAGACAAATTCACATATCTGGACAGCACGCTGTCGAGATCTGTCAGCCTAGACGATGAGGTGGCAAGCAGAATAGCAAAGGCCAGCACAACCTTTGGTAGAATGCGCTCGATGGTCTGGGCACGTCGTGGCATCAGCGTCAAGACCAAACTCAAAGTCTACCGTGCAACTATCATTCCAACCCTACTATACGCTTGCGAAAGCTGGACTGTATACTCTGGACATGCAAGGAGGTTAAACCACTTCCACGTTGCCTGAGGCGAATATTCTGACACGAGGTTCTCTCGAGGGCTAACATGCCCAGCAACCATGCACTGCTAGAATAAGCACGACTAGGATGGGCCGGACACCTCATTCGTATGTCAGACGAGCGTCTCCCAAATAAGCTTCTCTACGGCGAGCCAAGAGAGGAATGGCGCGAGAGAGAGCGCCCAAAGGAACGTTTTAAAGATGGTCTGAAGGACTCACTGAAAAGTTGCCAGATAGACATCGAACACCTGGAAATGTCTTGCGCAAAACAGATCTGACTGGAGAAGCGTGGTCAAATCGGGTGTAGGTGCTCTCTGTAGTATCTGTAGTACCCTCTATAGTATCTGTAGTGCTCTCTGTAGTATCTGTAGTGCTCTCTGTAGTATCTGTAGTGCCCTCTGTAGTATCTGTAGTGCCCTCAGTAGTACCCTCTGTAGTATCTGTAGTGCCCTCAGTAGTACCCTCTGTAGTATCTGTAGTGCCCTCAGTAGTACCCTCTATAGTATCTGTAGTTCCCTCTGTAGTGCCCTCTGTAGTGCCTTTCAAATTTATAGTCATTGCAGAGATCTCAAACAAGCAGCCTAGAGCACTCATAGCTACCCGCTATAGGAGAGAACGGGCTTCCTAGATCTAGATCGGCTGAGAGAAAACGTTACCATTTGACACGTGTGTCGACCCGCGCCAGGTTACCACATGGTTAGCCTCCTTTTGTTTAACATGCGTGGTCAAAACACGCTGCAGTCGAACACACGGATGCCTTGCCAAGTTTGTATTCATCGTAGATTCACAGCAGTAGTCTAGTCTTTCGACATCCACCACATCTACCACGCATTTCGACAGTCGTCCCTGAGGAACGGAACCAATGACGTTTTACATGAGTTGTGTTTAAGCCACGAATTAACTATCGGCGTCAATAGGCCATAATTCAGATTCACGTTACGGAAGGTCAAGTACGGAAGGTCAAGTACGGAAGGTCAAGTACGGAAGGTCAAGTACGGAAGGTCAAGTACGGAAGGTCAAGTACGGAAGGTCAAGTACGGAAGGTCAAGTACGGAAGGTCAAGTACGGAAGGTCAAGTACGGAAGGTCAAGTACGGAAGGTCAAGTACGGAAGGTCACGTACGGTAGGTCAAGTACGGAAGGTGGACTGTGGACAATAGTTTGAGGTTTAGCGGTAGTGAGTGATTTAAGTTAGATAACCATTAGATAGGACCGTGTAGGAAGTTGTGTATGATAGAAGGGTTCAAGAGTTGTAACGTGTAGTAATTAAGAATTTATTTTCATTGTTTTGAAATAGTATTCTTAGTGTATTGAAGTGTTAGTTGTGATAGATTTTAAGACTGCAAAGGTAGATAGTCGAGGTGTGGCCTGAGTGAGCCGGAAGGGCAAAACCTCGTTCCGTCTGCTACACCAGGAACTTAGAGGAGGGGGGGGGGGGGTTCAGGTTTGGTGCTGTCTGACCGTGGCCTTAAAGGGCCAGGTTTGGCACTGTCTAACTGTGACCTCAGGGGGCCAGGTTTGGTGCTGTCTGACCGGGGCCTTAGAGGGCCAGGTTTGGCACTGTCTGTGACCTCAGGGGGCCAGGTTTGGTGCTGTCGGACCGTGGCCTTAGAGGGCCAGGTTTGGCACTGTCTGTAACCTCAGAGGGCCAGGTTTGGTGCTGTCTGACCGTGACTTCAGGTTTCCAGGTTGGGAACACTTGACACAAATCGGGAAGGGGCTTGCAGGTTGTCAGCATCATCATCTTGAGTTTGCAAGTTTTGAGCGTTGTCAAGTTTACCTAACCTCTAAATCAAGCTGTCAGTACTTACAACTTTCTTCTATCTGCCACATCTGATTATGGTTTTGCTATATAAATAAACCATTCATTGTTCTATATTTTTGATTTTCCTGGAGGAAAATAGGGAGATAATTCAGTGACGACTGTAGAGTATAAGGGAGGTAACCTTCTACAGGTCCTTCAGTGAAAGAGGATATGCTTTTAAAAAGTCAGTCAATAATGAACCCGATTAAATTGTTTCTTTATTTGAAGGTTTAGACAGCCATAACTTTTACAGACACAAGTTAAACAAAGTGGCAGACGTGGAGAGGAAATCGGTTTTAATACTTTATCAATTTCGACATTAATTTATTAATTTATATATTTATTTATGTATGTATGTATTCATTTATTTGTTTAATTATGTATTCAATATGCCAACCACGCGAGACATATAGAAGCGAGATATGAACAATTCACGTACTTCGAGCTTTCCACCAATACTTGCGAGAAAGTCTACTCTCATATCGCTTCTTAATATTTCCTTTGAGAGGCTTTGATGCTAAATCTGCAGGTCATTGCCGTGATGATTTCTGTAGACTTCTCAAGCTACTAAACTGGCACTCGAGAAATGCCCACCAAAATGTGCAATTAATCTTGCCAAATCGGGAGGAAAAGTCTAATCATGTTTTGGCGCCTTGTGGCTTGCAGACCCACCGTTGTAACACGCTCACAGACCCACAGTACGCTAACAGACCCACCGTTGTAACACGCTCACAGACCCACAGCACGCTAACAGACCCACCGTTGTAACACGCTCATAGACCCACAGCACGCTAACAGACCCATCGTTGTAGCACGGTCACAGACCCACAGCCACAGCACGCTAACAGACCCTCCGTTGTAACACGCTCACAGACCCACAGCCACAGCACGCTAACAGACCCTTCGTTGTAACACGCTCACATACCCACACCCACAGCACGCTAACAGACCCATCGTTGTTGTTATTGGTTGAAGCTTTCCTGTGTCCCTCTCTTGTTGTTGATTTGAAAACTTGAGCAATAATTATGTTTCCCCCTTGTTGATGTCTGTTCCTGGAACAAAGTTTGGTGGAATGAAACGAAAATGTCTAAACGTTCTGGCTTTGAGTCGACTATCTAAAACATTTGGTTTGCGCATTTGGTATATTTAACTAAGAAGTGACTGACAGGAGAGCACGAGCGTGTCATGTACGTGGAGACACATCTGTCTATGTTAGACACAACTCGACTTGACATCCTATCTCTCAACCTAACTGAATACTGGAACTTGAGGATTGCTGCTTTCGTCCGCTCTGTCCCACAGGGCTGCTAATTCTGTCCCGTGACATCAATTTAAATTAATTTAGCGAAGAAAATCGGGCACATTGACGATGCACAACGGTTATTTTAGCACGTCGTGACGGCAGCGCCACAGGGACTCGTCCCACCACCACATATAGTCTGACCAGTATGGCCTTTTGTTCTATCTAGGTCCTCTAGGAATATATCTGATGGCTGCTTACAGAATTGTTCTATGTAACCTTTCTACAAGTCCGTCCGTCAGTCTGTGGTGTGCTGAATTATTTCTGTGAATGTTTCCCAGTTTTCAATTCTGTTGTCCCAACGCCACATAAGCTTCCAACGTGCAGGTCTATAGTTGAGATTTAACAGCCTATGTGACTGGCTTGTCACTTCCACGCTGCTGTTCTAGGACTGTTCTGTGCAGATGTTCGCTCTTCTATTGTAAAAGTTAGGTTTAGAGTAGATGTAGTATTCCATCGTCTTGAAAAACAAATTGGTTAATTACAAGCTGTTATCTTTCTCCTGGGTCTCAACTTCTCTAGTTTCTCTCTCTGTGTACTCTTTCTGAAAGGGTGTTCAAGTCTCCAACAGGACATGTCTGGTACTTTAACGGTTTACAATTCTATCGGTCTTCCATGCGGTTTACTTTCAGGGTTTCCTGTCCTACCACAATGTCCTCTCCTACAATCTGTCTGTGTCTTCTTGTCCTACCACAATGGCTGATCCTGCTATCTCTCTGCGTCCTCTTGTCCAACCACAATGGCTGATCCTGCTATCTCTGTCCGATTCGCAATCTGGTTTTAGGGCTTCATCTGGTTCCCCATCGTATCTTCTCCTGTTAGCAGAAACAGGTGTGCCCACGTGAAGGCCAGCAGTTGGGCATTGCCTGACAGACACCAATGGAGCACACCCCAATGGAGCACAATTTGAGTTGAAGAGCTCGTCCAGTAAATCAAAATCTATATTTTGTTCAGTCCAATCACAGGATGCCTGAACTTTGTACAGCCGACTTACAATTCCACTTTGTACAGCCGACTAACAATTCCACTTTGAACAGCCGACTAACAATTCCTCTTTGAACAGCCGACTAACAATTCCACTTTGAACAGCCGACTAACAATTCCTCTTTGAACAGCCGACTAACAATTCCACTTTGTACAGGCGATTAACAATTCCACTTTGTACAGCCGACTTACAATTCCACTTTGTACAGCATATGATTTAAGTAAGGCGAAGATGCGGCGGTGCCGGGGTTTAGACAATGTATACGTATGGTCTAGACACCGCACTAGGACGGAAACACAATCTAGAATGTTACTACCAATAGTGTCCTTTAGAGACAGCGGACAATACACATACAAGCTGGCACACAGCGGACAATACACATACAAGCTGGTACACAGCGGACAATACACATACAAGGTGGCACGTTGGACAGCGGGCAATACATACAAGCTGGCACACAGCGGACAATTCGCATACAAGCTGGCACGTTGTGGATACATTAATTGGAGATGTTAACACATAAACAAGAGTATAAATGATACTGATAGAATGTTGTATGTGTGGACTGTGGATATTGTATGGAACAGAACAGAAGAAAAACGAAAGTGATAAAAATGGCTAAGAAAGTGTACAATGTGAGAGAAGGCCAGAGCAGACCAACTAATAATGACCAGATGGTGATAAGAGACGACACACAGTAAATGAACACAAGAAATGTGGCAAGAAGGGAGGCAAACAAATGGAGGGAGGGAAGCAGGAAAGACATAGAATAGAGTCTAGAAAAAGTTTTAGCAAACATTGATATCAAGCTTCTGAAGGCAGTCGAACGATCCGTATTTCCCAGCTCGACAGACGGCAATGTCTGTGATTATTCTATCGGTCTCACCCGGTATCAAGAACCATTGAAGTAGTTGAATACAGGGGAACCGGAGTTCTTGGAGAGGATACGAGGCAGAGGTAAGCGTGTCTCATGGTAAAGCTGAGAGTGGTCTCAGGCAAAGATGAGAGTGGTCTCAGAGTAGAGGTGAAGTGGTCTCAGAGTAGAGGTGAAGTGGTCTCAGAGTAGAGGTGAAGTGGTATCAGAGTAGAGGTGAAGTGGTCTCAGAGTAGAGGTGAAGTGGTCTCAGAGTAGAGGTGAAGTGGTCTCAGAGTAGAGGTGAAGTGGTCTCAGAGTAGAGGTGAAGTGGTCTCAGAGTAGAGGTGAAGTGGTCTCAGAGTAGATGTGAAGTGGTCTCAGAGTAGAGGTGAAGTGGTGTCAGAGTAGAGCATATATCGGAAGTAGCTGAGAGAGGGAAGTGATGGCCCGTTATTCTAAAGCTGTATTGAACTTCCATTAGGGGCTACCTCTCCATCCTGCACCACTATATTTAAAACTACTCTGAACGAAATGCAGCTTCTGTGTCTCCCGGCCAGTGCTGTAACATTTGTGATCCAAAGGCTAACTTTTCGAAAGTACAATCTGATTATCCAACCTGGCGACCAGCCTGGCGATCAAGCTGGCGACCAACCTGGCGACCAGCCTGACCACCATCCTGACGACCAACCTCAAGACCAACATGGCGACCAGCCTGGCGACCAGCCTGGTGACCAACAGGGCGACCAACCTGGCGAGGTGACCAACAGGGCGACCAAACTGGCGAGGTGACCAACAGGGCGACCAACCTGGCGACCAGCCTGACCACCATCCTGACAACCAACCTCAAGACCAACATGGTGACCAGCCTGGCGACCAGCCTGGTGACCAACAGGGCGACCAAACTGGCGTCTTGTGGGTTTCCTTCTTGTTTATGTTCCCACCGGTATCTCAGCTACACTTTGAACGGCGCATACACGGCTGTACTTTGTACAACTCACACACGGCTACACTTTGAACGGCCCATACACGGCTGCACTTTGTACAACTCACACACGGCTACAATTTGAACGGCCCATACACAACTAAACTTTGTACAACTCACACACGGCTACACTTTGAACGGCCCATACACGGCTGCATTTTGTACAACTCACACACGGCTACACTTTGAACGGCCCATACACAACTAAACTTTGTAAAACTCGTACACGGCTACACTTTGAACGGCCTATACACGGCTGTACTTTGTACAACTCACACATGGCTACACTTTGAACGGCCCATACACAACTAAACTTTGTAAAACTCGTACACGGCTACACTTTGTACGACCCACACAGCTCCACTTTGTACAACTCACACACGGCTACACTTTGAACGGCCCATCCACGGCTGAACTTTGTACAACTCACACACAGCTACACTTTGAACGGCCCATACACAACTAAAATTTGTAAAACTCGTACACGGCTACACTTTGAACGGCCCATACACGGCTGCACTTTGTACAACTCACACACGGCTACACTTTGAACGGCCCATACACAACTAAACTTTGTAAAACTCGTACACGGCTACACTTTGTACGACCCACACACAGCTCCACTTTGTACAACTCACACACGGCTACACTTTGAACGGCCCATACACGGCTGCAATTTGTACAACTCACACACGGCTACACTTTGAACGGCCCATACACAACTAAACGTTGTAAAACTCGTACACGGCTACACTTTGAACGGCCCATACACGGCTGCACTTTGTACAACTCACACACGGCTACACTTTGAACGGCCCATACACAACTAAACTTTGTAAAACTCGAACACGGCTACACTTTGTACGACCCACACACAACTCCACTTTGTACAACTCACACACGGCTACACTTTGTACAACTCACACACAGCTGCACTTTGTACAACTCACACTCACACACGGCTACACTTTGTACAATCCACACACAGCTCCACTTTGTACGGCCCACACACAGCTCCACTTTGTACGGCTCACACACAACTCCACTTTGTACGGCCCACAAACAGCTCCACTTTGTACGGCCCACACACAGCTCCACTTTGTACGGCCCACAAACAGCTACCCTTTGTACGGCCCATACACAGCTCCACTTTGTACAATCCAACCATGTGATTATAAACTTGACTCCTGAGGTCTCAAGGAATATCCCAACACCCAGATGTATCACCGTCGATATAAATCCAGAGTTATCTCCGCTAATTTTGTTTTGTTTTTTTGCTGGTGCCAGGGCCCAAACGGGAATCAGCGAATAGTAACACTGTTACCTGACAGACATGCCTAAATAGATGACTGACTATCAAGGGTTGTGTGTGAGTCTGACTAATTCGACTTTGAATATGAAATGAGGATTTCTAGACCGCACGAAAGGAGAAGCGTGGCTACGTTAGGTGAAGTGAAGTCAGGTCAAGTGAAGTGAAGTCAGGTCAAGTGAAGTGAAGTGAAGTCAGGTCAAGTGAAGTAAAGTCAGGTCAAGTGAAGTGAAGTGAAGTCAGGTCAAGTGAAGTGAAGTCAGGTCAAGTGAAGTGAATCCAGATCAAGTGAAGTGAAGTCAGGTCAAGTGAAGTGAAGTCAGGTCAAGTGAAGTAAATTCAGGTCAAGTGAAGTGAAGTCAGGTCAAGTGAAGTGAAGTCAGGTCAAGTGAAGTGAAGTCAGGTCAAGTGAAGTAAATTCAGGTCAAGTGAAGTGAAGTCAGGTCAAGTGAAGTGAAGCCAGATCAAGTGAAGTGGTCAGGTCAAGTGAAGTGAAGTCAGGTAAAGTGAAGTGAAGTCAGATCAAGTGAAGTCAGATCAAGTTAAGTGAAGTAAGATCAAGTGAAGTGAAGTGAGGTCAAGTGAAGTGAAGTCAGATCAAGTGAAGTCAGGTCAAGGGAAGTAAATTCAGGTCAAGTGAAGTGAAGTCAGGTCAAGTGAAGTAAATTCAGGTCAAGTGAAGTGAAGTCAGATCAAGTGAAGTGAAGCCAGATCAAGTGAAGTGAAGTCAGATCAAGTGAAGTCAGGTCAAGTGAAGTGAAGTTAGGTCAAGTGAAGTGAAGTCAGGTCAAGTGAAGTAAATTCAGGTCAAGTGAAGTGAAGTCAGGTCAAGTGAAGTGAAGCCAGATCAAGTGAAGTGGTCAGGTCAAGTGAAGTGAAGTCAGGTCAAGTGAAGTGAAGTCAGATCAAGTGAAGGGAAGTCAGGTCAAGTGAAGTGAAGTCAGGTCAAGTAAAGTGAAGTCAGATCAAGTGAAGTAAATTCAGGTCAAGTGAAGTTAAGTCAGGTCAAGTGAAGTGAAGTCAGATCAAGTGAAGTCAGGTCAAGTGAAGTGAAGTTAGGTCAAGTGAAGTGAAGTCAGGTCAATGAAGTAAATTCAGGTCAAGTGAAGTGAAGTCAGGTCAAGTGAAGTGAAGCCAGATCAAGTGAAGTGGTCAGGTCAAGTGAATTGAAGTCAGGTCAAGTGAAGTGAAGTCAGATCAAGTGAAGGGAAGTCAGGTCAAGTGAAGTGAAGTCAGGTCAAGTAAAGTGAAGTCAGATCAAGTGAAATGCAGTCAGGTCAAGTGAAGTGAAGTCAGATCAAGTGAAATGCTGTCAGGTCAAGTGAAGTGAAGTCAGGTCAAGTAAAGTGAAGTCAGATCAAGTAAAGTGAAGTCAGATCAAGTGAAGTGAAGTCCGGTCAAGTGAAATGAAGTTAGATCAAGTGAAGTGAAGTTAGGTCAAGTGAAATGAAGTTAGATCAAGTAAAGTGAAGTCAGATCAAGTGAAGTGCAGTCTGGTCAACTGAAGTGAAGTCAAATCAAGTGAAATGCAGTAAGGTCAATGAAGTGAAGTCCGATCAAGTGAAGTGAAGTCAGATCAAGTGAAGTCATATCAAGTGAAGTGATGTCAGGTCAAGGGAAATGAAGTCATGTCAAGTGACGTAAAGTCAGGTCAACTCAATAATTTATGTTCGGCTGTGTGGGTAATTTCAAAATCGGTCATTATGCAAGAAATCCAATCACCGGCGAAGCTGTGGCAACAAGTCGGTCTAGAACATTCACCATATCGAGAGACGAGATGTTTGTCTCACCAGGAAATGTCTGTCGCATCGTGGTACATATACACAGTATAAAACGCGACTCGTAGTCTGTCCCTTGAATGGATTCTGGCTCCAACAACGTGCGTACTGCTAAATGTCAAGATGTGACATTGAATACACGCCAGAGAACCGCCGACACTGATATTAGTTACCACACACACTGATTGGGCATATTGGCGTTAGATAACAGAATGGCTAAATTTTATCTGCCGGAAGGCAATAAGGCTGATCAATCACAGTGATCGAAGAAGTCTAGAAGGTAACTATCAGGTCCAGCCAATCAGACCAATTCAGGTTCTGTTAATCAGTTCATCTTATTGGCAGACAATATCCGCTCTGGGGGTAGCCAACCAGACCATCTCGGGGTAGCCAACCAGCCCATCTCGTAGAAAGCCAGCCAGACCATCTCGGGGTAGTCAATCAGCCAATCTCGGGGGTAGCCAACCAGACCATATCGGGGTAGCCAACCAGCCAATCTCGGGTGTAGCCAACCAGCCCATCTCGTAGAAAGCCAACCAGCCCATCTCGGGGTAGAGAATTAGTTGGAAGTGAAAAGCATCTTAATACAGAAATAACTTGAGAAACTTCAAGACGTATTTCGTTGTCTTGAATCAAGGACACTAAAGTATACAAGTTTACTAGTTTATTTCAGGTGCAGTTGACATGGTCAGCCTAAGGAGAACCAGTTTTGATAGAAAGTTTTCCGCCATTAGAAGGTAAAGGGAAGTTTAACGATACAATCGACGTTACTTCTCTCTCTTATTATCACTTTGTTTTATTGGAAACGTAGTTAGGAGTCACAAGGTCACAAGGTCACAAGGTCACCTCATAGGAGAAGGATAACATGGACAATAGGACCACCTACTAACGTTGACGTACGAGTATATTAGAGCAGAGTAGAGGTCGCAGACAGCTGATTAGAAGCAAATTGGCAGTTAGCTTTTGAAATGGGAGGAACATCTTGAGCTGACAGATCGAGCGAGAGACGTCGACCGGGTAGGACTTCAGTCGCAAGAACTTTGTATTGTCTGCAGTAAACGAAGGAGAAAACTCGGAAGATCTCTCCCAAGATCTGTGACAGGACGTGTGGTTATGATACAAAAGATCTTTCCAAAAGATCTGTGACAGAACGTGTGGTTATGATACAAAAGATCTTTCCAAAAGATCTGTGACAGAACGTGTGGTTATGATACAAAAGATCTTTCCCAAGATCTGTGACAGGACGTGTGGTTATGATACAAAATATCTTTCCCAAGATCTGTGACAGAACGTGTGGTTATGATACAAAAGATCTTTCCCAAGATCTGTGACAGGACGTGTGGTTATGATACAAAAGATCTTTCCCAAGATCTGTGACAGGACGTGTGGTTATGATACAAAAGATCTTTCCAAAAGATCTGTGACAGAACGTGTGGTTATGATACAAAAGATCTTTCCCAAGATCTGTGACAGGACGTGTGGTTATGATACAAAAGATCTTTCCCAAGATCTGTGACAGGACGTGTGGTTATAATACAAAAGATCTTTCCCAAGATCTGTGACAGGACGTGTGGTTATGATACAAAAGATCTTTCCCAAGATCTGTGACAGGACGTGTGGTTATGATACAAAAGATCTTTCCCAAGATCTGTGACAGGACGTGTGGTTATGATACAAAAGATCTTTCCCAAGATCTGTGACAGGACGTGTGGTTATGATATAAAAGATCTTTCCCAAGATCTGTGACAGGACGTGTGGTTATGATACAAAAGATCTTTCCCAAGATCTGTGACAGGACGTGTGGTTATGATACAAAAGATCTTTCCCAAGATCTGTGACAGGACGTGTGGTTATGATACAAAAGATCTTTCCCAAGATCTGTGACAGGACGTGTGGTTATGATACAAAAGATCTTTCCCAAGATCTGTGACAGGACGTGTGGTTATGATACAAAAGATCTTTCCCAAGATCTGTGACAGGACGTGTGGTTATGATACAAAAGATCTTTCCCAAGATCTGTGACAGGACGTGTAGCAGATCCCACTGTTTACACTAGGATATTCTAACTTAAACATGACCACACTCAACCACATCATCCATGACCACACACAGCAAATAATATAGCACACAGCAGATGGCATATTTATTTTATAACACTCATACCAGAAAAATGAGTAGTGAAATTCCAAATACAATACAATTCAAATCATCTTAACTAAATATTCCTATATTATATATATATATATATATGTCAATATAAATATTAACTAAAGCGGAATTTTTAAGCATTAGCTATTGATGGAATTTCCAACTATCAAAAACCCAGTTCTATTGCCGTACACACATCACACACACATCTCCTTAACTGTATCCTCAACACACTCTCAAAAACTCTTCTTTCTTCAAATCCCCTAAGGCGGGCGATCTGAACATAATGCATTCAATGTATTCTACGTATACTCACAACTCTAGAACATACCTCGTTCCCTTGGTGTCTACACACACCACACACACATCTAGATCTCACCTAGTCGATCTACACACTCGCTTAACTCGTTAGGAAATACCTCGTTCACAAGGTGTCCTGAGTACAACACACATTCAGATTACCTCTGTACAAAATGCCCACACACACCTAATTGAGCGGCTGGCCCCGACTCAATGGTTCTATCTCCAACATTCGTACAACAGTCTATCAATCGCTCCTCTATCAAATCGTTGAGCTAAACGGACTCCTATCTACATTCACTCGTCCCCTCTCCATGCCAGCCTGCTTGAGCTAAACTTTGTCTCGAGTTATATACACTCAAGCAGTATCAGAGCTGACCAATGGATCTCATGGGGATGGCTATATTCAGTCGTTATTGGAACGAAATACTTTGCACACCTGTCACTCATCTATCGCAGCAATATCCGCTGCCCTCCCGTCTGTCACTCACCCGTCACTGCCCAAATCGGAACACCAGTGGTCAGTTCCTACCTGTATATTATTTCCCCAACTCCGATTTCCTTTGTTGAGACGGTGAGTGACCTTAGCACACATTCAGGTACCTTTGTTATCAGCAGCCACATCACCCCTGCCCTAAACTCTCTTGCTCCGGCTGGAACTGTTACAGACGTGTGGTTATGAAAGAAAAGATCTTTCCCGAGATCTGCGACAGGACGTGTGGTTATGAAACAAAAGATATTTCCCAAGATCTGCGACAGGACGTATTGTATCGAAAACATAGAAGACATCCCCGAGATGGAGAGAGAAACCTGGAGGCAGACTCGAGAGCAGACATAATCCCATCATGGAATGTGGCTCACAAGACTTCACTTCACTTAACGTCTTTATACTGGTTTAGAAGACACTTCAGAGTCTGTATACAACCATTTTCATTTAGACCTTGCTCTAAAAGCTATGCGCATCTAATTTAGTCTGAAATGCATTAATTGTGTTCAACTCCACTACCTCCCGTGGCAGTGCATTCCAAGCATTCACCACTCTCTGACTAAAATTCATATTTCCTAATATCTAATCTCTACGAACCCACAAGAGGAGGCTTCCAGGAAGAGCTTGAGGTCAGACTATCTGAGCTTCGTTTTGAAAAGAACGACATCGAAAAGAACTGGGCATCATTGAGAAACACACTCTATGATACAGCTGTTAAACACATTGGCCCACTCACGCGCAAGCATAAGGACTTGTTTCTTCTTCTTCGTACGCTGTCAGACGTCAACCTGTATTTTTTCGAAAAAAACAGCGGTCATCCTGAGGCTGTCGACATTGCCATAAAGCTTGTCTAGTGTTGCCACTGGTGATGGCCACATCTGCTCTCTCTGATCCTCGTATGTCGGGCAGTTTTGCAGCAAATGTTCAGCGGTCATTTTCCCAGTACCCCACGAGCATTCGTCAGTAGCACCTATCTTCAATTTATTGAATAGGTGGTACCTCAGTCTATTGTGGCCAGTGCGAAGTCTGAAGACCACGACCTGCTCTGTTCTGTTCAACTGGTAATAGGCCTCGTTTTTTGTGTAGCGAGTATGTTCTGTTTCCCATTTGGTCATGTATCTAGCTCTAATACGCCTTTTTGACTCTTCGTATGTTACACTAGTATCTGGTTGTGGTAGTCGTGCACCTTTTCTTGCCAGTCTGTCTGCCTCCTCGTTGCCTTGAATGTTACAATGGGATGGAACCCACTGTACCACTACTCTTTTTGGTGAGGACTGCTGGCATAGTTAACAGAGTACTGCTCTTAAGTCATTGTTCAGTATTTTTCTGGCTTTTTAGTGCTGTGACTACGGCCAGGGCATCCGAAAGCAGGACTATATGGCTTTCATTTCTTTTGCATGTCACCATTTCTTCTACTGCAGCCCTTTAGTAAATGTGTACGCGTCAGCCATTTGTGTTCATTACACGGAATCCTTGATTGAGTTCGAATGCTTAAAAATAAAGAAAAACTAACATAAATTGATGTCCTATTGATACGATATTGCTACGAATATAGTTCATTCGTTTTTTCTTGTATTCTTACGAATCGCTAGTGTTGGGGTTTAGTCTGAAACAGAGCTTCTGGTACTCAGCGAGATTAGAATGAGAATAGCCGAC
Organism: Ariolimax columbianus; assembly: GCA_036924085.1. Taxonomy (NCBI): domain Eukaryota; kingdom Metazoa; phylum Mollusca; class Gastropoda; order Stylommatophora; family Arionidae; genus Ariolimax; species Ariolimax columbianus. Next base: position 3,142,135 of record JAVGWX010000003.1, read on the forward strand.
AATCAGATTTGAGCCAAAATTAAATCGATTCAATTAGAATTATAACTGAGGGAGACAGGCTGCTACAATATAATTGTAAACCTTAATGCATAGCAATAGACATCATCAACGGAAGTGGAATGGTGACGGGGTTGCCAAAGTTTAGACAAGTCTGGAGTACACAAGAGATCAAAATGTGGTAATTCTTGGTGTTTTCATTCTTGTCTCAAGAGAATTACACAATTATATTCCTTCGTTAGGAATGCCGACAACATTCTCGGAGATTATTGGTCCAAAAGATCATATCTTAGCTCACACAGGTATATAAAAAGCACAACTTACAAATCACAGACCCATATCACTTCTGAACATAAGCTACAAAATCTTGACTAAGACTCTAACAAATAAACTCAAACTATTTATGCCATCGGTCGTACACGAGGACCAACAGTGCAGTGTACAAGGCAGGAATATACACCAACACACACATTTGATCAGAGACATTATCAACATCACACACGAGACAAACACGAAATCATCCTTTCCCTACATCAATAAAAAGCTTTCGATAGGATATCACATCAGTACCTCCACGAAGTCCTCGAGAGTTGCAACATAGGAGACCATTTTAGAAAATGGATAAAAATTATGTATGCAAAGCCGGAAAGCAAGGTACTGGTAAACAACCAGGTTTCAAGTGCCTTTCGGCTAACGAGATCAGTGTGGCAGGGATGTTCCATCTCCCCATTGCTCTATACCCTTGTCTTAAAGCCCCTATTAGAGAAAATCAGAAAATACAGCTCCATAAAAGGCACACACATACATGGGGCGAAGTAGAGGCAATAAAGCTAAACACTATACCAGATACGACACCAATCACACACATGCTAATTCTGCTATAAGAATACAGACACATCATATGCAGATGAAGTCTCATATCGCTTCAGAACATACTCCCCAGACACTCTACTACACACGTTCATGACAAAGGCGTTGTCCAGTAGCGACATACAAATGTAAATGTTTTACTGTGAAATATGTATGTTAAAATATGCTTGAACATTTTCAATTTCAATTTCTTTTGCCACTCAAATAGGAAAACATGTATTCACATGGAAAAGAATGGATGAATGAATGAATGAATGAATGAATGAATGTTTGAGACTTTTACTTCTTATTTCTTCCAACACCACATAAACTGAAATAAAGTATAAAACAGTTAGCGGATCATGGAAAGTATCAATTTCCCCCATTCCAACTGAGGGGTTGGTTTCCCTGCTCAACTAAATTACCGGAAACTCTCCCCAAGCGGTCAAATCATTTACATGTTCATTCATTTATGCTTTCACAAATACATTTATGCCACCATTCACCTCACACCATCTCCCACCATACCTCACCATCTCTCACCATCTCCCACCATCTCTCACCATCTCCCACCATCTCTCACCATCTCTCACCATCTCCCACAACTCCCGACATGCCTCACCATCTCTCACCATCTCCCACCATCTTCCACCATCTCCCACCATCTCCCACCATATCCCACCATCTCTCACTATCTCTCACCCTCTCTCACCAACTCTCACCATACCTCACCATCTCCCACCATATCCCACCATCTCTCACCATCTCCCACCATACCTCACCATCTCCCACCATCTCCCACCATACCTCACCATCTCCCACCATCTCCCACCATATCCCACCATACCTCACCATCTCCCACCATACCTCACCATCTCTCACCAACTCTGACCATCTCCCACCATCTCCCACCATACCTCACCATCTCTCACCATCTCCCACCATCTCTCACCATCTCCCACCATCTCTCACCATCTCTCACCATCTCCCACAACTCCCGACATGCCTCACCATCTCTCACCATCTCCCACCATCTTCCACCATCTCCCACCATCTCCCACCATACCTCACCATCTCTCACCATCTCCCACCATCTCCCACCATACCTCACCATCTCCCACCATCTCCCACCATATCCCACCATACCTCACCATCTCCCACCATACCTCACCATCTCTCACCAACTCTCACCATCTCCCACCATCTCCCACCATACCTCACCATCTCCCACCATATCCCACCATCTCTCACTATCTCTCACCCTCTCTCACCAACTCTCACCATACCTCACCATCTCCCACCATATCCCACCATCTCCCACCATCTCCCACCAAACCTCACCATCTCCCACCATCTCCCACCATATCCCACCATACCTCACCATCTCCCACCATACCTCACCATCTCTCACCAACTCTGACCATCTCCCACCATCTCCCACCATACCTCACCATCTCCCACCATCCCTCACTATCTCTCACCCTCTCTCACCAACTCTCACCATACCTCACCATCTCTCACCATCTCCCACCATCTCTCACTATCTCTCACCATCTCCCACCATACCTCACCATCTCCCACCATATCCCACCATCTCTCACCATCTCCCACCATCTCTCACCATCTCTCACTATCTCTCACCATACCTCACCATCTCCCACCATCTCTCACCATCTCCCACCATCTCTCACCATCTCCCACAACTCCCGACATGCCTCACCATCTCACACCATCTCCCACCATCTTCCACCATCTCCCACCATATCCCACCATACCTCACCATCTCTCACCATCTCCCACTATCTCTCACCATCTTCCACCATCTCCCACAATCTTCCACCATCTTCCACTATCTCCCACAATCTTCCACCATCTCCCACCATATCTCACCATACCTCACCATCTTCCACCATCTCTCACCGCCTCTCACCATCTTCCACCATCTCCCACAATCTCCCACCATCTCCCACCATACCTCACCATCTCTCACCATCTTCCACCATCTCTCACCATTGTCCATCATCTCCCACAATATTCCACCATCTTCCACAATACCTAACCGTCTCTCACCATCTCCCACCATCTCCCACCATACCTCACCATCTCCCACCATACCTCACCATCTCCCACCATATCCCACCATCTCTCACTATCTCTCACCCTCTCTCACCATACCTCACCATCTCCCACCATATCCCACCATCTCTCACCATCTCCCACCATCTCTCACCATCTCTCACTATCTCTCACCATACCTCACCATCTCCCACCATCTCTCACCATTTCCCACCATCTCTCACCATCTCCCACAACTCCCGACATGCCTCACCATCTCACACCATCTCCCACCATCTTCCACCATCTCCCACCATCTCCCACCATACCTTACCATCTCCCACCATATCCCCCCATACCTCACCATCTCTCACCATCTCCCACTATCTCTCACCATCTTCCACCATCTCCCACAATCTTCCACCATCTTCCACTATCTCCCACAATCTTCCACCATCTCCCACCATATCTCACCATACCTCACCATCTTCCACCATCTCTCACCGCCTCTCACCATCTTCCACCATCTCCCACAATCTCCCACCATCTCCCACCATACCTCACCATCTCTCACCATCTTCCACCATCTCTCACCATTGTCCACCATCTCCCACAATCTTCCACCATCTTCCACAATACCTCACCGTCTCTCACCATCTCCCACCATCTCCCACCATACCTCACCATCTCCCACCATCTCCCACCAACTCCAACCTCATTTCACCCCACATCACACAAAGTTTGGTTTTGAAATTGTGCAATAAAGAATTTTCAACACAAAAAAATAATCTATAAAGAAAATCACTCTTATTTTATTTGACTAAAAGACACTCTTACACAACTTTCACACTCGCTCTCAGGGTGAATCCATTCTACTTTGGTTGGGTTGACCTTCTGAGACCTCTCAAATCTAGCGTAGGTACACACCGGTTGCACTTAAGCACTGGTTATTACGTCCGAATATCACCTGAAAGTCTGCGGCCCGGGGTAGAAAAAGCTGTACCTCCACTAGTAGGACTCAGAGGCAAACACTTAACCAACAAAAAACATGTATGCGCCCACTAGCGTCACACGATAACAGCAGTCCGGTTACCAATTGATCACCTCAGTCTCCGATACATTGGTCGACATCTCCTGTTTCTCCATCTGACCTTAGACCTCAGTATTTGGAACTTGTTTTCATGAATATATATAGGTATGTGTATAAGTATATGTGCTGGGTGTGTATACATGAAAATGCGTGTCTGGGTAGGTCCGCATATTGTCTTCATGAACATCTCAAGTACATTGCAAGTTTTTTAGGGTTCAATCATTTTAAACTGATGTCACCATTCACTTCCCAAAATGTCACCACCACTATCTCATGGAAAATGTTCACTCCAGTTCACTTAACATCACACATTACTATGAACACATTTAACAATTCTTATGTATTTATATATATATATTTGTAAGTGTTTGTATGTAGTATGTATTTATATATATATATATATATTTGTAAGTGTTTGTATGTATTGTGTATTTATTTATATATATTTGTAAATGTTTGTATGTATTATGTATTTATATATATATATATTTGTAAGTGTCTGTATGTATTTTGTATTTATATATATATATATATATATATATATATATATATATATATATATATATATATATATATATATATATTTGCAGGTGTTTGTATGTATTATGTATTTATATATATATATATATTTGTAAGTGTTTGTATGTATTATGTATTTATATATATATATTTGTAAGTGTTTCTATGTATTATGTATTCATATATATATATATATATGTAGTTGTAAGTGTTTCTATGTATTATGTATTTATATATATATATATTTGTAAGTGTTTGTATGTATTATGTATTTATATATATATATATATATATTTGTAAGTGTTTGTATGTGTTATGTATTTATATATATATATATATTTGTAAGTGTTTGTATGTATTATGTATTTATATATATATATATTTGTAAGTGTTTGTATGTATTATGTATTTACATATATATATATTTGTAAGTGTTTGTATGTATTATGTATTTATATACATATATATGTGTAAGTGTTTATATGTATTATGTATTTATATATATATATATTTGTAAGTGTTTGTATGTATTATGTATTTATATATATATATATTTGTAAGTGTTTGTATGTATTATGTATTTATATATATATATTTGTAAGTGTTTGTATGTATTATGTATTTATATATATATATATTTGTAAGTGTGTGTATGTATTATGTATTTATATATATATATATTTGTAATTGTTTGTATGTATTATGTATTTATATATATATATATATCTTTATAAGTGTTTGTATGTATTATGTATTTGTATATATATATATTTATAAGTGTTTGTATGTATTATGTATTTATATATATATATATTTGTAAGTTATTGTATGTATTATGTATTTATATATATATATATATTTGTAAGTGTTTGTATGTATTATGTATTTATATATATATTTGTAAGTGTTTGTATGTATTATGTATTTATATATATATTTGTAAGTGTTTGTATGTATTATGTACTTATAAATATATATTTGTAAGTGTTTGTATGTATTATGTATTTATATATATATTTGTAAGTGTTTGTATGTATTATATATTTATATATATATATATTTGTAAGTGTTTGTATGTATTATGTATTTATATATATATTTTTGCATGCATGTACGCAAGTACCTATATGTGTACATGTGTACATGTGTGTGTACATGTGTATGTACATGTGTGTGTATACATGTGTGTGTACATGTGTGTGTATACATGTGTGTGTATAAATGTGTGTGTATATATGTGTGTATATATGTGTGTATAAATGTGTGTGTATAAATGTGTGTGTTTAAATATGTGTATAACTGCGTCTATACATGTGTGTGTATAAATGTGTGTATATAAATGTGTGTGTATAAATGTGTGTGTATACATGTGTGTGTATAAATGTGTGTATATAAATGTGTGTGTATAAATGTTTGTGTATAAATTTGTGTATAAATGTATGTGTATAAATATGTGTGTATAAATGTGTGTGTATAAATGTGTGTATAACTGCGTGTATAAATGTGTGTATAAATGTGTGTATAAATGTGTGTGTATAAATGTGTGTGTATAAATGTGTGTGTATACATGTGTGTGTGTCAATGTGTTTATAAATGTGTGTATAAATGTGTGTATAAATGTTTGTGTATAAATGTGTGTAAAAATGTGTGTGTATAAATGTGTGTATAAATGTGTGTGTATAAATGTGTGTGTGTAAATATATGTATACATGTGTGTGTATTCATGTGTGTGTATAAATGTGTGCATAACTGCGTGTATAAATGTGTGTGTATAAATGTGTGTATACATGTGTGTATAAATGTGTGTTTAAATGTGTGTGTCTAAATGTGTGTATAATTGTGTGTATAAATGTGTGTGTATACATGTGTGTGTATAAATGTGTGTATAAATGTGTGTGTATAAATGTGTGTAAATTGGTGTATAAATGTGTTTATAAATTTGTGTTTAAATGTGTGTATAAATGTGTGTATTCATGTGTGTGTATAAATGTGTGTTTAATGTGTGTATAAATGTGTGTTTAAATGTGTGTATAAATGTGTGTATACATGTGTGTATAAGTGTGTGTATAAATGTGTGTGTATAAATGTGTGTAATTGGGTGTATAAATGTGTGTATAAATTTGTGTGTATAAATGTGTGTAAATTTGTGTATAAATGTGTTTATAAATGTGTGTATAAATGTGTGTATAAATATGTGTGTATAAATGTGTGCGTATAAATGTGTGTATAAATGTGTGTATAAATGTGTGTATAAATGTGTGTATAAATGTGTGTGTATAAATGTGTGTGTATAAATGTGTGTGTATACATGTGTGTATAAATGTGTGTATAAATGTGTGTATAAATGTGTGTATAAATGTGTGTATAAATGTGTGTGTATAAATGTGTGTGTATAAATGTGTGTGTATAAATGTGTGTGTATAAATGTGTGTATAAATGTGTGTATAAATGTTCGTATATAAATGTTCGTGTATAAATGTGTGTATAAATGTGTGTATAAATGTGTGTATAAATGTGTGTATAAATGTGTGTATAAATGTGTGTATAAATGTGTGTATAAATGTGCGTATATAAATGTGTGCATAAATGTGTGTATAAATGTGTGTATAAATGTGTGTATAAATGTGTGTATAAATGTGTGTATAAATGTGTGTATAAATGTATGTGTATAAATGTGTGTGTATAAATGTGTGTATAAATGTGTGTATAAATGTGTGTATAAATGTATGTGTATAAATGTGTGTGTATAAATGTGTGTATAAATGTTCGTATATAAATGTGTGTATAAATGTATGTGTATAAATGTGTGTGTATAAATGTGTGTATAAATGTGTGTATAAATGTATGTGTATAAATGTGTGTATATAAATGTGTGTATAAATGTTCGTATATAAATGTGTGTATAAATGTTCGTACATAAATGTGTGTATAAATGTTCGTATATAAATGTGTGTATACAAATGTGTGAATATAAATGTGTGTATACTCTTTTCACAAACAAATTGATGACACCATTCACTTCACAATATGTAACGCCCGCCATCTCATGTTTTATCTCATGTCAGGTTTCCACCTCACATCAACTCATATTAACTTATTTCACATCATTTCAATTTATTACACCTCACTTCAACATATTTCACCTTCCTCACCTTATTTCATCTCACCTAATCGTATTTCACCTTCCTCACCTTATTTCATCTCACCTAACCTTATTTCATCTCACCTTATTTCACCTAACCTTAGTTCACCTCACCTCACATAACCTCACCTTATTTCACCTCACCTTATTTCACCTCATCTCACCTCACCTTATTTTACCTCACCTTATTTCACCTCTTCTCACCTCACCTTATTTCACCTCATCTCACCTCACCTTATTTCACCTAACCTTATTTCACCTCACCTCACATCACCTCACCTCACATCACCTCACCTTATTTCACCTCACCTTATTTCACCTCATGTCACCTCACCTTATTTCACCTTATCTCACCTCACCTTATTTCACCTCAACTCACATCACCTTTTTTCATCTTATCTCACCTCACCTTATTTCACCTCATCTCACCTCACCTTATTTCACCTCATCTCACCTCACCTTATTTCACCTCATCTCACCTCATCTTATTTCACCTCATCTTACCTCACCTTATGTCACTTCACCTTATTTCACCTCATCTTACCTCACCTTATGTCACCTCACCTTAATTCACCTCATCTCACCTCACCTTATTTCACCTCATCTCACCTCACCTTATTTCACCTCATCTCACCTCACCTTATTTCACCTCATCTCACCTCACCTTATTTCACCTCACCTCACCTTATTTCACCTCATCTCACCTCACCTCATCTCACCTCACCTTATTTCACCTCATCTCACCTCACCTTATTTCACCTCATCTCACCTCACCTTATTTCACCTCATCTCACCTCACCTCATCTCACCTCACCTTATTTCACCTCATCTCACCTCACCTTATTTCACCTCATCTCACCTCACCTCATCTCACCTCACCTTATTTCACCTCATCTCACCTCACCTTATTTCACCTCATCTCACCTCACCTTATTTCACCTCATCTCACCTCACCTCATCTCACCTCACCTTATTTCACCTCATCTCACCTCACCTTATTTCACCTCATCTCACCTCACCTAATTTCACCTCATCTCACATCACCTCATCTAACCTAACCTTTTTTCACCTCATTTCACCTCACCTTATTTCACCTCATCTCACCTCATCTCACCTCACCTTATTTCACCTCATCTCACCTCACCTTATTTCACCTCATCTCACCTCACCTCATCTCACCTCACCTTATTTCACCTCATCTCACCTCACCTTATTTCACCTCATCTCACCTCACCTTATTTCACCTCACCTCACCTCATCTCACCTCACCTTATTTCACCTCATCTCACCTCACCTTTTTTCACCTCATCTCACCTCACCTCATCTCACCTCACCTTATTTCACCTCATCTCAGATCATCTTATTTCACCTCATCTCACCTCACCTCATCTCACCTCACCTTATTTCACCTCATCTCACCTCACCTTCATTCACCTCATCTCACCTCACCTTATTTCACCTCATCTCACCTCACCTCATCTCACCTCACTTCACCTCATCTCACCTCACCTTATTTCACCTCATCTCACCTCACCTCATCTCACCTCACCTTATTTCACCTCATCTCACCTCACCTAATTTCACCTCATCTCACCTCACCTCACCTTATTTCACCTCATCTCAGCTCACCTTATTTCAGCTCATCTCACCTCACCTCATCTCACCTCACCTTATTTCACCTCATCTCAGCTCACCTTATTTCACCTCATCTCACCTCACCTCATCTCACCTCAGCTTATTTCACCTCAACTCACCTCACCTTATTTCACCTCATCTCACCTCACCTCATCTCACCTCACCTTATTTCACCTCATCTCACCTCACCTTATTTCACCTCATCTCACCTCACCTTATTTCACCTCATCTCACCTCACCTTATTTCACCTCATCTCACCTCACCTTTTTTCACCTCATCTCACCTCACCTTATTTCACCTCATCTCACCTCACCTCATATCACTTCACCTCACCTTATTTCACCTCATCTCACCTCACCTTATTTCACCTCATCTCACCTCACCTCATCTCACCTCACCTTATTTCACCTCATCTCACCTCACCTTATTTCACCTTATCTCACCTCACCTCATATCACCTCACCTTATTTCACCTCATCTCACCTCACCTTATTTCACCTAATCTCACCTCACCTTATTTCACCTCATCTCACTTCACCTCATCTCACCTCACCTTTTTTCACCTCATCTCACCTCACCTTATTTCACCTCATCTCACCTCACCTTATTTCACCTCATCTCACCTCACCTTATTTCACCTCATCTCACCTCACCTCATCTCACCTCACTTCACCTCATCTCACCTCACCTTATTTCACCTCATCTCATCTCACCTCACCTTATTTCACCTCATCTCACCTCACCTTATTTCACCTCATCTCACCTCACCTCATCTCACCTCACCTTATTTCACCTCATCTCACCTCACCTTATTTCACCTCATCTCACCTCACCTCATCTCACCTCACCTTATTTCACCTCATCTCACCTCACCTTATTTCACCTCATCTCACCTCACCTCATCTCACCTTATTTCACCTCATCTCACCTCACCTTATTTCACCTCATCTCACCTCACCTTATTTCACCTCATCTCACCTCACCTCATCTCACCTCACCTTTTTTCACCTCATCTCACCTCACCTTATTTCATCTCATCTCATCTCACCTCACGTTATTTCACCTCATCTCACCTCACCTTATTTCACCTCGAATTTTTAATAACTACAATAAAACGGTTGCCAGCACCTGAACAATATGCGCCCATATTGGCTCTTGTAAAACACATCCACTGCCAGTGCCAGTGCCAGTATGATCCTCAGTGTCAATGGCACAACCCATCTACCATCATCCTTACAAAAGAAATGCCCGTCGTATCGCACAATTCTTCGAACCAGGCTAAAGGCCAGAACACACGTACACGCCTGCAGATGAAAGCGAAACCCCCCAGTCGTGCCACCAGTGGCTACACAACTTCAAGCAGTCGCAAACTAGCGCCTTCCTTACTTATCACTAATACCATATCTATATTTGATATTGAAAGTTGGACTCAGGCCATATTCTTTATGTCAGCACTTCAAGCGAATGCACGCGTTCCAGGTGCAAGAAATAGTACAAAGAAAAAAAAGATATGTTTCAATAACATCGGAGAAACTTAAAACGTGGAATATCTGAACGGAACTATGTGAATATAGTGATTGTTTCTGCCCCACAATAGACATACATTTCAGTTGATGGTGCTGAATATCCATTTCCCATTACTGCCTCGCATTTCACAGACAGGAATAGGCAGACGTAGAAATAAATGGGTTAGATTCTCACGGATAGCAAGTAATGGTCGACAAGATGGAAATAGCAGATGATTATCACGGCTAAGTGTGGAAGAAATCATGGCACACACATAAACGGTGTGGTACGACATAAACATTGGAGGATCAACATAAACAGAATGTGACACACCAAAAGCAATCCCGGTAGAACATAACAATCGTGGTCCAAGACGAACATAATATGCGCATGGCTAAGGGTGGTTCTACAGTAAGGACTGTCGTTGGGGATGGCGTGTTAGAAACATCATTGTACTGGTTCTCAGCTTTGTGCAGGTTGTGTTTCGCTGATCCATTTTGCACTGTTTGTTTTCCTTAAGAACAAGTCAGGCATTTCATATTCAGTTGGGTAGGCTGAAGCGTTTAAGTAGCTAACACATCTACGGATGGGAAAAGGGGGAAACTGGGAGGAGAGAACAAGTTCTAAACAAAGAATGTTTGTTCAGGACACCGATGACAAGACACGGTGTTACAACTTACACAATAGCAGGAAAGAAAGTTAAGTAATGAGCAGCCCAGACCTGGACCACGCGGTGCCCATGGTCAGCCCAGCCTGGATGAGGCGGTGCCCATTGACAGCCCAGGCCTGGACCACGCGGTTCCCATGGAAAACCCAGGCCTGGACTAGACGGTGCCCATGGACAGCCCAGACCTTGATCACGCGGTGCCCATGGACAGCCCAGACCTGAACCACGCGGTGCCCATGGAAAGCCAAAGGCCTGAACTAGACGGTGCCCATGGAAAGCCCAGACCTGGACCACGCGGTGCCCATGGACAGCCCAGACCTGGACCACGCGGTGCCCATGGACAGCCCAGACCTGGACCACGCGGTGCCCACGTATTCCCGTACTTACTACAGTCCTTTAATTGAACGTCCAGTGTTCTTGTCTGCACGAGACACAAACATGGAATGCCTTTATTTGAATGCCTTTATTTGAATGCCTTTATTTGATCTAAGCTAGATGAAAGGAAGGCTAGGAAGTAAGGGAGTGTACACATGTGCCTGGTTGTAACTTGACCTACATTCCATTGTTTCCAGGTGTTGAATGACGAACGGCTAGCCCAACTGTGGGACTGTAAGAGTGTGGCCCGCTGGTCTAGTACCCTAAATTATCTTTTTCTTGTGGCACAGTGCTTCTTCAACTTGGAGGTCCAGTGTTTGAAATCCAGGCTGACTGTTACTTCATCTTATGTTTTGTTGTTCGTTACACGTGTTTTCCTAGGGCACATAAATACTTGTCTTGTGGTCGTTTCTACGAACACCCCTTCAAACTCATATATGGATGTGCGAATCTCCAGTCAGGCTAGAGTCTTCTAGTCAATGGATCAAACCCGTTAAATCAGGCGTCAGGAGAAGTGTCTCCGATATAGTTCATGACCAAGTAAGCTGGAATAGCTGTTGTATAGTGTGTACACGTCTGTACTAGCTTGCTGGATGTACGTGCTTTCCAAACTGAGAGGTCTTGTAGTGTCTTTGACATCTGGAAGACGGAGAGACGATTGAGGGAATATGTATGAGAGAATATGTGTGCGAGGGAAAGCGAGAGAAACATAGACGTAATGTTTGTGAGTGTAAGCGTAAATAAGATAGTGAGAGACAGACTAACAAGCATTATTTCAGAAAGATTGGCACCCGACCTTTCTGTCAAGATTAAGTATACGGATGGGACAATTATATGACAATAGATCAGACCTCTACCCGAGTACTTGGATCTAGTTCAACAATCTATTATATTTCATCACCCACAACAAGCATGTTTGTAATGTGTCGTCGTCATGTTTTTAATGGGACGCCACCGTGTTTGTAATGGGAATGGGATGCCACCGTGTTTGTAATGGGATGCCACCGTATTTGTAATGTGTCGTCGTCATGTTTGTAATTGGTCACATAAATATTTATAGTGGGTCGTTGCCATGTTTGCAGTAGGTCGCCGCCATGTTTGTAATGGGTCGATGCCATATTTGTAGTGGATCGTCGCAATGTATGCAATGGGTTGCCGCCATTTTTTATTGACCTACCCAACCCTATCGTGAGAGTCATTCACAAATGGTACGAAAGAGTTTGGTTTGGGAAAGAGACGTTTTAGAACCTCAGATTCGCCTGGTCGAAACAACAACTGGATCAAGGTCATAATCAATAATCGATTGTTCAAATTCACCTAAGATTTATTCATAGGCGTCCAAGTATGTGCAGACCATACACGTGGCACGCTGTGAGTAGCCTCTCATTGTGCAAGTCTAGGAGCTGAATATGGAGACCCTGGGCTACCCAAACTGTAGGACGCATCTCTTGGCCTCGGTGGTGTAATCCAAATGAATGCAAATCATAAAAATTTGGCACCAGTTCAGCTGCAGGAGCTGCTGGGATGATTTTGCGCAATTATGAAACCATCCACCTTAGGTGCTACCACTCCGGATTTTCTGTCTGGGTTTACTCCCAAAGCCCTACTCTGTCCCGAGGTTTCCACAAGGCAATGGAGTCGTTGCCCGCAGATGCTAGTTACTCGAGACATCCGATGATCCCAAGACTAGTCAGCACTCTCTGGAACTTGTAGGTTTAAAATCAGAGTTCCCCCTCGCCTAGGGGAACTGCATGAACAGGCTAACGAGTTTCGTCTACCCAGGTTTAGAGTCAGAGTTTACCTTGTTTTAGATTGGCTGCATGAACAGGCTAACGAGTTTCGTCTACCCAGGTTTAGAGTCAGAGTTTACCTTCTCTTAGATTGGCTGCATGAACAGGCTAACGAGTTTCGTCTACCCGGGTTTAGAGTCAGAGTTTACCTTCTCTTAGATTGGCTGCATGAACAGGCTAACGAGTTTCGTCTACCCAGGTTTAGAGTCAGAGTTTACCTTCTCTTAGATTGGCTGCCAACCAAGGCTAATGAGCCCAATCTCCCCGCCCAGTTATACCGCACTGTACTTGGTCGCTCCCCACAGCAAGTTCTGTAAGGAACAAGGGGGGGGGGCCCTCATGAAGGTGCTGCTGGGGACACAATAATATAGGAGAGGCCATTGGCATGGAAACTCCTGCACGGCAAGCCGAACAGTGAATGCAGCAGAGATCTCTACACCTGGAAAGGAGAGGCTACAACAGACGCTTCACTTTCTTTTAACGAGCAGGACGTCCAGCCCAGACCTCGCTACCTAAGACACAGACGCGTAATCAACGCGTGCTAATACCGCGTGCTAAAACCACGAGTAAAACCTGCCCACTGATGAGTTCCACCAAAAGACAATGACTGACCCAGATTTGGACAAAGGGCAGATAACGCCTACATCACGATATCGTTAGTACATGAACACGTGATACTGACCCGGGGAGTATTACATTTTGTGTTAGTTGTTGGGAAATGCATTGTTCAGTGGGCAGTCAGAGAAGACAGTTGACGCAGAAGGCCACAAAGTTCGGCTCCACATAGAGCCAGACCAATTGGACAAGACTGACAAAGTCTAGACTAGCAGCGAGAGAACCTTGGTAACAATTATTTGTATCTTTAATTTTCCTGTGCCTCAAATACAATTAGTAGTGGGATTCACCACAGAGGTTCAGCCGGAGAAGAAATTCGATAAGAGAGCAAGTAGACTTTAACTTTGAACCATTAGAACCAGCAATAACTTCTAAAGTTCTTAGTACAGCCACGATTGCCAAAGTACAGACAGCAATAACTTCTAAAGGTCTTAGTACAGCCAAGATTGCCACTCATAATAAACTTTAGATAACTCTAGAATAGTATTACATCGAGAAAACATTCGTGACGAATTCTGCTAATTAGACAAATTCCAAGCAGTTTCAAGGAGCGTCCAGCGGCTTCCTGTGGTATGAGGAACCCTTTCAGAAGTCCATCAGAAAGATATTTTACTCTCTGACCCAGACGAGAAGAGAAAAAAATGTGCCCGACCGCGCTGCTTTTAGAATAAAAAACGACTGGTAATTTTTTCAATGAACAACAAACAGAATAGGGTGCCAATCATAACGAATTGTTTCTGAAAATACCTTAAGTGTTCACGTAGATACTTTAGATTATGTCAGTGGCCATTATGTGTTCATCTAAAAAGTGCTAGATACACATTAGATGGAACACTGTTGGGTTAGAGAAATAATAGTCTTTTAAAACAAGCCAGAAACTAACAAGATTAGATGAAAGAATTTTTATGACCAAACCGTAGAATCCCGAGTTACAATTATTAGTCGAGACCGCTATGTGTGCAGTTGCACCAGAAGTATCGGGTTATAATAGATTAGATAGACGACAGAGATATCCATATTACAGAAACCAGAAGAGGGAATTGAAATTAATGTGCTGAGGAAATTCTTGTGAAGAACCAAATCAAGTTTGGATTGTGTTCTAGATCATACTTATCCTCTAACATCAAGAGTGTGGGTCGTCCATTTAGTCAGTGTCGTGTCTCACAAGAGTGTGGGTCGTCCATTTAGTCAGTGTCATGTCTCACAAGAGTGTGGGTCGCCCATTTAGTCAGTGTCGTGTCTCACAAGAGTGTGGGTCGTCCATTTAGTCAGTGTCGTGTCTCACAAAAGTGTGGGTCCAGTCCATGTAGTCAGTGTCGTGTCTCACAAGAGTGTGGGTCCAGTCCATTTAGTCAGTGTCGTGTCTCACAAGAGTGTGGGTCCAGTCCATTAAGTCAGTGTCGTGTCTCACAAAAGTGTGGGTCCATTCCAGTATCATCTGTGGCACAAAGGACGCTGCTGCAGTCAGAATCATTGTTGGGCCCAGTCATCAGGGTTCACAGAACAAGAACTATCATCATTTTCCTTTCAGGGATCTGAGATTGGGGTCTACTACAAATGTATGTAATGGGTCGCCAGCGTCACGTTTGTAATGGGTCTCCAGCGTCATGTTTGAAATGGATCGCCAGCGTCACGTTTGTAATGGGTCTCTAGCGTCATGTTTGAAATGGATCGCCAGCGTCATGTTTGTAGTAGTTCGCCAGCGCCATGCTTGTAATGAGTCGCCAGCGTCATGTTAATAATGGGTTGCCAGCGTCATGTTAATAATGAGTCACCAGCGTCATGTTAATAATGGCTCGCCAGCGTCATGTGTAAATCGACAGCGTCATGTGTGTAATAAGTCCCCAGCGCCATGTTTTTAATGCGTCGCGCCGTACCGGTAATGGGTCGCCAGCCATGTTCTAAATGTCCAGCTACCTGTGAGATGCAAAGGTTTACGCAAGTAGGCTTGTATGAGTATATGTTGCGCGTGAACGTTTATCGAATTTGTCGAAATATGTGTGATTTTGTGTGAGATTATGTGTGTATATCAGTATGTGAGTGTTTCTGTGTGTGAGATTATGTGTGTATATCAGTATGTGAGTGTTTCTGTGTGTGAGTGTGTTTGTGTGTTTACGTATATGTGTAGGTGTTTGTGTGAGTATGTGTGTGTGTGTGTGTGAGTGTGTGTGAGAGAGAGAGAGAGTGTGTGTTCGTGAATATGTGTGTGGGTGTGTAGATCAAAATGTGTGAGTGTTTTTGTAAGTGTTTTTGTGTGGGTTTGTGTTTTTGTGTGATAATGTTTGTGTGAATGTATTTCTGTTTGTGTTGTTGGAGTTGTATATGGTTGTGTAAGTGTGTTTGTGTGAGTGTGTTTGTGTGAGTGTGTGTCTTATGTCAGTGCATGGTTGTGTAAGTGTGTGTATTTGTGTGAGTGTACGTATTGTGGGTGAAAGTGTGCATGTGTGTTAGTTTGTGTATTTATGTGAGTTTGTGTATTTATGTGAGTGAGTGTGGTTATGTGAGTGAGTGTATGTATGTATGTGAGTGAGTGAGTATTTATGTGAGTGAGCATTTATGTGAGTCAGTATTTATGTGAGTGTGTGGGTTTATGTGAGTGTCTGGGTTTATGTGAGTGTGTGGGTTTATGTGAGTGTGTGGGTTTATGTGAGTGTGTGGGTTTATGTGAGTGTTTGGGTTTATGTGAGTGTGTGGGTTTATGTGAGTGTGTGGGTTTATGTGAGTGTGTGGGTTTATGTGAGTGTGTGGGTTTATGTGAGTGTGTGGGTTTATGTGAGTGTGTGGGTTTATGTGAGTGTGTGGGTTTATGTGAGTGTATTTGTCTAGAGTGTGAGTGTGTGATCAGAGGAATCGATAAATTAGACTATAACAAGTTTTTTAAAATACAGCCACCTACAATAACACGAGGGCATAGCTACAAGCTGACTAAAGAGAGGTCCAGGTTAGATATAAGAAATATTTTTTTAGTCAGAGAGTGGTGACTGCTTGGAATGCATTGCCAGGGGAGGTAGTGGAGGCAGGCACAGTTAATGCATTTAAGAATAAACTGGATGCGCATAGCTTTTAGAGCAAGGTAATGTAAATGTAACTGGTTGTATACAGACTCTGCAGGGTCTTCTAAACCAGTATAAAGACGTTAAGTTAAGTTAAGTCTATGTGAGTGTATGTATGTATGTATGTATGTATGTATGTGAGTGAGTATTTATGTGAGTGAGTATTTATGTGAGTGTGTGTGTCTATGTGAGTGTATGTATGTATGTGAGTGATTATTTATGTGAGTGAGTATTTATGTGAGTGAGTATTTATGTGAGTGTGTGGGCTTATGTGAGTGTGGGTTTATGTGAGTGAGTATTTATGTGAGTGAGTATGTATGTGAGTGAGTATTTATGTGAGTGTGTGTGTTTATGTGAGTGTGTGTGTTTATGTGAATGTGTGTGTTTATGTGAGTGTATATTTTATGTGAGTGTGTGTGTTTGTGTGAGTGAGTTATGCGAGGTGCGTATTTATGTTTGTGTGAATGTGTGCGAGTGAGTGTGTATATATTACTGCGAGTATATTGATGTGATTATGTTTTTGTTTGCGATTGTGCTTGTTGTTTTAAGTGTATGTTTGTTTGTGTTTGTTTGAGCATGTATATCCGAGTACTTGTATTTGTGTAAATATTTGTGAATGAGGTTCAGTGTTTTAGTATGTGAGTGTCTGTGTGTAAGTATGTGAATATGTATGTGAATGTCTGTGAGTAAGTATGTGAATATTTATGTGAGTGTCTGTGTGTAAGTATGTGAATATTTATGTGAGTGTCTGTAAGTAAGTATGTGAATATTTATGTTAGTGTCTGTGAGTAAGTATGTGAATATTTATGTGAGTGTCTGTGTGTAAGTATGTGAATATTTATGTGAGTGTTTGTGTGTAAGTATGTGAATATTTATGTGAGTGTCTGTGAGTAAGTATGTGACTATTTATGTGAGTGTCTGTGTGTAAGTACGTGTACATTTATGTGAGCATCTGTGTGTAAGCACGTGTACAATTATGTTAGTGGCTGTGTGTTGTTTTATATTCATGTGTTTTCTGTGATCTCGCGTGTGCCGAGGAAGTGTGTGTGTTATCCTGTATTTGAGCATGAGTTTGCCATATCGATTCTGAAATAGATAACTCTGAAAATATGAAAAACACACTCTATATGTTATTGATGTTATTGATGTATATGTTACGTTGTGATTAAATGCATCAAAGAGTTTAATAATGATGGTGATTGCACGGATACCAGATTACAGCGCAAACCGGTTAGGTCGCCGAATGATAGTTGACAGTTTACTGTTCGAGTGTTTATTCGTGACATCACATGAAAGCGAGAACATCTACGGGAATTGTGGGCACTGAAAAGATGCGGAGACTACTGCGAGAGACACAATCACAATAAAGGGTGGGAGATTACAATATATTCACAATTGCTAGGAATTGCCGGACGTTCTCCACCTCGCCAATAACGGCCCACAGAATTGACTAGCTATTTTTGCGACGATTATCTTTACACGTATTCAGAGAGCGAGTCGCGGGGACAGTATCAGGATGGGTCATTGCATTTGAGCGCCATATTGAAAGAGCCTAGTTTCGTGTTATTTCCCAGAACTACGTCGAGCGTGCCGGCATGTTTTCGGAGTTTGTCTGACCACAGTGATCAGGCGAGGCAAGCACGCTGTCAGGTGTAAGACCACGTGCGGGTTTAGATGACATAAAAAGTAGAGACATGCTAGCTTTTGAGAGCCCATGCTCTTACCGCTAGTACGTTAGACATGTGAACCGAACCTCCTGTCCTCACAGACATTACTAGACACACATTATGTCGCCAACCATCACATACAGTACTAGACAACCATTAACTCTCCAACCATCACAGACAGTACTAGATACTTAAGTCTACACCCCACACGGTTAGTGCCAGAGAAATATACATCTCCAATCACCACAGTCAACACTAGACCTCAGTTACACACAATTCCTATCAGAAAGCCAGTTATAACTCTGGGAAGGAAATCATCTAAGTGAATGTGTGGCTAGAGCACTGGTCTTTTACAGCAGAGATAGCTGGTTCAATCTTCGATCTCAACACTCTCCAGTCTATCTATATGCAAATGGGTACCTAACGTCCTGTTAGGGGAGAAAAATGCAGCAAGAAAATGAATAAGTCATCCCACCTGAGAAAACAGCTGAGACCCAGTCTAACACTCCATCCCCAACAGCTGAGACCCAGTCTTGTCTAACACTCCATCCCCAACAGCTGAGACCCAGTCTAACACTCCATCCCCAACAGCTGAGACCCAGTCTAACACTCCATCCCCAACAGCTGAGACCCAGTCTAACACTCCATCCCCAACAGCTGAGACCCAGTCTTGTCTAACACTCCATCCTCAACAGCTGAGACCCAGTCTTGTCTAACACTCCATCCCCAACAGCTGAGACCCAGTCTAACACTCCATCCCCAACAGCTGAGACCCAGTCTTGTCTAACACTCCATCCCCAACAGCTGAGACCCAGTCTTGTCTAACACTCCATCCCCAACAGCTGAGACCCAGTCTTGTCTAACACTCCATCCCCAACAGCTGAGACCCAGTCTTGTCTAACACTCCATCCCCAACAGCTGAGATCCAGTTTTGTCTAACACTCCATCCCCAACAGGAGAGGCCCACTCAAATGCCTCCCACTAATGCTTGATTTGCCGAGCATCAAGGTACGACATCAAGTAGCACAGGTAAAGTTGCCAACAACGAACACCACCCTTTGCACCAAGACTTGGACAAACTCAAAGGCAGACGCATTAAGCGAGAAAGGTTATGGATGGCAGAGGCAGAAGACTCCTTAATGAGGGTCTGTGCATTGGAAGAAATGGGAAGAGGTAGTGAAAGGGTAGAAGTGGGCAACGAGAGCCCCCTGACAGGGTGGGGACACAACTGAGCAGAGATTGGGGCGAGTGGGCGGCACTAGGACAGAAGCTTCAATACAGGAGCTGATCCAGCAACTCAGGACCACAAGACCAAATTCGGTACACAGATGGCTCCACCAACAGATATATAAACAAATGCGGTTGGGCTTTCGTCGGCTACCAAAGTGGCAAGGAGGTGGTGGAAAAATCAGCTGCCTACTCCACTGTCACATCGAGTTTGAGGATGGAGATTGAGGTGCTAACAGCGGCATTGACTTGGTTGGTGACGCAACCGGTGACGCGCCCTGTGATACTGTCAGACTCGCAGGGCATGCTAAGAAGGGCGTGGGCCTCTCTTCTGAACAACTCTGGTGTACAGGGTGCCACATGGATCTACTGCTCGGGAAATGCAGGCGTCTGGGGAAAGAGCTGATGCAGAGTCGGGACGGGCTGTGGTGAGCGGGGCGGTGATGACGAGAGACAGGGTTGAGTTGATAAGGGCAGTCATGGACAGTCTACATAATGATGAAGAGACAGGGTTGAGTTGATAAGGGCAGTCATGGACAGTCTACAGGATGATGAAGAGACAGGGTTGAGTTGATAATAGCAGTCATGGACAGTCTACAGAATGATGAAAGACAGGGTTGAGTTGATACGAGCAGTCATGGACAGTCTACAGAAGGACGAGAGACAGGGTTGAGTTGATAAGAGCAGTCATGGACAGTCTACAGAATGATGAAGAGACAGGGTTGAGTTGATAAGGGCAGTCATGGACAGTCTACAGAATGATGAAGAGACAGGGTTGAGTTGATAAGGGCAGTCATGGACAGTCTACAGAATGATGAAGAGACAGGGTTGAGTTGATAAGGGCAGTCATGGACAGTCTACAGAATGATGAAGAGACAAGGTTGAGTTGATAAGGGCAGTCATGGACAGTCTACAGAATGATGAAGAGACAGGGTTGAGTTGGTAAGGGCAGTAATGGACAGTCTACAGAATGATGAAGAGACAGGGTTGAGTTGATAAGGGCAGTCATGGACAGTCTACAGAATGATGAAGAGACAGGGTTGAGTTGGTAAGGGCAGTCATGGACAGTCTACAGAATGATGAAGAGACAGGGTTGAGTTGGTAAGGGCAGTCATGGACAGTCTACAGTATGATGAAGAGACAGGGTTTAGTTGGTAAGGGCAGTCATGGACAGTCTACAGTATGATGAAGAGACAGGGTTGAGTTGGTAAGGGCAGTCATGGACAGTCAATGATGAAAAGACAGAGTGTAGCAAAAATGCATATATGCTGAGGATAGTATATTTGGGTATGAGTATATATACGCCTGTCTGGCTGCTTGGAGGGAGAACGGAACACTTATGGGAATGTCCCCTGTGCGATGATGCTGGGTCCTAGTGTCAAGGATCTAACACTCCTTTACAAGCGGAGTCAAGTCTAGTCTCCAACACCATACAGGAGTCAGTCCTGTCTAATCTCTAACAAACCCTACAAGAGTCAAGTCTTGTCTCCTCTCCAACACCATACATGAGTCAGTCCTGTCTAATCTCTAACAAACCCTACAAGAGTCAAGTCTTGTCTCCTCTCCAACACCATACAGGAGTAAGTCCTTTCTAATCTCTAACAAACCCGACAAGAGTCAAGTCTTGTCTCCTCTCCAACACCATACAGGAGTCAGTCCTGTCTAATCTCTAACAAACCCTACAAGAGTCAAGTCTTGTCTCCTCTCCAACACCATACAAGAGTCAGTCCTGTCTAATCTCTAACAAACCCTACAAGAGTCAAGTCTTGTCTCCTCTCCAACACCATACAAGAGTCAGTCCTGTCTAATCTCTAACAAACCCTACAAGAGTCAAGTCCTATCTCCTCTCCAACACCCTACAGGAGTCAGTCATGTCTAATCTCTAACAAACTCTTAAGGAGTCAAGTCCAATCAAGGCTCCAACAAACCCTACATGAGTCAGTCCTGTCTAATCTCTAACAAACCCTACAGGAGTCAGTGATTCATATGATACCAGTAGCACTCTATTCAAGCAAAGGGAGAGAAATCACACACTTACAAATGCTTCGTCCCCAAAACCACGCGACCTGTTCCGATAACCTTGGCTAAAACGTGGCATTTCTCTACTATCCGAGAGGAGGATTAATGGAGAGCTCAGGTTGTTTAACAGATTACAGACATGGATGCTCTTATTACTCTCAGGCTGTTTAACAGATTACAGACATGGATGCTCTTATTACTCTCAGGCTGTTTAACAGATTACAGACATGGATGCTCTTATTACTCTCAGGTTGTTTAACAGATTACAGACATGGATGCTCTTATTACTCTCAGGTTGTTTAACAGATTACAGACATGGATGCTCTTATTACTCTCAGGTTGTTTAACAGATTACAGACATGGATGCTCTTATTACTCTCAGGTTGTTTAACAGATTACAGACATGGATGCTCTTATTACTCTCAGGTTGTTTAACAGATTACAGACGTGGATGCTTTTATTACTCTCAGGTTGTTTAACAGATTACAGACATGGATGCTCTTATTACTCTCAGGCTGTTTAACAGATTACAGACATGGATGCTCTTATTACTCTCAGGCTGTTTAACAGATTACAGACATGGATGCTCTTATTACTCTCAGGTTGTTTAACAGATTACAGACATGGATGCTCTTATTACTCTCAGGTTGTTTAACAGATTACAGACATGGATGCTCTTATTACTGTTTTTATTGCTGTCTCAGTTCTAACAAATGTATTCAGTTGTCAATTATTCAGGAGAGAATGCCACCAATCTCTGGCTTTCTTGATTGTAAATTCTATGGTCTTAGTATTTGATCAAACATATCAATGGTCTAATGAAAAGGTAGTCGAATGTTGCTGAAACTTAATACGGTCTTTAGTCTTGGAGCACAATGTTGAAGATAGGGCTCTGTTCAGGCCATCTCTCCCCCTCTGTGGAAGACATCATGCTGGACGCTGACATAATATCAGGTGTGCCCTTTGCCTTGTCGTGTCTCACCTGTCGACGTAAGGCTTTCATACGATCTAAGTTTGCCATCTGGCTGCTGTCCCTTGTGAAATCTCAGGAGACTTCCTATATCTCGACGCACCATAATGTCAGAATTAACGTTTTCGAGAGACTATTTCAGCGCCCAAGTTCTCTTTGTGAGCAGAAAATGTTAGGTAAAGGGGAGCCAGTGGACGTTATTTATCTAGACTTTGCAAAGGCCTTTGATAGAGTACTTCATAAAAGATTATTTCGAAAGTTCAAATCACATGGAATAGGTGGGGAAGTTGCCAAATGGATTGAAAATTGGTTAACGGGAAGAAGGCAGAGGGTGGGCATAAATAAGGGGTACTCTGAGTGGTGTGAAGTGAAAAGTGGTGTGCCACAGGGCTCGGTTTTGGGATCAATTTTGTTCTTGATATATATAAATGATTTGGACATTGATATGGGATCCATGATAGCAAAACTATGCAGTAGTGTCTCATCTAAAGCGGAAGTGGATATATTGAGGTCGGATTTAGATAAAATTCTAGAATGGCCTGTAAGCTGGCCAACGGAGTTTAATGTAGATACATGTACAGTCATCCACATGGGTAGATCCAATATGGAACATAATTACAGAATGGAAGAGAACAATATTAGAAAGATCGATAAGGAAAGGGACCTAGGGGTTAAAATAGATCATACAGGAAAGATGAGTGAGCAAGTCAAGGTAGCAGTGAAAAAGGCAAATGCAATGTTAGGTATGATAAAAAGAAATATTAAACATAGGAGCAAGGAAGTGATCGTCAAACTGTATAAACATTTAGTTAGACCTAGATTGGAGAACTGTGTACAGGTGTGGAGTCCTTATCATAGAGGGGATATAAACATGCTGGAAAGAATACAAGAAAGAGCGACAAAGCTGATAGTGGGATTCCAGAATTACAGTTATGAGGAAAGACTCAGAAAAACCGGCCTACGGTGTCTCGAAGAGAGAAGAATTCGTGGTGACTTAATACAGGTTTATAAGATGATCAGAGGAATCGATAAATTAGACTATAACAAGTTTAAAAAAAAATAAAGCCACCCACAATAACACGAGGGCATAGCTACAAGCTGATTAAAGAGAGGTCCAGATTAGATATTAGGAAATATTTTTTTAGTCAGAGAGTGGTGTCTGCTTGGAATGCATTGCTAGGGGAGGTAGTGGAGGCAGGGACAGTTAATGCATTTAAGAATAAACCGAATGCGCATAGCTTTTAGAGCAAGGGGATGTAAATGTAACTGGTTGTAAACAGACTCTGCAAGGTCTTCTAAACCAGTATAAAGACGTTAAGTTAAGTTAAGCAACACGTGTTCAGTGTGTGCTGGGTTATCTTTCCATGAACTTCTAGAACAACTCTTGTACTCTCGTGCTCCGACGAGTTCATGTCACATAGGTTGAGCTTCTCTGACTATGTTAGGGAAGATAACTGTGTCGTGAGCAACCTCAGGTGGGTGAGCATTTCTGTGTCTATGTTGATGCATTTAGCTTCCAACTTCAGTGTCCTAAAGACTTCCTCAAGGGCCTCTGTGAAGTGTTTTTATCAGCTGTCCTCACTTACCACTTCTATCAGCTGTCCTCACTTCTATCATCTGTCCTCACTTCTATCAGCTGTCCTCACTCATCACATCTATCAGCTGTCCTCACTTCTATCATCTGTCCTCACTTCTATCATCTGTCCTCACTTCTATCAGCTGTCCTTACTTCTATCAGCAGTCCTCACTTACCACTACTATCAGCTGTCCTCACTTAACACTTCTATCAGCTGTCCTCACTTCTATCATCTGTCCTCACTTATCACTTCTATCAGCTGTCCTCACTTCTATCAGCTGTTCTCACTTACCACTACTATCAGCTGTCCTCACTAACCACTTCTATCAGCTGTCCTCATTTCTATCAGCTGTCCTCACTTACCACTACTATCAGCTGTCCTCACTTACCACTTCTATCAGCTGTCCTCACTTCTATCAGCTGTCCTCACTTACCACTACTATCAGCTGTCCTTACTTACCACTTCTATCAGCTGTCCTCACTTCTATCAGCTGTCCTCACTTACCACTACTATCAGCTTGGCATGCTCGTCTCCAATACCTTGAATACTCAGGACATTCAGCACATCAGTTATCTCACTGCTATCGGAGGTTTATGTCATAGTCCAGACACGCAAGGCTTCTAGGCCTGGTCACTTCCTGTCCCCTCTCCGTCACGCAAGGCTTCCAGGCCTAGTCACTTCCTGTCCCCTCTCCGTCACGCAAGGCTTCCAGGCCTAGTCACTTCCTGTCCCCTCTCCGTCACGCAAGGCTTCCAGGCCTAGTCACTTCCTGTCCCCTCTCCGTCACGCAAGGCTTCCAGGCCTAGTCGCTTCCTGTCCCCTCTCCGTCATGCAAAGCTTCCAGGCCTAGTAGCTTCCTGTACCCTCTCCGTCACGCAAAGCTTCCAGGCCTAGTCACTTCCTGTACCCTCTCCGTCACGCAAGGTTTCCAGGCCTAGTCACTTCCTGCCCCCTCTCCGTTAACTGGTGGATGACGTGCTGGGGGTTGGTGTTTACATAACCTGTCCTGAAGCCTGTGAGCTGCCGTAGTTGCCTGCTCCCATCAAGCTGCTGCTCTCGTCTGCTCACAATCACTCTGCTGGAAGGCTTGTATATGGATGAAAGGAAACAGATCCGACTAGGTTCTCTGTCAGTTCATCACGTGGTCACTTGAGATCTTTGGAGCATGAATCCTGACACCTCCAAAACCCTACACCACCCCTCCTGACACCTCCACAACCCTGCACCCCCCCTCCTCCACCCCCGACACCTCCACAACCCTACACCCACCCTCCCGACACCTCCACAACCTTGCACCAACCCCTCACCCCCTGGACACCTCCACAACCCTGCACCACCCCTCCTGACACCTCCACAACCCTTCAACACCCCTCCCGACACCTCCACAACCCTGCACCACCCCTCCTGACACCTCCACAACCCTTCAACACCCCTCCTGACACCTCCATAACCCTGCACCACCCCTCCTGACACCTCCACAACACTGCACCACACCCCCCCCCAATACTTCAACAACCCTGCACTACCCAACCCCTACCTGACACCTCCACAACCCTGCACCACCCCTCCTGACACCTCCACAACACTGCACCACCCCTCCTGACAGCTCCACAACCCTGCACCCCCCCCCCCCGATACTTCCACAACCCTGCACTACCCCCCCCCCCCCCATCCCCCTACCTGACACCTCCACAACCCTGCACCACCCCTCCTGACACCTCCACAACCCTGCACCACCCCTCCTGACACCTCCACAACTCTGCGCCACCTTCTTAACACCTCTACAACCCGGCTCCACCTTCTCAACACCTCCACTACCCTGCGCCACATTCTTAACACATCCACAATACTGCGCCACCCCTCTCTGTTTGCGGCTTGTGCCTCCTTAGGTCGTAGGCATGCACATTCATGCGTATTCTCAAATGTCCTCGCCTTCGTTTGTCATGTACTCTGCCCTACTCTGCCCTGTACTCTGCCCTATACTGTGCCCTACTCTGCCCTATACTGTGCCTTACTCTGCCTTTTGCTCAGCCCTGTGCTCTGCCCTCTGCTCTGCGTTGTGCTCTCTTCTCTGCCGTATACTCTGCCCTGTGCTCCGCCCGTGCTCTGCTTGGTGCTTTGCACTATGCCACGTGCTCTGCTCTCTGCCGTGTACTCCGCACGTGCTCTGCTTGGTGCTCTGCTCTCTGCCCTGTACTCTGCCCTGCCCTCTGCCCTCTGCCCTGTCATGTATTTGCAAGGCCCTATCATCGTGAGGAGGTCGTATTGAGGAGGTCCTGGTGGCGAGGAGGTCGTGGTGAGGAGGTCGTAGTGAGGAGGTCGTCGGTATGAGGTCGTGGGGAGGAGGTCGTGGTGAGGAGGTCGTCGTGAGGAGGTCGTCGTGTCATCCACTTTCATTCTCGATTCTTCGTCGTACTACATCATTTGTGATACAGTCCTTGTTGGTGATATCACCCCTGGGCTAGTTGATCAGTTCTCGTACGTCTCACCTGGGCTAATTGACCAGTTCTCGTACGTCTCACCTGGGCTAGTTACCGGATAATGGTCGAATAGCTAAATAACTATATGACTGTAACCAAACATAGAAGCCAGTGTGTTTATTGACTTGGAAAAGGCGTTTGAATCTAGGGACAACAATGAAGACATGTAGGATCAACAGCAACATTGTGAGGTGTACCACCAACAGCAACATTGTGAGGTGTACCACCAACAGCAACGTTGTGAGGTGTGCCACCAACAGCAACATTGTGAGGTGTGCCACCAACAGCAACATTGTGAGGTGTGCCACCAACAGCAACATTGTGAGGTGTGCCACCAACAGCAACATTGTGAGGTGTGCCACCAACAGCAACATTGTGAGGTGTGCCACCAACAGCAACATTGTGAGGTGTGCCACCAACAGCAACATTGTGAGAGCTATCGAGCGTCTCTATCATAACATAAGAAGCCCAGTTTTTGTGGGAGGAAGAACGGGTGAATGGTTCCACACATCTGTCGGTGTAAGACAAGGATATCTGTCCTCCCTGGCACATCCGTCAGTGTAAGACAAGGATGTCTATTCTCCCTGGCACATCCGTCAGTGTAAGACAAGGATGTCTATTCTCCCTGGCACATCCGTCGGTGTAAGACAAGGATGTCTACTCTCCCCGAAATCTATATGGAAAAGTAACCACTCTCCCTCGCCATGATGACAGATTGTTTGTACCTATCTGTCGGCCACCTCGTTTCCTAATATTCCACAATCTCCAGGGATCCATTGGAGGCTGCCCGTGGGCAGTGATGATGCTCGCCCTGCCCACCAAAAATATCTCCTTTTCTTTGTATGAGGTGTTCTTCAGCGCCTCCAGAACCTACTTGGAGTCAATAAAAATCCAAAAATCCATCGGCAACAATTCGCCTGATTTGTTTGTGCACAATCTCGACTGGTGTTTTCATAGCCTCGGCCTCCACTTCATCGTTTGAACAGTTTCTGCGGCATGAATCACAAAACTCCTATTTGGACCCATCCGGGTATTTCTTATGGATACTATACCCTGCAAAAGAGGTAGATTTGAATGCTGATCCATCAGTATAGATCAGAACTGCCGACTGGGTAGCTAGAGACTGTCTTTGAGGCACATGTCTTCATTTTATTATGTGTAGTCTCTTTTGTGGCTGCCTTTTCTGTCACGTGTGTTTTCATGACTAGAGGGTGAAGATTTTCCCAAGGGGTTGGTCCATAAATCTATTTTCCGTTTCTCTTTTCTGGCTTTCCTCTTCTGCTACACCCAGGGGGGGGGGGGGGGGGGGGATGGGACAATTGCTTCATTCTTCTCTTTTGCTTCCAAGTGTCTATTCGGATGGCCATTTTCTTGTATCTCTCTACCACTTCAGTCAGGGCCCCATTTCTCCTGATATCTAGCGGTTCTATGTTGGCCTCTATCTCGCACGCCACTGTAGGTGTTGATCTCGTCTCCCCCCCCCCCCCCCCCACAAATTAGTCTGAGAGCTTGATTCTGGACTCGGCAAATAGATGAGATGTTATTTGTACTCACAGTGATCTGCATGTGTAGGCTGTAGTCCATCACCGGTCATACATAAGTTAAAATGCTTGGGTGCTTTACATCTAACATTGTGGCTGCCATATTTCAACTGTCTGTCCAGTGTTACTTCCAAATAAACTGGAGTATCCTCTTGTACTAGTAATTCCCCATTCATTTTGATGTCAATGAATCTCTTTCCTTCTTTTTGACTGCGGGAGAAGATGGTGTATATGGTTTTCTTTGTATCTATCTTTAGTTTCCACAGTTTGCAGTATACTGAAATTGTTAGCAGCGCTCTGTTGATATTGGCCTTTGCCAAAAAGTATATTTCTCGATGGTCCAATTGGCGAGATCATCAGCAAACAAGGCCTTTAACACGTTTAGATGTTTAGTGAGGTCATTTATATAGATGAGGAAAAGGGTGCAGGTTAATGGAGAGCCCTGTCGCAGTCCTTCTTCTAACGTTCTTTTACTTGATGTTGCCCCTTGCAAAGTTGGAATTTATGGATCTGTGTTGGTCAGGAAGGCCAGTATACATTTTATCATATTTACTTCTATTCCAATTTTCCTAATTATTTTCATCAACAAATCTCCAAACCCTGTTAAATACCTGCTGTAAATCAATAAACACTGCTAGTGTGCTTGTTCTTGGAATCCATCCATCACATGATGTGTAAACCTAAAGAGGGGATCATCCGTGGGGTGTCCACGCCTGAACCCTGCCTGGTTTCTATCAAGGAGGTTTTTGCTTTCCAGCCACCAATATAGGATGTTGTTTACCATTCTTTCAACCACTTTACCTAAACATGAGGTGAGCGACACAGGTCTATAGCTTCCAGGTGTTCCTGGCTGTTTCCCTTTCTTCAGTATGGGTTTGATAGTTGCTGATAGCCATATTGATTGTAGCTGTCCTTCGTTCCATTTTCTGTTGATAAACCAGAAAACCATCTTTCACCTTTGATCCTAGTTTACTTGTTACTTCATTTTTAACTTTATCTAGTCATGATGCTTTATTTGTTGCCAGTTTCCTCATCGTCATGGTTAGTTCTTGTGAAGTAAAGACGTCCGAGATCCAGTCAACTAGCCCAGGTGAGACGTACGAGATTCGGTCAACTATCTCATGTGAGACGTACGAGATCAAGTCAAATATCTCAGGTGAGATGTACGAGACCCAGTCAACTATCTCAGGTGATATGTACGCGATCCAGTCAACTATCTCAGGTGAGACGAACGAGATCCAGTCAACTATCTCAGGTGAGACGAACGAGATTCAGTCAAATATCTCAGGTGAGACGTACGAGACCCAATGAACTTTTCTAGGTGAGACTTACGAGATCCGATCAACTATCGCAGGTGAGACGTACGAGATCCGGTCAACTATCACAGGTGAGACACACGAAATCTGGCGCATTGTTGTCAACGGTTAGCCTAGCGACACCACGTGATGTGGCGTCCCGGACCTGTCTTTTGCGAGGAAGCGTGTTCGTATCCATGGTAACTGTCACTGGTCTGCTGTATCTGTTTATACCCAGCCGATGCAACAATTCCACGTTAGTAATAAGTTTGATATCGTTACACTTACGTAAATGTCTTCTCTTACGTTTCAACAGAGATAGCGAAACTGTCTTCTTGTATGCTTCAACAAAGATAGCTAAATAGTCTCAGTTTACATTTTTGGGTTCTTGTTCGTGAAAGTGTCACGGTAGCCCTGGTTGCCCTGTGTCTGTCCGACTGTAGCCTTTTGTGTCGTCCGGGATAGTGCCAAGGTAGCCCTGTGTCTGTACGACTGTAGCCCTGTGTCTGTACGACTGTAGCCCTGTGTCTGTACGACTGTAGCCCTGTGTCTGAACGACTGTAGCCCTGTGTATGTACGACTGTAGCCCTGTGTCTGTACGACTGTAGCCCTGTGTCTGTATGACTGTAGCCCTGTGTCTGTACGACTGTAGCCTCATATGACGATTTGTTTGAGTGCGCTGGTTATAGCAATTGTTTTACAATTTTATATGCGATCCCAATATTAGCAGCCTCCCCACCATATGGTGCATAACACCACATAATAAGTGAGTGGCTGTAACTGACGCTTCCCTTTACTTTCAATATCGCAATTAAAGCGTTGACTACCTCTACTGACTGAACATTTCGCGCAAGGCGACTAGCAACACTAAAGCCAACTCCAAGAAAGTGATGTTTGCCTTTCCCAGCTCTAATACGGGTTACGACACCAGACAATCGTCGAGCCATTTCGAGTGCCATTCGATCTGAGCACTGATTTCAGCGAGTTCAGTGAAGCCGTCATTCAGAGATTAAGACTTCCCATTAGTTTGTGTTGTCTGTGCAGCCCAAATCCGCTCTTTAGATTGCAGGAAATTACAATCAATCTGATTTCCGGATGTCTTTGCTGGTCTGGAATGAGCCTTTTACACGTTTGTTATTGAGCAAGTCGGGCTGGCCGGCCCGCAGAGTGTATCGTACCACGCGTTCTTTGGCCCGCCTTTCTGTCACATATCTGCCGGCACTAAGTAAATGTGTGTGTGTGTGTGTGTGCATGTGTGTGTGTGTGTATGTGTGTGTGTCGCTATAATCCTGACTTTCTATCAGACAAAGATGGTGCTTGATACAAGCTAACCAAGTGCTGTTTACACTCAGTGGGATCTTTTGCTTTGGTCTACCATGTTAGACTAAGAGATTTGCTATGTCCCCCATCTTTTGTGCAGACGTCCACTTGGACGTGTAAAGCTGTGGTACCACCAGGCCGTCCATCTGTTGTCACGCATATGCATCACTTGTACAGGCCACACATCACTTGTACAGCCCACACATCACTTGTACAGCCCACTCATCACTTGTACAGCCCACTCATCACTTGTACAGCCCACACATCACTTGTACAACCCACTCATCACTTGCACAGCCAACTCATCCCTTGTACAGCCCACACATCACTTGTACAGCCCACTCATCACTTGTACAGCCCACACATCACTTGTACAGCCCACTCATCACTTGCACAGCCCACTCATCACTTGTACAGCCCAAACATCACTTGCACAGCCCGCTCATCACTTGTACAGCTCACACATCACTTACACAGCCCACACATCCATTGTACAGCCCACACATCACTTACACAGCCCACTCATCACTTGTACAGCCCACTCATCACTTACACAGCCCACACATCACTTGTACAGCCCACTCATCACTTGTACAGCCCACACATCACTTGTACAGCCCACACATCACTTGTACAGCCCACACATCACTTACAAATCCCATCTACATGTATTCAACAACGCAGTTTGGCCTACGTCATCAATATATGTGTACGTTGTGTCCGGTAAGAAACAAACGGCGATGGCGTGAAGTCATGAGAACGAAATGGCGTATCTCTCATCAAAAGTAGATACTTTAACAGACTTTGTGACACAGACTAAAGAAGGTGGTGAATACGCTGGCAGGAGGTAGGCAGTTTGTGTCTGTTCATAGGCTCATGGTGACATTATGAATCGCATATAATATATTTACACATTACATATAAAAATTCATATATCATATAGTATATCATATTAAAAATGTCTCATCGCATTTCATTTAACAAATCCCATATCATAAATCATATGATATGTCCTATCATATATCATATCATATATCATATAATGTATGTCAATCCAATTCTGTTTCACACAAAAATGTGTAGGCGTACATACATTCGAAAATATAATCAGAAAAAGCTGTTTTCTCTCCCTACAAACAAATACAATACTAGGAGAAACGAGGGTGGGTTGGGGGGCAGGGGCTGCTAGCTATTGGTCTGGATAAGTAGTGTGTCTAGATATCACGTGACAGATGTAGCCCGCGGTAGTTTATCTCGGAGACACCAAGTGACAGAAGATGTAGCACGCGGTAGATTGTCTCTAAGACACGACGTGACAGAAGATGTAGCTCGCGGTAGTTTGTCTCTGAGACACGACGTGACGGAAGATGTAGCCCGCGGTAGTTTGTCTCTAAGACACGACGTGACAGAAGATGTAGCCCGCGGTAGTTTGTCTCTGAGACACGACGTGACGTAAGATAAAGCCCACGGTAGTTTGTCTCTAAGACACGACGTGACAGAAGATGTAGCCCGCGGTAGTTTTTCTCGGAGACACGACGTGACGGAAGATGTAGCCCGCGGTAGTTTGTCTCTAAGACACGACGTGACAGAAGATGTAGCTCGCGGTAGTTTGTCTCTGAGACACGACGTGACGGAAGATGTAGCCCGCGGTAGTTTGTCTCTAAGACACGACGTGACAGAAGATGTAGCCCGCGGTAGTTTGTCTCTGAGACACGACGTGACTGAAGATGTAGCCCGCGGTAGTTTGTCTCTAAGACACGACGTGACAGAAGATGTAGCTCGCGGTAGTTTGTCTCTAAGACACGACTTGACGGAAGATGTAGCCTGCGGTAGTTTGTCTCAGAGACACCACGTGACAAAAGATGTAGCCCGCGGTAGTTTGTCTCGGGTACTCCTTGCTCAAGTGTCACCTTTTTGCTCATCTGCTCTTGTACTTGAACTCTGGCTGTTTAGTTTTCCAGGTAGTGGCTGATCCATCTGTACATTTTCCCACAAACTTCACTTCTTCGTAGCTTGACTTTAAGTCTTCTTTCCACACCTTGTCAAATGCCTTCTCTAAATTCACCCAAACCGCTACTGTGTGTTTTTTCTCCTGGTAAGCATCCTCTATTTTCTGGGCTATGAGAGTGATTTGGTCCTCAGTGAATCTGTGCTGTCTAAAGCCTGCTTGCTGTGAAATTAGTATGTGTTTTTCTTCCAGATGCTACATCAGTCTGGCATTTATCACACGCTCTATCAGTTTTCATACACAGCTCAGTAGATTGATAGTCCTGTATCCATTTGGATCTGTTCTATCTTTTTCTTTCTTTGTTACTGGTATGAGTACAGCGTCTTTCCATGCCTGCGGTACAATACCCCTTTTCCAGGTTTAGTTCAGACTGAAAGTAACTTTCTCTTTGCTGATTGGCCTAACCCCAACAGCATTTCGTTTGTTACCCCATCTTTTGCGGGCGATTTCTTTAGAATTCTCATGGCCTCTTCCATTTCATTCATTGTTAGTTTTGCCATCATGTGCTCCTCTGGTGCCATCTTGATGTTGTCGTGACTCTTTTGTTCTTCACTTATGTCTGTATGCCTGTCTGTAGGGACATCAATGTGGTTTGCTCTGGCATAATGTTCTATAAAGGCGTTTGCTGCTTTTTATCCAGTAAGCATGTTGTCGCCCTGTTTGATGGTAATTTGTTTATTTGATGGAGTTTTGTCATTCATGGCTCTGACTAACTTCCATAGTTTGTTCCCTTCTTCATCTAAATTGAGGTTTTCTGTTTTGTTTTTCCAGCTGTCTCTTGTTATTTGGTTTAGTGTTCTTTTGTATTTCGCTGTGATGGCGATATTTGCCTCCATATATTGTTCTCTCTATGCCATGATCCTAGCATTTGAGACTTCGTCTTCCGCTTTCTGCAATTCATCATTCCAATATGGCTTGTAGTTTTTCCTTGCCCCTCTTGGGATGGTTTCAGTGGCTGCTTGCATTATTGCTTTGCTTAGGCTTTCCACCATGGGCTTCATATTGTTGTTCCGTGTTGATGGTTTCACACAGCCCATCTGTCAGGATTGCAAATCTGTCCCAGTCGGCTCATTTATAGTTCCAACGTGGGATCGGTTTTATTTCCTGTGGGCCTACTTCCATATCAACTTCTAGCCTAATTGGCCTGTGGTCGCTACCTGCCAATTGGTTGAGCACCTGGCGGTCTATTTTGTGGTGACTATCCACCGTGGGAAAGGCCAGGTCTGGAGTAGAGGTGGTATGCCATGTTCTAGAATAGAAGCTAGGGCTATATTCCGGCCTATTGATGAGATAGAGATTTGTGTCTATCTCCCAGTCTTCCACTTCATCACCTCTGTTGTCTGTGTCCGAATATCCCCATCTCTCCGAGTGGCTGTTGAAGTCTCCAACTACTAGTCAGCTGGAGTCCTTGACTTCCGTACTCGAGAGCGACAGGTCTTTGTTTGGTGGGCCATACAGGTTGAAGAAGCGGATCTTCGTTTCTTGTCATTATGTCGACCCCTACAATTTCTGCTTGTCCGGTGTGATTGACAGCTACCGCGCTACTCGGTATGCAGTTACGTGTCAGTATCAGAACCCCTCCTTTGTGACCTTATCTATCAAGGCGGAAGGTCTGGTATCCTTTGATTGAGAATCTGTGGTTTTTGTTGTGAGAAACGACGTGACAGAAGATGTAGCGCGCGGTAGTTTGTCTCTGAGACACGACGTGATAGAAGATGTAGCCCACGGTAGTTTGTCTCCGAGACACGACGTGACAGAAGATGACGTCCACGATAGTTTGTCTCTGAGACACGACGTGACAGAAGATGTAGCCCACGGTAGTTTGTCTCTGAGACACGACGTGACAGAAGATGTAGCCCACGGTTATGTGGTATCCGCTGAATCAAGCTTGTACAGCCTACCTTGCCATCTGTCATACCTTTGGTGTGACCCGCTTGTATTGCACCTGGCACTTATCTAACTATCATGTAGAGTAGCCATTGTCAGTCATGCCTGACTACAGGACGATCCCACCTTGGAGTGGTTATTCTCTACTCAGTTTTTGGTGGACATTTTCTTTGCGATGATTGTCGTTTCACTTCCCTGTTACAGAGCCTCTTGTCAGACAGCTTCTGATAGAATATAAAGGGCATACCTCCACTGCAGCTTTGTCTTTCCATGATTCTAAACTCAAGTTCAGTGTCTTCAATCCCTGACATACTTGACATCTGATCTGGGTATTCAGCTGTTCTCTTGTCATTCGCCAGTTGTCCACAGATGACATGCTTGGGAGATCGGTGCGAGAGTGCATCTCTGCATTTGTCATTATGTCCCTCCATATAATTGCAAGGATGGATAGCTTGTGTGGCATAGGATGCCCAAGTTTCCCTACCGTATAGTGAGTGCTGACGACACGTGCATTGTAAGCTATGACTCAAATTGTCCGTTTCTGGTTTTCCCAAACCCGCGGGATGAGTCAAAGAGCAGCTTTGCCAACGCGACTGTCTATTTTGGGGTCTAGAGAGAGATTGTCCTTAATACGGAATAACAGGATGTGAATTGGTGCACAGTTGCCAGATCATAATAATCAATAGCAGTGGTTGGTGTGACATCTACTTCCTGTCAATAGCATTGGTTGGTGTGACATCTACTTCCTGTCAATAGCAGTGGTTGGTGTGACATCTACTTCCTGTCAATAGCATTGGTTGGTGTGACATCTACTTCCTGTCAATAGCAGTGGTTGGTGTGACATCTACTTCCTGTCCCAGCACATTCAGTTTTATTTAGTTGATTGTGAGAAGAAAATGTGTTTTCCCCTTTGAAGAAGCGACCTATCAACCTCTGAAGTTTCTGAGGTTCTGTGGGTTAGAATTGACCAATCATCGGCGAAAAGCACGTCTCTGGGGATGATCTCCCTTACCTTCGTGATCCCTGCAGCCTACCATCCGACATAGTGTGAAGGCAGATTCCTTCATTTGCGTTACCAAATCATACGTCAGTCGCAGAGCAAAGAACATTCACAACAGTGTTGGGGTCAGTCCTGCTCAACTCCACTTGGAATAGCAAATAGTTGTGATTTGATACCACACATTGAACTTTTATAGCCTTGTGAATAATATGATTACATGCAGCTGTTCGCTAGGTCAGCCGTTCCAGCTGTTCGCTAGATTAGCCGTTCCAGCTGTACGCTAGGTCAGCCGTTCCTAAAGAGGAATTTAAAGTTCATTCATGTTAACCAAATCAAATGCCTTTTTCAGGTCAATAAATGCGACAAAAGAGATGATTTTGATCGCGTGACTTCTCCTCGAGTTGTTGATGAATAATGTGAGTTGTTGGTCTTCCAGATCTGAGTTGACACTTCAACTCTGGATACATACGATCAGCTTTAACTGCCGCTGCCTGAGCAAACATCAAAATTATGTTAAAAATCTAGCCAATTTAATACGGGATCCTCGCCGGTCCTACGGAGGTCGTGCATTGTGCTGGGATTATCAACAACAACAAAATTGATAATACCAGATCACTTATGGGCTAAACCGTGTGTAATGACGTAGATTTTTCCACTGAACAAAACTAAGCTCAGCCAGTTTGTGTAGCCATAGCAAGCCTACTCTGGCGAATACCTGGTCCACAACATTACTCTGGCGAAGACCTGGCCCACAACACTACTCTGGCGAAAACTTGGCCCACAACATTACTCTGGCGAAAACCTGGCCCACACCATTACTCTGGCGAAGACCTGGCCCCCAAAATTACTGTAGCAAAGACCTGGTCCACAACATTACTCTTGCGAAAACCTGCCCCACAACATTACTCTGGCGAAGATCTGGCCCCAAAACATTACTCTGGCGAAAACCTGGTCCACAACATTACTCTTGCGAAAACCTGGCCCACAACATTACTCTGGCGAAGACCTGGCCCCAAAACATTACTCTGGCGAAGACCTGGACCACAACATTACTCTGGCGAAGACCTGGTCCACAACATTACTCTGGCAAAAACCTGGCCCACAACATTACTCTGGCGAAGACCTGGCCCACAACATTACTCTGGCGAAAACCTGGCCCACAACATTACTCTGGCGAAAACCTGGCCCACACCAT
This sequence comes from Ariolimax columbianus, assembly GCA_036924085.1. Classification (NCBI taxonomy): domain Eukaryota; kingdom Metazoa; phylum Mollusca; class Gastropoda; order Stylommatophora; family Arionidae; genus Ariolimax; species Ariolimax columbianus. The sequence continues at coordinate 3,179,615 of JAVGWX010000003.1, forward strand.
TACTCTGGCGAAGACCTGGCCCACAAAATTACTCTGGCAAAGACCTGGTCCACAACATTACTCTTGCGAAAACCTGGCCCACAACATTACTCTGGCGAAGACCTGGCCCCAAAACATTACTCTGGCGAAGACCTGGACCACAACATTACTCTGGCGAAGACCTGGCCTACAACATTACTCTGGCGATAATTCTTGCCAAATGCTGATTGTGTCTAGATGGAGCCTCCATATAAAACTCATAAGACGCCATCAAGGTCATAGACCGACGAAGAGTGTTAACATCTCAAAACTGCTGAGTGGAACTCGTGTGGACATTCAGCTAAGAGATGGACGGATCTGTCAGTCTACAGTTAGAGGAGAGATGGACAGATCTGTCAGTCTATAGTTAGAGGAGAGATCGACAGATCTGTCAGTCTACAGTTAGAGGAGAGATGGACAGATCTGTCAGTCTACAGTTAGAAGAGAGATGGACAGATCTGTCAGTCTACAATTAGAGGAGAGATGGACAGATCTGTCAGTCTACAATTAGAGGAGAGATGGACAGATCTGTCAGTCTACAATTAGAGGAGAGATGGACAGATCTGTCGGTTTTGTTAGAGGATAGATGGATGACTCCAAAGAAGGCAATGTGTACTGCCACTACGGACTCTAGCTCATCCACAGAAGAAACTCTGGCTTATCCACACGAGAGAATGGTGAATCCACACAAGAGACTCTCTTATCCACACGAGAGACTAGCTCAGCCCCACAAGAGACTGGCTGATCCACACGAGAAACTGTGGCTCACCCACACGAGAGACTCTGGCTCACCCACACGAGAAACTCTGGGTCACCCACACGAGAATCTCTGGCTCACCCACACGAGAGACTCTGGCTCACCCACACGAGAAACTGTGGCTCACCCACACGAGAGACTCTGGCTCACCCACACGAGAAACTCTGGCTCACCAACACGAGAAACTCTGCTCACCCACACGAGAGACTCTGGCTCACCCACACGAGAGACTCTGGCTCACCAACACGAGAAACTCTGCTCACCCACACGAGAGACTCTGGCTCACCCACACGAGAGACTCTGGCTCAACCACACGAGAGACTCTGGCTCACACACACGAGAGACTCTGGTTAACCCACACGAGAGACTCTGGCTCATCCACACGAGAGACTCTGACTCACCCACACGAGAGACTTTGGCTCACCCACACGAGAGACTAGCTCATCCACACGAGAGACTCTGGCTCACCCACACGAGAGACTCTGGCTCACCCACACAAGAGACTCTGGCTCACCCACCCGATGCGACCTGTAATTCTTGAGGAGCATACGGCATGGTGCAGGTCCCAGCCCTGGTATGAACTGGATGTAGCAATGAGGTGGATATCCTACTTAGCGGGCTAAGCTCGAGTAGTTTATTACTCCACTATGGATGGTGCTTAACTGATGTGCGAGTCTATCTTTATAGACTAAAACACTAGAAAAAGTAGACCTGTAGCGTGTTAGGTGCCATCTGTGCTGCTCTTTACAAACCACTTAATCATGGCCGGTGTTATGACATGTCAAACAGTCGTCTTGTCCTTGTCATACACAGGCCCCTGTAGACCACACGTACAGTTCCACCCAACTCATTGGTCCTCAACATTGAGAAAGGCAGCCTTCACCAACTTTCTGAAGGCAGCCTGTGCCCCCAACCCACCCATCCATCAGTCGCCCAAATCACTCGCCTCCAACCCACCCACCCATCACTCGCCCCAAACCCACTCACCCATCACCCACCCCCAACCCACCCACACATCACTCACCCCCAACCTACCCACCCATTACTCGCCCCCAACTGACCCACTCATCACTCGCCCCCAACCCACCCACTCATCACTCGCCCCCAACCCACCCACCCATCAGCCGCCCCCAACCCACCCATCCATCAGTCGCCCAAATCACTCACCCCCAACCCACCCACACATCACTCACCCCCAACCTACCCACCCATTACTCGCCCCCAACCCACCCACTCATCACTCACCCCCAACCTACCCACTCATTACTCGCCCCCAACCCACCCACTCATCATTCGCCCCCAACCCACCCACCCATCAGCCGCCCCCAACCCACCCATCTATCAGTCGCCCAAATCACTCACCCCCAACCCACCCACACATCACTCACCCCCAACCTACCCACCCATTACTCTCCCCCAACCCACCCACTCATCACTCGCCCCCAACCCACCCACCCATCAGCCGCCCCCAAACCACCCACCCATCTCTCGCTCCCAACCCACCCAACCATGTCTCGGCCATCGACGGGTAAACTGCAAGTCACGACCAACGATATTCTCCAAATTCTTCAAAGCATTGATGAGGTCAAGACATCAATCAGTCAGATGTCTAGCCGCAAGAACCCGAGGTCAAGACAGCAATCAGTCAGATGTCTAGCCGCAAGAACTCGAGGTCAGGACATCAATCAGTCAGATGTCTAGTCGCAAGAACCCAAGGTCAAACGTCTAGCCACAAGAACCCAAGGTCAAATGTTTAGCCGCAAGAACCCAAGGTCAAATGTCTAGCCGCAAGAACCCAAGGTCAAATGTCTAGCCGCAAGAACCCAAGGTCAGATGTCTAGCCACAAGAGTGGGGAAGACTCGATAGTCCCGCAAGACAACTTTCCTAAGACAGACAGCTCTGACCTCAAACAACTGCTGCCTTACAGATGAGCTGGGGACAGCCAAAGGCTAAGGAGGGCATCCCTTCAGAAACGCCTGTTGAAATCGGATGCACTGGGCCACAGGCTTAACGAAACAGTGCAACGTATATCGCTGTATGATGACGGTACAACCTAACAGAAGAAAGTATGGTGCTCATCCTGTGGAGTCCCGCCAGGCAGCGAGAATGCCGGGCCCCACGCCTCGAAGGGGCCCACCTGAAGCTACTGGTGGTCACCAACCCATGTGCTGTGGAGTCAAGGCACAAGGAGATGGGGCAAGAGCTATTGACCAAAAACTAAAGACCCTAAAAATGCTACAGCGGAACGCGGAGGGAGTCCTTAACAAAAAGGTTTCCCTAACAAATCGCCTGTACGAAGGCAAGTTAGACGTGCCATGTATCCAAGAAACGCACCTCAACAACAGCCACAGATTCTCAATCAGAGGATACCAGGCCTTCCGTCTTGATAGAGAAGGTCACAAAGGAGGGGTTCTGATACTGACACAAAACTGCATACCAAGCAGCGCAGTATCTATAAATCACACAGGACAAGCAGAAATTGTAGGAGTCGACATAATGATACAGGAAACGAGTACCTGTATATTCAACCTGTATGGCCCACCCAACAAAGACCTGTCGCTCTCGAGTATGGAAATCAAGGACTCCAGCTGCGTAGTGGTTGGAGACTTCAACCGTCACTCGGAGAGATTGGGATATTCAGATACAGACAACAGAGGTGATGAAGTGGAAGACTGGAAGATAGACACAAATCTCTATTTTATCAAAAGGCCGGACGACAGCCCTAGCTTCTATTCTAGAACATAGCATACCACCTCGACTCCAGACTTGGCCTTCTCCACAGGGGATATTCACCACAAAATAGATGGTCAGGTGCTCGACCAATTGGCAGGTAGCGACCACAGGCCAAATAGGCTGTGTGAAACTATCAACACACGAAATAACAATATGAAACCTATGGCGGAAAGCCTAAGCAAAGCAATAAGGTAAGCAGCCACCGAAACCATTCCAAGAAAGGCAAGGAAAAACTACAAGCCATCTTGGAATAATGAACTGCAGAAAGCGGAGGATGAAGTCTCAAATGCTAGGAACATGTCAGAGAGAGAGCAATCTATGGAAGCAAATATCGCCCTCAAGGCCATCACTGCGAAATACAAATGAAAAATGAACCAAATAACAAGAGACAGCTGGAAAAACAAAACAGAAAGCCTCAATCTAGATAAAGAAGGGAACAAACTATGGAAGTTAGTCAGAGCCATGAATGACGAAACTCCATCAAACAAACAAATTACCACCAAGCAGGGCGACAACATGCTTACCTGAAAAAAGCAGCAAACGCCTTTATGCCAGAGCAAACCACATTGATGTCCCTACAGACAGGCACACAGACATTAATGAAGAACAAAAGAGTCACGACAACATCAAGATGGCACCAGAGGAGCACATGATAGCAAAACTAGCAATGAATTAAATGGATGAGGCCATGAGAACTTTAAAGAAAAAGAAATGGCCCGGAAAAGATGGGGAACAAACGAAATGCTGATGGGAGTTTGGCCAAATAGCAAAGAGGAAGTTACTATCAGTCCTGAACCAAAGCTGGAAAAGGGGAATTGTACCGCAGGCATGGAAAGATGCTGTACTTATACCAGTACCAAAGAAAGAAAAAGAACAGATCCAAATGGATACAGGCCCACCAGTCTACTGAGTTGTGTAAGCAAACTGATGGAGCGTATGCTAAACACCAGACTGATGTGGCACCTGGAAGAAAAACACATATTAATTCCACCGCAAGCAGGATTTAGACAACACAGATCCACTGAGGAACAGATCACTCTCATAGCACAGGAAATAGAGGATGCTTACCAAGAGAAAAAGCATACAGTAGCAGTTTGGGTGGATCTAGAGAAAGCATTTGACAAGGTGTGGAAAGAGGGACTTAAAGTCAAGCTAAGAAGAAGTGAAGTATCTGGAAAAATGTACAAATGGATCAGCCACTACCTCGAAAACAGAACAGCCAGAGTTCAAGTACAAGGGCATATCAGCAAAAAGGTGACACTGGAGCAAGGAGTACCCCAAGGGGGAGTACTGCCACCCACACTTTTCCTGGTGCATATAAACAACATAACAGAGAATATACCAAGAAGAGTCCACAGCTCCATGTTTGCAGTCGATCTGGCTATGTGAACCTCGGAAAAAAATCTCACCTTAGCAAAACAATCGGATGCAGCAGGCCCTAACATCGTTGGAGGAGTGGGCGAACTCATGGCTAGACCAAAATAAACGAGGAAAAAACAACATGTACAATATTTTCGCTTTCAAATAAACCCCAGAACACCAAAATAAGTCTTAACTTCAAATATATGCGGCTAAACGACAACCCAAACTACTTTGGAGTCACATTTGATCGACGCATGACATGGAAAAGTTAGATCGAGAGAAGCCGAATGAGAGCCAGACAAAGAATGGCAATCATGAGGAAACTTGCTGGCACAAGCTGGGGAGCAAACGAAAGAATACTTAAGAAACTGTACACTGGAAGAGTGAGACCAGGTCTCCAGTATGGCATTGCAGCATGGACAACTGCAGCAAAGGCGAACTTTGATAAAATTAGCAAACTTCAAAACCATGCCATGAGAGTTATAATAGGAGGCATTAAGTCAACGCCAATTGTAGAACTTTAAAAGATTACAAATCTGCAATCCATGACCGACAGAAGAGACTGCAGAGCCCAGCAGCAAGCAGAGAAACTCAGAAGACTGACAGACCATCCAATGCATCAGCGACTAAATAGATTTGGAAATGGAAAAATAAGCGGAGAAACTTTGTAGAAATAGCCAAAGCAAAAATGAGCGAAGGCCCTATGAACACCGTAACAACACCAAAGCCCATCCCCACTGTACACAAACCTACATGGAAGCAGCATATCATTCCGAAGGTGGTAGAAAATATACCCGGTATTGTAAACAAGAACAGCCAGTCTGAAAAAGAAAGAAGAGACATAACCCTGGGGTAAATAACGAAAAACTACCCAAGCATGGACTGGACCCATGCATACACCGACGGTTCTGTAACAAACACAACACAGAACGGAGCGGCAGGGGTATTCCTGAGCCTACCAAATAGTCGAAAAATAACAATGTCAGTGGCAATTGGAAAATTCTCAAGCAATTTCAGAGCGGAGGCAGAAGCACTGAGGGCTGCAGTAGAAGCAATGCTCACAGGCGAACACAATGGAAGCCAGATAGTCATGTTCACAGATGCCCTGGCCGAGGTCAGAGCACTGAAAAGCCAGAAAAATACTGAACTTAATCATTTAAGAGCAGTACTCTGTCAACTATGCACAACTTTCACACGCGCCCTCGTGGTAAAGCCCTTCCATTGCACTTTGGTTGGGCTGGTTTAAGCACTGGTTTAAGCGTCCTGATATCGCCCAATTGACTACGGTCCGGGGTGGAAAATGGCGCGCCTCCGCCAGTAGAAACTAGTGAGGCAAACATCTAAGCAAAAAAAAATAAAAATATGCCAGCAGTCCGCACCAAAAAGAGTAGTGGTACAGTAGGTACCATCCCACTGTAACATCCAAAGCAACGAGGAGGCAGACAGACTGGCAAAAGAAGGTGCAAGACTACCACAACCAGATTCTAGTGTGACCTACAAAGAGTCCAAAAGGCTTTTTTGGGCCAGATACATGGCCAAATGGGAAACAAAACATACTGGCTACTCAAACAATGATGCATATTACCAGTCGAACAGAAGAGAGCAGGTCGTGGTCTTCAGACTCCACACAGGCCACAACAGACTGAGGTACCACCTATTCAATAAACTGAAGCTAGGTGGCACTGACGAATGCACCTGTGGTACAGGGAAAATCACCGCTGAACATCTGCTGCAAAACTGCCCGACATACGAGGGCCAGAGAAAGCACATGTGGCCATCACCAGTGGCAACACTAGACAAGCTCTATGGCAGTGTCGACAGCCTCAGGATGACAGCTGCTTTCTTCAAACAAATACAGGTTGACGTCTGACAGCGTACGAAGGAGAAGAAGAAGAAGAAGAAATGTCTAGCCACAGGAACCCAATGTCAAATATCTGGCCACAAGGGCCCAAGGTCAAATGTCTAGCAGCAAGAACCCAAGTTAAAATGTTTAGCCGCAAGAACCCAAGGTCAAATGTCTAGCCGCAAGAGCCCAAGGTCAGATGATTGTCCCGGTGAAGCTTACAATGCAAGAGGTCATATCCTGTTTCATGGGCTGACAGACCCATTCTATTCAACTTGGGATGTCGGATAGATACTTCAGGATCTGACAGATGCCTCTGTTGTTAACCTGTACTGACAACAAGATTTAACAGTTCCCGCCGGAGCAAGGGAAGTTTAGGACAGGGGTAATGGGGTTTCTGATACCTGAACATGTTAAAGCTTAAAGCTACCTGAATGCGTGTCAAGGTCACTCACCGTCTCAACAAAGGAGAACAGAGTTGGGGTAAGGATTGTGGACAGGTAGGAGCTGACCACTGGTCTTCCGATTTGGTAGGGGGAGAATGATTGACAGACGGAATGGCAGGGAGGGGCTTGCTGCGAGAGAATAAGTGATAGTTGTGCAAAGTGTTTCGTTCCAATAAGACTGAATATGGTCATTAACTGAAATCCATTGGTCGAGCTCGGACTTTGCTTGAGTGTATGTAACTCGAGAGAAAGTTTGGCTCAGGAGGCTGGATGGAGAGGAGGCTGGATAGAGAGATGAGAGCGAGAGAGAGAGAGAGACTGAATGTAGATAGTATGTTTATCTTACCGACCTAGGTAGAGGAGCGATTGATATACTGTTGGACGAATGTTAGTGATAGAACAGGATCGCTCAAATAGGTGTGTTAGTTTTGCATTAACAGATAATCTGAACGTGTGTTGTAAGCAGGACGCATTGTGAACGAGTTATGTCCAGGTCGCCCGCCTGAGGGGATTTGAGTGAGGAAGAGTATTTGATAAGGTGTGTTGAGGACGCAGTTTAGGCGAGGTGTGTTTGATGTAATTGCAAGGCAATAGAACTGGATTTAGATAGTTGGGAATTCCATCAATAGCTTATGCTTAAACTTTCCGCTTTATTTAATATTTATTTTAACTTATATATAACAAAGGAATAATTAGTTAAGATGATATTTATTGTATTATGTTTGTAATTCCACTACTCATTTTTATGAAATGAATATTATATAATAAATATGCCATCTGATGTGTGCTATATTATTTGAAGTGTGTGGTCATGATGATGTGGATGAGTGTGAGCATGTTATAAGTTAGAATAACGGCCAGGGCAAATAGTGGGTTTGTTACAAAGACGAGAGTCGCTCCTGTGACAACTACAAGAAAATCTCTCTCTTGTCAACGATGGACAAAGTTCCGAGCAAGTCCGGTTCATCTCGCTAACCAGCCATCTTGAGCCGGGTCTATTCCTAGAGAGTCTGTGTAGTTTTCGAGCGGGTCGTGGGGCGGTTCACGTAATATTTGTAGCATGTCAACTCGGGGAGAAAAGTCAGGAAATCAACGTCAACTCTGGGAGAAGGGTCAGGAAATCTAGGTCAACTCAGGGAGAAAGGTCAGGAAATCCACGTCAACTCGGGGAGAAAGGTCAGATAATCCACGTTAACTCGGGGATAAAGGTCAGGAAATCCACATCAACTCAGGGAGAAAGGTCAGGAAATCCACGTCAACTCCGGGAGAAAAGTCAGGACAATTTTTATGAACTGTAAATAGTTTTTGTCGATCTGACAAAGGGCTTAACACCGTCTACTCGGAAGGCTCTGGCAAATAATTTCCAAGTTTTGTTGTCCAGGACAGACTAATAACAGCTATCAGCCAGCTTCGTGGAATCATGACGGCCCGAGTACTGCACCATGTAGATGTCTCTGTAGCCTTCTTACTCACTCGCAGGGTGAAACTGGCATGCAGGCTAGTACTGACACACTTTAGCTGGTTGTAGCACGAAAGCTCTCCAATGGTGTATATGGCTCTGATACAAGCATGCATTTCAGATACAGGACACACAGTCCGCTGTTCAGTCCAAAGCACCTGAAGTGTCACACAAAGGTAAACGAGGTCGTCATCTTGGATCTCCTGATCATTGATACTGAATCGATTCCCTCTGCTCAAAACAGGATATGCAGTTTGTGGCGGAGTACAGTAATTTTGCTCTGATATTCAACACTAGAGCCAACTTATCTCCCTTAATGTAATTATTTCCCCTTCCACATGGAAAACTAAGGAAACACATAAACTTATTCATTCATTAACGGATGCATGGTTAATTATTTATTTGAATACCTAGACATATTTACATCAATTAACTACTAATCTATATGTAACTAAATTCTCACAGCAGAGTGTGTCGGTAATTACTCTGATGGTGAAACTGGCTCTAAAATCATTTCTATCACAGGTCTTGGCATTGTTCCCATTCTCCCTAACAACAGCAACAAATAACTAACTAACATTCTCGGTCTTGCCATCCTCGTCTGTTGTTACGTTTCTGGCTTCTCAAAGTATGTCAGCTTCCATCCGTCTAGTCCACACAGTGGAACAAATCTGTCGGACTCGTGTGGTGTGATGTGATCCCTGGTGTCTGTGGCACATCTGTCGGACTCGTGTGGTGTGATGTTATACCTGGTGTCTGTGGCACATCTGTCGGACTCGTGTGGTGTGATGTTATACCTGGTGTCTGTGGCACATCTGTCGGACTCGTGTGGTGTGATGTTATACCTGGTGTCTGTGGCACATCTGTCGGACTCGTGTGGTGTGATGTTATACCTGGTGTATGTGGCACATCTGTCGGACTCGTGTGGTGTGATGTTATACCTGGTGTCTGTGGCACATCTGTCGGACTCGTGTGGTGTGATGTTATACCTGGTGTCTGTGGCACATCTGTTGGACTCGTGTGGTGTGATGTGATCCATGGTGTTGGGCTATACCATGCGGACACATGAGATGATTGTATTTACTGGAATACCAGCTACATCTTCGTCCAAAGGCGGCTAGTGGACACCCTTGCATTTACTGACATTCTGAGACGAGTCAAGTATTTATTCGGCTAACCAGAGGTTGTTCCTCATTGAGACTTACCACGAACTCGACCACGCGTTTTCCAACCACCACATCGTCGCCGATGTTAGAGTAGTCACACGTTCCACTACAGGAAGCGGGCACGACCTCCTGCTAGCTCGTCTTCTTCTCAACCTGAACCAAGGTAGAAAGAACAAAGTCCAGACGGCAACCAGCCTATAGCTTAAACCTAACATGTACAAAGTGGCTGGGACTCCAAGAAACATTCAGTACAATACATAACCTAGACGTGGACTACGACAGCATAGCAAGCACTATACTGGTGAGCAAGGACAGCCAAACCGAAGGACTTGACCACATTACAAGCCCCATCCCCACAAGCACTAAGGCTCTACTCTCCCAACGCCGCCAGATGGACCGAACACCATCGAACAATAGGCCATACAACACACCCAGTAAACTCTACAGACAGAAGGTTGAAGAAGACCACGCCTCTTTCTCAAGAAGACGAATCCTCGAAGCCACAGAGTGCCGTAAAAGCATCAAACGGGCAACTCGGGACATTAGAGAACACAAACACGTCATTCCCTGACTGAAAACTGACGACGGAACGCGTGTAACGTCACGACAGAAAATTGAGAACGCTATTAATATCTTCTACATCGATCTGTTCCATTTATCACTCCCTGTTCACCGCCCCACCCAAACAAAAACCACATCACCCCACCCCCACCCTTCCTCACCTTTGAAATTCGAAGCGCTATTGAAATAACGCCCACATGAAAATGACATCTGAGGTGATGAAAGCATGCGGTCACCCACTCTACACGGCCCTAGCCAGCAGATTCTCTCGATACTTAAAGACAACAGAAACCCCGTCTACCTTGATGACGTGTACAGCATTAATGTTGAGGGCCTCTTTGTCCATGTTGAGGGCCTCTATGTCAATGTTGAAGGCCTCTTTGTCAATGTTGAGGGCCTCTATGTTAATGTTGAGGGTCTCTATGTCAATGTTGAGGGCCTCTATGTCAATGTTGAAGGCCTCTTTGTCAATGTTGAGGGCCTCTATGTCAATGTTGAATGCCCCTATGTCCATGTTGAATGCCCCTATGTCCATGTTGAGGGCCCCTATGTCCATGTTGAGGGCCTCTATGGTTAGCATTCTACCTTCTGTCGTGTAATTCATCATTCTAACCCTTAGAACTGTTTCTGTTGCTACGTCTGTTTTTGTTATTTTGGGAAGTTCTGTAGCCATATGGTGATTCTTGGTTGGCGATTTGTGCCATAAGGTAGCATTAGTTACCCCAGTCCATTAATGGGCACTACAGTGTGTTGGTGTACCCCATGCTCCAATATCGAATGGTTCCTATGACAGTTTCGACGTCAAACACCCAGAAGCGAGGAGACGTCCACCTTATGTTCTCGTTTTGTTGTCAGGAAATCGACATTTGATAGAGTAATCTTCTGTGACGAGCTGCCACAAACTGGCAACATTTAGGCTTAGTAACCTCACACACACACTCCCATATATAGCACCACACACACGCACACACACGCATAAATATATAAATAACAGCACACAGACACACTCACCCACAGACACACTCACTCACGGACACACACTCACTCACGGACAGCCACTCCCTCACAGACATACACTCACTCACAGACACATACTCACTCACAGACACACACATTCGCCCGCTCACTCACAGACACACACATTCGCCCGCTCACACACAGACACACACATGTCACGACAGAAAGCTTTTCGACATTTGGAGGCTTTTCGCACGGAGGTAGTGAGTGGCTAGATCCTGGCCCACGTATCTGCTAGCTGGTCTACGGTGTGGCTTATTGTATGTAGGAGTGAAGCTGGTTTGTATGTGGGAGTGAAGCTGGTTTGTATGTGGGAGTAAAGCTGGTTTATATGTGGGAGTAAAGCTGGTTTATATGTATGAGTGGAGCTGGTTTGCATGTAGGAGTGGAGCTGGTTTGTATGTGGGAGTGAAGCTGGTTTGTATGTGGGAGTAAAGCTGGTTTATATGTGGGAGTAAAGCTGGTTTATATGTGGGAGTAAAGCTGGTTTATATGTATGAGTGGAGCTGGTTTGCATGTAGGAGTGGAGCTGGTTTACATGTAGGAGTGGAGCTGGTTTGTATGTGGGAGTGAAGCTGGTTTGTATGTGGGAGTAAAGCTGGTTTATATGTGGGAGTAAAGCTGGTTTATATGTATGAGTGGAGCTGGTTTGCATGTAGGAGTGGAGCTGGTTTACATGTAGGAGTGGAGCTGGTTTATATGTGGGAGTAAAGCTGGTTTATATGTATGAGTGGAGCTGGTTTGCATGTAGGAGTGGAGCTGGTTTACATGTAGGAGTGGAGCTGGTTTATATGTATGAGTGGAGCTGGTTTGCATGTAGGAGTGGAGCTGGTTTACATGTAGGAGTGGAGCTGGTTTGCATGTAGGAGTGGAGCTGGTTTACATGTAGGAGTGGAGCTGGTTTACATGTATGAGTGGAGCTGGTTTACATGTATGAGTGGAGCTGGTTTACATGTATGAGTGGAGCTGGTTTACATGTATGAGTGGAGCTGGTTTACATGTATGAGTGGAGCTGGTTTACATGTATGAGTGGAGCTGGTTTACATGTATGAGTGGAGCTGGTTTACATGTATGAGTGGAGCTGGTTTACATGTATGAGTGGAGCTGGTTTACATGTATGAGTGGAGCTGGTTGGCTGTATGTGTAAAGCTGTTTGACTGTATGTGTAAAGCTGTTTGACTGTATCTTGAAAGCTGTTTGGCTGTTTGTTAAAAGCTGTTTGACTGTATGTTGAAAGCTGTTTGACTGTATGTTGAAAGCTGTTTGGCTGTATGAATGAAGCTGTTTGATTGTATGCGTGAAGCTGTTTGATTGTATGTGTGAAGCTGTTTGACTATACTAAGGTAGCTGTTTGACTGTATGAGTGAAGATTTTTGACTGTATGAGTGACGCTGTTTCACTGTATTACAGAAGCAATTTGACTGGATGAAAGAAGCTGTTTGACTGAATGATGGAAGCTATTAGACTGTATGAGTGAAGGATTTTGACTCTATGAGTGAAGCTGTTTGACGGTACTAAGGAACCTGTTTGAATGTATGCATAAAGCTGTTTGACTGTATTAAGACAGCTGTTTGACTGGATGAAAGAAGCTGTTTTGATTGTATGAGCGAAGCTGTTTTGATTGTATGAGCGAAGCTGTTTTGATTGTATGAGCGAAGCTGTTTTGATTGTATGAGCGAAGCTGTTTTGATTGTATGAGCGAAGCTGTTTTGATTGTATGAGCGAAGCTGTTTTGATTGTATGAGCGAAGCTGTTTTGATTGTATGAGCGAAGCTGTTTTGATTGTATGAGCGAAGCTGTTTTGATTGTATGAGCGAAGCAGTTTTGATTGTATGAGCGAAGCTGTTTTGATTGTATGAGCGAAGCAGTTTTGATTGTATGAGCGAAGCTGTTTTTATTGTATGAGCGAAGTTGTTTACATTGTATGAGCGAAGCTGTTTTGATTGTATGAGCATTGACCAAAATCTCAAGACCCTCAAAATACTACAGTGGAATGCGGAGGGAGTCATTAACAAAAAACTTTCCTTTACACATCACCTGCATGAAGGTAAGATTGACGTGGCATGTATCCAGGAAACGCACCTCAACAACAATCATAAATTCTCTATCAGAGGATACCAGACCTTCCGTCTCGATAGAGAAGGCCACAAAGGAGGGGTCCTGATACTGACCAGAAACTGCATACCGAGTAGCGCGGTATCTGTCAATCACACCGGACAAGCAGAAATTGTAGGAGTTGACATAATGGCTCAAGAGACGAAGCTCCGCATTTTCAATCTGTACGGACCACCAAATAGAGACCTATCGCTCTCGAGTATGGAGGTCAGAGACTCCAACTGCATAGTAGTTGGAGATTTCAACAGCCACTCGGAGAGATGGGGATACTCTGACACAGACAGCAGAGGTGACGAAGTGGAAGATTGGGAGATAGATGCAAATCTCTCCCTGATCAATAGGCCGGAGGATAGCCCTAGCTTCTATTCAAGAACATGGCATACCACCTCGACTCCAGATTTGGCCTTCTCCACACAGGACATACACCATAAAATAGACCGCCAGTTGCTAAACCAACTGGCAGGTAGCGACCACAGGCCGATCAGGCTAACCATTGACATGGAAGTAGGCCCACAGGAAACAAAACCGCTCCCACGTTGGAATTACAAACGAGCCGACTGGGACAGATTTGCAATCCTGACAGATGGGCTGTGTTAAACCATCAACACACGAAACAACAAAATGAAGCCCATGGAGGAAAGCCTAAGCAATGCAATAATGCAAGCCGCCACTGAAACCATCCCAAGAGGAGCAAGGAAAAACTATAAGCCCTACTGGAATGATGAATTGCAGAAAGCGGAAGATGCAGTAACAAATGCTAGGAACATGGCAGAGCGAGAACAATCCATGGAGGCAAACATCGCCCTCAAAGCCGCCACGGCGAAATACAAACACACTCTTATGCAAACAGCAAGAGAAAGCTGGAAAAAAAAAACGGAAAGCCTGAACCTGGACAAAGACGGGAACAAGCTATGGAAGCTAGTCAGAGCCATGAACGACGAAACCCCGTCAAACAAAAAATTACCATCAAGCAGGGCGAGAACTTGATCACAGGTAAGAAAGCCGCAAACGCTTTTGTCGATCACTATGCCAGAGCAAACCACATCGAGTTCCCTGCAGAAAAGCATACAGACATTAGCGAAGAGCTACAGGGGCACGACAACATGAATACGGCACCTGAAGAGCACATGATGGCCAAACTAACAATGCGCGAAATGGAAGAGGCTATGAGAACAATAAAGAATATGAAATCTCCCGGAAAAGACGGGATAACAAACGAAATGCTGATGGGGCTGGGCCAAACAGCGAAGAGGAAACTGCTATCGGTCCTGAACCAAAGCTGGAAAATAGGAATTGTACCCCAGGCATGGAAAGACGCAATACTGGTACCAGTACCAAAAACAGGAAAGGACAAAACAGATCCAAATGGATACAGGCCCATAATCCTACTGAGCTGTGTCGGCAAGCTGATGGAACGGATGATAAACACCAGACTGATGTGGCATCTGGAAGAAAAACGAATACTAATTCCACAGCAAGCCGGCTTTAGACAGCACAGATCCACTGAGGACCAGGTCATCCTCATAGCCCAGGAGATAGAAGATGCCTAGCAGGCACAGAAACACACAGTAGCTGTTTGGGTGGATCTGGAAAAGGCATTTGACAAAGTCTGGAAAGACGGACTTAGAGTCAAGCTGGACCTCTGAAAAGAATCTCACCATAGCAAGAAATCGGATGCAGACGGCCCTAACATCGCTGAAAGAGTGGGCGAACTCATGGCTGGTCAAAATAAACGAGGAGAAAACCACATGCACAATATTCTCGCTTTCATTAAAACCCCAAAATACCAAATTAAGTCTAAATGGCAAATTCCTGCAGCCAAACGACAACCCAAACTATCTGGGAGTCACATTTGATCGGCGCATGACATGGAAAAGTCAGATTGAGAGAAACCGAATGAGAGCCAGGGAAAGAATGGCAATCATGAGGAAACTTGCTGGCACAAGCTGGGGAGCAGACGAAGGCATACTAAAGAAACTGTACACTGGAAGAGTGAGACCAGTTCTCGAGTATGGCATTGCGGCATGGACAACAGCAGCAAAGGCGAACTTCGATAAAATTAGCAAACTTCAAAACCAAGCCATGAGAGTTATAACAGGAGGCATGAAGTCAACGCCAATTGTAGAACTAGAAAAGATTACAAAACTGCAATCCATGACCGATACAAGAGACTGCAGAGCCCAGCTGCAGTCAGAGAAACTCCGAAGACTGACTGACCATTCAATGCACCAGAGACTAAACAATTTGGGAAATGGGAAACTAAAGCGGAGAAACTTTGCAGAAATAGCCAAAGCAAAGATGCACGAAGATCCCATAAACGCACTAACAACACCAAAACCCATGACTACTGTACGAAAACCTACCTGGAGGCAGGATATATTTCTAGAGGTGGTAGAAAATATACCAGGTATTGGAAACAAAAACTGCCACACTGAAAAAGAAAGGAAAGATACCACCCTAAGCTTCATATCGAAAAGCTACCCAAGCATGGACTGGACCCATGCATACACCGACGGTTCTGTAACAAACACTACACAGAACGGAGGGGCAGGAGCATTCCTGAACCTACCAAATGGCAGACAAATAACACTCATTCGCTACTGGTAAGTACACAAGCAATTTCAGAGCGGAGGCAGAGGCACTGAGGGCGGCAGTGGAAGAAATGGTGACACACAAAGAAAATGAAAGCTATATAGTCCTGCTTACAGATGCTCTCGCCGTAGTCACAGCGCTAAAAAGCCAGAAAAACACTGAGCTTAATGAATTAAGAGCAGCACTCTGCAAACTGTGCCAGCAGTCCGCACCAAAAAGGGTAGTGGTACAGTGGGTCCCATCACACTGCAACATCCAAGGCAACGAGGAGGCAGACAGACTGGCAAAAGAAGGTGCAAGACTACCACAAACAGATTCTAGTGTGACCTACAAAGAGTCCAAAAGGCTTTTTTGGGCCAGATACATGGCCAAATGGGAAACAAAACATACTGGCTACTCAAACAATGATGCCTATTACCAGTCGAACAGAAGAGAGCAGGTCGTGGTCTTCAGACTCCACACAGGCCACAACAGACTGAGGTACCACCTATTCAATAAACTGAAGCTTGGTGGCACTGACGAATGCACCTGTGGTACAGGGAAAATCACCGCTGAACATCTGCTGCAAAACAGCCCGACATACGAGGATCAGAGAGAGCAGATGTGGCCATCACCAGTGGAACTGCAAGACAAGCTCTATGGCAGTGGCGACAGCCTCAGGATGACCGCCACTTTTTTCGAAAAAATAATGGTTACTGTCTGACTGCGTACGATGAAGAAGAAGAAGAACACCTGTATGACAAGGCGCTCAGCGCAATTCTAGTGAATATGAGGCGCGGTCGGTGTGAGACAGGGTTGTACTCTCTCCCTAACTCTTTTCAACATATTCTTTGAGGGAATTATGAGTCAGGCACTTGGAGATCCCGTTGGTACTGTCAACAGCGTGGGATGGTGGGAGTGTCTTCAAGTGTGCCCCAACGACCTGATGGGTTACGGGATGAACTGAACTGAACTGTCAAGATAGGGGACCGAACGATTACCAACTTTCATTTTGCAGATGGCATTGATGTGTTGGTGGGCACAGGAGCGGACCTCTTGGAATGGGTCAGAAGTCTAGATGAAACAAGCTCTTCACTCTAGTATGGAGATTAAAGCTGGGTAGACAACCTTAATGACCAACAACTTGAATTCCAGTGAGGACTACGAGGAAGGTGAGGAGGGGTTATCGGCTGGTATATTTGACCAGACCCTGAATAACATGTCTAATTAGTATATTTTGCCTGACCAGACGTTAGTTTTCCTCCCCTCTAGTATACATATACACACATTTTATATGCGAACATTAAATGCTCTAGTGTGTGTCTATAATTCTCTATATATTGTTCAAATTTTTATAGTTTGACCTAGGGTTGAAATGTTCATGTCACATCCCAAAGCACCGGTTTCGAATCCCATCGTGTTCAGGTTGGCAGACACGTTGATTTTTGTTGATGGTCCGATGGCTCCGCCGCTTAGGAACAATAATAATGGAAACCTACCTAGTATACTGCACATTTGCCAAGAAACTTATGTAACTGAGTTACGAGGGTCCAACGAGCGAACGCCAGAGAAGCCCTGAAAATACTGTTCTTGGTACCCACACATAACTTGAGAACCCAGCTCGAAAGGTTCAGTTCATTGAACGATGCATTGCCCTTAATTTTCAAACACTGCAATTTAAAACTGTTCTGTCATAATGGCTACCTTCCGATGATTCTACTGGGAATTCCACGATCTCCAGGTCACCTGGTAGGTTGAAAACCAAGGTAGCTTTTCTCTGGGACACCCCAGTTCAAATAAAGTTTGAGGGATTTGAACTCAACAAAGTAGAAGTCATTGACCAAAGGGGGGAGCTTAGCATATAAGCTGGAGGAGATATATCGGACAGATCAGAAGGAGCAGAGAAGAGAATTCTACCGCGCAGCTTAGTAGGTATAGTAGGTAGCAGATATACAAGAGCAAGTAGCTAGACAAAAAATACAGAACTTAGCCTGTGAGTGACCAGAGTAGAGAGATATAATTAGAAACCACAGAAGCAAACCAACACAGGAAGACCTGTTTCTTCAACACGAAGCCGTTGTCCTGGACAACACGTCGTGACACATGTGTTACCTCGGCCTGACAACCATAGTAACTGAACAACTGTCGTCTGTCATAGACACGAGCACAGCTGCAGTCACCGACTTCCTGATGTTGAGACGAGACAAGAGCCTCAGTAGACATCTGTTTTACGTTGAGACGAGACAAGAGCTCAGTAGACATCTGTTTTACGTTGAGACGAGACAAGAGCTCAGTAGACATCTGTCTTACGTTGAGACGAGACAAGAGGCTCGGAAGATAATTCACGTTGTGTAAGCTGAGAGGTGGAACATAATGCCATCAGACGAACGAGGACAGAGAGATTAAGACCGAGAACAGAATTATATCAATTCACAGAGATATAGACAGAGAATAGAACAACTGCTAGATTCCGACCACGTGATTAGAACCCTGGGTCAAGTTTAGTGCAAAAGTAGGTCCTGTAATAAATGCACGAACCTCTTGAAAGTAACTATAGTCAGTTACAGAAGTATGATAACAAAATTCTTGAGAGACATTACAATTACTTAATAATTGATGAACAATATAACACGATTTACGAGCCTAGTTTATTGATATGATGTGTTTGATGTTTGTGAAATAAACTTTCTTTGTTTAACTTTTGTTAAAGGAATTGTTAGTGGTTTAATTAAAGTGTGAGTCAAGGAGTGATAGTGGTAAAGAAAAAAGATAGTCGTTAAAGTGGTAAAATAAGGCTAGAACTCAGTCATTCTAACAGACAAACTGGTTGATGGTAGTAAGACACGGCGTTCTACAAAGGACATGCTACTTACAGGGGATATTACTGGGGTAGTCTAGGGGTTTTGAAGGTTGAAGACTACAGGCCGCTTCGCCACTGCTGTCGCCACGTCGTGTGCTGGTTATGTTTGTTTATTTCACCCCAAACAGAAAAAAAACAATACCGTACCGGGGATTCGAACCGCAGGCCTCCTTGTCGGCAGGCAGGCCTCGAAATCATTCGGCCACGCGCGCCTCCCCTGACCGTATTTAATACGGTCATATATTGTCTATCTTATTACCGGTATTATCAGATTCAACTTTTCTCATGATATTCTTTGGAATATAGTCGTTTTTTTAATGAAGTTACTTCCACTTAAGTGATCTAGACATTCGACTTACGCAAAATACCAGTTTCGTGACGGACCCAACAACGAAACCCTGGCGTGGGGTGTTACAATACGACTCGTACATATAGTACATACATTGACAAAAGTGCTTCCTCCACCCCCTCCCCGCCCAATGTCACTTTCCAAGACCGTAGTACAAGGCGGGTGAAGAATATTGTTCAGGGATAATAGCAACCTCTTAATGTATACTATTACTATCGAAACCACAACTGCAGGTACTCGTACACAAGCTACCTGTACATGCGCCAGCTGTAGAGGAGTGGGGCGGGGGGGGGGGGGTGGGTTTCGTATGCTTTACTTGATGCACGAAGCCAGATTACCGAAAATATGAATGGGCAAACCCGTATGATGACACGCTCTGGTAAACCATGTTTAGGACTCAATTACCAGGACCTGACTTTTGTGAGGCCAACAGCCTGTCCGAGTCAATACTTGTAATCAGCACATGTTTTGAATCACGGAACACACATACGAGACGTTAAGTTAAACCACTGGACACATATGAGACGTTAAGTTAAACCACTGGACACATATGAGACGTTAAGTTAAACCACTGGACACATATGAGACGTTAAGTTAAACCTCTAAACACATACGAGACGTTAAGTTAAGCCTCTGGACACACATGAGACGTTAAGTTAAACCTCTGGACACATACGAGACGTTAAGTTAAACCACTGGACACATATGAGACGTTAAGTTAAACCACTGGACACATACGAGACGTTAAGTTAAACCACTGGACACATATGAGACGTTAAGTTAAACCACTGGACACATATGAGACGTTAAGTTAAACCACTGGACACATATGAGACGTTAAGTTAAACCACTGGACACATATGAGACGTTAAGTTAAACCTCTAAACACATACGAGACGTTAAGTTAAGCCTCTGGACACACATGAGACGTTAAGTTAAACCTCTGGACACATACGAGACGTTAAGTTAAACCTCTGGACACATACGAGAAGTTATGCTAAACCTCTGGACACATACGAGACGTTAAGTTAAACCTCTGGACACATACGAGAAGTTATGTTAAACCTCTGGACACATACGAGACGTTAAGTTAAACCTCTGGACACATACGAGAAGTTATGCTAAACCTCTGGACACATACGAGACGTTAAGTTAAACCTCTGGACACATACGAGAAGTTATGTTAAACCTCTGGACACATACGAGACGTTAAGTTAAACCTCTGGACACATACGAGACGTTAAGTTAAACCTCTGGACACATACGAGACGTTAAGTTAAACCTGTGGACACATACGAGACGTTAAGTTAAACCTCTGGACACATACGAGACGTTAAGTTAAACCTCTGGACACATACGAGACGTTAAGTTAAGCCTGTGGACACATACGAGACGTTAAGTAAAACCTGTGGACACATACGAGACGTTAAGCTCAACACTGAGACACGCACGTGAGACTATCCACGTTAGACAGATCTAAGCTGATATACAAGACATGTTGGTAGCCATTATTCCTGGTATAGATTAGTCAGAAATAGCAAGTTATTTTCTAGTTAGTTATTGAGGGTCTGGTGACGTGAATATTATATTCACAGGACGCAAGCCCGAGTCTGAGGCTGCAGAGCTGCCCCCAACACCATCCGCACCCCCACACGCACTCACACATCACAGACTAGCATCACACAAGCAACCTGACCCCACACACACACATCCCCACACACCCCTCACACATCCCCACACACCCCTCACACCCCTCACACACCCCTCACACACCCCTCACACACCCCCCTCACATCCCCACACACCCCTCACACACCCCTCACACATCCCCACACATCCCCACACACCCCTCACACCCCTCACACACCCCTCACACACCCCTCACACACCCCTCACACACCCCCCTCACACCC
The DNA here is from genome assembly GCA_036924085.1 of Ariolimax columbianus. Classification (NCBI taxonomy): domain Eukaryota; kingdom Metazoa; phylum Mollusca; class Gastropoda; order Stylommatophora; family Arionidae; genus Ariolimax; species Ariolimax columbianus. The sequence continues at coordinate 3,200,786 of JAVGWX010000003.1, forward strand.
CTCACACACCCCTCACACACCCGATCAGAGCACGTGTCTCAACCTCCTTGTCCTATCAAAACAAATATACAAAAACCCTGTCTCAGGGAACCCCTGCATAAACATTGTGATTGATTTGTTCTGCTCTGTCCCTGAAACTTTTTCTTGAAAACTTGATGATGTATGCAGGCCTAGGATCAGGCTCGGGGATTATTTGATAACGACCAGTAATTTCCTATTGAGTTTGGTCATCGGTCTGCTATCAGTGCCGTAGCCAGGTCCCTCCTTCACATCCAACTTGAAAGTTTTCACTTTGTGGAGGCAGGAAAGACAACTTGAGTTGCTGTATAGAGGAAATCATGAGAGGCACTCTGGGGAAACCAGATTGACATAATCAAGTCATTCTATAGGCAACATAATCATGTGCTGCCAAATGTCAATAGTAAAGTAAAGCTGGGAACACGAAAGATGAAAGACGGTTTGAATAGTAACTATTGTCTTTTAATTAGTCACTGAGAAATATCGCCGCTAGGTCTGTACGTACAGCTGGGATGAGTTCAGTTCGTTTCTTAAGCGACTTTAATGTTGCTTAATCAGGATCCAATTGGATCAGCAGACCGGAATGAGTGGCCAGAAACAGGGCGTTGTCTCAAGTCCTACATTTACCTCGGTACACTATAACAGAGATCCCGGTACTTCAAGAGAGAGACTTCGGCAGTTTCTTACATAGATCTTGGTAAAGTCAAACAGATCTTGGTAAAGTCAAACAGATCTTGGTAAAATCAAACAGATCTTGGTAAAGTCAAACACATCTTGGTAAAGTAAAACACATCTTGCTAAAGTCAAACAGATCTTGATAAAGTCAAACACATCTTGGTAAAGTCAAACACATCTTGGTAAAGTCAAACACATCTTGGTAAAGTCAAACAGATCTTGGTAATGTCAAACAGATCTTCGAATATTCAGATATGCATTGTGGTACTCTCTTGCAGAGCTTGTTATAATAAGATGCATCTTGATATATTCACACGGTGACCTTGCTCACTCACACGGTGACCTTGCTCACTCACACGGTGACCTTGCTCACTCACACGGTGACCTTGCTCACTCACACAGTGACTTTGCTCAGTCACACAGAAACTGATCATGGTAGATGCATAGTGTTACTTTGGTACATTCACGCAATGACCTTTGAACATTAAGATAGATGACTTTGTAAGTACTTGCATTGACCTTGAAACACACGCCTTTTACAGTCATACATAAATCGTAAAGAGTTCATTTCTTTCATTAACAGAGATAATGATCAGGACGCATTCACAAGGTGACCTTGGTACATTCCAACAGTGACCTTGGTACATTCACACAGTGACCTTGGTACATTCATGCAGTGGTTTTGGTACATTCATTCAGTGACGTTGGTACATTCACACAGGGACCTTGATACATTCACACAGTGACCTTGGTACATTCACACATTGACCTTGGTACATTCAGACAGTGACCTTGGTACCTTAGAAAAAAGAGATTATGGTACATTCACACGTAGATTATGGTACATTCACGCGTAGATTATGGTACATTGCCACAAAGACCTTTATATATTTAAATTGTAACAGATTCCGACCCGCGAGATAGGATGCAAACATAAACATTACACCCTTGAGTTTCACAACTGCGTACAAGTAGGTGGGCACTGAAGCAGTTTTAGTCATGCTCGATATTATCGAAAGTACTGGTAAACATTGTTTATTTGTTATCGAGAGAGAGAGGGAGAGAGAGAGAGATTGATAGAGAGAGGGAAAGCGAGAGAGAGAGAGAACAAGAGAGAGAGAGAGAGGGAACGAGAAAGAAAAAGAGAGAGAGAGAAAAAGAGAGAGAGAACGAGAGAGAAAGAGAGAGAGAGAGGATTCATTTCACCTTTGAGTCAGTCAACTAAATAATTTCTGTCTGAGATGACCGGTCAGAGACGTCCACATGAAGGATTCCGAAACAGTCTCAACCAGATGGTTCATCTTACTTCAATTGGATGATGTCTGTGGTGGACACGAGTGATGTCTGTGGTGGACACGAGTGATGTCTGTGGTGGACATGAGTGATGTCTGTGGTGGACACGAGTGATGTCTGTGCTGGACACGAGTGATGTTTGTGCTGGAGACGAGTGATGTATGTGCTGGACACGAGTGATGTCTGTGGTGGACACGAGTGATGTCTGTGCTGGACACGAGTGATGTTTGTGCTTGAGACGAGTGATGTCTGTGCTGGACACGAGTGATGTCTGTGGTGGACACGAGTGATGTCTGTGCTGGACACGAGTGATGTTTGTGCTGGAGACGAGTGATGTCTGTGCTGGACACGAGTGATGTCTGTGCTGGACACGAGTGATGTATGTGCTGGACACGAGTGATGTCTGTACTGGACACGAGTGATGTCTGTACTGGACACGAGTGATGTCTGTACTGGACACGAGTGATGTCTGTACTGGACACGAGTGATGTCTGTACTGGACACGAGTGATGTCTGTACTGGACACGAGTGATGTCTGTGCTGGACACGAGTGATGTCTGTGCTGGACACGAGTGATGTCTGTGCTGGACACGTCGGCACCAGGACCCAGCCATTTGTAGTACGTCCCGTTCTGTACAAGCTCAGCGGAGAGCGCATGCTGTTCCCATTATATCTCGTAGCTCTAGAAATACTCAGCAGGATCTCCAACAACTGAGTGAAGCTCTTTTCATCCACAAATAGTCTAGAAATACTCAGCAGGATCTCCAACAACTGAGTGAAGCTCTTTTCATCAACAAATAGTCTAGAAATACTCAGTAGGATCTCCAACAACTGAGTGAAGCTCTTTTCATCCACAAATAGTCTAGAAATACTCAGTAGGATCTCCAACAACTGAGTGAAGCTCTTTTCATCCACAAATAGTCTAGAAATACTCAGCAGGATCTTCAACAACTGAGTGAAGCTCTTTTCATCCACAAATAGTCTAGAAATACTCAGCAGGATCTTCAACAACTGAGTGAAGCTCTTTTCATCCACAAATAGTCTAGAAATACTCAGTAGGATCTCCAACAACTGAGTGAAGCTCTTTTCATCCACAAATAGTCTAGAAATACTCAGCAGGATCTTCAACAACTGAGTGAAGCTCTTTTCATCCACAAATAGTCTAGAAATACTCAGCAGGATCTCCAACAACTGAGTGAAGCTCTTTTCATCAATAAATAGTCTAGAAATACTCAGTAGGATCTCCAACAACTGAGTGAAGCTCTTTTCATCCACAAATAGTCTAGAAATACTCAGTAGGATCTCCAACAACCGAGTGAAGCTCTTTTCATCCACAAATAGTCTAGAAATACTCAGTAGGATCTCCAACAACTGAGTGAAGCTCTTTTCATCCACAAATAGTCTAGAAATACTCAGCAGGATCTCCAACAACTGAGTGAAGCTCTTTTCATCCACAAATAGTCTAGAAATACTCAGCAGGATCTCCAACAACTGAGTGAAGCTCTTTTCATCCACAAATAGTCTAGAAATACTCAGTAGGATCTCCAACAACTGAGTGAAGCTCTTTTCATCCATAAATAGTCTAGAAATACTCAGTAGGATCTCCAACAACTGAGTGAAGCTCTTTTCATCCACAAATAGTCTAGAAATACTCAGTAGGATCTCCAACAACTGAGTGAAGCTCTTTTCATCCATAAATAGTCTAGAAATACTCAGTAGGATCTCCAACAACTGAGTGAAGCTCTTTTCATCCACAAATAGTCTAGAAATACTCAGCAGGATCTCCAACAACTGAGTGAAGCTCTTTTCATCCACAAATAGTCTAGAAATACTCAGCAGGATCTCCAACAACTGAGTGAAGCTCTTTTCATCCACAAATAGTCTAGAAATACTCAGTAGGATCACCAACAACTGAGTGAAGCTCTTTTCATCCACAAATAGTCTAGAAATACTCAGTAGGATCTCCAACAACTGAGTGAAGCTCTTTTCATCCACAAATAGTCTAGAAATACTCAGTAGGATCTCCAACAACTGAGTGAAGCTCTTTTCATCCACAAATAGTCTAGAAATACTCAGTAGGATCTCCAACAACTGAGTGAAGCTCTTTTCATCCACAAATAGTCTAGAAATACTCAGCAGGATCTCCAACAACTGAGTGAAGCTCTTTTCATCCACAAATAGTCTAGAAATACTCAGCAGGATCTCCAACAACTGAGTGAAGCTCTTTTCATCCACAAATAGTCTAGAAATACTCAGCAGGATCTCCAACAACTGAGTGAAGCTCTTTTCATCCACAAATAGTCTAGAAATACTCAGCAGGATCTCCAACAACTGAGTGAAGCTCTTTTCATCCACAAATAGTCTAGAAATACTCAGTAGGATCTCCAACAACTGAGTGAAGCTCTTTTCATCCACAAATAGTCTAGAAATACTCAGTAGGATCTCCAACAACTGAGTGAAGCTCTTTTCATCCACAAATAGTCTAGAAATACTCAGCAGGATCTCCAACAACTGAGTGAAGCTCTTTTCATCCACAAATAGTCTAGAAATACTCAGCAGGATCTCCAACAACTGAGTGAAGCTCTTTTCATCCACAAATAGTCTAGAAATACTCAGTAGGATCTCCAACAACTGAGTGAAGCTCTTTTCATCAACAAATAGTCTAGAAATACTCAGTAGGATCTCCAACAACTGAGTGAAGCTCTTTTCATCCACAAATAGTCTAGAAATACTCAGTAGGATCTCCAACAACTGAGTGAAGCTCTTTTCATCCACAAATAGTCTAGAAACACTCAGTAGGATCTCCAACAACTGAGTGAAGCTCTTTTCATCCACAAATAGTCTAGGAATTATGTGCAGATTAGGATAGGATAAAGGATAGAAGCATCTGGTTACTGACCACGGGGTAGGAATCTGGTGAATGTAGTCCGTGCAGCGAATCTAAATACATATAATTAGACTTAACAGTAAGTCTGGAGGACATAATTAGATTAGACGTAGACAGAAAATTCGCATCTACCAGTCCTATGTGGTCAGAATCCTGCTTTACGGCTCAGAAACATGGACATTGCTGAAACATGATATGTTGAGACTGGAAGCCTTCCAACCAGGGGCGTATCCTAGGCATCCGATGACATGAGTACATCCGGAACGTGGAGGTCTCTTCTAAAACAGGCCTTCACTCAATCTCAGATACACTTAACCGACACCGAGTTTCTTTGCTAGGTCATGCTGTATGCTGGATCAGGAAACACTTGACCGTCGCCGAGTTTCTTTGTTCGGTCATGCTGTACGCTGGACCAGGAAACACTTGACCGTCGCCGAGTTTCTTTTTTTTGGTCATGCTGTACGCTGGACCAGGAAACACTTGACCGTCGCCGAGTTTCTTTGTTCAGTCATGCTGTACGCTGGACCAGGAAACACTTGACCGTCGCCGAGTTTCTTTGTTTGGTCATGCTGTACGCTGGACCAGGAAACACTTGACCGTCGCCGAGTTTCTTTGTTCAGTCATGCTGTACGCTGGACCAGGAAACCCCGGCCCACAAGATACTACATAAGTCGTTCCTCAGAGCCAACATTCTTCCTCTGACTGGCTGGAAACCAAGATGGGGCGACTCCGCACAGTATGTCACCAGCAAATGTCTACTTCCTCATCCGCCCTAGATGGGGCCTGGAACTACGCTGCAGCTGTGGGTCATAGATGAGGTCTGGAACCACGCCGCAGCTGTGGGTCATAGATGAGGCCTGGAACTACGCCGCAGCTGGGGGTCATAGTTGAGGTCTGGAACCACGCCGCAGCTGTGGATCATAGATGAGGCCTGGAACTACGCCGCAGCTGTGGGTCATAGAAGAGGCCTGGAACTACGCCGCAGCTGTGGTTCATAGATGTGGCCATCGACCAAATGGGCCTCAGACGCCTAAGCGAATATTATTATTATTGCAGACCGGACATCATTAGGACTCGGTACTAACATGAAAAAGTTTGTTCAGTGAAGTGTGGTTGTTTCCGGCAAAGGCTGTTCAGTGAAGTGTGGTTGTTTCAGGCAAACGCTGTTCAGTGAAGTGTGGTTGTTTCCGGCAAAGGCTGTTCAGTGAAGTGTGATTGTTTCCGGCAAATACTGTTCAGTGAAGTGTGGTTGTTTCCGGCAAAGGCTGTTCAGTGACGTGTGATTGTTTCCGGCAAAGGCTGTTCAGTGAAGTGTGGTTTTTTCCGGCAAAGGATGTTCAGTGAAGTGTGATTGTTTCCGGCAAAGGCTGTTCAGTGAAGTGTGGTTGTTTCCGGCAAAGGCTGTTCAGTGACGTGTGATTGTTTCCGGCAAAGGCTGTTCAGTGAAGTGTGGTTGTTTCCGGCAAAGGCTGTTCAGTGACGTGTGATTGTTTCCGGCAAAGGCTGTTCAGTGAAGTGTGGTTGTTTCCGGCAAAGGCTGTTCAGTGAAGTGTGGTTGTTTCCGGCAAAGGCTGTTCAGTGAAGTGTGGTTGTTTCCGGCAAAGGCTGTTCAGTGAAGTGTGGTTGTTTCCGGCAAAGGCTGTTCAGTGAAGTGTGGATGTTTCCGGCAAAGGCTGTTCAGTGAAGTGTGGATGTTTCCGGCAAAGGCTGTTTAGTGAAGTGGGGTTGTTTCCGGCAAAGGCTGTTCAGTGACGTGTGATTATTTCCGCCAAAGGCTGTTCAGTGAAGTGTGGCTGCTCCAGGTAAAGACTATTCGATGAAGAAAGGATATGACTGCAAGAGGCTTCAATGAATGCTGCTACCAGAACAGTACGGTCTAGTAGCCTAGTCACCAGAACAGTACGGTCTAGTAGCCTAGTCACCAGAACAGTACGGTCTAGTAGCCTAGTCACCAGAACAGTACGGTCTAGTAGCCTAGTCACCAGAACAGTAGGGTCTAGTAGCCTAGTCACCAGAATAGTACGGTCTAGTAGCCTAGTCACCAGAACAGTACGGTCTAGTAGCCTAGTCACCAGAACAGTACGGTCTAGTAGCTGCATCTGTTATGGAGATTGCTGTAGGTCATGTGCATAGTTATTAGTGATGCAGTGACTGACGATTCAACAAAGGGGACTCAGTGGTTTCGAGGTAAGGTGTCCGCCTTGGGTGCGGGGGTCGCAGGTTTGAATCGCTGTGAAGACCGGGATTGTTTTACGTGAATCTTCTGGTAAAATTGTCCCTGTTTTCTGGGTAATGAGATCGAACTCCCGTGTTCAGTATTGAGCACATTAGAAATCCCTTGACAGTTATAAATTAAAAATAATAGGCTTAACGGTTTAACGGAGAAAATAAAAAAATATGTCCCTGAAAGTTATTGGTATCTTCCCCCAGGCGGTTTGTTTAGAGTAGCTATGATAACGTATAAGAGAATATGGAAAAGGAACCAAGAATGACAGATCAGAATGAATGATACAATTCTACGAGGAAAATAAACTTAGTATTTGTAACGCTTTATTTGAACACCATATTAGAAAATGATATGCATGGAAAACCCAGGTGGTTGGACAAGAAATCAAATTTATTTGATTATGATCAGACACGGATTTAGAAGAAAAAAAACACCAAGACATACACAGGAGCAGACATAGGCTATCCAACTGGTGATTACGATACCAAGATGTGTTTACCTTCTGTCTTTCGACTTGGATTACAAACATATATAATTATAGTTTCTTGTGACAGTAGTTACCAAACTTACCCATAGAAGTGTTATAAACATCATAATTCGTCTTGTAGTGTCATAAAATAACCAATAACCGGTTACACGACCTGTAACTTGACCGTTTTGGCATGAAAGATGAACAGGCCTAAAAAACTGCTATCATAAAAACTGTTCATCCCCTGGCTTGTGGGATAGATGTTCCCCGCAAAGGCTTCGAGAGTAAACCCTAACAAAACTCAGCTGGTGACCCTAAGGCAGTCTAATGGTGGTTCCATCGCTAGAGCTGGGATCCCTAAGGCAGTCTAGTGGTGGTTCCATCGCTAGAGCTGGGGTCCCTAAGGCAGTCTAGTGGTGGTTCCATCGCTATTCTGGTAACTCCTGCGACGTAGCTGATTCCAGGCTGTATGGGCTAGTGCTGGCCATCTGGACCAATTAGTTACGTGAAGAGAGGGACCTACTGCACGAGCAACATAGAAGAATGTCCAAGCTTATGACCTGGAGAGACCTTCCAGTTTCGCCTTGCGGTGTCGACACAAGTGCATCAACAGTTAAACTGGGATATTGGAATGTCCGTACCATGTAGCACTCCAAGAAACTCGGTTAGAGGGCTCGTGGTGGACATTGTAGCACTCCAAGAAACTCGGTTAGAGGGCTCATGGTGGACATTGTAGCACTCCAAGAAACTCGGTTAGAGGGCTCATAGTGGACATTGTAGCACTCCAAGAAACTCGGTTAGCGGGCTCGTGGTGGACATTGTAGCACTTCAAGAAACTCGGTTAGCGGGCTTGTGGTGGACATTGTAGCACTCCAAGAAACTCGGTTAGCGGGCTCGTGGTGGACATTGTAGTACTCCAAGAAACTCGGTTAACGGGCTCGTGGTGGACATTGTAGTACTCCAAGAAACTCGGTTAGCGGGCTCGGGGTCAATGAGTGAGAAAGACTACGTTCTCTACTGGCGAGGAAAAGACCACAACGAAAAGAGAGAGCACGGTGTAAGCTTTGCAGTTAAAAAGTCTCTGTTACAAATGGTTGAACCAGGTGAGAATGGTTCAGAACGCCTGCTTACGCTTCGTCTCCATACTACAGTAGGTCCCGTCACCCGTGTAAGTGTACATGTACCTACCTTGTGCTCCAGACATGAAGTCAAAGATACGTTCTATGATGATTTATCGGCGATCATTTAAAGCATCCAGAGTCAGGAACAGTTTGTTCTACTATGTGATTTCAATACTAGAGAGGGCGCTGATCACGGCTCATGGCCTTCGTGTCATGGCAGGTTTGAAGTTGGACAAATGAATGAAAATGGCCATCGACTCCTAGAGCTCTGTGCCTACCATGAACTTTGTGTGACCAACTACTATTCTCAGACCAAACCTCAACATAAGATGTCGTGGATTCACCCACGATCAAATCATTGGCATCAGCTGGATCTATTTCTTGTCAGAAGATCTCTCCTTCAGTATGTGCTCCTGACGCGCACTTGCCATAGTGCAGACAATGACACCGATCATTCGTTGGTTCGCTGTAAAATAAAATGGCAGCCGAAAAAGTTCCATCACACCAGAAGCAAAGGTAAGCCACCCATCGACGCAAGTGGAAGGTCGGACCCTGCGCTGATCAAGAGATTTAACAATGCTTTTCAGGAAACTGAATATCCAACACCATGATACCGCTGTCACAGAGACCTGGCAGCATCTTCCAAATGTCATACACAACACTGCACTTGCTACATTTAGAAGAAGAACTGTTAAATCACATGACTGGTTTGAAGCAAAAAGTGGAGGACATGGCACCCGTCATTGAGACCAAGCGCGCTGATCAGATTAAATACAAGCAGCTTGTAAATGCAGGTACTTTGTACAACTTCCAGTCCCCCAGAAACCAGGTGCAACAACAGATTGTCTGTGTGCAAATGGGTATTGGCTACAGCTTCGGGAAAACATCCAGACTGCAGCATAAATAGGGACCACCAGACAACTGTACGATGATGTAAAGAAAGCTATTGGCCCTGCGAGTAGGAAAACAGCACCGCTCATATCCATTACTGGTGAGAAAATAACTGAGAAAATGGAAAGCAGCCGGGCCGGACTCCATAAACATAGCAATGATAGAGGCTCCGGAGAATTTTGATATAGATATACTTACTTATCTGTGTAAAGACACATAGAATACTGGACGCATACCAACTGATCTGTGTAAAGACACATATAATACTGGAGGCATACCAACTGATCTGTGTAAAGACACATAGAATACTGGAGGCATACCAACGGATCTGTGTAAAGACACATACAATACTGGAGGCATACCAACGGATCTGTGTAAAGACACATAGAATACTGGACACATACCAACTGATCTGTGTAAAGACACATACAATACTGGACGCATACCAACTGATCTGTGTAAAGACACATAGAATACTGGAGGCATACCAACTGATCTGTGTAAAGACACATAGAATACTGGAGGCATACCAACGGATGTGTGTAAAGACACATACAATACTGGAGGCATACCAACGGATCTGAAAACATCTACATGTATCACACTCCAAAAAAACAAAAACAAAAAACGTCAAGCAATTTTTGGTTTGCGAACTATGACAGAGAAATGTATAGAAATCCAAAATGACATTTATATTTGCTTCATAGACTACCAAAAGGCTTCTGACGGAGTTAAACATTGGAAATTAATCAACTGTCTCCAAGAAATAGGTATGGATGGTAAAGACATAACACTACTCCGTATTCTGTACTGGGAACAAACTGCTGCAGTAAAATCTGGAAAGTTACGCTTTCCAAGTATAGATGTAAAAAGATGACTGGGACAGGGATGTATATTATCCCCCTTGTCCTTTTAATATCTATACAGAACAAATATTCAAACAGATAGAGGAAATGCCAGGGCTTGTCATTGGCAATGAACAATCTTAGATATGCGGATGATCCAGTTGTGATGGCAAAAAAGTGAGCAAGAATTGCAGGAGATTGTGACAACAATATACACAATAAGTCAAGAGTTTGGATTAGACACAAACATCAAGAAAACAAAGACTATGATAAATGGGAAAAGTGACAAGAAACCTTGTATGCAGATAACAAGATCAACTACTGGAACAGGTACAGAGTTTCTCCTATCTAGCTCATATAATAACGGAAGATGGCAGCTGTTAACAAGAAATCAGAAAGAGAATAAGTATGGCCAAGATGGTATTCCACAACATGCGACACAGACTGACATTCAAACAGGTAAATCAGGATTTGAAAATGAGAATTGTCAAGTGTTATGTATATTCGTCACTACTTTATGGCACAGAAACATGGACATTAAATAACAGGATGGAAAAGAGTTTTGAAACCTTCGAAATGTGGGTGTATAGAAGATTGGGTCGCATTTCTTGGAAAGAGATGGAAACAAATTTGGACGTTTTGAAAAAGTTGGGGGTGAAATGGGAATTAATGACCGAAATAATCAGAGTTAGACAGTTACCTTATTTTGGTCATATGGCTTGGCTTGTCTTCGTTCGTTCTCCCGCTACCAAACCCTGAAAGGGCTTAAGTAGCAGAATGAAGTCCAGAGAACGGAATGCGTTGTGTCGTAGTTTACAGCTTGACTGCGATATCTGCACCTTTCGGTCCAACACATACGACTTCAGCAAATTTTGGTCGTATAACAAGAAGACCATACTGGAGGGTAAGGTGGAAGACAGTCGTTCAAGAGGCAGACAACGTCTTATGTGGGTGGATCAGTAGATGGAATGGAAAAAAAACCTCTCAGATTGCACATTTTGGCATGTACACTGAAGATCCTCTTCAGCTGACCTTCGTTGATGAGATCACACTTGAACTGAACTGGATAGATAGCGTCTAACTAACTGCGGATCTACTTAGCTCTATATTGTTAAGTCTATTAACCTCCATCCAAGACACTGGTTGCATATATACTTTGTAGAGTCTTCAATACCAGTTAACGACGTTAAGTTAACTGAGATATAACTGCAAAATGAGGCGTAGATTGTGTGGATTTATTACAAAACGCTTAATGGTGCATTGACCTAAAACCAACGACAACGGAAGCGGCTAGATGTGAGTGAGAACTGTCAGGGCCAAGATCTTCTCTTTTATTATATTTATAAACGAGTACAACCGCTCTTGTCAAGACTATGACAGTTGGGAAACTAGAACACACATGTGGATGGAGCTGTACTCACACATGTGGATGGAGCTGTACTCACACATGTGGATGGAGCTGTACTCACACATGTGGATGGAGCTGAACTCACACATGTGGATGGAGCTGAACTCACACATGTTAATGAAGCTGTACTAACACATGTCAATGAAGCTGTACTCACACATGTTAATGAAGCTGTACTCACACATGTTAATGGAGCTGTACTAACACATGTGGATGGAGCTGTACTCACACATGTGGATGGAGCTGTACTCACACATGTCAATGAAGCTGTACTCCCACATGTGGATGGAGCTGTACTCACACATATTAATGAAGCTGTTCTCACACATGTTAATGAAGCTGTACTAACACATGTCAATGAAGCTGTACTAACACATGTCAATGAAGCTGTACTCACACATGGCCTCCCCTAAGTGCCACTTTTCTTTGCCGTAAAACTCGTGCAGGGCCACGGGGAGCCCCACCAGAAGCACCAGCAGGTCCGCCACACTCAGGCTCACTAGATAATAGTTCATCCTCTTCCTCATGGTCCTGACCCTGACGACCACCTGGGAATGTACCACATCTAGGCTAGAAAAGTGTTAGGCAAATATATCATCATTATGGTGCAGCCTTACAACCATGACTAATGCCTCTTGCTCACCACTAACATGCTCCGTATTGGCTTGTAGTCACCACTCTAGTACGTCTTGTAGGAATCTTTGCATCACGTAGTCATATATTCAAAAACGTCTTGTAGTCACCTCTCCAACACGTCTTGTAGACCATTCCAACACGTCTTGTGGTCTTCTCTCCAACACGTCTTGTTGTCTTATATCCAAAACGTCTTTACAGTCACCTATCCAGAACATCTTGTAGTCACCTCTCCAGGACGTCTTGTAGTCACCTCGCCAGCACGTCCTGTTGTCACCTCTCCAATACGTCTTGCAGTCACCTCTCCAGCACGTCTTGCAGTCATTTCTCTATGACGTCTTGCAGTCACCTCTCCATGACGTCTTGCAGTCACCTATCCAGCACGTCTTGCAGTCACCTCTCCAGCACGTCTTGCAGTCACCTCTCCAGCACGTCTTGCAGTCACCTCTCCAGCACGTCTTGCAGTCATTTCTCTATGACGTCTTGCAGTCACCTCTCCATGACGTCTTGCAGTCACCTATCCAGCACGTCTTGCAGTCACCTCTCCAGCACGTCTTGCAGTCACCTCTCCAGCACGTCTTGCAGTCACCTCTCCAGCACGTCTTGCAGTCATTTCTCTATGACGTCTTGCAGTCACCTCTCCAGCACGTCTTGCAGTCACCTCTCCAGCACGTCTTGCAGTCACCTCTCCAGCACGTCTTGCAGTCACCTCTCCAGCACGTCTTGCAGTCATTTCTCTATGACGTCTTGCAGTCACCTCTCCATGACGTTTTGTAGTCACCTCGCCAGCACGTCTTGCAGTCACCTCTCTAGGACGTCTTGTAGTCACCTCGCCAGCACGTCTTGCAGTCACCTCTCCATGACGTCTTGTAGTCACCTCGCCAGCACGTCTTGCAGTCATTTCTCTATGACGTCTTGCAGTCACCTCTCCATGACGTCTTGTAGTCACCTCTCCAGCACGTCTTGCAGTCACCTCTCTAGGACGTCTTGTAGTCACCTCGGCAGCACGTCTTACAGTCACCTCTCCATGACGTCTTGTAGTCACCTCGCCAGCACGTCTTGCAGTCACCTCTCCAGGTCGTCTTGTAGAGACTTTCAACAATCCACCGAGAAACATTTATACACTAGGTCGGATATAATCCTCTACATCGCCGCATTATTTGGGTTGATATCATCGTCTCTGAGGTACTCATAAATGCAAGCTAGAATTTGATCCAAGCAAACATTCCGTGTATCGCTGTACACTGTAAAGCACACCGAAATGAGCACTTAGGTAGACTAGCACAAGAGAGAGAGAGAGAGAGAGAGAGAGGGAGAGAGAGAGAGAGAGACAGAGAGAGAGAGAGAGAGACGAAGAAAGCCCCAAACTGAAGACAGCTACATCCGAAGAAATAAGAACAATGGTACAAATTAACTTCAAGGTCAAGTGACACAGATAACACCCAGGTTCTCATATAGCAGACGCATACTACGCTGTGCCAAATATAGATTAAGTGACACGATTCAGACTGTCAACGGGTCATTGCAGATTGGACGGGTCACTACAGATTGGACGGGTCACTGCAGATTTGACGGGTCACTACAGATTGGACGGGTCACTGCAGATTGGACGGGTCGGGATCAAGATGCTGAGCAGCGCATGAGCTGCAGTGGTCAGCGACCCATAGCTGACTGCTAGTGTCAGGGCCAGCGAACCATAGCTGCCAAGACCCTTCTACACCTCCACGCGGTGATCCTGGATAACAGGCTGCAGCAGGGCAGACTGGCTAAGGAGAAGGGATCGAAGAGGGAATGCTAACCCGGTACTCAAAAAATGCTTGCTGAAGTCGGATGTGTTGGATCGAAAAGGGCAAATATCGCAGCCAAGCTGTAAACTACGACACAACGCATTCTGTTCTCTGGACTACATTCTGCTACTTACCCTTTCAGGGTTTGGTAGTAGGAGATTCAGAACAAACGAAGAAGAAGAAGAAGAAGATTGGACGGGTCACTGCAGATTGGACGGGTCACTGCAGATTGGACGGGTCACTGCAGATTGGACGGGTCACTGCAGATTGGACGGGTCACTGCAGATTGGACGGGTCACTGCAGATTGGACGGGTCACTGCAGATTGGACGGGTCACTGCAGATTGGACGGGTCACTGCAGATTGGACGGTTCACTGCAGATTGGACGGGTCACTGCAGATTGGACGGGTCACTGCAGATTGGACGGGTCACTGCAGATTGGACGGGTCACTGCAGATTGGACGGGTCACTGCAGATTGGACGGGTTACTGCAGATTGGACGGGTTACTACAGATTGGACGGGTCACTCAAGATTGGACAGCTCACTCAAGATTGGACGGCTCACTCAAGATTGGAAAATCATCTGTTCAACAAATCAAAATGTGGACACCAGGAATGTGGGGAGAACCAACTAACGGTGAAACAGATTCTGTATCTCTGCCGGCTCCACGACAGGAGCAACGTGACTACATGGCCATCCCCAACAAAGGTGGTAGGCAGGCTGGATGGCGATGAGTAAAGCATGAGAAGGAACATCGATTTTATGAGGGTGATAGATGAGATTAGGTTAGAGAGAGAGAGAGATGAGATTAGAGAGATAGATGAGATTAGTTAAGAGAGATATGAGATTAGTTTAAAGAGATATATGAAATTAGTTTAGAGCAATAGATGAGAATAGAGTGATAGATGAGATTAGGTTAGAGAGACGATGTGAGGTTAGAGAGATAGATGAGATTAGGTTAGAGCGATAGATGAGATTAGGTTAGAGAGATAGATTAGATTTTGTTAGAGAGATATATGAGATTAGGTTAGAGAGATAGAAGAGATTATGTTAGAGAGATATATGAGATTAGGTTAGAGCGATAGATAAGATTAGGTTAGAGATATAGATGAGATTAGGTTAGAGAGATAGATGAGATTATGTTAGAGAGATATATGAGATTAGGTTAGAGAGATAGAAGAGATTATGTTAGAGAGATATATGAGATTATGTTAGAGAGATAGAAGAGATTATTTTAGAGAGATAGATGAGATTATGTTAGAGAAATAGATGAATTATGTTAGAGAGATAGATGAGATTATGTTAGAGAGACAGATGAGATTATGTTAGAGAGATAGATGAGATTATGTTAGAGAGATAGATGAGATTATGTTAGAGAGATAGATGAGATTATGTTAGAGCGATAGATGAGATTATGTTAGAGAGATAGATGAGATTATGTTAAAGAGATAGATGAGATTATGTTAGAGAGATATATGAGATTATGTTAGAGAGATAGATGAGATTATGTTAGAGAGATAGATGAGATTATGTTAGAGAGATATATGAGATTATGTTAGAGAGATAGAAGAGATTATGTTAGAGAGATAGATGAGATTATGTTAGAGAGATAGATGAGATTATGTTAGAGAGATAGATGAGATTATGTTAGAGAGATAGCTGAGATTATGTTAGAGAGATAGATGCGATTATGTTAGAGAGATAGATGAGATTATGTTAGAGAGATGGATGAGATTATGTTAGAGAGATAGATGAGATTATGTTAGAGAGATAGATGAGATTATGTTAGAGAGAAAGATGAGATTATGTTAGAGAGATAGATGAGATTATGTTAGAGAGATGAGATTATGTTAGAGAGATAGATGAGATTATGTTAGAGAGATAGATGAGATTATGTTAGAGAGATAGATGAGATTATGTTAGAGAGATAGATGAGATTATGTTAGAGAGATAGATGAGATTATGTTAGAGAGATAGATGAGATTATGTTAGAGAGATAGATGAGATTATGTTAGAGAGATAGATGAGATTATGTTAGAGAGAGATATGAGATTATGTTAGAGAGATAGATGAGATTAGGTTAGAGAGATAGCTGAGATTATGTTAAAGAGATAGATGCGATTATGTTAGAGAGATAGATGATATTATGTTAGAGAGATAGATGAGATTATGTTAGAGAGATAGATGAGATTATGTTAGAGAGATAGATGAGATTATGTTAGAGAGATAGATGAGATTATGTTAGAGAGATAGATGAGATTATGGTAGAGAGATAGATGAGATTAGGTTAGAGAGATAGATGAGATTATGTTAGAGAGAGATGAGATTATGTTAGAGAGATAGATGAGATTATGTTAGAGAGATAGACGAGATTATGTTAGAGAGATAGATGAGATTATGTTAGAGAGATAGATGAGATTATGTTAGAGAGATAGATGAGATTATGTTAGAGAGATAGATGAGATTATGTTAGAGAGATAGATGAGATTATGTTAGAGAGATAGATGAGATTATGTTAGAGAGATAGATGAGATTATGTTAGAGAGATATATGAGATTATGTTAGAGAGATAGATGAGATTATGTTAGAGAGATAGATGAGATTATGTTAGAGAGATAGATGAGATTATGTTAGAGAGATAGATGAGATTATGTTAGAGAGATAGATAAGATTATGTTAGAGAGATAGATGAGATTATGTTAGAGAGATAGATGAGATTATGTTAGAGAGATAGATGAGATTATGTTAGAGAGATAGATGAGATTATGTTAGAGAGATAGATGAGATTATGTTAGAGAATAAGATGAGATTATGTTAGAGAGATAGATGAGATTATGTTAGAGAGATAGATAAGATTATGTTAGAGAGATAGATGAGATTATGTTAGAGAGATAGATGAGATTATGTTAGAGAGATAGATGAGATTATGTTAGAGAGATAGTTGAGATTATGTTAGAGAGATAGATGAGATTATGTTAGAGAGATAGATGAGATTATGTTAGAGAGATAGATGAGATTATGTTAGAGAGATAGATGAGATTATGTTAGAGAGATAGATGAGATTATGTTAAAGAGATAGATGAGATTAGGTTAGAGAGATAGATGAGATTATGCTAGAGAGATAGATGAGCTTATGTTAGAGAGATAGATGAGATTAGGTTAGAGAGATAGATGAGATTATGTTAAAGAGATAGATGAGATTATGTTAGAGAGATAGATGCGATTAGGTTAGAGAGATAGATGAGATTATGTTAGAGAGATAGATGAGATTATGTTAGAGAGATAGATGAGATTAGGTTAGAGCGATAGATGAGATTATGTTAGAGAGAGAGATGAGATTATGTTAGAGAGATAGATGAGATTATGTTAGAGAGTTAGATGAGATTATGTTAGAGATATAGATGAGATTATGTTAGAGAGATAGATGAGATTAGGTTAGAGAGAGAGATGAGATTATGTTAGAGAGATAGATGAGATTATGTTAGAGAGATAGAAGAGGTTATGTTAGAGAGATAGATGAGATTATGTTAGAGAGATAGATGAAATTATGTTAGAGAGATAGATGAGATTATGTTAGAGAGATAGATGAGATTATGTTAAAGAGATAGATGAGATTAGGTTAGAGAGATAGATGAGATTATGCTAGAGAGATAGATGAGATTATGTTAAAGAGATAGATGAGATTAGGTTAGAGAGATATATGAGATTATGCTAGAGAGATAGATGAGCTTATGTTAGAGAGATAGATGAGATTAGGTTAGAGAGATAGATGAGATTATGTTAGAGAGATAGATGAGATTATGTTAGAGAGATAGATGAGATTAGGTTAGAGAGATAGATGAGATTATGTTAGAGAGATAGATGAGATTATGTTAGAGAGATAGATGAGATTAGGTTAGAGCGATAGATGAGATTATGTTAGAGAGAGAGATGAGATTATGTTAGAGAGATAGATGAGATTATGTTAGAGAGATAGATGAGATTATGTTAGAGAGATAGATGAATTTATGTTAGAGAGATAGATGAGATTAGGTTAGAGAGAGATGAGATTATGTTAGAGAGATAGATGAGATTAGGTTAGAGATATAGATGAGATTATGTTAGAGAGATAGATGAGATTATGTTAGAGAGATAGATGAGATTATGTTAGAGAGATAGATGAGATTATGTTAGAGAGATATATGAGAATATGTTAGAGAGATAGATGAGATTATGTTAGAGAGATAGATGAGATTATGTTAGAGAGATAGATGAGATTATGTTAGAGAGATAGATGAGATTATGTTAGAGAGATATATTAGATTATGTTAGAGAGATAGATGAGATTATGTTAGAGAGATAGATGAGATTATGTTAGAGAGATAGATGAGATTATGTTAGAGAGATAGATGAGATTATGTTAGAGAGATAGATGAGATTATGTTAGAGAGATAGATGAGATTATGTTAGAGAGATAGATGAGATTATGTTAGAGAGATAGATGAGATTATGTTAGGGAGATAGATGAGATTATGTTAGAGAGATATATGAGATTATGTTAGAGAGAAAGATGAGATTATGTTAGAGAGATAGATGAGATTATGTTAGACAGATAGATAAGATTATGTTAGAGAGATAGATGAGATTATGTTAGAGAGATAGATGAGATTATGTTAGAGAGATAGATGAGATTATGTTAGAGAGATAGTTGAGATTATGTTAGAGAGATAGATGCGATTATGTTAGAGAGATAGATGAGATTATGTTAGAGAGATAGATGAGATTATGTTAGAGAGATAGATGAGATTATGTTAGAGAGATAGATGAGATTATGTTAAAGAGATAGATGAGATTGGGTTAGAGAGATAGATGAGATTATGCTAGAGAGATAGATGAGCTTATGTTAGAGAGATAGATGAGATTAGGTTAGAGAGATAGATGAGATTATGTTAGAGAGATAGATGAGATTATGTTAGAGAGATAGATGAGATTAGGTTAGAGAGATAGATGAGATTATGTTAGAGAGATAGATGAGATTATGTTAGAGAGATAGATGAGATTAGGTTAGAGCGATAGATGAGATTATGTTAGAGAGAGAGATGAGATTATGTTAGAGAGATAGATGAGATTATGTTAGAGAGTTAGATGAGATTATGTTAGAGAGATAGATGAGATTATGTTAGAGAGATAGATGAGATTAGGTTTGAGAGAGAGATGAGATTATGTTAGAGAGATAGATGAGATTATGTTAGAGAGATAGAAGAGATTATGTTAGAGAGATAGATGAGATTATGTTAGAGAGATAGATGAAATTATGTTAGAGAGATAGATGAGATTATGTTAGAGAGATAGATGAGATTATGTTAAAGAGATAGATGAGATTAGGTTAGAGAGATAGATGAGATTATGCTAGAGAGATAGATGAGATTATGTTAAAGAGATAGATGAGATTAGGTTAGAGAGATAGATGAGATTATGCTAGAGAGATAGATGAGCTTATGTTAGAGAGATAGATGAGATTAGGTTAGAGAGATAGATGAGATTATGTTAGAGAGATAGATGAGATTATGTTAGAGAGATAGATGAGATTAGGTTAGAGAGATAGATGAGATTATGTTAGAGAGATAGATGAGATTATGTTAGAGAGATAGATGAGATTAGGTTAGAGCGATAGATGAGATTATGTTAGAGAGAGAGATGAGATTATGTTAGAGAGATAGATGAGATTATGTTAGAGAGATAGATGAGATTATGTTAGAGAGATAGATGAGATTATGTTAGAGAGATAGATGAGATTAGGTTAGAGAGATAGATGAGATTATGTTAGAGAGATAGATGAGATTATGTTAGAGAAATAGATGAGATTTTTTAGAGAGATAGATGAGATTATGTTAGAGAGATAGATGAGATTATGTTAGAGAGATAGATGAGATTATGTTAGAGAGATAGATGAGATTATGTTAGAGAGATAGATGAGATTATGTTAGAGAGATAGATGAGATTAGGTTAGAGAGATAGATAAGATTATGTTAGAGAGATAGATGAGATTATGTTAGAGAGATAGATGAGATTAGGTTAGAGAAATAGATGAGATTAGGTTAGAGAGATAGATTAGATTATGTTAGAGAGATAGATGAGATTATGTTAGAGAGATAGATGAGATTATGTTGAAGAGATAGATGAGATTATGTTAGAGAGATAGATGAGATTAGGTTAGAGAGATAGATGAGATTATGTTAGAGAGATAGATGAGATTATGTTAGAGAGATAGATGTGATTAGGTTAGAGAGATAGATGAGATTATGTTAGAGAGATAGATGAGATTATGTTAGAGAGATAGATGAGATTATGTTAGAGAGATAGATGAGATTATGTTAGAGAGATAGATGAGATTATGTTAGAGAGATAGATGAGATTAGGTTAGAGAGATAGATGAGATTATGTTAGAGAGATATATGAGATTATGTTAGAGAGATAGATGAGATTATGTTAGAGAGATAGATGAGATTATGTTAGAGAGATAGATGAGATTAGGTTAGAGAGATAGATGAGATTATGTTAGAGAGATAGATGAGATTATGTTAGAGAGATATATGAGATTATGTTAGAGAGATAGATGAGATTAGGTTAGAGAGATAGATGAGATTATGTTAGAGAGATAGATGAGATTATGTTAGAGAGATAGATGAGATTATGTTAGAGAGATAGATGAGATTATGTTAGAGAGATAGATGAGATTATGTTAGAGAGATAGATGAGATTATGTTAGAGAGATAGATGAGATTATGTTAGAGAGATAGATGAGATTAGGTTAGAGAGATAGATGAGATTAGGTTAGAGAGATAGATGAGATTATGTTAGAGAGATAGATGATAACATAATGATTCAAATTTCTATCACATGATCTGCTCTGTGAGCTGTAGGTTTCAGTCAATCTTACCTGGATAACCAAGATGTTTCCGACGACTCCGACGAAGAAGACAAGGATGTTGACGATGCTGATGTAAGCGTACATGTATAACGGTGGACCCATCTCAGATGGTTCTCTGGGGCAGCTGTTGTTGCTGACGTCACTAGTTGTCAGATTGCTTGTGCTGTTGCAGAATAATAAGGATGTCTCCTCCATGGGAGAAACACTCGAGCTAATGTATGCCTCTATATCGATGAATTGTAGCCGTGGTGAAAGAGACACGCCTAAGAATCCTAGATTGTAGCTGATTCCAAATGGTCAAGTGATGGTCTCTGACTCTAGTCTTCGTATTATCTGCAAATACAAACGCAGGACAGACAATTTTATAACACATGACACGCTAAACAGAACAACAACCAGATGTTGGGTGGGGGCCCTCATCGTACTGTTTGCAACGGCTCATGAACGCCGTCAACTAAAATCCCCCCTCTCCCCACTCCTTGTAGATAGTGATCGCATCGCCGGTGTCACCGCATGCGTTAAATGTTTCAAGGGTGATGCCCCCGGAACACCTGCCCGGATGTACTTACTAACACGAATTTAATAACAACTCACACCTGAGCAGCGTGTGCCACCAATCTGACACAGCAGTCCCCATTAATCATGATGGAGCATTTCAATGGCCATGTTGTGGTTGATGCGACCGGGCCATTGTTAAACAATACCAGATAGACTCAAGTGTGAGAGGACCAACTCACGTCACTCAAACTAAATGCATAATCAATTATAGTTATTCATTTACTATGCGCACATCATAAACTTCGTTACTCTGAGCGTGGTCCTTTTCATGGCACAATATAGGGCATTTGTAAACAAAGCATTCAGCATTTATGCTAATAATAATAATAACAATAATAATTATTGTTGTTGTTAAATGCGTACGATGGGTAACTTTATTCCTTTGTGCGCAGTGAAAAAACGTTAAGTGGCGGGTTGCAGCAGTTTTCCTCCCATCCCAAGCGTGCTGATGGACATGAGTAGGTGTCCTCTAGGCTATTGTATCTGCTTGGCTTCATCTGGATGTGGTTCAGTACTACGGGGATCACGTTGATCTCCACCTCAATAGTCACACTGCCATGGAACAGTATGTTGTGCCTGACCCTGACTAACATTATATGATAAGTATGTTGTGCCTGACCCTGACTAACATTGTCTGATCAGTATGTTGTGCCTGACTCTGACTAACATTGTCGGATCAGTATGTTTAGTAAAACAAATCGCCTCTCCCCAAAATAATAATAATAATAATAATTATTATAATGACGATTCTTTGCTTGACGATGTGAGCACAGTGTGTGATGCCAGTGCACCAGACTGAGCTATCCGGAACACGCAACTATCAGGAGGCAACGTCATTGAGGAAATGTTCAGAGATACTTTCAGAAAATTTGTTAATCGTTTGTTAAGTTTTCAAACATGTCTGCTTAACTGTCAATTTTTCACAGACATGTAGAATAGTGGTTAGCACTTCAGCCCGATAGACCTTGGTCTTGATGGCAACACTTTTCGGCCCCAAACATTTGATCGTAGTCTTCGAAAAGCAGCTGCTGTCCTGACCTCAGAGTTGAGATCGATTCTCTAAAGAGGACACTAGCATGGTTATTAGAGGACACTAGCATGGTTATTAGAGGACACTAGCATGGTTATTAGAGATATGAACTATTTCAAGATGTCCATGTACACAGTATCAACATTCTTGATCAGGTCAACTAAAGTCGTGTATCTTACATCTCCCGTGGATTTGACAAGCTGGAAATATGCTAACTGTCTCACAACCAGCTCGGAAACCACACTGACTCCTATGGCAGTAGTTCCTGATGAAGATGTTTTATTAAGTGATTGAGCAAGACTCTAGCCATAATGTTTTGTCACTGATTGATAAGGAGAGATTTCCTTGTGCTTGTACGTGTGGACAATGGTGGTATCTTTTAGTTCCTGTCGCATATAACATGTTTTCTTAATTCAGCGAAGGTCAGTCAGCCTGTGTAGCAGCAGTGACTTTGTTAATGCCAGCAAAAATAGAATCTGGTCCATGGAATTTGTCACTGGACAATCATGGACTTTGTCACTGGATATACATGGACTTTGTCGCTGGACATTGATGGACTTTGTCGCTGGACATTGATGGACTTTGTAGTTGGACATTCATGGACTTTGTCGCTGGACATTGATGGACTTTGTCACTGGACAATCATGGACTTTGTCACTGGATATACATGGACTTTGTCGCTGGACATTGATGGACTTTGTTGCTGGATATTGATGGACTTTGTCACTGGACATTCATGGACTTTGTCGCTGGACATAAGGCAGATTGACTTTTTGACCTTATGTACACTCGGCGAGATATCGAATTGGCTGCAACTTGAGGTCCACGTGTTATGGCTTGTTCCCTCGTGATGGACAGTCAGCCTAGAATAACACTGAGGTGTTTTGCCTAACGCTCCAGAAAACCAACTTTATCTCCGCAATGTTGTATCGTGGACATCAAGGACAGGATATGAATGATACAACCAACGATATAGACTGTATTCGGTGTATTATAAAACCGTATCATGCCGCTTCATATGCATATCGCTGGGTTTCATCTGCCTTGTCATTTAGCCAAAAAACCTGCCTAGTCCAGATCTGCTTGTGGACAATCGTGTGACAGCTGTCTTGATAAAGTCTGAATATGCGATGTTTGCTAGAGGGCGGTAATAACCGTACTCTTCTCGTTAAACCAGTTCTCTGGTCATCAATGCACGCTAACTTTCCGGTATATATCTAACACTGTACAGAAATGCGCGCATGTTCAACGTGCGAAAGGCAAAAGCCTTCATTCCATTTAATTTAGGATTGAAGATCTGGGAGATATGTGGCTAGGAATTGTGCTGAAATCAACGTAGCTAGAGAATATTCCTATTTTTGTTAACTTTGTCCTCTCGTCCAGAACTACCTCGGTCCAGCGGCAAGACGTAGTTGATACGACTGGAGAAAGCACATAATGATAGCACACGATTTGTTGACATCAATCTGTTAAGACCTGACTCATCATCTCTGATCAGAAGATGTGTCAATACAAACGGTGAGCCTCACATTGGGATCTGTCGTCACACGAGATTAGCTCATATCGTCAGTTTTCTTAGGCTTCAAGGATGTGAGTACGTTCCTGCTCGACGATACTTTCTAGTTGAGCGTAGCAATGGCATTCCAATTTCATTCAAAAGGATTTCTTTGTGAAGTTATCTCAGCATGGCAGATATTTAACATGTATACAGCATGTATTCATGTGACTAAAGTGACTCCGCTGTAGCGATAAGTTCGTAAAAACGAGTATACATCGGACAGGGTCCATCAATTTGTATGCAGTGGAACTAGCCGAGCGTCATAGAGCCGCTTAAATCTCATTGTTAAATTCTCTGACAGATCATTGAAGTAATTTAGGAAAAGAGTACAACTGAACGCGCTGTCTTATCAAGTCTGTCAGACACGACTCTACTTGATTCGGAATCGTTCATGTATCTTTGTGGGAACATAGACATAATTGGCAGTTCAGGTACAGGTATCACTAGCGGATGCAAAACAAGATAGAATGGCTTATCATTACTCTAGAGAATGCATGGAGAAATACAGATATTGCATTGACGAGAAAATTGAGAATATTGCAGGTCAGTGTAATGTCGGTTCCGGTGTGCAAGTTTCATACAGTTCCAACAATAACCAAGGTCAACGAACAAATAGCACATTGTAACAAATAGGTGCATGCCCAAACACGAGCTATTGACGTGGTAGGTCAAGGCTACTCTTGTAGAGCTGTTGAAGAGGACCGGACGGAAATCAGTGGAATGTGACGAGCGTATGATGCGATGCCCTGGGATAGATCAGACTTTACGGACACCTGTTGATAGATCAGACATTACGGACACCTGTTGATAGATTAGACTTTACGGACACCTGTTGATAGATCAGACATTACGGACACCTGTTGACAGATCAAACATTACAGACACCTGTTGACAGATCAAACATTACAGACACCTGTTGACAGATCAAACATTACAGACACCTGTTGACAGATCAAACATTACAGACACCTGTTGACAGATCAGACATTACAGACACCTGTTGATAGCACTACTAGGCAGTCTCTTTTCTGGAATACTCGAGGCAGGCTGGGTAGGGGCAGAACGAAACACCAATTGAGGACGGAGCGAACATAAAGAGGACATGAAACAGGACAGGAAAATTGGGCGAACATCTGTTGATGACCTATGTTCCTTTTGGAGATGACCGGTTGTGATTGGACTGATTGATACAGCTCAACGCTAACCTGAGGCAGACATACCTGGGGGTCTCTGTGGCGAAGTGGTCAAGCCATTTGCCTCATGTTCAGACAGCCGGGGTTCGAATTCGAGCTGCGACCGTCGGTTCGTGATGACAATCTTTACGGAGATCCCTGGGTTCATCGCTGGAGATCCCTGGGTTCATGGCTGGAGATCACTGGGTTAATGGCTGGAGATCACTGGGTTCATGGCTGGAGATCCCTGGGTTCATCGCTGGGGATCCCTGGGTTCATCGCTGCTAATCCCTGGGTTCATCGCTGGAGATCCCTGGGTTCATGGCTGGAGATCCCTTGGTTAATGGCTGGAGATCACTGGGTTCATGGCTGGAGATCCCTGGTTTCATCGCTGGGGATCCCTGGGTTCATCGCTGGCGATCACTGGGTTCATGGCTGGAGATCCCTGGGTTCATCGCTGGAGATCCCTGGGTTCATCACTGGAGATCCCTGGGTTCATCGCTGGAGATCCCTGGGTTCATCACTGGAGATCCCTGGGTTTATCGCTGGTGCTACGGAGTTCGTGTTTTGTGCGATGCTCTCGACAGGAGGGGGGGGGGGGGGGGGGTACGGTGCTGTTTTGCGGAGAGAGACAGAGCCACATGGGGTTGCCCATGGCGATGTTGTTGTTTGTTTGCGTTTGCCTTATTTCTCTAATCCCTAATGGAGGTGTGCGTGGCACTTTGGCTTTTATGTTGCTCCTGTCGCGCCCAGAGCATCCGACTTCAGCACTCATTTTATGTAAGGGTCTGCTTCCTTCTGCATTTTCTAAGGGTTTGCTTGTCCGGGGTAAAGGCCGGTGCTGTGATAGAGATCGAACCCAGCACCTTCGAGTTGTGAGCCGTGCCACTCAACCACTAGGCTCAGCCGTCCCCAACCCACGGCGACGAAGTCGAGCCCTCGCCAACCAAGGTCGAAGACCTTCCACAGATGACTTTATATTTGATGAAGCTCTCTTCAAAGTTCTCTATATTGTTCTGCTGGTTGAAAGTCCCCACTGAAACATTCTTCCGTGAATATATTTTTGTTTTTATTTGGAAGAATCTATAACCATTGGAAACTCTCTCCTACTCCTGGTTTAAGTCTATAAATAGAGCAGCCCATTCGTTGCTATTTGACGTGTGTTAGTTAGCAGGTGTATTGTTAAGCGCTTTAGCTGACCTGCATATTTCTGTTAAACCTTACCAGATCGGGGAGGGGCGGGGGTGGGTGGGTTATGGGAGGGGGTGGGAGGATCAGTTTGATGTCAACCACAAACCAGAATGAATTACTAACACGCAGTGCAATTGGGAATTTCTGTTTTGATAAAAAGCCAAAAATGTGAGCATGAACGTGAGTTTTTATTTGCTAAATAAACTGTCTTCTCAGTTACCAAAATACAGGGCATTATTGTGAGGGACTTCTCTTCTATGTTCAGTCTAATGTGGAAGGACAAAACATAGTGGAAGTCAGGATTCCACTGGTCACTTATTTTACTTTTGATTGCATATTGGCATACACATTTTGTCAAAGAATTGCTGAAGGTTTTATTAACCGTGCAAGTAAAGTTGGTATCATCATTAAAAGGTAGATGTAGCCCTACAGCAGAGAGTGTGGTCGGGGATAAAGTGTCAGAGCCTTCATTGTATTAATCCACAGCTTTATGAGGTGCGGGGCCAGTTCCCTTCCTCGTTGCCTTTTTTCTTTCCTATCCGTCACCAAAGTTCCAATTTGTAGCTAAGTCGACTGGAGTTGTCGGTAGGGAGAGTTGAACCAGTGACCTTTGCAACAAAGAGAGAGAGAGCTCTACCACTATGTAAATCAGCCGATCCTCATCCTTATGCTCGGTCTAGAACAACAACAAGTGATGTTCTTTCCAGAAGGTTTCTGTTCAACTTGCATGCCCTAACATAATTCTCCTGTCAATCATTGAACGCCTTCACTGTGCCACCTTCACTGTGCCACCTTCACCGTGCCACCTTCACTGTGCCACCTTCACTGTGCCACCTTCACCGTGCCACCTTCACTGTGCCACCTTCACTGTGCCACCTGCACTGTGCCACCTTTACTGTGCCACCTTCACCGTGCCACCCTCACTGTGCCACCTTCACTGTGCCACCATCACTGTGCCACCTATATTGTACCCATTTCTAGTCTAATTATTCCAATTTTGGTCAATTGTTAGCTATTCAAATACTCCACCATTACTCCATTGAGGTTTTTCATATGCGCTCTCAACATATAAATTACCAGCGTGAACTATCGACCCAAACTCCCAACATAAACTCCCAACGTAAACTCCCAACATAAACTCCCAACATGTGAGCTCCTAAAGAACTTACAACACCAACTCCTAAATAACGTACAACACCAACTTCTAAATAACTTACAACATCAATAAATTTATGTCTATTCTTCGAGCCCATCATTGTGCTGAAAAGACAGATTTTTCTTTTCTCTGAAGTCATTATTTATACGAATGGCGATTCATTTTCTGGAATGAGTCATTTATTTATCATCGTCTTTTATTTAATGATTACGAGCGTGTATATCTAATGTCCGCCCAGTCACGTGTATGAAGACTCCATCAAGACAGCCAGGCCTAGACAATCAAGTCAAATCCTTCAAGCAGCCGGCTAATGCGCGTGTCTTCTCACGTGGATATAACAGATAATTTCAATGTCAGTTAATGGTTCAATAATTCCTCAGAAAAACTTCCAGCTAAGAGGCCAATGAACATCAGAGTGGAACATCAAGGCCTGGCCGCGTGAACTCATCTCGTCATACAGTTCTTGAAAAGAACACGAGTTTAATGCACGTGCAACGACGACCCTCACAATGTCTTGACAGAGACTACATACACGAATGATGGTTCCATTAAATGGAATCGTTTGACGACTCGCACAATGTCTTGACAGAGACTACATACACGAATGATGGTTCCATTAAATGGAATCGTTTGACGACTCGCACAATGTCTTGACAGAGACTACATACACGAATGATGGTTCCAGTGAATGGAATGGTTTGTCCCCAACAACAAAGTTGACTTTATGTAGGGTTCTAGATCTTGTTATAGCCGGAGGGGGGGGGGGGGGGGCGCTTGAGGATCAACTCTCGACACCGACTAAATGCTCCCATGGCCTGCGTCTCACATCGTCTGTGACAAACAAGTCAATCTCCTGGCCTTCGCGCGGGAGAACTATTTTTGACTAATAGGAGAAGAGGCGGAAGGCGAGCAACTGGCGCCTTAAAACCAGAAGTTTCAGGCTCAAAAGCCTAGTAAGGCAGTTGATCTAGGAGAAGAAAACTCTGACTGTAAACCATCTGAAGGCTTGCAGATAAGATACTGACGTATCTTAAAGTTTTGTCAGATATGGCTGTGCAACCAGTTTTCTGATAACTTTGAAATGACAACCGACGACGTGCGAAGGAGCACACTCAAGTGAATTCCTTATCCTAGAGCGAGGACAGGCAACAATAGCTGAGTGTTGTGCCAATGCAGACCAGGTCCTTAGCCTTGGTTGGCGGCTGGTCTAGGAGTGAAGCGCAGACAGGCGAACAGATAGAGCCTTGCTCTGCTGATCTGGCAGCTTCTGCCGCTTGTCTTGTTCCAAATGTATTGGTTTCACATTTTCTTTGGATCCGACAAGGCAGACCGAGAGAAGGACCTTACTGCATGGGCAACAGTTGGTCTTTAAACTTCTGCGCCGGCTTTCTGATAAAAGCCCAATTAGCTATCGTCTGACAATATGAAAAGGGCCAATGATTTATATATACAGCAGCAGCTCCAGATGGAGCAAGGGGTCTGCACAAACTATGTTTTATCACTTCAAACAAATTGACTACGACACTTAAAATTAAACACAATAATGAAACGTTACACGTTCATAA
The DNA here is from genome assembly GCA_036924085.1 of Ariolimax columbianus. Taxonomy (NCBI): domain Eukaryota; kingdom Metazoa; phylum Mollusca; class Gastropoda; order Stylommatophora; family Arionidae; genus Ariolimax; species Ariolimax columbianus. The sequence continues at coordinate 3,230,181 of JAVGWX010000003.1, forward strand.
CTGACTCCCCCCCCCCCCCCCCCCCCCTCCCCCAATCTTCACTCAAAACAAAACATGTCTGGCTGTAAGAAATTATGGACTAAACTAAACTAAAAGAACTTGATTATGAACTACAACTTGATAAACAAACCGTAACTTGATAGACAAACCCTAACTTGATAGACAAACCGTAACTTGATAAACAAACCGTAACTTGATAGACGAATCGTAACTTGCTAAACAAACCTCGTCGACGGTGGCTTATAGTGATCGTTGAAGCGGTGGATCGCTGTGCTAGTCAAATATCTCTCTAGTTAAACGCTGGATCGCTGGGCTAGTCAAATATCTCTCTAGTTAGACCATGGATCGCTGTGCTAGTCAAATATCTCTCTAGTTAGACGCTGGATCGCTGTGCTAGTCGAATATCTCTCGTTAGACGCTGGAAGTCTGAGATACTTCTGCTAAGACGCTGATTTTTGAGATACTCTGTCAGACGCTGGATTTTCAGCAGTGATGCGAATAATCGAATCTAAGATGTCTATCTCGTGCGTGTTCCTCGTGACGCACTACTACATCTATTTCTAACAATTGCTATGCGGAACATCAATTTCATGACTATTTACCTCACATTGATGTGCTGCTGAACATCTGGACTCTCGTGGTGAAAGGTTGTCTATCAAAACCTCTCTCTCTCTCTCTCTCTCTCTCTCTCTCTCTCTCTCTCTGTGGGCTCTAAAAATCTATCTGCCTTCTCTTCACCATTATTAAGACGGGCCTGCTGTCCTAGTTACCTATATCCGGGCCTTTTTCCAGATCTCGTGCCTAGGTTCCTCCCCCCACGCCCCCAGATTTAAGATAAACCAGTTAATATCCATCGTCACTACTGATCATGCTGAAACAGGCGGCTAGGCTTTGCAAAGTTACGTAGTTTTAACATTTGCGTGGCTTGGAAAATAACTCTATGTATTCCAAGCATTCCGATGTACATATTTAAATACACATGTACTGATCTGTACTGGCTAACTCTGTTAGTTTAATTATTAAAGAAACAATGAATGGCTGCTGACTATCCATGCTCTACTCCCACCCTTTCTAACTTGAATAAAACATGTCTAAAATACTATCCCTAATAAATGTACACAGCTAACATCTGGTGCAACATATACGAGAGGTCCGCCGGGACCTATGTGAATGACAAGGACCAGAATAGCACAACTGCCCCACAGAGAGCAAGTGGCGACTAACTGTGTGACATGGCATAACGCCGGCCATGGTTAGGGGGTTTGTTAAGAGCAGCATAGAGGGCGCCTAATAGTCTGCCGGTCTACTTTTCTCTAGTGTTTGAGTTTATTAAGATGGACTCGCACATTAGTTAACCACCCTCCATAGTGGAATAATAAGCTGCTCGAGCCTAGCCCACTAAGCAGGAAATCCTACTCTTTGCTACACCCGCTCACACTAGAGATGGGTCCTACGCATGGGCTAATGCCCCTGTTGAAGTACAGGTCCACTAAGACTGAGAGATAAATATACAATAATAATAAAAATAATATTCGTAATGTTCACTTAATATTGTGATGCCCTTTGCGTTGGTCGGCTACATCCATGACCCAGTGATACGGCCTGGTCCCAGGCCTCGTCCAGGGCGGAAGTGGAGGTTGATAGGTGCTGGAGCCATAACGTACGGGGTCGGCCGCTTCTGTGTCTCAATCCGGTCGGGGGAAGACTTTTGTCATATATATATATATATATATATTAAAAGTAATTGTTTTAAACAAAATGACCCTTAAGCTGACAAGTGACTGACTTGAAAGTCGGGTTCAAAACTACTCACTGACGATACTATTGACACAGTTTGTTAGTACTGAAATCCCAGATCGAAATGTTAACCCAAAACTCTGTAATGTTAAAAAAACAAATGATTGGTGAGTCCTACTGAAGATATAATAGCCAGTCGCCATACCCGAGGTAGGATGTACGATGCAGAAGTTATTCACAGGGGTATAGAAGTTCCAACGGTAAATGTGGAAACATAATTAGAACTATTGTTTCTATTGGATATGATGAAATCGATAATTAAAGTGGCATCAAACAGACAAGGGCTAGTATGGACCTACTGTCTCATCGTGATGTGGGTCCTGGCATCGAAGAGACTGGCACCATGGCTTCCAAAAGCCTGAATTATGGGTTTACTAGATATATATTAGCTGCATTAGCTCCATCATTGACCGTCCGTTGAATAATGACACTGTAATATCACAATCAACAATCTACAGACAACAGAGCTTTGACATCAAAAGTTGTTCAAAGGGGAGAGGGCGTTTGAGGAGGGGGCGTTAGAGTAGGGCGTTTGAGGAGGGATTTTGAGGAAGGCGTTTGAGGAGGGCGTTTGGGGAGGTGAGGAGGGGGTGTTAAAGGAGGGGGCGTTAAAGGAGGGGGCGTTAGAGGAGGGCGTTTGAGGAGGGCGTCTGAGGAGTGGGCGTTAGAGGAGGGCGTTTGAGGAGGGCGTTTGAGGATGGCGTTTGAGGAGGGCGTTTGAGGAGGTGAGGAGGGGGTGTTAGAGGAGGGGGCGTTAGAGGAAGGGCGTTAGAGGAGGGCGTTTGAGGAGGGCGTTTGAGGAGTGGGCGTTAGAGGATGTAAAGAAGGGGTGTTAGAGGAGGGGGTGTTAGAGGAGGGGGTGTTAGAGGAGGGGTGTTAGAGGAGGGGGCGTTAGAGGAGGTGAAGAGGGGGTGTTAGAGGAGGGGGTGTTAGAGGAGGGGGTGTTAGAGGAGGGGGTGTTAGAGGAGGGGGTGTTAGAGGAGGGAGTGTTAGAGGAGGGGTTGTTAGAGGAGGGGTGTTAGATGAGGGGGTGTTAGATGAGTGGGTGTTAGAAGAGGGGGCGTTAGAGGAGGTGAAGAGGGGGTGTTAGAGGAGGGGGTGTTAGAGGAGGGGGCGTTAGAGGAGGGGGTGTTAGAGTGTGCCCAACCAAGAAGTTACAGGAACAGCCAGCATCTTGTCATCTTCTGGGAGAGAGACTGAGCACCAATGAATTGAAGAAAACAGTCACAGGAGATTCATTGAACGCTCCCGTACTTGACTATCTAAAGCCACTGAGGTCCTTGACTGCCCCTGTATTTGTTCTACTGAAGCATCACGAGGAGTGACAGACACACTGTCAGAGTGATTACGTCTGTATACTGTGACTGGACACACAACAGGCTGATCGTGTCACCATTCAACCTTCACACAGAGCCCCTGCAGGATCACAGATCCAAGATCAACATTGAACAACCCAATAGCGGTACACTTGCAGAGAACACCTCAGAGGATCTGGAATGACGGTGGAAGATGGACCAGTTTTATTTGACTAATATAGGGGAAAGATTGACCGCTCTAAGATAGTAAGTATTTTACAGCTTCATGGCATCTGGGTCATACATGACACAAACGGCCAAAATGGTTTCATAGGAACGATGAAGATATTCAAAGTCCAAAACCGCAGCCTTCATCGATATGTGCAACATCGCCACAAGTCACAGCACGCATGCCACAAGTCACAACACGCATGCCACAAGTCACAGCACGCATGCCACAAGTCACAGCACGCAAGCCACATGCCACAGCTCACATGCCACAAGTCACAGCACACATGCCACAGCTCACATGCCACAAGTCACAGCTCACATGCCACAAGTCACAGCTCACATGCCACAAGTCACAGCACACATGCCCCAGCTCACATGCCACAAGTGACAGCTCACATGCCACAAGTCACAGCTCACATGCCACAAGTCTCAGCTCACATGCCACAAGTCACAGCACGCATGCCACAGCTCACATGCCACAATCAAGTATAGACGGTACCCTCCAACCTCCAGTGAACAAGAGTATAGCTAAATATGTAGTTAAATGTAGAAGATATAAAAGTAAAGCACGGACAAAAACATATAGTGGCAGGTAAATTAAAAGAAACATATTTCAAATATTTAGACAAGCAAAACATAGCTCAAAAAGAGAATAATACAGCAAAAAATATACTTCGCAAAAGATTTGCTAAAAAGATCGAGGCTATTAGGAAGAGCTTCTTTTCATCTGTTATAAATAAACAGAGAAAGCCATTGAAATTGACAAAAATATCAAATACGTATTTCGCTTGTTTTCTGATAATTGAAAATCTGAGGAATCAAAATTTGCAAATATATATTGGGAAGTAAGCTACTAATTCAGCGTATTTTTACTTTGATGCCAGTATGGTACTATGATACATTCATAAAAGTTGTATTTGTATTCAGACTATGCAGAGTCTTGTAAACCAGTATAAAGACGTCACGTTTTAAGTTAAGTATACTTCATCAATATTAGAGAAGAGACTTCGCAATACAACCATGCTTACACGTCTATGATATATATATATATATATATATATATATATATATATATATATATATATATATATATATATATATATATATCAATAGATTGGTCCAGGTTACTTCTTCACGGAAATAATTTACATTTGAGACAAAATGTGAATCTCTAGATAAAGAAAGGATTTTAGACGTTCATCTATTTATCCGAGTATCTCCATGTGAGTAATTTGTTCATCAAATCGTAATTTACGTTGATTTCTAGTGACAACAATTTACAAACCGAGCATTATCATTGGGTTTTTTCGGGTCATCTTTGCCAGACGTCTTCACGCGTTTGTTGATACACGAATTTCAGCAAATTAAACATTCCAAACAAAAAATGTATTTTTTTTCAGCCAAACAAAATCTTTGCAAGGCCTGATAATGTATGCAAAAGTTATCAAATTATACAAATAAATCCCCACCTCTACCATCTTCTTCATGTGTAGATGAAAGAGCCAGCGCCAGTCACTCGGTTACTGTTACACACAGTAGTACAGCAAGATTTATGAAACTTCAATTACGAGCATCACTTTCAGAATGGGCGAATCATAGTGATTCTGTCTCTATGACAGTAGCAGACATTTCTCAAACACGCAACGTCACAAGCAGTCTTGCATGTCCAGACTGCAGTGGAACCGTAACTGCCAAAGTTAATGAAATCTAGCAGTTTGTTACCAGAACAGATTACAGAGCAGTCATATGTCTTTATCATCTAGACCTATTTCTTGGAGACAGTTGATTCATGTCTCATGTTGGACTCTGTCGAAAGCCTTCTACTAGTCTATAAAGCAAATATAAATTGCATTATATAGTTCCAGACTAACATCAATAGCGGCGGCATCCAATCACGGGACTTTCCCTCTTCTTAGATGATTGAAAGGAAACACTGGCAAGCAAGCTGGTGAAAAGGTTCAATACATGTCTACATTAAGGTTCAATAATCTTCTTCTTCTTCTTCTTCTTCTTCTTCTTCCTACGTAATCAGACAGTAACCATTATTTTTTCGAAAAAAGCAGCCGTCATCCTGAGGCTGTCGACACTGCCATAGAGCTTGTCTAGTGTCGCCACAGGTGATGGCCACATCTGTTTTCTCTGATCCTCGTATGTCGGGCAGTTTTGCAGCAAATGCTCAGCGGTCATTTTCCCGGTACCACACGGGCATTCGTTGGTGCCACCTATCTTCAATTTGTTGAATAGGTGGTACCTCAGTCTATTGTGGCCAGTGCGAAGTCTGAAGACCACGACCTGCTCTTTTCTGTTCAACTGGTAATAGGCATCGTTTTTTGGTGTAATCAGTATGTTCTGTTTCCCATTCGGTCATGTATCTAGCTCTAATAAGCCGTTTTGACTCTTCGTATGTCATACTATTATCGGGTTGTGGTAGTTTTGCACCTTCTTTTGCCAGTCTGTCTGCCTCCTCGTTGCCTTGGATGTTGCAGTGAGATGGGACCCACTGCACCACTACTCTTTTTGGTGCGGCCTGCTGGCATAGTTGACAGAGTACTACTCTTAAATCATTAAGTTCAGTATTTTTCTGGCTTTTTAGTGCTGTGACTACGGCCAGGGCATCTGTAAGCAGGACTATGTGGCTTTCATTCCTTTTACCTGTCACCATTTCTTCCACTGCCGCCCTCAGTGCCTCTGCCTCCGCTCTGAAATTGCTTGTGTATTTTCCAGTAGCGAATGACAGTGTTATTTTTCTGCCATTTGGTAGGCTCAGGAATGCTCCTGCCCCTCCGTTCTGTGTTGTATTTGTTACGGAACCGTCGGTGTATGCATGGGTCCAGTCCATGCTTGGGTAGTTTTCCGTAATGTAACTCAGGGTAGGATCTCTTCTTTCTTTTTCAGACTGGCAGTTTTTGTTTCTAATACCTGGTATATTTTCTACCACCTCTGGAAATATATGCTGCCTCCAGGTAGGTTTTCGTACAGTAGGGATGGGCTTTGGTGTTGTTAGCGCGTTCATGGGGTTTTCGTGCATCTTTGCTTTGGCTATTTCTGCAAAGTTTCTTCGCTTTAGTTTCCCACTTCCGAAATTGTTTAGTCTCTGGTGCATTTGGTGGTCAGTCAGTCTTCTGAGTTTCTCTGATTGCAGCTGGGCTCTGCAGTCTCTTCTGTCGGCCATGGATTGCAGTTTTGTAATCTTTTCAAGTTCTACAATTGGCGGTTGACTTCATGCCTCCTGTTATAACTCTCATGGCTTGGTTTTAGAGTTTGCTAACTTTATCGAAGTTCGCCTTTGCTGCTGTTGTCCATGCCGCAAGGCCATACTCGAGAACTGGTCTCACTCTTCCAGTGTACAGTTTCTTTAGTATACTTTCGTCTGCTCCCCACCTTGTGCCAGAAAGTTTCTTCATGATTGCCATTCTTTCTCTGGCTCTCATGCGGTTTCTCTCGATCTGACTTTTCCATGTCATGCGCCGATCAAATGTGACTCCCAAATAGTTTGGGTTGTCGTTTGGCTGTAGGTATTTGCCGTTTAGACTTAATTTGGTGTTTTGGGGTTTGATTGAAAGCGAGAATATTGTACATGTGGCCTTTTCCTCGTTTATTTTGACCAGCCATGAGTTCGCCCACTCCTCCAACGATGTTAGGGCCTGCTGCATCCGATTTCTTGCTATGGTGAGATTCTTTTCAGAGGTCCACATAGCCAGATCGTCTGCAAACATTGAGCTATGAACTCTTCTTGGTATATTCTCTTTAATGTCATTTATATACACCAGGAAGAGTGTGGGTGACAGTACTCCCCCTTGGGGTACTCCCTGCTCAAGTGTCACTTTTTTGCTCATCTGCCCTTGTACTTGGACTCTGGCCGTTCTGTTTTTGAGGTAGTGGCTGTTCCACTTGTACATTTTCCCACAAACTTCACTTATTAGCTTGACTCTAAGTCCATCTTTCCAGACTTTGTCAAATGCCTTTTCCAGGTCCACCCAAACCGCTACTGTATGCTTTTGCTCCTGGTAGGCATCTTCTATTTCCTGGGCTATGAGGATGACCTGGTCCTCATTGGATCTGTGCTGTCTAAAGCCTGCTCGCTGTGGAATTAGTATCCGTTTTTCTTCCAGATGCCACATCAGTATGGTGTTTATCATACGTTCCAACAGTTTGCCGACACAGCTCAGTAGGCTCATAGGCCTGTATCCATTTGGATCGGTTTTGTCTTTTCCTTTCTTTGGTACTGGTACAAGTACTGCGTCTTTCCATGCCTGGGGTACGATACCCCTTTTCCAGCTTTGGTTCAGGACTGATAGCAGTTTCCTCTTTGCTGTTTGGCCCAGCCCCCATCAGCATTTCGTTTGTTATCCCGTATTTTCCGGGAGATTTCCTTTTCTTTAATGTTCTCATGGCCTCTTCCATTTCGCTCATTGTTAGTTTTGCCATCATATGCTCTTCTGGTGCCATATTGATGTTGTCGTGCCCCTTTTGCTCTTCATTAATGTCCGTATGTCAATCTGCAGGGACATCTGTGTGGTTCGCTTTGGCATAGTGTTCGACAAAAGCGTATGCGGCTTTTTTTCCAGTGAGCAAGTTTTCACCCTGCTTGATGGTAATTTGTTTGTTTGACGGGGTTTCGTCATTCATGGCTCTGACTAACTTCCAGAGTTTGTTCCCTTCTTTGTCTAAGTTGAGACTTTCTGTTTTGTTTTTCCAGCTTTCTCTTGCTGTTTGATTTAGAGTGTATTTGTATTTCCGCCGTGGCGGCTTTGAGGGCGATATTTGCCTCTATTGATTGTTCTCGCTCTGCTTTATCCTAGCATTTGTGAGTATCTCGTCTTCGCGCCTCTGACTTTCGTTCTTGATTAATGAAAACCTTCTTGACAAATGCTTTCGCAGTAGCTTGTCTTGCGGCGATCCAAGAATTTCACCCCTAACGCCGCAATACAAATGCCCCCGTTTGTCCCTGTTAATCATTACCTCCAGTTCCAAAAACCAACAAAATAGAACCGAGGTCATATTCCATTATTCCATGCACAATTATTCAGGCAGCCGAGGCCTGCTTTAAACACTCTAATTTTTTCAAAGTAAACGCGCCGGTCACCCAGGACGCTCAGCGAAGAGCACCCGTGGGAGAGAGCCGGCAGACGGTAGGGCAGGCGACAACGGGCAGTGAACCGGCGCGAGCCGGACCACCCGCCTGCGCCTGAGATCCAACTACGAGCTTTTTAACTGCAACAACTTTAATATACGTTATTGGAGCTGGAATTACCGCGGCTGCTGGCACCAGACTTGCCCTCCAATAGATCCTCTTTAAAGGGTTTAAAGTGTACTCATTCCAATTACGGGGCCTCGAAAGAGTCCCGTATTGTTATTTTTCGTCACTACCTCCCCGTGTCGGGAGTGGGTAAGTTGCGCGCCTGCTGCCCTCCTTGGATGTGGTAGCCGTTTCTCATGCTCCCTCTCCGGAATCGAACCCTGATTCTCCGTTACCCGTTACAAACATGGTAGGCATGTCACGTACCATCGTCATTTGATAAGGCAGACATTTGAAAGATGCGTCGCCGGCACATGAGGCCATGCGATCAGCACAAAGTTATCCAGAGTCACCAGTAGGGACGCCGCAACCCCGCGAGGGGAAACGACGATTGGTTTTGAACTAATAAAAGCGCTCTTTCCGCGAGGGTCGGAGCTTGGTAAGCATGTATTAGCTCTAGAATTGCCACAGTTATCCAAGTAGGATCGTGTCATCTAAGGAACCTCTACTGATTTTATGAGCCATTCGCGGTTTCACCGTGAGACATTGTGAAATTAGACATGCATGGCTTAATCTTTGAGACAAGCATATGACTACTGGCAGGATCAACCAGATATCTGTCGGAGACGTACGAAACACACATACCGGTCGGCGGAGGACGGTTGTGTAAAAAGCCTCACTGGGACGGCCGCAGAGACCGACTGACGGACGGACGGACGGTTGTTTCCCCCGTGCCTCACTCCATCGACCTAGAACCGCCTGACAGGGGCCTCTACACACACCAGACGACCGACCGACCGGGCTCGCTCGGGGAGGGATGGCAGCGCTCTGTGCAGAACGGATCCCAACGGCCCCGGCGATGAATTTCACTGGGACTGGAGACAATTTTCGCCTGCCTGCCTGCTCTTCTCCCGAGGGTTGGTTGGGCTGGGATAGGGCCTTCAGGCTATATTGCTGCTTTCCATTTGCCGGTCACAAGCTCTTTGCGAGACGAACTGTCGAGCTCTGCAATAAGCCTTAGAAAAATCACCACCGACTGTCAACGTTTCTCGATACGGACCAGAGCAGCGCACCTCAGAGGAGGCGACGACAGAACAAACCGCATCCCGATACATATACGGGGAAAGGCGGGCGAGCGTTTTCGGCAAGCCCGCGCTATCGCTCCGTCTGGCGGGACTGAGATCGCTTTACCAACACTGGTTGAGATTGAATCGCGGCGGCGGAGGTTCAATAATTAATGGAAACCTTCCAAAACAAAAACTCATTTATAAAAAGAGGAACACAAAAGACCTTACGAACTACAGTCCGATATGTCTGCTATCATCCCTGTACAATCTTTTCGTGAGATTAATTATGAACAAACTAGAAAAGCCACGAGAACAGATGGGATTCAGGAGGGGCTACTCTAGCCTTGACTACCTCCACACTCTCCACCAGGAAATGGAGAGGGCTACTCTACCATTGACCACCTCCACACTCTCCACCAGGTAATGGATAGGGCTACTCTACCATTGACCACCTCCACACTCTCCACCAGCTAATGGAGATGGCAGAGGAAGTGCGTATGCCCCTATGCCGAGTGTTCAATATGCGCGGATCATAGTAGATATAAACTAGGGCGGCTCTACAAATATCACCTGATTTTGCTGGCCAATCCACGTAACAATTAAATGTGGCGTACAACAGGGTAATAGAATCTCTTCCAAACTTTTTAGGGCAGCCCTTGAGGAAGAGTTATTCACATAGACGGAGAACTGCTAAACCACCTCCGGTTTTCAGATGAAATAGTAATCATCAGCCCCAGCATCAGGGAAGCTGAGCAATGCCTGAATGAGCTCAACAAAGCAAGCCAGGCAATTGGTCTACAAATAAGTAGACTAAAGATACAGCCAGGCAATTGGTCTACAAATAAGTAGACTAAAGATACAATAGATGTTGAACAGTTTCTGTCCCTGCGAGGAAATACGGGTAAGAAATAATTACGTCAAAAACGTGAATGCTTACATCTACTTGGGCCAGGAAATGACGAACTCCCACGACACACGTAATAAAGAGATCTGAGGAAAGTTAGTTGCGGGATGGTTCAGCGTCAACAGCATCAAGACAGCACTTCACCAGATGAGAGGCAGCGAGCGATGGAGCGTGGAACACTCACTTTAACTACGAGATCACATCCGCAACACTGCTACCAAGAGTCAAACCTGCTTCAATGACTTCGAAGATACGGCGTTGTTCAGGTGGACAGGCCACGTTGTTCGCATGTCTGACAATAGATGAGCACCTGAAGTGACATCATGGTGGCTCTACACCTGTAATCTTCGCCCAATGAGATAGAGAGATGGTCTACAACAAAACCTTGGCCCGGCATGGTTCAGACAAAGAACAGAGATGAGTTTAGACGATGTTTGGATACCTGGCATAGGGCACATCGTGTGCCTGAATGAAAACAGGATTACAGTACTGCACTATTCATCATACAGCATATCCTTTATAGAACGTCGCTCCCATCACAGTCTGAAAAAAACAGTTTGCCCTTGCCATAACTCCAGCCTCCAGGCATTCCTGGATATCTTGGTGCCATCGTCTTCTCTGTCTATCCCTGCCTCCTTTGGCTGGCACCATACATCACTGTTCTCTCAAGAACGTTGTCTCTCTTTATGTGACTAAAGTATTTTAATTTTCTGTCCAAAATAGCCTAGATAAACCTATTCTCCTCTATGTTCAACTTTTCTCAAGTGTCTATATTTGTCTTTTTCTCCGGCCATGGCATTCTGAGGATCTTTATGTAATATTTTGACTTGAAGGACTCGATTCTTTTTCTAGATATTTTTGGTAATCGTCCATGATACGCAGCCATATGCTGCAACAAGAAGAACACAGCCACTCAAGACTTTTACTTTTGTCGTTTTGTTAGTGCTCTGCCATAATATTGTTAGGCTGTTTCGCCTCATTCTGGCCATGGCTAATCTTCTGATTTCTTTGGAGCGGTCGCCATTTCTATCAATTCTGGAACCTAGATATTTAAAACGCGTAACCTGATCTATGTCCTCACACCCCACTGTAAATTTATATTGACTTGGTATTTTGTTGGTGGTCATTATCTTTATTTTGTATATGTTAATAAACAGGTTTTGATCTTTACTGTGTCCATTAACGACAGAAAGTAGCTGCTCTAGTCCTTATGCACTTCTTGATAGTATCACTGTGTCGTCTGTGTAGCACTTCTTGATAGTATCACTGTGTCGTCTGTGTAGCACTTCTTGATAGTATCACTGTGTCGTCTGTGTAGCACTTCTTGATAGTATCACTGTGTCGTCTGGGTAGCACTTCTTGATAGTATCACTGTGTTGTCTGGTTAGCACTTCTTGATAGTATTACTGTGTTGTTTGAGTATCCTAACTCTGGAATCTCGTACCAACCAATCGAAAATGGATCGAAACTTCAAATGTTTTCGTCTTATTTAAACATTTCTCATTATACATTCCACATATATGTTGTACAGATAAGGTGAGATGATACATCCCTGTTGGACTCTTTTTTTGTACTGTGAGCGAATCTAATGTTTGCCCAGATTCTCGGACAGCGGCTCGTTGATCTTGGTATAATGTTTGAAGGAGATGGATAATATGTACAGGAAACCCCATTTCTCTCACGATGCCGTACATATTATGATGTGGTACTGTATCGAAGGCCTTGGTGTAATTAATGAAACACGTGTACATATCTACGTTAAACCATCTACATTTTCCCCAGATATTTATCATATTAAATATGTGATCGCTGGTCCCTCTGTCTTTAAAACAACCAGCTTGGACTTTGTGAATTTGAGATTCAAATAATTTCTCTATCCTTCTCAATAGGATCCGCAAGAGTATCTTGCTAGCATGCCTGATAAGCGCGATAGTTCGGTAGTTTGTGCACAACTTTAGATTGCCTTTTATCGGGAAGGGAATACATCCGTCAGACCCCGGATTTTCCTGAAATTCACATTAGTCGACGACTTACCTTTGTGTTCACGGAAACGTGTTGTTGTGTTCTTTTTGGATTGGTGCATTCGTTCGTTTGTTGTGTTTTCTTCCGTCCGATTACCCCGGAATGAACATCGTTTATATGAATTACTACTACGCCGCGCAAGTCACACATTTCAACGGACACAGCAAGAGAAAAGACTATCCGCAAGGGTGAACAAAGATAGTGGTCTTCATCACATGTGATGGACGAACATGAGATGGAGGGGAGCCAGTGGATGTTATTTATGTAGATTTAGCAAAGAGTAACTCATCAAAGATTGTTTAGGAAGTTAAAATCCCATAGAGTTGAAGGCAAAGTTGCCAAATAGACTGAACATTGGTTAACAGTAAGAATGAAGAGAGTGGGCATATATAAAGAGTAATCTGAGTGGTGTGAAGTAAAGTGCAGTGCCACAGGGCTCGGTTGTTTGTACCAATTTTGTTCTTAATATATTTAAACGATTCGGACAATGACATCGGATCCATGATTGCAGAATTCGCTGATGAAACAAACTATACAATCCAAAAACAGAAATGGATATATTGAGGTCAGATTTAGATAACATTCGAGAATGGTTTGAGAGCTGGCAAATGGAGTTTATTGTAAATAAATGTAGTCGTCTATGTGTGTAGATTCAATGCGGAACATAATTAGAGAATGGGAGTGAAGAATATTAAAAAGATAAAAAAAGAAAAAGGACGTACGGGCTATAATCAATCATACAGGTAAGGTGAGTGAACAAGTCCAGGTAGCAGTGGAAAAACAAAACAAATGGAAGTGATAGTCAAACTGTGTAAAGCATTAGTTAGACCAAGATCAGAGAACTGTATACAGGCGTGGAGTCCATATCGTAGAGGAAATATAAACATGATGTAAAGGATACACAAGAGAGTACAAAACTGATTGTGGGATTCCAGAATTATACTTATGAGGAAACAATCAGAAAACCCGACCTAAATTGTTTAGAAAAGAAAAGGATTCCAGGGGACTTTCTACAGGTTTATAAGATAATCAAGGAAACAGATAAAAGAGACTGCTACAAGTTTTTTACCTCTTTAAAATACAGCCGCCTACTAGAACAACAGGAAACAGCCAAAAAGTAATTAAAAAAAGGTCCAGATTAGATAAAAGGACATTTAAAAAAAGTCAGAATGGGGTGAATGCTTAGAATGCATTGCCACCGGAAATACTGGCAGCAGGGTCAGTTAATGCATTCAAGAATATATTGGATGTGCATAAATATTTTTAGATCAAGTAAATGTAAAATAAACTGGTTCTATATAGACTCTGCATGGTCTTGTAAACCAGTATACGGACGTTAAGTTCAGCCAGCCACGGCACGCATGCCACACGACACAATCAACTATGGCATGTTCTGTTGTTCCATGTACTGATATTTGATGCACTGATTTTCAATGTACTATGTTTGATGGTCAAAGCAGAGCAGAACTTACGAAATTGGAGAAACAATAATAAGAATATAGTAGAGCAATTTAGATTATGAATACAGAGACCATAAAGGCGATATTCTGGTAGAATTTTGCTTGTTAATTATTGCTACCAGCTCCAAGCAGATTATACACGAGTAAAAGCCCAAGCTGAACACATTTCCAGGCAGAAAATAAGTTGGTTTGGTCATCTCATGAGAATGCACCCTCATCCTCTTCCACTGGTGGCTTACAACGCTGGTAGATCTGGCTACAGGGCAAGGGGGCGGCCGCCAGGTAGGTGGATAGATGACAATAGAGTGATTGTGCAACGACAAGGGCTCACATTGACAGACGCAACGCACTTGGCGCAGGATAGAAGACTCAAGCTCCCCACGACGCTTAACGGCAGAAGTGGAAATAAAACTAACTAACTAAAAGCCCAAGAGATATTGTCAGGAATTAAACTGATTCCACTTTTTCAAAGGACATTAACAAATCGACTCGTAATAACAACTTCTATCCCAGTGGAGATATAAGTTCAGATGTCAATGATGTAGTCATTGAAACAGTCACCAAGCTGACAGAAATATAGACAATTTTTGTGAATGTGTGTGTGTGAGTGTGTGTGTGTGTATGTGAGAGAGTGTGTGTGTCCATGCGTTCTTTCGTGCGTTTTGTTGAGAGAAAACATAGAAGAGAAAGTGGCATTGAGTGAGATTTTCTTTTAAATACGCGTTTTTGATAATCAAACAAATAAAACTACCCAAAAAAGAGTTCAAGAAACACAAAGTTTTGAAGTCAAACCTCATCTTTAGCTAAATCAAAGAAAGAAAGGGAAGAGAAGAAATCTCTCTAAGAATACATAAACAGATAAGGCAACATGTACAACAATCACAAGAACAGTTCATAAACGCGAAGTTCATTCGAAGGATGAGAAATAAAGAAAACACAATAGTATAACATGGAGAAATGTAGCCCCTATAAAACAAGAAAGGACTGGCCCAAGAAAGGTAACATGTTGTTTAATTAGAAAGCAACTTACAGAGAATATTTAAGTGAGATTACTAACAGCAACAGAGACAAAACACTGTCGCCATCTAATAATGATATTTCAAGTATTCTCAGATCGTAAGTAGAGGGAACATTGAAGATGGAAACCAACTGGAAAGCAAAATACACGAGGGATATAATTAACAATTGCAGCCGTTTGAGATGATACTATCGATAAAGTCACTGATCTGTACTCCAGCATCTACGGTACAGGACTCAAACCACGTGATCTACGCACGTCCGTCTTTGTAACATGTCCCTCAACCCCCGCCCACCCCTCTTCCTCAAACAATAGACTCTGGAGCAATCATCTATCTCAGATTGTACCATCCAGGCGCATGTCAGTGGAGATCTATTTCAGCCGACCTTTCGATCTGGAAGTGGCATGGACAGACGCGCCTGTGATATGTAATCCTGGTATTCTCTTGTGGGTAACGATGTCTCATGCCAGGTAGCCAACTGATTAAACTCACTTCGATCTTATGTCTCGGAGTACCGTGTTGGACCAATAACTTTACCCTGACCCTCACTCCTTCTCATTGGTGGACCTGCGAGCGAACGCTTCAAGGTGCAGGCCCACCGGAACCGCATTATGTGTGTCCATATCTGGTCAAGCATGTGCCAGCACAGGTCCAGCCCATCTCCACAGGTCACTCTCTACGACCTCAGTGGTTAGTGTCGTCAGCTGCTTTAAGTGTTATTAAATAGGTCATGGCTGTGGAAAGAGCAGGTTGCTGAAGGTGTGAGCTCTTGACCTGTGATGTATGGGTTTGAAACGTTTCAAACCGAACCACCTTGCTGCATGCCAAGCTACGTCAAATCTTACTATTTATTTGATGAGATCATTTCTTGGCTCAGGTAAATGTGGGATTTCATCATTTCTTGTCTCAGGTAAATGTGTGATTTGGTAATTTCTTGATTCAGGTAAATGTATGATTCCATCATTTCTTGTCTCAAGGTAAATGTATGATTCACCCTCTCTTGTCTCGTGGTAAATGTATGATTTGGTAATTTCTTAGCTCGGGTAAATGTATGATTTCATCATTTCTTGGCTCAGATAAATAATTATCTTAACTTAACGTTTTTATACTGGTTTAGAAGACCCTGCAGAGTCTGTATACAACCAGTTTCATTTACATCACCTTGCTCTAAAAGCTATGCACATCCAATTTATTCTTAAATGCATTAACTGTCCCTGTCCCCACTACCTCCCGCAGCAATGCATTCCAAGCAGACACCACTCTCTTACTAAAAAAATATTTCCTAATATTTAATTTGGACCTATCTTTAGTTAATTTGTAGCTAGCCCTCTTGTTTGAATGTATGAATGCATCCTCGCTTGTCTCATGTAAATGTATGATTTCATCATTTCTTATCTCAGGTAAATGTATGATTTTAGGTTTTCAACAGGATACTTTCCAAGGCATAGTTCCTCTATTGAGCCTATCATGTCTAGAAAGCTAGAATGTATTGAGTTTGCTTTTAATCCATGTTAAAGCCAACCGCTTGTCTTGGTTCATTGCGATCATTGATGCATTGCTCAGGACAACAAGTCTACAAAAACGAGAAAACACAATGAATGTAAACTTATGAAATCAGCTGAAAATGCTTGTGTGGCAGATCTCTGGTCAATTTGATTATCGTCTTGTGTAACCAACTTATCTCCCTTATAATAATTATTTCCATCACATATGAAACAAAATGGAAAAAACGAAAACTGATTCTTTGATAAGAACACTCATTGCTAGTCATCTATTTGTTTGACCTAGTTATTACATCAAATATCGATCTATCTATCTCTAGCTAAATTCTAATGTCAGAGGATGTCAACAATTGATTAGATTGAACCTCTGGATATCAACTAAGTTCTCTGTCTAGTCTCTCTGCCAGTGACTACTGATAACTAAATGGCCATCTTGGGTCCTGTTGGCCTCGTCTCTGGTAGAGTGTCTGGTCTCTGAGAGTCTCGTAGAGTTTCTGCCCTCTAAGAGTCTGGTAGAGTGTGTGGTCTCTAAGAGTCTGGTAGATTGTCTGGCCTCTACGAGTCTGGTAGATTGTCTGGACTCTAAGAGTGGTAGATTGGCCTCTGAGAGTCTGGTATATTGTCTGGCCTATGAGAATCTGGTAGATTGTCTGGCCACAGACCACAGCTTAGTCCAAAAAATCGACTAGTGCCCACCCTCGATGTGACCGAAGCTCTGGAACCAATGAAGCAGCAGGTTGCCCAAGGTGAAGCTCTAGTGCTCTGTGAACACAAGACGTCGGGTCGCCTTACCAAAGAATATTTCCATCGGGCGATTGGGTCAGGCTTTGTTTTAATTGTCTTATAGCTCAACGTTTGTCTCCCTTGTGTGCTATTGTCTAGGACTTATTGTGCTGCCAAGAGCTGCCAGCTCACAGCTAAAGACATGATATCATCATCTGTGTCCCTAGACCCAGGCGTTCAAGCACAGCCGAAAGTCACGTGGCACTAATCTCTCCCCGTTTTCCTTACCCTGCTTGCTAATGCGTCGATTGCCCATTTCGGGACCACCCTCTTCTTCCAATGTTCACTTCACCACCTTTTCCTGGGATTTCTTGCCGCTACTTCACAGGCAACTCTAACCATCACCCCCCTCCCCCACCACCACTCCAATCTAACTAGAAGTATTATGAGCAATCCCAAGATTTAACATGCGATGTTAAACTATGGATAATAGCCATTGATAATAAAAAAAGAAATTCTGACCATCTAAGCTTTCACGTGATTTCAGATAAAGAAAATATAGGCCAAACTTTCTCCTCGTAGTGTCTCTATTTCTCCCGCATCTGCTTGCTTACAACTAAGCTAAATTAGCTTCTAAATTCTAAGTCACCGTTAGCTTTCAGTGGCCAAGGTGGATCTGGATCTAGGATGAAATCATGATAAGATCCATGCAGAGACTCTTAATCCCTGTGTTTCCTAACATTGCATCCGTGGTATTTATAACATTGTTACACACCTGACATACCTTAAATATCTAACACACCTGACACACATGACATCTGTGACACTCCTGACAAACCTGACACACCTAACACACCTGAAATACCTGACACACCTGACAATGACACTGTAAAATATGCAGACATGAACGACACAGCAAGAGACAAACCGCACATCAGAAATAGGTGAATCAGTAATGTTAGCGAGAAACAAGACTACATCAATTGGTTAGCTAGATCCATTGATTCCAAGTAATCAATTTCTGGAATCAGACGGGAGTAGATTATACATTTTTAGAAATCTTATAATGACATTTGTGGGCCGCTTGCCCAGAGGGGGAATGTCACAATGACTTGATCCAATTACAAATCAATTGAAGAAATATTTATAAAAACATGAAAACATATCCAGCCACGAACAAAAACACTCCATTTATAGAAGATAAATATCAACATGGAATGCATACAGAAACCGCCTAAAGATGCGCACACACACGTCTGCTGTCACGGCAGGAACAAGAGACTTGCAATAAACCTGGCAGGGAAAGAGATGTTTTGTTGAGAGCTGGCCATGAATAGCATAACTTAGATAGCAGGCAGCAGCCAAACAATATCACATCAACAACATGGCTTTATTTACTAACGTGTACGCATCAAGTAGATGAAAGAGGACAAATCAGAGGACATGGGAGATGTCAGGGTAGACAAATGCCTGCTGTTGATAAGACGTGGGATGTGGTAAGCTAAAATCTCTTGTTTTTGTTGTAGGTGATTGGGCGGTCAAAAATCTCTTGTTTTTGTTGTAGGCGATTGGGCGGTCAAAAATCTCTTATTTTTGTAGTAGGAGATGATATGGACAACAAATTTTTGTTTTTGTGGTAGAAGATTGTATGGGCAAAATTTCTTGTTTTTGTAGTAGGAGATTAAAAGTTACCTCTTCCAAAGATCTGCCAGAGTTCAATTGGATAACTGTACCAGGAAGTCAGTCAGGCTGAGAGAGGGAGTGCCACAGGGATGTGTAATAATCTCATCTTGATACATATAAACGACATCACTAAATGCTGATATCAACATGTATCAAACAGCTTACACGCAGATGATTTTGCTTTATGGACAGCCACAGAACACACAACAATAGCCTCATACTTGCTTCAAAACTTTCTTGTATGGACAGCCACAGAATACACAACAATAGCCTCATACTAGCTCCAAAACTTTGTTGTATGGACAGCCACAGAATACACAACAATAGCCTCATACTTGCTCCAAAACTTTGTTGTATGGACAGCCACAGAACACACAACAATAGCCTCATACTTGCTCCAAAACTTTGTTGTATGGACAGCCACAGAACACACAACAATAGCCTCATACTTGCTCCAAAACTTTGTTGTATGGACAGCCACAGAACATGCAACAATAGCCTCATACTTGTTCTAGAAGACAGCAGAGAAGGTGGGGAACCGGACACAAGAGTGGGGACTGAAAATAAACCACACCAAAACCTCAACCACTTTCTTTTAACTCTCTCGCCAAAAAAGAGAATTACAATAAAGATAGGAAACCTACAAATACCCCAGTTGGACACACCAACCTTGGAGTCACATTTGACTCGAGACTTACCTGGAAGTCACATTTGACTCGAGACTTACCTGGAAGTCAAATATAGAGACAATTCAGACAAGGGCCATAAAAAGACTAAGTCATGAAAAACTGGCTGGTACATCAAGCAGGTCTTCACTGCTGCAATCAGACAAATCGTGGAATATGTCTCCAGCACTTGGTCAACAGCGGCCAAAACAAACACAGGACAACTAGACCCAGTCCGAAATATGGGTCTCAGAATTAGCCTTGGGGCATTGGGAAGCACTCGAACTACATAACTGGGAAAAACAGCAAATATTGAGCCCCTTGAATTAAGGAGAAAAGAGGCTACCTGATCATCTTCTGCACCAGAAGTTCCAAAAAAGAACAAAACACAAACTACTAAGGCAAAGATCCAACCATCTGGCTAGAGAAATCCACAGAAAACACGCAGATATCCTCGAAGCTGAAACCAAAAAGTCCGAAGCACTAAATCCAGAACCCTGAACACGGAGCCAGGACCGGTACGAATATTCTTGGAGGTTTCAGGGTTAATGAATAAAAGTGAGCAGTCTGCAATAGAACAACAATTTCACGTTCTGTAAGAGCTCAAGAGACAGTACCTTAGCAACTCTTGGACACACGTTCTACAGGAACTCAAGAGACAGTACCTTAGCAACTCTTGGACACACGTTCTACAGGAGCTGAAGAGACAGTACCCTAGCAACTCTTGGACACACGTTCTACAGGAGCTGAAGAGACAATACCTTAGCAACTCTTGGACACACGTTCTACAGGAGCTCAAGAGACAGTACCTTAGCAACTCTTGGACACACGTTCTACATGAGCTCAAGAGACAGTACCTTAGCAACTTTTGGACACACGTTCTACAGGAGCTCAAGAGACAGTACCCTAGCAACTCTTGGACACACGTTCTACAGGAGCTCAAGAGACAGTACCTTAGCAACTCTTGGACACACGTTCTACAGGACCTCAAGAGACAGTACCTAGCAACGCTTAGACACACGTTCTACAGGAGCTGAAGAGACAGTACCTTAGCAACTCTTGGACACACGTTCTACAGGACCTCAAGAGACAGTACCCTAGCAACTCTTGGACACACGTGTACACAGATAGATCTGCCTCGGTAAGTGATAAAAGGGGAGACAGTGGAGTCTACATCCAACACTCCAATGGCGACATAGAAAATCACTCCATAATAGTAGGAGAGACACCTACCAATTTCAGAGCTGAAGCAAGAGCTGTTCATGCAGCAACTCAAATTCTTTTAAGACAAAATATAACTACAAGAAAAACATTCTAACAGACTACAGGAGTGTACTCCAAGCCCTCTCAAGCCTCAAACAAGATAGGCTCTTAAATGAGAAAAAAAAAACACATAAAAGTGCTGTCTCAAAAAACCATTTTTTGTTAGTCCTACAATAGATTCCGGTCCGCTGTAGGGTCGCTGAAAACGAGAAACCAGATGAGCTAGCAAAAGCTGGAAGTGGCGACAAGGAGATTGCCCATCCACAGAGCTATAAAGAAGCAAAGACACTCATCAAACGATCCATGAGGACGGCGTGGAGAAACTGACACAGAGAATGCAATCCAGAAAATGACAGAATAGCGGATTCTTGTGTGATAGCAAGTGGAGTCATGTGTGATAGCGAGTGGAGTCTTGTGTGATAGCCAGTGGAGCCTTGTGTGATAGCGAGTGGAGTCTTGTGTGATAGCCAGTGGAGCCTTGTATGATAGCGAGTGGAGTCGTGTGTGATAGCGAGTGGAGTCTTGTGTGATAGCCAGTGGAGCCTTGTGTGATAGCGAGTGGAGTCGTGTGTGATAGCGAGTGGAGTCTTGTGTGATAGCGAGTGGAGTCATGTGTGATAGCGAGTGGAGTCTTGTGTGATAGCGAGTGGAGTCGTGTGTGATAGCGAGTGGAGTCGTGTGTGATAGCGAGTGGAGTCGTGTGTGATAGCGAGTGGAGCCTTGTGTGATAGCGAGTGGAGTCGTGTGTGATAGCGAGTGGAGTCTTGTGTGATAGCGAGTGGAGTCTTGTATGATAGCGAGTGGAGTCGTGTGTGATAGCGAGTGGAGTCTTGTGTGATAGCGAGTGGAGTCTTGTGTGATAGCGAGTGGAGTCGTGTGTGATAGCGAGTGGAGCCTTGTGTGATAGCGAGTGGAGTCGTGTGTGATAGCGAGTGGAGTCTTGTGTGATAGCGAGTGGAGTCTTGTGTGATAGCGAGTGGAGTCGTGTGTGATAGCGAGTGGAGTCTTGTGTGATAGCGAGTGGAGTCTTGTGTGATAGCGAGTGGACCTTCGTTGTGCACACTCCAGCTCTGTCAACACTAGCAGCCCAAACCGCTCGACTATCGTTGAGCACACTCCAGCTCTGTCAACACTAGCAGCCCAAACCGCTCGACTATCGTTGAGCCCATTCCAGCTCTGTCAACACTAGCAGCCCAAACCGCTCCACTATCGTTGAGCACACTCCAGCTCTGTCAACACTAGCAGCCCAAACCGCTCGACTATCGTTGAGCACACTCCAGCTCTGTCAACGCTAGCAGCCCAAACCGCTCGACTAAGGTCGAATTCCAAAAGTTTTGCACATTCGTCTATTGCATTGCCAATCATCCAACAGGCGGTCATTGAAAGACTTAAAAATGCCATGTCTGTGCTTATCTAATATGCGCATATTGTGTGTTTCTCAAGCAAAGATACCCGATCTATCATTCCTGTCATAATCTTTAAAGACGAGAAAATGTATTCACTACCAGAAAAAAACCACCTCCACTCAGTGCAGCCACAAGCACGCTATGTCCATTGACGATGTTTTTTGTTGTTTTGTTTGTGTTGTTGATGACTTGACTTGTTGATGACTCCCCCTTCGATCCCTTCTCCTTAGCCAATCTGCCACGCTGCAGCCTGTTATCCAGGATCACCGCGTGGAGGTGTAGAAGGATCTTGGCAGCTCTATTTCGCTGGTCCTGACGCTAGCAGTCAGCTATGGGTCGCTGACCACTGCAGCTCATGCGCTGCTCAGCATCTTGATCCCATGGTGTTTATATTATTAGATGATACGGGCTAACAATCCTATAAGTAACGCTACGTGGTTTTTATATTACAAGACAAAAAGGGTAGTCGACGTGTGAGTAGAGCTTTATGATGTTATATTATGAGAAAAGAACGGTTATTCGTCTTGTAAATTGTTATGTTAGTTGCCCATCGCAGGTAGTCTGTGATGGTGTTTATCCTAAGAAGCCAAGTCAGTAAATAGGTCATACATGAATATTACAGAAAGCAAACCAAATGAGACACGAACTTGGAAACAATTTGTCATTGCACTGGCGATGTCTCTTATTTCCCAACATAGTTTCACCAACATTGATGTACGAGGCTGCTTCGCAAAGTTTTGCCTTTGAGGAGATAATTTCATTAATGTGCAAGATTTTCACATGAGCTAAACATTTTCTGAAATCTTGGAATGTGGATTATGGGATGTTTCATTATTCTTCAACTTATTTATCATCCCGGTCCACACACGATTATCAAGGTCGAACCACAAGTTGTTGCATCCCGTCGAGAAAAGAATTACAAGTCTTCTCCCTGAACCAGGTACACACAGCAGCTTGGACTTCCTCGTCCAGAAAGGTAACGGTGTCTCTTGAGGTGTTCCTTCAGCTTCAGGACAATTGAAGAAGACACAGGGTGCTAGATCGGGGCTGTAAGTCCGTTAAACTAGAGACGATCCACCGCAACCGTTCTTTGTCGTCTCGTGTGTTTCCGCTGTGAGCCTTGTCGTGCAAGTTGTCGCCCCTGGATTGTCGCCTTTTACAGTCCTGACAGAACTGACGCCCGTGTAGGCGTCACCATCTACCACAGCCATTTCCTGACGCATCTCAATGGGCACACAACCTTCCGCCGTCAGGAACTCAACCCAATCACGTTGTTTCAACCGTATTTACATGTAGGCCGCCATTTTACTATTTTCTGTGCGCATGCGTCACATTCCAGGCACATGCCACTGCATGCCCCTATAGTCACTTCATTAGAGATTATTTTCACATAGATGTCACGTGGGTATAAGAGCTGTTGTTATAGCGCCGGAGGTAAAGCTTTTCAAATCGCTCTCGCATTTATCCCATCACTTTATCAGTGCACAAAAACACCGGCAACATAGAAGTCGGCTATCTTAGTCACACCCAACCTCTCAATCTTAGTCACATCCCACCATCTCCATCTTAGTCACACCCAACCTCTCTATCTTAGTCACACCCCAACCTCTCAATCTTAGTCACACCCAACCTCTAAATCTTAGTCACACCCAACCTCTCCATCTTAGTCACACCCCAACATCTCCATCTTAGTCACACCCAACCTCTCCATCTTAGTAACACCCCAACCTCTCAATCTTAGTCACACCCTAACATCTCCATCTTAGTCACATATAAACCTTTCCATCTTAGTCACACCCAACCTCTCAATCTTAGTCACACCCCAACCTCTCAATCTTAGTCACACCTAAACCTTTCTATCTTAGTCACACCCAACCTCTCCATCTTAGTCACACCCCAACATCTCCATCTTAGTCACACCCTAACATCTCCATCTTAGTCACATATAAACCTTTCCATCTTAGTCACACCCAACCTCTCAATCTTAGTCACACCCCAACCTCTCAATCTTAGTCACACCTAAACCTTTCTATCTTAGTCACACCCAACATCTCCATCTTAGTCACACCCCAACATCTCCATCTTAGTCACACCCCCAACCTCTCCATCTTAGTCACACCCAACCTCTCTATCTTAGTCACACCCCCAACCTCTCCATCTTAGTCACACCCAACCTCTCCATATTAGTCACACCCCAACCTCTCCATATTAGTGACACCCCAACCTCTCCATCTTAGTCACACTTCAATCTCTCCATCTTAGTCACACTTCAACCTCTCCATCTTAGTCACACCCCAACCTCTCCATCTTAGTCACACCCCAACATCTCCATCTTAGTCACACCCCCAACCTCTCCATCTTAGTCACACCCAACCTCTCCATATTAGTCACACCCTAACCTCTCCATATTAGTGACACCCCAACCTCTCCATCTTAGTCACACTTCAACCTCTCCATCTTAGTCACACTTCAACCTCTCCATCTTAGTTACACTTCAACATCTCCATCTTAGTCACACCCCAACCTCTCCATCTTAGTCACACTTGAACCTCTCCATCTTAGTAACACTTCAACATCTCCATCTTAGTCACACCCCAACCTCCCTATTTAGTCACACCCCAACCTCCCCATCTTAGTTACACCCCAACCTCTCGATCTTTGTCACACCCCAACCTCTCCATCTTAGTCCCACTTCAACCTCTCCATCTTAGTCACACTTCAACTTCTCCATCTTAGTCACACTTCAACATCTCCATCTTTGTCACACCCCAACCTCTCCATCTTATTCACACTTCAACCTCTCCATCTTAGTCACACTTCAACATCTCCATCTTAGTCACACCCCAACATCTCCATCTTAGTCACACTTCAACCTCTCCATCTTAGTCACACTTCAACATCTCCATCTTAATCACACCCCAACCTCCCTATTTAGTCACACCCAAACCTTCCCATCTTAGTCACATCCCTG
Organism: Ariolimax columbianus; assembly: GCA_036924085.1. Taxonomy (NCBI): domain Eukaryota; kingdom Metazoa; phylum Mollusca; class Gastropoda; order Stylommatophora; family Arionidae; genus Ariolimax; species Ariolimax columbianus. The sequence goes on from JAVGWX010000003.1 coordinate 3,255,428, forward strand.
CGTACGAAGAAGAAGAAGTCACACCCCATCCTCTCCATCTTAGTCACACCCCAACTTCTCCATCTTTGTCACACCCAACCTTTATATCTTAGTCACAATTCAACATTTCCATCTTAGTCACACTTGTTGTCTTATGTTATGTTACTCTCCGTTTTGTTACTCTCCGTTTTGTTACTCTCCGTTTTGTTACTTTCCGTTTTGTTACTCTCAGTTTTGTTACTTTCAGTTTTGTTACTCTCCGTTTTGTTACTCTCCGTGTTTTGTTACTCTCCGTTTTGTTACTCTCCGTTTTGTTACTCTTCGTGTTTTGTTAATCTACGTTTTGTTACTCTCCGTTTTGTTACTCTCCGTTTTGTTACTCTACGTTTTGTTACTCTACATGTTGTTACTCTACGTTGTGTTAACAGTCACATTAGTGAGAACCCAGATAATGGAATACGTCACTCAAGTTGTCCGGCAACACGACTGAGCGATATTATCTGTCACGTCGATGTTATCTGTCACGTCGATGTTATCTGTCACGTCGATGTTACCTGTTACGTCGATGTTATCTGTCACGTCGATGTTATCTGTCACGTCGATGTTATCCGTCACGCTGATGTTATCGTACAGGTGTTACACAGCTCGTCTTAGTCCCCCATCCATGCTGTCTGCCCCACGGGCGCTATGTGATATGGTAGAGGAAACGCTATTAGCCGAGCTATCACTATTTTCCGATAACATCACGAATTACCTGTAACAGCAGCCAGTTTAGCACTTTCCCATGAAGGTGCCCGAGTGGAGACGCTGCTGATTGTATCAGCACTTGTCTTGGAATGAAGTCCTCGGACCCCATACACGAGCATTGAGGAGACCTAACTCCATAGGAATAAAAACTGGCGATGACTCACACAATAGCCATGAGCCTATCAGGTCGAGCAGACTGTGGCTTCCCCACCGTATGTGTCATCATTGTGTCATTCTGAGTCATTAACCGCCGTACATTGATGCCACATTGAATTACGAGGCGTGTTCAAATGAAACTGGACCAAATTGCAACAAGTGAACATACGTACAATGCGCATGATGACGTCACTTCTGGTGTAAACAGCACATACCAGCCGTTAAGTTTGCAAAATTTCATTATCCTCCGACTCATAGTTTCCTCAGCAGACCGTTGAAAATATGGCGGGTGTGATATGGAATCCGTCCAGAGTTGATCAGCGAGCGGTGATTCTGTTTCTAACAGGTGATGGAAACCAGGTTTAACATTCATAGCATAGCATCGTTGTCCAGTTCTTCACTATTGTCTTCGACACACTTTTGTCATCATACACTGCCTGCATTCTGCGATGAATGTCAACTGGTCTCCATCCTTCAGTTGTTAGAAACGGAATCTCGGCTGGCTGATACACTCTGGACCGATTCCGTATCACACCCGCCATGTTTTCAACGGTCTGCTGAGAAAACTATGAGTCGGGGGATAATGAAAACGCCTCGTGTGTAGATGCTGAATGCACACGTGAAAGAAATGTTTCTTTACCTGAGAGATACACAAAAACTTCCTTCGAAAATGGGAAATGACTGGGCTGATGTTTCTTCTCGTTCCTGGGTATGTTACTGATGAGAGAAACAGTAGCCCAAGTGTAAATGTGTTCCCATTTACAGATACGCCCGTTATAAAAAGAGCATGTATCAGATCTGAGATTAACGGTTGCGAACGATTAAGTGTTAGACTGGGTGGGTGGGATTAAGTGTAAGGTTGGGTGGGTGGGATTAAGTGTAAGGTTGGGTGGGTGGGATTAAGTGTAAGTCTGGGTGGGTGGGATTAAATGTAAGGTTGGGTGGGTGGGATTAAGTGTAAGGGTGGGTGGGTGGGATTAAGTGTAAGGGTGGGTGGGTGGGATTAAGTGTAAGGGTGGGTGGGTGGGATTAAGTGTAAGGGTGGGTGGGTGGGATTAAGTGTAAGGTTGGGTGGGTGGATTAAGTGTAAGGGTGGGTGGGATTAAGTGTAAGGCTGGGTGGGTGGGATTAAGTGTAAGGTTGGGTGGGTGGGATTAAGTGTAAGGTTGGGTGGGTGGGATTAAGTGTAAGGCTGGGTGGGTGGGATTAAGTGTAAGGTTGGGTGGGTGGGATTAAGTGTAAGGTTGGGTGGGTGGGATTAAGTGTAAGGCTGGGTGGGTGGAATTAAGTGTAAGGTTGGGTGGGTGGGATTAAGTGTAAGGGTGGGTGGGATTAAGTGTAAGGCTGGGTGGTGGGATTAAGTGTAAGGTTGGATGACATTAAGTGTAATGGTGGGTGGGATTAAGTGTAAGGTTGGGTGGGTTGGATTAAGTGTAAGGTTGGGTGAGATTAAGTGTAAGGGAGGGTGGGTGGGATTAAGTGTAAGGGTGGGTGGGTGGGATTAAGTGTAAGGGTGGGTGGGTGGGATTAAGTGTAAGGGTGGGTGGGTGGGATTAAGTGTAAGGGTGGGTGGGTGGGATTAAGTGTAGGGGTGGGTGGGTGGGATTAAGTGTAAGGGTGGGTGTGTGGGATTCTTCAAGGGTGGGTGGGTGGGATTGTGCAAGGGTGGGTGACATTAAGTGTAAGGGTGGGTGACATTAAGTGCAAGGGTGGGTGGGTGACATAAAGTGTAAGGGTGGGTTGTGGGATTACGTGTAAGGGTGGGTGACATTAAGTGTAAGGGTGTGTTGTGGGATTATGTGTAAGGGTGGTGACATTACTCTCCACCACTTCACTTCACCTCACTTCACTTAACTTAACTTAACTTAACGTCTTTATACTAGTTTAGAAGACTCTGAAAAGTATGTATAGAACCAGTTTCATTTATATTTTCTTGCTCTAAAAGCTTTGAGCATCCAATTTATTCTTAAATGCATTAATTGCCCCTGCCTCCACTACCTCCTGTGGCGATGCATTCCAAGCATTCACCGCTCTCTGAGTAAAAAATATTTCTTAATATTTAATCTGGACCTTTCTTTAGTTAATTTGTAACTACCCTCTTGTTCTTGTTGGTGGTTGAATTTCGAAACAAAACTTGTTAAAGTCTAATTTATCCTGTCCTGTGATCATCTTATAAACCTTTATTGTCACCTTGAATTCTTCTCTTTTCTGAACACTGAAGCCTGTTTCTACATCAGTGAACTATTGGTATCTAGCCGACACCGACTCTCGTGTTACATCTGTGCTGGCTAGAGTGTCAGGAGATCTGACACGTCAATGTATTCTTAATTTCTTTATAGCCTTCATTTAAACCATCAACGTGTGTATGGCTTCCATTTGAATCATTAAAGGGTGTATGGCTTTCATTTTAATCATTAAAGGGTGTATGACTTTCATTTCAATCATGAAAGTTTGTATGACTTTCATTTCAATCATCAAAGTTTGTATGACTTTCATTTCAGTCATCAAAGTTTGTATGACTTTCATTTCAATCATCAAAGTCCGTATGATTTTCATTTCAATCATCCAATCATCAACGTTTTGATGTTTTTAAAACACAAGACGAATCTCTCCTAATATTCTTGGCGTTATTATTGTCTTGTGTGGCTAATTGTGGTTGTGCTTTTATGATAAACTTTGGCGCTCAATAAACGTCTACATCATCTCTTGTTTGCCTGCGTCATTCAGTTTGTGTAATTGTTGATTGCTGGTTACCTGGCAATGTTGTGTCGTCTGCTTGTATTACACTGTCTGTTGTACTATGAAACATTTCGTGTGGACGAACCAGAGTATGAGATAAGTAATTTCCTCTGTTCCTGTCCGTCTCTGCCGATTAGATTAGTTAGTTATACTGAAATGTCTTATCGTATTTTCCTGAAGATGGCTCTTTAGTTGTAGCTGAGGGTTTATTATATGTGTGTGTGTGTGTGCATGTGGGTGTGTGTGTGTGTGTGGGTAGGTGGGATGGTGGTTGGGTGTGTGTGTGTGGATGGGTGGGGGATGGGAGGGTGTGTGTGTGTGTGTGGGTGGGTGGGTGTGTGTGTGGGTGGGTGGGTGTGTGGGTGTGTGGGTGTGTGTGTGGATGGGTGGGGGATGGGAGGGTGGGTGTGTGTGTGTGTGTGTGAAGGTGTTGTGTGTGTGGGTGGGTGGATGTGTGGGTGTGTGTGTGTGTGGGTGGGTGGGATGGTGGGTGTGTGTGTCAGTGTGTGTGTGTGTGGGTGGGTGGTAGGGTGTGTGTGTGTGTTGTGTGTGTGGGTGGGTGGGTGGGTGGGTGTGTGCTTGTGTGTGTGTGTGTGTGTGTGAGAGAGAGAGAGAGAGAGAGAGAGAGAGAGAATGTTTGAACACATTTGAAACTCACTCCTGCTTGCTCTCGTATTAAAGGAATATATGCTTGTCAGCTCCAATTAATCGCTTCATCCTGTGTTATTGTTTAATCATATCATTCTGTTCATATTTGTAAAGCTTAGTAATCGTGTAGAGAGAGAGAGAGAGAGAGAGAGAGAGAGAGAGAGAGAGATTCGATAAAATATGCGATAAGACAAAACAACTTTGTCTCACTGCTGGTTACATATCATCATTATTGATCGAGAAATTATCTCTCTCTCTCTCTCTCTCTCTCTCTCTCTCTCTCTCTCTCTCTCTCTCTCTTTCTCTGCTCATTTATTCAGTGTTTGTTGAGTAATTCTTCCCAGATTTAATTGTTTTGCTACATTTGGACAGTCTATGTGGCTGATACATCGTTTCTATTCCAACCTTTGTTGATATATTCAGGAGAGAAGCCATACTATTTTCAGGATGTGTTGTGTGAAATAGCCTTGTTTGCACTTCTTAATACGTGCCTACTGGTATCCTGACGCTAAAGACTGCTGGTCTCGGTCCATTGCTCACGTGAAACCCCACTGCTTATCGAACCCGCTGACGTCTGCATCACTGTTGAATGACACGCAGAGAAGTCAGACCTGAATTGTGTGCGGAACTCTGGAAGAGCCGGAAGTCGAAGCCGGCTAGATAGAAATGTTGAAGCGTTGTATGATAGATGCACGACGACTATCAGTAGGACATTCTCACCACCGATAGCAATCGCCACGGAGAAAGGTGTAGGACACGGCGACCCCATCTCTCCTGGAGTCGACGATGAGACATTGCGAATGGGGCGAGTTGGGCATCAACATAAATGGGCGACTACACAATCAGCCAAGATTCGCTGACGTTATCACAGAGATGCTCACCTAGGCGACACAGATGATAGGATAAATATTTAAAAAAACTAAAGCTATGCGCAACCGTTTTGCGGAGCCTAACCCCATATCTCTAAATAACACACCAATGGAGGATGTCGTTGAATACATCTACCTCGGCCACCTCCTCAACATCTACCTCAGCCGCCTCCTCAACATCTACCTCGGCCGCATCCTCAACATCTACCTCGTCCACCTCCTCAACATCTACCTCGGCCACCTTCTCAACATCAACCTCGACCACCTCCTCAACATCTACCTCGGTCGCCTCCTCAACATCTACCTCAACCACACACCTCCTCAACATCTACCTCGGCCACCCATCTACTGAACATCTACCTCGGCCACCCATCTCCTCAACATCTACCTCGGCCACCCATTTCCTCAACATCTACCTCGGCCACCTCCTCAACATCTACCTCACCCACCTCCTCAACATCTAACTCACCCACCTCCTCAACATCTACCTCGGCCACCAATCTCCTCAACCTCTACCTCGGCCACCTCCTCAACATCTACCACGGCAGCCTCCTCGACATCTACCTCGGCCGCCTCCTTAACATGGAAAATAACTTAAAGCCCGAGTTTGCCAGGTGCCGTCGAGCAGGCTGGGCTGCCTTCTACTTGATAAAGGGAGCAGATATATTAGACTCAGTGATGCTACAAACTTTACTATGGATATTAAATCTGGTCTCTGTTAAAAGCCATGGAGAACCAGCTAAAGACAACACGTGCCTCGCTCTAGCGCCGTCTCGTGTGCCTATCACTAAGGCAACAGCGCCAGATGGGCTTACACAACAGTGACATCCGGGCATTGTCACACGTCAAGGATGTCATCCATCATGCCAACAACTCTGTGGTACCCGTGAGGAATATAAAACCACCTGGCAGACCCAACACACGCCCCCAACACTCGCTATCCCGAAACACAAGTTAGCCATCCACTGGACAACCCGTGCCCGAAACACAAGTTAGCCATCCACTGGACAACCCGTGCCCGAAACACAAGTTAGCCATCCACTGGACAACCCGTACCCGAAACACAAGTTACCCATCCACTGGACAACCCGTGCCCGAAACACAAGTTAGCCATCCACTGGACAACCCGTGCCCGAAACACAAGTTAGCCATCCACTGGACAACCCGTGCCCGAAATACAAGTTAGCCATCCTCTGGACAACCCATGCCCGAGACAAACGTTAGCCATCACCTGGACAACCCGTGCCCGAGCTAGAATCAACTGGAAACCGAGATGAGACCAGCACAAAACCAAACAACCTAGCACTGCTCGAGCCCAGAGAAATGCACCCAGCTACTACCAACTCGCACAAGAGTTGCTACCTGCAAAAGGGCTAACGGGCTTGTAGATGCACAGGTTGTGACCTGCACAAGGGCTAACGGGCTTGTAGATGCACAGGTTGTGACCTGCACAAGGGCTAACGGGCTTGTAGATGCACAAGTTGTGACCTGCACAAGGGCTAACGGGCTTGTAGATGCACAGGTTGTGACCTGCACAAGGGCTAACGGGCTTGTAGATGCACAGGTTGTGACCTGCACAAGGGCTAACGGGCTTGTAGATGCACAGGTTGTGACCTGCACAAGGGCTAACGGGCTTGTAGATGCACAGGTTGTGACCTGCACAACGGCTAACGGGCTTGTAGCTGCACAGGTCCACTGAGACTAATATTAAGACAGCACTCTAGAGAATCACGTGCTCATGGGTTCATGTCCAGGCCTGCACGTGTCGCACCCCTGTTACCAATCAAAGCGCACAATTTTGCACACGTTCCCCTCACAACAAAGGACCAGATTCCCTTACTCTGGTATAACACGTGACCTCCAGAGTGACACGCGCTGTGTTGTTCCGTTCCATGAGCGATGCAATCTGCCAGATCCACCCGTCCCAGTCATCATGCTAATGTCCATGAGCTAGTCTTGGACATTCCCGCCAGTACAATCTCTCCAATTTCCCTCAGGTAGTGGAGTCGGATAGAGAATGCGACTACCAGCCATGCCCACCAACGTGTCCTATTTGAATCTGTCACGAGTTTGGTCCAGACACAAAGACCCAGCCAGATCACTTCTGCCCGTATGTGTACAACTAACCCGTGAGGTCAACAACAGGACTGATAAGACTAGAGCTGTCTTGCGGAAATACCAGGCGAATGTATGAGACCGACAATACATCAGTGTTGCAAGGAAGATCAAGGTGTACCGTGCTGTGGAGCTCTATCCTTTTATGCGCAAGCAAAACATGGAAAATCTTTAGCTAGAATATGAGGAAACCCAATCTTCTCGTTTTGGAGTTTTTATGTTTTATGTATTTTTGTTGCTTGTGTGCGTGTTTTACAGGTAGTGTGTGTGTGTGTGTATGTGTGTGTGTGTGTGTGTGTGTATGAGTGTGTGTATGTGAAGACGTCAGACTTGTCATAGTGAAGACGTCAGACTTGAACACACGGATACGTTGTGAAGTTAATAACAGCTGCAGTCATGAAGATATCAAATGGCATGGATCAATGTTAATATAAAAACACATAAACGTACAATATATTATGTGCATGTGACTGAGTCCCTTCTAGTGTTGGCAAGCGTTCACCTGAACGATGTACCGAAGTAGGATTTCACGTACACAGATAAATAGGATACAAACAGGAGTGGCCATTATTGCAAGCAGTAGTCATGCTACGTACTGTCAAATATAGGTGCACAGGGTCGGATATGTTGGGCAGGTATTCAATGTTGTGGAGATACAACAAACTGCCGGCACACACACACACACACACACACACACACACACACACACACACATACACACACACATACATACATACACACACACATACACACCCATACACACATACACCCACACACATACACAGAGGCGTGGCATGTGAGTCTGACATCTAGTTCTTATTGAATATCAAGACTCGTCATAGATGGCCTTAATACGAGAGACAACTGACAGCAAATATCTGCGCCTTGTAGGAAGACTGAGGACAGCGAAAAGGTAGGGATGAAGTCTCAAATAAACGCACCTGGAGACAGATATACTTTGCTCACTTGGGGGAGAAAACAGTGCACGACCCGTCTCATAAAATTAGTCACAGATTATGTCTGTTTTAAGATTGTTCGGTTTTGATTAGATTGCGTCTGTTTTCTTATGTCGTTTTTGCTTTTTTTAAAATATTGTGTCTCTTTTTAAAAACATATTGAATCTGTTTTTTTATATTGTGTCTGTTTTTTTATATTGTGTCTGTTTTTTTTTCACGTTATGTCTGATATTTTTAGAATGTGGCTGTTTTGAATTGTGCATGTTTAATTGATTTTTCAAACACACAGTGACAATTGGTAAATCTACGGAAAGAAGAGCAAGGAAAAAAAGCAGAGAGGCAATTAAATCATTAATTAAACCTACAGACGCTAATGTAGGCTACATGTTAGCTAAACCTACAGACGCTAATGTAGGCTACATGTTAGCTAAACCTACAGACGCTAATGTAGGCTACATGTTAGCTAAACCTACAGACGCTAATGTTGGCTACATGTTAGCTAAACCTACAGACGCTAATGTAGGCTACATGTTAGCTAAACATACAGACGCTAATGTAGGCTACATGTTAGCTAAACCTACAGGCGCTAATGTAGGCAATTCGTTAACTAAACCTACAGGCGCTAATGAAGGACATTCGTTAACTAAACCTACAGGCGCTAATGTAGGACATTCGTTAACTAAACCTACAGGCGCTAATGTAAGACATTCGTTAACTAAGCCTACAGGCGCTAATGTAGGAAATTCGTTAACTAAACATACAGATAATAATGCTGGTTATTAGTAAACTACACATACAGATAATAATGCTGGTTATTAGTAAACTAAACGTACAAAATCTAATGATAGCTGCCACTAAACTCAACTTACCGACGATAAAGATGGCCAGCAGTAATCCAAACTAAAAGATTCTAATGATTGCTAATATGTAACCTACTTTACAGACGCTATTGCTGGCTATCAGTAAACCAATCTTACAGTCGCTAATGCTGATGATCAGTAAAATATACTTATATACGCTAAAGCTGGCTTTCAGTAACACAAACGGAGAAACGTTAATACTCGCTATCAGTAACATAACTTTACAGACGTTCAGGCTTGCTATCGCTAAATTAAACTTACAGGCGCTAATACTGGCTAGCAGTAACCCAAAGACATCAATGCTCGCTATCAGTAATCTGGCGTAAGAAACGCTAATGCTGGCGATTTTTGTAAATAAACGTACAAACGCTAATACTGCCTATCAGTAAACTTACAGACGCTAATGATGGATATCCATAAACCAACCTTACAGACTCTAATACTGGCTTTCACTAAACCAATCTTACAGACTCTAATACTGGCTTTCAGTAAACCAATCTTACAGACTCTAATACTGGCTTTTACTAAACCAACCTTAAAGACTCTAATACTGGCTTTCAGTAAACCAACCTTACAGACTCTAATACTGGCTTTCAGTAAACCAAACTTACAAACTCTAATACTGGCTTTCACTAAACCAATCTTACAGACTCTAATACTGGCTTTAACTAAACCAATCTTACAGACTCTAATACTGGCTTTCAGTAAACCAATCTTACAGACTCTAATACTGGCTTTAACTAAACCAATCTTACAGACTCTAATACTGGCTTTAACTAAACCAATCTCACAGACTCTAAGACTGGCTTTCAGTACACTAAACTTACAGACTCTAATCCTGGCTTTCAAAAAACTAAACTTACAGACTCTAATACTGGCTTTCAGTAAACCAATCTTACAGAATCTAATACTGGCTTTCACTAAACCAAACTTACAGACTCTAATACTGGCTTTCAGTAAACCAAACTAACAGACTCTAATACTGACTTTCAGTAACCCAATCTTACAGACTCTAATACTGGCTTTCACTAAACCAAACTTACATACTTTAATACTGGCTTTCAGTAAACCAAACTTACAGACTCTAATACTGGCTTTCAGTAAACTAAACTTACAGACTCTAATACTGGCTTTCAGTAAACCAAACTTACAGACTCTAATACTGGCTTTCAGTAAGTCAATCTTACAGCATCTAATACTGGCTTTCACTAAACCAAACGTACAGACTCTAATACTGGCTTTCAGTAAACCAACCTTACAGACTCTAATACTGGCTTTCAGTAAACCAATCTTACAGACTATAATACTGGCTTTCAGTAAACCAATCTTACAGACTCTAATACTGGCCCTCAGTAAACCAAACTTACAGACTCTAATACTGGCTTTCAGTAAACTAAACTTACAGACTTTAATACTGACTTTCAGTAAACCAAACTTACAGACTCTAATACTGGCTTTCAGTAAACCAATCTTACAGATTCTAATACTGGCTTTTACTAAACCAAACTTACAGACTCTAATACTGGCTTTCAGTAAAACAAACGTACAGACTCTAATACTGGCTGTCAGTAAACCAAACTTACAGACTCTAATACTGGCTTTCAGTAAACTAATCTTACAGACTCTAATACTGGCTTTCACTAAACCAAACTTACAGACTCTAATACTGGCTTTCAGTAAAACAAACGTACAGACTCTAATACTGGCTTTCAGTACACTAAACTTACAGACTCTAATACTGGCTTTTAGTAAACCAAACTTACAGACTCTAATACTGGCTTTCAGTAAACTAAACTTACAGACTCTAATACTGGCTTTCAGTAAACCAACCTTACAGACTCTAATACTGGCTTTCAGTAAACCAACCTTACAGACTCTAATACTGGCTTTCAGTAAACCAACCTTACAGATGATAATGCTGACTATTGCAGCAGTGAAGTATTAGGGAGAAGTATATAACAGGGCCACCGAATAGGAAACTTATAGATGGCAGAGACAACTGTTCATTCTCGCGAAGTATGGAAGAACTATTATTAAAACAACGCCAGTCAAAGTAGCTGCGAGTTGAGAAAATGAGAGGCAACGTGGTTACTAGTAAACGCCCCTTCGTGTTTAAGCCGCCAAAAGATACTACGATGGGCGTCACAGTTAGACTAGAACAAGAAGAGGGGGAGCCAAAAATGATTGACAGATGTCCGATTGGCAAAGAGCGAGCATCGTGCTTGAGGGGGTGAAAGGAGGACCGTTAAAGACAGGGCTAAGTAAATTTAGGGATTCGATTTCAACAGCAGATCCAGAAGGCTGACTCACTATACTCTTGGGGCATTACTTTTGAGCCTTTTTGAAGTGAAATGGTGGCCCTTTTATGATCGAAGAAAGAACACATCTATAGTCTCCACAGTGACCGCTCTGATCTGTGGAGACGAAGAATAAGAGATCGTACGCATACAGGGTAAAGTAACGTATCCATCTCCACAGTGACGGCTCTGATTTGTGGGGACGAAAGACAAGTCAGACCGTACGCATGGAGATGTAAAGTGAGATGCATCTTAAGACTCATCGGGGAGCACACGGACGAACATCGTGAGACGCTGTCATTACACAGGGCAGACCCGGCGACCACTAGAAACCATCAGCACCAACTGCTAAAAAAGGCACACGAGATTCCAGAAAATAGAGTATTTAAGTAGATATTACGAGATTTGCATAGCGTTTGATATGTAGATTAGATTATACTGTAGAACTGGGTTTTATAGTTTCAGGGTTTCCATTTACTTCATACTAATAATCCCTGAGTGAGATAGATCCATATTTGTTTAATAAATTAAGGTTAGATATTTATCGCGGTGCAACTATTACATTTTTTGTAATGAATGAATATCTGATTTTGATGTTTAACGGAATTCATAGTGTTTTGTTATGAGGAAGTTTAATCGTTCAGTATCCAATGTTATAACACTTTAGCTCACAATATATAAAAAGTCCTGCCACACTATCACAAAACAAAATTTATAGACTCTGATGATGGCTATCACTTAACTAAACTTACAGACGCTATTGCCAGCTATCCGTAAACCAAACTTACAGACGCTATTGCCGGCTATCAGTAAACTTACAGACTCTGTTGATGGCTATCCGTAAACCAAACTTACAGACGCTATTACCAGCTATCCGTAAACTTACAGACTCTGTTGATAGCTATCCGTAAACCAAACTTACAGACGCTAGTGACGGCTATCCGTAGACTAATACAGGTGCTAATGCTTGATCTCTTTTGTGAAAGACTAGAAGAAGATCTCCATAGGTACCGCCTGATATTTGTTGTGATTAATCTAATATAAATAGTTGACCACAGTTTGGCCTGTGATGTATGTGGCATTATATCGTTGCACAACCCTCCACACCCCCCCCCCCCCCCCCATGCTGTTTTATCCTGAATCAAAGTCCTGGTTTAGTAGACGTGGTACCGTGGGACGCTGCTAGCATAAATATATGAATGATAATTTACTCACACCTCAAAGACACAACGAGGCACAGTCAAGCGTTAGTTGGTCATTCAGGGTCGCGTTCTTCCAGACATGTGGTTGATTATATGAACAATGTCTGTCGATGGCTGGTTCTGTCGGCTACAGTCCAAGGACAGGACAACCAATTTCTTGTCGCGTATATTGTATGTGTTTTTTTAAGTCTATGTGAAATTTGTGTGTTGCTTGCATGTGTGCTTAATTTCTTTTGTGTTGTGTGTGCGTGTGTGTGTGTTATATGGTGTGTGTGTGTGTGTTATTTGGTGTGTGTGTGTAGTGTGTTGTTTTTTTGCGTTTTCAGTGAGTGAGCACTCTTGTTTGTGTGTGTGTACGCTAAGTGTGGGTGGTGCGCGTGTGTCGACTGTACGTCCCATGTGCGTTGTGGGTGTGTCTTTCGTGTGCTGTGTATGTGTCGCCCATGTGTTGCATGTGTGTTGTGTTCGTTGGACGTGTGCGGTATGTGTGCATTGTAAATGTGCTGTGGGAGCCTTTTGTGTGTGTCTTTTGTGTGTGTCTTATGTGTGTGTCTTGTGTGTGTGTCTTATGTGTGTGTATTTGTATAATTTGTGTTAGGTGTAGGTATGTGTTATGCGTGAGCTGTGTCTGTCTTGTGTGTGTGTGTTGTATCATGCACGTATGTGTGTCTTGTGTGTGTGCATTTTGTCTGTGTCTTGTGTACATCTTGTATGTGTAACTACTATGTGTGTTTCTTGTTTGCGTCTTCTTTGTGTATGTGTGTGTGTTGTCTTGTGTGTGTGTCCTTTATTTCTGTGTGTCTTGCGTGTTTTTGTGTGTGTATGGTAGGCATGGGTCTTGTTCGCCTGTGTTGTGTGTGTGTCTTTAGTGTACATGTCTTGTAGCAGTCTTGTTTGCTTGTGTCGTGTGTGTCTGTATGTGTCTTTGCCTTGTGTGTGTCTTGTGTTTGTGTATGTGTGTGTTGTGCATGTCCGTAAGAACTGGAGAGAAGTGATTGCTTATCTTTGATTTCATTTCATTGTTTTGGCTGGACAAGATGTTTTTGTGTCAGCTTTATGCCCCCATGATATGCTATCATATGTTCATTTCTAATGGGAAGTAAAAACAAAACGTGACCTGTTGTCACCTGCACGTTGCCTGGCTACTGCAAGAGCTAACCACTTTTATTCCTCAGCCCAATAAATTATGCCAATGGATTTCCCCAAACGGAATGATTACACCAGCTGTATATGTGTGATGCTTAAACATTTAACAAAAATATAATCCTCACTAGTCAAGATGTCCTTAGACAATCCCCATGAATTTAAACCTTTAGTTAATTAGGAAAACTGACGTCTAGTCAGGCAAAATATACTGGCCAGACATATTAGCCAGGGTCAGGCAAAATATACCGGTCAGACATTTTAGACTGGTTCAAGATGCTGCAGCGGTCAGCGACCCATAGCTGCCAAGACCCTTTTACACCTCCACGTGGTGATCCTGGATAACAGGCTGTAGAAGGACAGACTGGCTAAGGAGAAGGGATCGAAGAGGAAATGCTAACCCAGTACTCAAAAAATGCTTGCTGAAGTCGGATGTGTTGGACCTAAAGGTGCAAATATCGCAGCCAAGCTGTAAACTACGACACAGCGCATTCCGTTCTCTGGACTACATTCTGCTACTTAAGCCCTTTCAGGGTTTGGTAGTGGGAGATTGAGAACGAAGAAGAAGAGGAAGAAGAAGAAGAAGAAGAAGATGACATGTTAGTCAGGTTCAGGCAAAATATACTGGTCAGGCATGTTAGTCAGGGTCAGGTAAAATATACTGATCAAGACCCTCACTTCGGCTTCCTAGTAGCCCTTCCTAGAAACGATCTGTTTTCATGGCAGCCTGGCTAACAACGTGAGGGATCGACGTGATCCCCGTAGTAGTGAGCGACACGAAGATGAACCCAATGATAGCACAACCGCCTGGTGGACCCCGGACCACCTTCATCAGCACGCTCGGGATGTGAGAAAATCTACTGCAACCCGCCACTTGACTTCCTTTTCAGAGCGCGCAAAAGAGTAAACATACTTATTGTAGGCATTCGCAAACAACAACAGCATCAACAACAACAACAAGAACAACAGGAACAACACCAACAGCAACAAGAACAACAACAAGAACAACAACAGCAAAAACAACAACAACAACAACAACAACAACAGCAACAGCATCAACAGCAAAAACAACAATAACAACAACAGCAACAGCATCAACAGCAAAAACAACAGCAACAACAACACCAACAACAGCATCAACAGCAAAAACAACAACAACAACAGCAAAAACAACAACAACAACAGCAACAACAATAACAACAACAACAACAACAGCAACAACAATAACAACAACAACAACAACAGCATCAACAGCAAAAACAACAACAACAGCAACAGCATCAACAGCAAAAACAACAACAACAACAGCATCAACAGCAAAAACAACAACAACAACAACAACAACAACAACAACAACAACAACAACACCAACAGCAAAAACAACAACAACAACAGCAACAACAATAACAAAAACAACAACAGCAACAACAATAACAACAACAACAACAGCATCAACAGCAAAAACAACAACAACAACAACAACAACAACAGCAAAAACAACAACAACAACAGCAACAACAATAACAACAACAACAACAGCAACAACAATAACAACAACAACAACAACAGCATCAACAGCAAAAACAACAACAACAACAACAGCATCAACAGCAAAAACAACAACAACAACAACAACAACAACAACAACAACAACAACAACAACAGCAAAAACAACAACAACAACAGCAACAACAATAACAAAAACAACAACAGCAACAACAATAACAACAACAACAACAACAGCATCAACAGCAAAAACAACAACAACAACAACAGCATCAACAGCAAAAACAACAACAACAACAACAACAACAACAACAACAACAGCAAAAACAACAACAACAACAGCAACAACAATAACAACAACAACAACAGCAACAACAATAACAACAACAACAACAGCAAAAACAACAACAACAACAACAACAACAACAACAACAACAACAACAGCAAAAACAACAACAACAACAGCAACAACAATAACAACAACAACAACAACAACAACAGCAACAACAATAACAACAACAACAACAGCAACAACAATAACAACAACAACAACAGCAAAAACAACAGCAACAACAACACCAACAACAGCATCAACATCAAAAACAACAACAACAACAGCAAAAACAACAACAACAACAGCAACAACAATAACAACAACAACAACAGCAACAACAATAACAACAACAACAACAACAGCAACAGCATCAACAGCAAAAACAACAACAACAGCAACAGCATCAACAGCAAAAACAACAACAACAACAACAGCATCAACAGCAAAAACAACAACAACAACAACAACAACAACAACAACAACAACAACAACAGCAAAAACAACAACAACAACAGCAACAACAATAACATAAACAACAACAGCAACAACAATAACAACAACAACAACAACAGCATCAACAGCAAAAACAACAACAACAACAACTACAACAACAGCAAAAACAACAACAACAACAGCAACAACAATAACAACAACAACAACAGCAACAACAATAACAACAACAACAACAGCATCAACAGCAAAAACAACAACAACAACAACAGCATCAACAGCAAAAACAACAACAACAACAACAACAACAACAACAACAACAACAGCAAAAACAACAACAACAACAGCAACAACAATAACAAAAACAACAACAGCAACAACAATAACAACAACAACAACAACAGCATCAACAGCAAAAACAACAACAACAACAACAGCATCAACAGCAAAAACAACAACAACAACAACAACAACAACAACAACAACAACAACAGCAAAAACAACAACAACAACAGCAACAACAATAACAACAACAACAACAGCAACAACAATAACAACAACAACAACAGCAAAAACAACAACAACAACAACAACAAAAACAACAGCAACAACAATAACAACAACAACAACAACAGCAACAGCAACAGCAACAACAGCAACAACAAAAAACCGTTTGTTGATTGTCTAAAACATGTCGGTGTACCCGCAATTGATCTGATTGACTTGCAGTTACTTTCAGAAATGTTTTTGATTGATTAAACTGGCATTCGGGACATGATATAAAGATTGGCTGGACTTTGGTGACAGGATGTCGGGATGGGAGAGAGAAGGAAAGAGGCGTAAGGGAGGGAACAGGTATAAATAAGGTAATCCAAAGTGCATGACGTCGTGTGTGAAGGAGCTCTTATCCCAAGAATTGTAAAGCTAATTAGACAACAGAGAAAGCCATCCATATCAGATGAAAAAATGGTGGTCAGTGACTTCATGTGACGTCACTACCCGACCAAGGTCACTAATTGGATAACATAAATCAAATATTACTGAACTTGGGTGGTGGGTCGTTCTGT
Organism: Ariolimax columbianus; assembly: GCA_036924085.1. Classification (NCBI taxonomy): domain Eukaryota; kingdom Metazoa; phylum Mollusca; class Gastropoda; order Stylommatophora; family Arionidae; genus Ariolimax; species Ariolimax columbianus. The sequence continues at coordinate 3,272,496 of JAVGWX010000003.1, forward strand.
GGGTCTGAACTTGGGTGGCGGGTCGTTCTGTGGGTCTAAACTTGGGTGGTGGGTCGTTCTGTGGGTCTGAACTTGGGTTGTGGGAGGGGGTCTTTCTTGAGTGTGGATTTGGGTGGGGGGTGGGGTCTTTCTGTGAGTGTGGACATGGGTGGTGGGTCTTTCTGTTAATTTTGTACTTGGGTGGTGGGTCTTTCTGTGCGTGTGGACTTGGTGATGGGTCTTTCTGTGAGTGTGGACTTGGGTCGGGGTCTTTTTGTGAGTGTGGACTTGGGGTGGGTGGTGGGTCTTTCAGTGAGTGTGGATTTGGGTGGTGGGTCTTTCTGTGTGTGTGGACATTGGTGATGGGTCTTTCTGTGAGTGTGGACTTGGGTGGTGTCTTTCTGTGAGTGTGGACTTGGGTAGTGGGTCTTTCTGTGAGTGTGGACCTGGGTGGTGGGTCTTTCTGTGAGTGTGGATTTGGGCGGTAGGTCTTTCTCTGAGTGTGGACATGGTGATGGGTCTTTCTGTTAGTGTGGACTTGGGTGGTGGGTCTTTCTGTGAGTGTGGACTTGGGTGGTGGGTCTTTCTGTGAGTGTGGTCTTGGTTGGGGGGTTGGGTCTGTCTGTGAGTATGGACTTGGGTGGTGGGTCTCTATGTGAGTGTGGACTTGGGTGGTGTGGTGTCTCTATAGGTACGGACTTGAATGACGTGAAAAGCACGGTGGGGGTGTATGTAGGTATTTACTGCGATGAGGAGGGGGGACTCTGGGGCTGAGGACATATGGAGGGCTCTCTGTAAATGGGGATTAGTCGGGGCTTGTGGTGGTGGGGAGGGGTCTTTCTGTGGATTTGGGCTTAGATGGTTGGTCTATCTGTAAGTGTATACTGGCATAGTGTGTCTCTTTGTAAGTGTTTACTCGGATAGTCATTCTCTCTGTAAGTGTATACTTGGATAGTGTGTCTCTCTGTAAGTGTTTACTCGGATAGTGATTCTCTCTGTAAGTTAACACTCGGATAGTGTGTCTCTCTGTAAGTGTTTACTCGGACAGTGATTCTCTCTGTAAGTGTATACTTGGATAGTATGTCTCTCTGTAAGTGTTTACTCGGATAGTGATTCTCTCTGTAAGTGTATACTTGGATAGTGTGTCTCTCTGTAAGCGTTTACTCGGATAGTGATTCTCTCTGTAAGTGCATACTCGGATAGTCATTCTCTCTGTAAGTGTATACTTGGATAGTGTGTCTCTCTGTAAGTGTTTACTCGGATAGTGATTCTCTCTGTAAGTGAATACTCGGATAGTGTGTCTCTCTGTAAGTGTTTACTCGGACAGTGATTCTCTCTGTAAGTGTATACTTGGATAGTATGTCTCCCTGTAAGTGTTTACTCGGATAGTGATGCTCTCTGTAAGTGTATACTTGGATAGTGAGTCTCTCTGTAAGCGTTTACTCGGATAGTGATTCTCTCTGTAAGTGTATACTCGGATAGTCATTCTCTCTGTAAGTGTATACTTGGATAGTGTGTCTCTCTGTAAGTGTTTACTCGGATAGTGATTCTCTCTGTAAGTGAATACTCGGATAGTGTGTCTCTCTGTAAGTGTTTACTCGGACAGTGATTCTCTCTGTAAGTGTATACTTGGATAGTATGTCTCTCTGTAAGTGTTTACTCGGATAGTGATTCTCTCTGTAAGTGTATGCTTGGATAGTGAGTCTCTATGTAAGTGTATATTTGGATTGTGGGATTCTCTGTAAGCGTATACTTGGATGGTGCGTCTCTCTGTAAATGTATACTTGTATTTGCAGTCTCTGTTTCAGAGTGAACTTAAGAGGCATGTTGTTCTGTAAGTGTTCTCGTTCTCAACATGTGACAATCAGTTATATAGCCAGTGTTTTAAGACTACTGAAGATAACTTGACCAAGGTTGAAGATTGCTGAAGATAACTTGACCAAGGTTGAAGGTTGCTGAAGAGAACTTGACCAAGGTTGAAGGTTGCTGAAGAGAACTTTGCCAAGGTTGAAGATTGCTGAAGATAACTTGACCAAGGTTCAAGGTTGCTGAAGAGAACATGACCAAGGTTGAAGGTTGCTGAAGAGAACTTGACAACGGTTGAAGCCTGAGTAGAGACGTTCAACAAGAGCGGATATAACGACAAACTCAGTTACACCAGAGATGTTTTTTAAGGCACGCGTTTCTGATCTAAACACTTTCACCAGAACAGGAGTTAACATACAGACATACACACACACACACAGACTGACATACAGACAAATACACAGGCATACAGACACACACTGGCATACAGACAAACACATTGACATACAGGCACACACACTGACATACACACAAACACACTGACATACAGACAGACACACTGACATACAGACAAACACACTGACACATTGACACACACTAATATACAGACACACACATACATACACAAACACACACACAGTGACATTTAGACACTCACATACACCGTGATATACACCAACATACAGACACTCACACACACACAGTGGCATACACCAGCATACAGACACTCACACACACCATGACATACACTAACATACAAACACTCACACACACAGTGACATGCAGCAACATACAGACACACAAAAACACTGACATATAAACACACTCACACTTAACTGGAGACACACACTGACATACAGACATAAACACTGCCATATAGACACACATAAATCTTGACATACAGACACACAGAAAAATATCTCATAAAAAAACTAAGAGAGGACACAGATTTCAAATGCAATGTCATCAGCGGAGGAAAGGTCTACATATTACAACATGATTACTGACAGTCATTCTGTCTGAGGACACGGCGCCATCTTGTGCGTTGCGTACGTTACCGCGTAACTACACGACATAAGAAGAGAACTGGAGCTGACACGTCCTAAACAGGCAGAAAACATAAACATCAGTGAATGACACCAGAGCTAACATGACGTGACAGGCAGAAAACATAAACATAGTGAATGACACCAGAGCTGACATGACGTGACAGGCAGAAAACATAAACATAGTGAATGACACCAGAGCTAACATGACGTGACAGGCAGAAAACATAAACATAATGAATGACACCAGAGCTAACATGACGTGACAGGCAGAAAACATAAACATAGTGAATGACACCAGAGCTAACATGACGTGACAGGCAGAAAACATAAACATAGTGAATGACACCAGAGCTAACATGACGTGACAGGCAGAAAACATAAACATAGTGAATGACACCAGAGCTAACATGACGTGACAGGCAGAAAACATAAACATAGTGAATGACACCAGAGCTAACATGACGTGACAGGCAGAAAACATAAACATAGTGAATGACACCAGAGCTAACATGACGTGACAGGCAGAAAACATAAACATAGTGAATGACACCAGAGCTAACATGACGTGACAGGCAGAAAACATAAACATAGTGAATGACACCAGAGCTAACATGACGTGACAGGCAGAAAACATAAACATAGTGAATGACACCAGAGCTAACATGACGTGACAGGCAGAAAACATAAACATAGTGAATGACACCAGAGCTAACATGACGTGACAGGCAGAAAACATAAACATAGTGAATGACACCAGAGCTAACATGACGTGACAGGCAGAAAACATAAACATAGTGAATGACACAAGAGCTAACATGACGTGACAGGCAGAAAACATAAACATAGTGAATGACACCAGAGCTAACATGACGTGACAGGCAGAAAACATAAACATAGTGAATGACACCAGAGCTAACATGACGTGACAGGCAGAAAACATAAACATAGTGAATGACACCAGAGCTAACATGACGTGACAGGCAGAAAACATAAACATAGTGAATGACACCAGAGCTAACATGACGTGACAGGCAGAAAACATAAACATAGTGAATGACACCAGAGCTAACATGACGTGACAGGCAGAAAACATAAACATAGTGAATGACACCAGAGCTAACATGACGTGACAGGCAGAAAACATAAACATAGTGAATGACACCAGAGCTAACATGACGTGACAGGCAGAAAACATAAACATAGTGAATGACACCAGAGCTAACATGACGTGACAGGCAGAAAGCATAAACATAGTGAATGACACCAGAGCTAACATGACGTGACAGGCAGAAAACATAAACATAGTGAATGACACCAGAGCTAACATGACGTGACAGGCAGAAAACATAAACATAGTGAATGACACCAGAGCTAACATGACGTGACAGGCAGAAAACATAAACATAGTGAATGACACCAGAGCTAACATGACATGACAGGCAGAAACATAAACATAGTGAATGACACCAGAGCTAACATGACGTGACAGGCAGAAAACATAAACATAGTGAATGACACCAGAGCTAACATGACGTGACAGGCAGAAAACATAAACATAGTGAATGACACCAGAGCTAACATGACATGACAGGCAGAAAATATAAACATAGTGAATGACACCAGAGCTAACATGACATGACAGGCAGAAAACATAAACATAGTGAATGACACCAGAGCTAACATGACATGACAGGCAGAAAATATAAACATAGTGAATGACACCGGAGCTAACATGCCCTGACAGGCAGAAAATATAAACATAGTGAATGACACCAGAGCTAACATGACATGACAGGCAGAAAATATAAACATAGTGAATGACACCAGAGCTAACATGACATGACATGCAGAAAATATAAACATAGTGAATGACACCAGAGCTAACATGACGTGACAGGCAGAAAACATAAACATAGTGAATGACACCAGAGCTAACATGACATGACAGGCAGAAAACATAAACATAGTGAATGACACCAGAGCTAACATGACATGACAGGCAGAAAATATAAACATAGTGAATGACACTAGAGCTAACATGACGTGACATGCAGAAAACATAAACATAGTGAATGACACCAGAGCTAACATGACATGACATGCAGAAAATATAAACATAGTGAATGACACTAGAGCTAACATGACGTGACAGGCATAAAACATAAACATCAGCAAATGACACCAGAGCTAACATGACATGACAGGCATAAAACACAAACATAGTGAATGACACCAGAGCTAACATGATATGACAGGCATAACACATAAACATCAGCAAATGACACCAGAGCTAACATGACATGACAGGCATAAAACACAAACATAGTGAATGACACCAGAGCTAACATGACGTGACAGGCAGAAAACATAAACATAGTGAATGACACCAGAGCTAACATGACATGACAGGCAGAAAACATAAACATAGTGAATGACACCAGAGCTAACATGACATGACAGGCAGAAAACATAAACATAGTGAATGACACCAGAGCTAACATGACATGACAGGCAAAGGTGATGAGTACAAGCTACCTCAAGCCATAGACAACGTTTGTCAGTGTAAGGGGAATCACTCTAATAATTCACACACACGCAAACATCCAACTCCTAGCAACGACATCACGGCGGCCATGGTTATTAAAATACAAATGTCAGAAGAACACGCTGCACGATCGAAAATAAAACAATTAAAACAGAACAAACAAGGATTTATAGAAACGCAAATATAGAAAGACAAATAGAAAGCAAAACAGATCTAACGAAACAATCGACCACTGACGCAAGCAAAACAAGAACGCATTAGGACGTACACAAACAAGTCAAAAAGGTGTGAACATATAAACATCAAAAGGAAGAGATAGAAAGATGGAGAGTGAGATATAGAGAGAAGAAGAGAGAGAGGGATAGAGAGAAATATTGCATTAAGACTGGCAGTACTCACAAATTAAAATGTAAAAGATACTATAAGAATAGAATTGAAACGACAAGAACTTCACAAATTGAAAAACAAAACGAACGAAAGAAGACAAAATCAAGAATAAACAGTAGAGAACAGATCGGAAGAGGAAGTAGCAAACCAACTTTTGAGATTGTCCGAGAAATGCCTGACACAAATTTGGAAGGCTTTCCCTGGAGACAAAGGCTTGAGCAGAGATGTTCTAATGAACTGAAATATGAAAGCTTCACACAAAAAGTATTCACAGAGAAACAAAACGTACAAGGAGCAGACGAAAAACCGCGTCAAAATAAAAGAACGACAACCTAAAAATAATGACCATATTAAAGACATCAACAGGCCGCTGGAAGCGACAGCAGAATCTAACACAATCACCATAAAGCTGTGATGAAAACAAAAAAACCAACACCAACGGAAATGAAGTACTCAATGAGCCTAGGACATGCTCAACATTGGACCCACACGAATCAGTACAATCAATTTAAATGTCTGCAACACAAAGCAACTGTCTCACAGATATACCACTCCTTTTCAAGGGAACAAAAAGTTCTTTTCAGGTCCACCAAACAGACCCTTTCAATAATACAAAAGTCTCTTCTAATAATACAAAACAGTCTCTTCTAATGCTGCAAACAGATTGCTTCAAAGCTGGACATAGTCCTTTTCGAAACCATAAACAATCTATTTAACTGTCAGTATTTTCAAGATTATTAACTCTGCACGACATGGACATATAGTTCAAATATGAGATTAAAACAAAAACGATATCAGAAATAAACAGAAAAGTACGCAGTAACGCCTCAAGATCATCTCCTACTACTTACATCATCCAATACAAATAACTCTAACCCTTAAACGCCAGAAGGATTATATCAGAACTGCCAGATCACCCTATTGGGTGTCGGAGACAGGGAAACAAGAAGCTATCAAGGACATAGCCGCCCTTATAACAGAGGACTAGCATGCTGGGGGTGTTCCACCCGAGCGACGCCTCTGATAAGTTGAGTCTACCAAAAGCCGTACAAGTCAAGCTGTAGCAGGTTAGACTTATTTGATATCCGTGTCACACGGACCAACTTATATTTGTAGCAGGGTCGGCCTTAGCTGAGGAGTTATTTTAAGAGTTTATTGAATCACAAGGAAGACACGTTGGACGTACACCGGACATTTGTGTCAGCAGGAAGACACGTTGGACGTACACCGGACATTTGTGTCAACAGGAAGACACGCTGGACGTACACCGGACATTTGTGTCAACAGGAAGACACGCTGAACGTACACCGGACATTTGTGTCAACAGGAAGACACGCTAGACGTACACCGGACATTTGTGTCAACAGGAAGACACGTTGGACGTATACCGGACATTTGATGAGGATGGATAGACTCCCGACAATCTAGCAGTTAAATGAAGAGGGGTAAACCCAGAGAGACTATACACACCAATAACAGGGGAGGGTGAAACCACGTGGCTAGGGGACATGCAAGAACTACAGAGACAGATCGAACTGGATCACTGTCAGTTCTGCCTAATGCGCCGTCGTGGCGCTCAAAGATCAGAGATCGATATACCCCGTGACAGTCATAGGGCCACAACATACTCACTGGACGTTATCTCCCTGAGCCTCAGTGGTTTAACAAGACAACAACATACTCACTGGACGTTATCTCCCTGAGCCTCAGTGGTTTAACAAGACAACAACATACTCACTGGACGTTATCTCACTGAGCCTCAGTGGTTTAACAAGACAACAACATACTCACTGGACGTTATCTCCCTGAGCCTCAGTGGTTTAACAAGACAACAACATACTCACTGGACGTTATCTCCCTGAGCCTCAGTGGTTTAACAAGACAACAACATACTCACTGGACGTTATCTCCCTGAGCCTCAGTGGTTTAACAAGACAACAACATACTCACTGGACGTTATCTCCCTGAGCCTCAGTGGTTTAACAAGACAACAACATACTCACTGGACGTTATCTCCCTGAGCCTCAGTGGTTTAACAAGACAACAACATCATCTAGTGAAGCTAAGGAGGTGATAGAGCGTTAGTTAGACCTAGATTGGAGTACTGTGTTCAGGTGTGGACTTTCTATCGTAGAGGAGATATCAGTCTGCTGGTAAACTGCAGGAAGTTTAACAAACCACAAACTACAGAGAGCCTTCGGGTACCTGGCAAAACACATTAACATTCCTTTCTTTAATACCAGGATTCCAAGTTTTCGGTATAAGGATAAACAGAAGAGCGACATAACTGATAGTGAGATTCCGGACTTATAGTTATGAGAAACTACTCAGAAAAACCAGCCTACAGTGTCTAGAAAAGATAAGATTTCTAGGTAATTTAAAACAGGTTTATAAGATGATCAGAGGAACTGATGTATTAGATTATAACAAGTTTTTCAAAGTACAGCCGCGTACAAAAATAAAAGGGTACGGATACATATTCATTTAACGGAAGGTCCAGATTAGATACCAGAGAGTGGTGGATAAATAAATTGCATTGCCACAGGAAATAGTGTGGTATGGTTAAATAATGCATTAAAGAATAGATTGGACAAACACAGTTATTTCTAGAACAAGTGGGGTAAAAGAACAAGTTGTGTACAGGCTCTGCAGATTGTTCTAAGCCAGTATAAAGACATTCAGTTTAGTTTAGAGAACAACATAAACCAGATATTATCTTCTAACAAGAAACACACATATATGAGGTTATACACACATACATCAGGTCATGTACACACATATGAGGTCATACACACACACATGAGGTCATGCACACACACATGAGGTCATGCACACACAACAGATCATGACCACCACTCTAAGCCTGGACAATGCCTGCTTCAGTTCAGGAGGCTCAGTAGGTGTAACGGATGTAACACACCTTGGACGGATGGACATTAACACACAGTTACAAGGGACACAGAAGACAGAATACACATAATACAAATGTTTTTCACAGTAATACAGAGACAATTTGGTCAATATTTATGTCCCAGAAATCAAATTGCATTAAATATCCTTTTTTTAAACAAAAATATACTTCATACCATTGAACACGGCTTTAAATCCCACAATGTTACACTTGATTGGCATTTAAATTGTACATTCAATATTTTAGACACATCATACAAACCCCCTCTGAGAGGTTACGTGACGTACTCGTGAAGTGTCCGTTTCGATGTGTTTGATGTTTGTGAAATAAACATTCTTTTTTTTCCTTTTGTTAAAAGAATTGTTAGTGGTTTAATCAAAGTGTGAGTTAAGGAGTGATAGCGGTAAGGAAGACAGATAGTAAATAAAGTGATGCAATAATGCTAGAGCCCTGTTACATATTAGATTAAATGGTGCCGTGACCTTGGATAGATAATAACGTTAACCCTGTTATACTTAGAAACGATACCAGGGAGAAATCACCGTATATATGACACATAGAAAAGACCGTATTTATGACACACATAGAAATGACCGTATATATGACACATATAGAAATGACCGTATATACGACACATATAGAAATCACCGTATAGACGACACACATAGAAATGACCGTATAAATGACACACATAGAAATGACCTTATCGATGACACATATAGAAATAACCATAAAGATGATACATATAGAAATTACCATATAGATGGCACATATATAAAGACCATAAAGATGACACATATAGAAATGATCATATAGATGGCACATATATAAAGACCATATAGATGACACATATAGAAATATTTATCCAACGAGAACGACAGTCCCCAGACTGCACGAACACATTACCATTTAACACATTCTAGAATCGACAGGATTGATATACCAAAAATAGACACCAGTAATACAATATACCACATAGACACCACCCCCTTTACAGATCATAAAGGAGTCGCAACAATTGAGCTCATATAAGGAACGCTTACAAATAATCCCAAAACTAACAATTACTTCAGAGACTGTATTTGTAAATGATATATTACTCCTTATAAAGAACTACTCAGAAGACTTACCAACTAGGAGCTAATAAAAAATACGACCCGAGACCGCATATACTGGTGATGTTGGTCCATCACATGTGTGACAGTTCCAGCTCCCTGCGTAGCATAGGCATTTATGGCAGGAAAGATTGGGCTGGCGAATGTGTCCGCTATGAATCAAAAGTTGCCTGAATGTTATTGGACGAGCAGTGGTTAAACCTCGGCCACAACACAAAGTGTTCTCGAAGTCTGAAGCGAGGGGTCAAGGTTCACGATGCAATTAGAAAACTTTGCTAGTTTTCGAGAGGGCATCAGTCTGACCGTATCAGACATAAGTGCTAGGGGTTTTGATTACAATTAAGAACTACACAACAGGCTGTCACACTAATGACAATGACTTATGGATAGTACAATTAATGGGATTGTAGATTGGGTGGGAACAGATTAAAGTGATTGCTAAACAACCAGCTGGGGAGGGACAAACGTCTGTATTGTTTGTTTCTAGAGCTAAGTAAATAAGATATAAATGACAATGCGCACAGAAAATTCGGGGAGAGAGAGAGAGTGAGAGAGAGAGAGAGTTTACGGGGTGGTTATCCCATCATGTACCTCGAGCCTCACGATCCACGCTCAATAGGTGTGCATGATGGACACTCTGTGAACAATACGAGATCTCGTCACATGTGAGTGTGCCGACTGTCTGAGTACGAGATCTGATCACATGTGAGTGTATAGACTGTCTGAATGCGAGATCTGGTCACATGTGAGTGTGCCGACTGTCTGAATGCGAGATGTGATCACATGTGAGTGTGCCGACTGTCTGAATGCGAGATGTGATCACATGTGAGTGTGCCGACTGTCTGAATGCGAGATCTGGTCACATGTGAGTGTGCCGACTGTCTGAATGCGAGATGTGATCACATGTGAGTGTGCCGACTGTCTGGGTGCGAGATGTGATCACATGTGAGTGTGCCGACTGTCTGAATACGAACATGTGAGTGTGCAGAAGAGGAGAACGAGTTAGCGAGAACCACTAAGTTTAGGATTTACGCTATTTAATATGAGACGTAGAATCTGGGATGATGTAGTTTTCAGAAGTAACATCAATAGCACATGCTTGGAATTTATGTGGTAGTTTAGTATTTATAAATTTTTATTATTAAGTTAAGAAGTCCTTTTTGGTTGTTGAAATTAAGTAACCATTATTCATGCAATAAATGATATTGTTTTGTCTCAATTGTTAACGATAGATTTCGTGTTCTCTGTGTCATTTAGTCTATGATGTCGATCAGTAAACTCTGAAGAAATAGTTTACTCTATCAAATATACATTATTGGTCCTAGTAGCCAGGACACATGTGAAAAGAAAACTACTCAGCTTTAGCGACGCTGCCACATATAGATATAGGTACCGTGACTTAGGATACAAGTCTTCAGTAAAGTCTACTCTGCCACATATAGATATAGATACCGTGACTTAGGATACAAGCCTTCAGTAAAGTCTATGCTGCCACATATAGATATAGGTACCGTGACTTAGGATACAAGTCTTCAGTAAAGTCTACGCTGCCACATATAGATATAGGTACCGTGACTTAGGATACAAGTCTTCAGTAAAGTCTACGCTGCCACATATAGATATAGGTACCGTGACTTAGGATACAAGCCTTCAGTAAAGTCTACGCTGCCACATATGTCATGAAGGCCACTCCCCTTATTCTGCCGTGTGCACGGTCTTTTCTCTGGCTGTGTCCGCTGAAATGGGTGATTTGTTCCGTTGATTTGGATTAAAGTAAGGAAAAAACTGCGCCTTTTATCAACCTGACTCTCTGGTCCTGAGCTACCCATGGTCAGTGGCAAGATTTCCTTCGAGACGGCTCGAGATAGCACAGGACGCTGATTTTGCTCAGGATTTACTCACGAAGCCTTTCTCGTAAACTGGTATCCCACAAGGCAGAGGAGGGGGGATGGCATCTAACGTTGTGTCTTGTGCTTTTCCCATAACAGCAAGATTTCGTAGGGACATCACTCAGCATATGGGAGATGTCTATCTCTCCCCGGCTGTATTATAGTCCATTTTATTGGTGTATACATCTCACACACCAAAACCGACACTGTTTGGACCTCGGACGTAGACGTCAATCTCGTGAAGTTCAGACGTGTGAACTAGATCGTGCAATACGACACAGGTTTAAATGTCGCGCTATTCGTATAGCCGATACCCAAAACAGACTAATCGGACAGACGAATACACAAAAATCGAACGAATTAACCAGTCCGAATAGAAAACAACAATATTATTCCAATTTTAAAACAAACTACATGACGACATTCTCCAATGTACACAATCTGACAATTCCGTCTCTCATCTAGGAAGTCACGTACATTTTATTACTCAGTATTAGACCATTAAGTCAACAAGACGTGTTAGTGCATCAACAAATCAGATATGCAGAACTCAAATACAAGGGACAGAAAATCACTTATTTATTCTTCGTCAACCATACAATTAGCTTGGAATACATGGAATTCTAGTATTCTTCTTCTTCTTCTTCTTCTTCGTACGCTGTCAGACGTCAACTTGAATTTGTTCGAAGAAAGCAGCGGTCATCCTGAGGCTGTCGACACTGCCATAGAGCTTGTCTAGTGTTGCCACTGGTGATGGCCACATGTGCTTTCTCTGGTCCTCGTATGTCAGGCAATTTTGCAGCAAATGTTCAGCGGCCATTTTCCCTGTACCACAGATGCATTCGCCAGTGCCACCTATCTTCAGTTTATTGAATAGGTGGTACCTCAGTCTGTTGTGGCCTGTGCGGAGTCTAAAGACCAGGACCTGCTCTCTTCTGTTCAGCTGGTAAAATGCATCGTTTCTTGTGTAGCCAGTATGTTCTGTTTCCCATTTGGCCATGTATCTGGCCCTAATAAACCTTTTTGAATCCTACTATTCAAACAGGCATGTCAATGTCCGTTGCCAGGTAGCCGAAGGCTTCGGCAGTACGTAGTAGGTATGTGAAAACTTCCTGCGGCTATACGTAGTAGGTATGTGAAAACTTCCTTACTAGGCCTGGGGGAAGGTACCTGCTGGAGGTACAATTATTTTGGGTAGATATTTAACTAGCGTTTTTAATCATGTCCGGACAGCGGCCGTTAATCCTACTGTTTTCGATTTCTAACTGCCAAGGGATTTTTAACGTACTCGACACTGACACCAGGGTTCGATCACACTACCTAGAGATTAGGGGTTAGATCACACTGCCTAAAGATCAGGGGTTCGATCGCACTGCCTAAAGATCAGGGGTTCGATCGCACTACCTAGATATCAGGGGTTCGATTACACTGCCTAAAGATCAGGGGTTCGATCACACTACCTAGAGATCATGGGTTCGATCGCACTACCTAGAGATCAGGGGTTCGATCACACTAACTAGAGATCAGGGGTTCGATCACACTACCTAGAGATCAGGGGTTCGATCACACTACCTAGAAATCAGGGGTTCGATCACACTACCTAGAGATCATGGGTTCGATCGCACTACCTAGAGATCAGGGGTTCGATCACACTAACTAGAGAACAGGGGTTCGATCACACTACCTAGAAATCAGGGGTTTGATCACACTAACTAGAAATCAGGGGTTCGATCACACTACCTAGAAATCAGGGGTTCGATCACACTACCTAGAGATCAGGGGTTCGATCGCACTATATAGAGATCAGGTATTTGATCGCACTACCTAGAGATCAAAGGTTCTTCTTCTTCTTCGTACGCAGTCAGACAGTAACCATTATTTTTTCGAAAAAAGCGGCGGTCATCCTGAGGCTCTCGCCACTGCCATAGAGCTTGTCTTGCAGTTCCACTGGTGATGGCCACATCTGCTCTCTCTGATCCTCGTATGTCGGGCAGTTCTGCAGCAGATGTTCAGCGGTCATTTTACCGGTACCGCACGGGCATTCGTCGGTAACACCTATCTTCAATTTGTTGAATAGGTGGTACCTCAGTCTATTGTGGCCAGTGCGAAGTCTGAAGACAACGACCTGCTCTCTTCGGTTCAACTGGTAATAGGCATCGTTTTTGGTGTAACCAGTATGTTCGGTTTCCCATTTGGTCATGTATCTGGCGATCAGGGGTTCGATTGCACTACCTAGAGATCAGGGGTTCGATCGCACTATATAGAGATCAGGTATTTGATCGCACTATATAGAGATCAGGTATTTGATCGCACTACCTAGAGATCAGGGGTTCGATTGCACTACCTAGAGATCAGGGGTTCGATAGCACTATCTAGAGATCAGGTGTTCGATCGCACTACCTAGAGATCAGGGGTTCGATCGCACTACCTAGAGATCATTGATTCGATCACACTACCTAGAGATCAGGCAGATTTTAGCTAGAAGATCCACGTGAAACACTATCGCTCTCCACCGTGATTCGAACCCGCAACCTCCGGCACTCGAGGCAGAGACCTTACCTCGAGAGCGCTGAGCTCTAATTAGCAAACACAACATTAAGTGTCGATATGTAGACAGCTATAAGGTTACATACAATACCCTGGACATATCGATAATCTCAAGGCTAAACACTAGCGGAGTTTCCTCGTATAATGAAGGCGCTTCAGAACGAAGGCATTCACCATCAACCGACCGACAACCCAGGAAGCTTTCTATTTGGTAAAAGCTTTTACGAGTATTTAACTTAACATGGCCGTCTGTCCGGATGTGTGTCGGATGTATGTTTCCTTCGATTTCCTAAATTACAACCAACTTCCCAATAAGCCAGAGAACTATAGTTCGTTACACAATTGTTGAACACATTCGGGCTCAATTTCCTCAAAAACCAATACACCTATAACAGTCATTGTTTGCAAGCAGTTTTGTATTTCTTACGACCTTCAGATGTCATGTTCACCGAAAAAGCAATTTTTGCTTAGAACCATTTTTATTATGTAATCTTGCATATTCACAAAACAATGTTACTAATCAAATTTTAGATTTTACAGTAATACACTAAATGGTGTCGACGTTTTCCAAAGGCGTATCCATACTACATGTGGGAACATTCAATGCAGAGTATGAAACTTTACTCTATGAGTGTATGTCAAGTTAAATCTTCTTTTGCTATCAAATTGTGTTATGCTTCTTTTTGCGTCATGGATCCTGCACGAAATTGGGATCTGGAGATCTTCAGACGACTTCAAAGTTCATTTTCCTTAAACATGTTCATAATCTCTGTCGAAATCATCGATTTTTCTTTTTCCTGCCTTGTTTGATTGTATTATGTACAGATTTGTATGTCTTGTTTTATTCTAAGTGAACAAATATATTCTCAGATTGGCATGTTGTGTTATCTTCTTTGGATCATGTAAGTCGTTATATAAACGTCCCTTTCTGGCTTCTCTACAGAAGTAACTGTAGACTAGTACAGACACCTTACACATCGTCATTAACTCTCACCTCATGCTCATTACTAAATTGATAAAAAAAAAGTAGTTTCCTAACGAAAGACAAATGAGGAGTAGATATGCTACAAACATGGGTGCAAAGCGGTGAAAGACTAACGTCTGGTCAGGCAAAATATACTGATCAGATGTGGTGTTAGTCACGTGTTAGTCAGAGTCAGACAAAATATACTGATCAGACGTGTTAGTCAGGGTCAGACAAAATATACTGATCAGACGTGTTAGTCAGGGTCAGACAAAATATACTGGTCAGATATGTTAGTCAGGGTCAGGTAAAATATACTGGTCAGACATGTTAGTCAGGGTCAGACAAAATATACTGGTCAGACATGTTGGTCAGGGTCAGACAAAATATACTGATCAAACATGTTAGTCAGGGTCAGACAAAATATACTGATCAGACATGTTAGTCAGGGTCAGACAAAATATACTGATCAGACGTGTTAGTCATGGTCAGACAAAATATACTGATCAGACATGTTAGTCAGGGTCAGACAAAATATACTGGTCAGATATGTTAGTCAAGGTCAGGTAAAATATACTGGTCACATATGTTAGTCAAGGTCAGGTAAAATATACTGGTCAGACATGTTAGTCAGGGTCAGACAAAATATACTGGTCAGACATGTTGGTCAGGGTCAGACAAAATATACTGATCAGACGTGTTAGTCAGGGTCAGACAAAATATACTGATTAGACATGTTAGTCAGGGTCAGACAAAATATACTGATCAGACATGTTAGTCAGGGTCAGACATGTTAGTCAGGGTCAGACGTGTTAGTCAGGATCAGACGTTTTAGTCAGGATCAGACATTTTAGTCAGGGTCAGACATGTTAGTCAAGGTCAGACATGTTAGTCAGGATCAGACGTGTTAGTCAGGATCAAACGTGTTAGTCAGGGTTAGACATGTTAGTCAGGGTCAGACGTGTTAGTCAGGATCAGACGTGTTAGTCAGGGTCAGACGTGTTAGTCAGGGTCAGACGTGTTAGTCAGGGTCATACATGTTAGTCAGGGTCAGACGTGTTAGTCAGGGTCAGACGTGTTAGTCAGGGTCAGACGTGTTAGTCAGGGTCAGACGTGTTACCCAGGGTCAGACGTGTTAGTCAGGGTCAGACATGTTAGTCAGGGTCAGACGTGTTAGTCAGGGTAAGACATGTTGGTCAGGATCAGACGTGTTAGTCAGGATCAGACATTTTAGTCAGGGTCAGACGTGTTAGTCAGGGTCAGACAAAATATACCTGCCAAACCCCTCACCTCAGCCTCCTCCTTGGCAACGGGCTATTTTAATGGCAGCCTGAATAAAAAGGTGAGGGATAGACACGATCCCCGTTGTAGTGAGTGACACGCAGCTGAAGTCAAACATAACACAATCGCATGGAGGACCCTAGTCACACCTTCATCTGCAAGCTCGTGATGGGAGGAAAGCTACTGCAACCCGCCACTTAACGTCTTTTTCAGGGCGCACAAAAGAGTAACCTACTCACTGTGCGCACTCGCAAACAAAATCATACAATGTAGTTTCTTTCTATTGACTAACATATTTTTACATTTGTTAAATTCCACTGACTCATTTCTCCTGAATTACTGTCAATAAACAATTTGGGAAGGTTTTGCGCCGAAGTTCGTGACGGGTTTGCCAATAATGTCCCAACAAACTAAACAACTTCTCTTAATACCAATAAAAGCTTTTATGGAAAAACTAGGGTCCATATTCACCTGTTATGTGAAGAACAGAGCAAACCATTAAGACACATTCACATACTTACATATTTATAATGATAAGGGGTGGATGTTCGCGTGCATGCAAGTCAAAGTGTATATGTCTATATTTCTGCTGAGGAATACGTCTGCATGGAACAGTAGACATGATCAAACATACACTGATCATGGAACAATAGACATGATCAGACACGCACGTGTCATAGAACAATAGACATGATCAGACATGCACTTGTCATGGAACAATAGACTAGATCAGACACGCACTGGTCATGGAACAAAAGACTAGATCAGACACGCACTGGTCATGGAAAAAAAGAAATGATCAGACACGCATGTGTCATGGAACAATAGACTAGATCAGACACGCTCTTGTCATGGAACAAAAGACATGATTAGACACGCACGTGTCATGGAACAATAGACTAGATCGGACACACACTGGTCATGGAACAACAGACTAGATCAGCCATGCTCGTGTCATGGAACAATAGACATGATCAGACACGCACATGTCTTGGAACAATAGACTAGATCAGACACGCACGTGTCGTAGAACAATAGACCTTATCAGACACGCACATGTCTTGGAACAATAGACTAGATCAGGCACGCACGTGTCATAGAACAATAGACATGATCAGACAAGCACTTGTCATTGAACAATAGACTAGACCAGACATGTGCGTGTCATGGAACAATAGACATGATCAGACATGCACGTGTAATGGAACAATAGACAAGATCAGTCATCCTCGTATCATGGAACAATAGGCATGATCAGACACGCACGTGTCATGAAACAATAGACAAGATCAGACAAGCATTTGTCCCTTTGGAACAATAGACATGATCAGACAAGCATTTGTCATTATGGAACAATAGACATGATCAGACATGTGCGTGTCATGGAACAATAGACATGATCAGACACGCATGTGTTATGGAACAATAGACATGATCAGACATACGCGTGTGATGGAACAATAGACAAGATCAGTAATCCGCGTATCATGGAACAATAGACATGATCAGACACGCACGTGTGATAGAACAAAAGACATGATCAGACATGCACTTGTCATGGAACAATAGACTAGATCAAACACGCACTGGTCTTGGAACAATAGACTAGATCAGACACGCACTGGTCATGGAAAAATAGACATGATCAGACACGCACTTGTCCCTATGGAACAACAGACATGATCAGACATGAGCGTGTCATGGAACAATAGAGATGATCAGATACGCACGTGTCATGGAAAAATAGACATGATCAGACACGCACTTGTCATGGAACAACAGACATGATCAGACATACGCGTGTCATGGAACAATAGACATGATCAGACACGCACGTGTCATGGAACAATAGACATGATCAGACACGCACTTGTCCCTATGGAACAATAGACATGATCAGACATGTGCGTGTCACGGAACAATAGACATGATCAGATACGCGCGTGTCATGGAACAATAGACATGATCAGACAGGCGCGTGTCATGGAACAATAGACATGATCAGATACGCGCGTGTCAAGGAACGATAGACATGATCAGACAGGCGCGTGTCACAAAAGATATGCTTAGACACGCACGTGTCATTTAACGATAGACATACTCAGACGTGTTTCCGTGTTGCAGGGGGTGAAAATGGTGGAGGGGATGGAATAGAAACACATTGAGTAAACGTTTGAAACATCTCAAAACGTATGCCAACTTAGTAGGCCCCAATAAGCTAGAGTTTTGGATGAGACTATCTGTAAAACACGTGTCATGTACCAAGAATAAGCACAAATAAAGCTCATTAAACACAAATATGTTAGTGTCAAGGTCAGTGTTGTCAGTTTAAATCAATATTTTTGACTAGAACTACTTTTAAAAACTGATAATATCAGCTCAATGTTTACAGCTCAAGATAATGCCAGACCGATCTTGTATTAATGATGTACATAAATCTCTTTCAGACAACACACGGCAAATCATAATGAAGGCGACAAATCGAAATAACAGAGTAGCTTATGCAAACTCTCTCTCTCTCT
This sequence comes from Ariolimax columbianus, assembly GCA_036924085.1. Taxonomy (NCBI): domain Eukaryota; kingdom Metazoa; phylum Mollusca; class Gastropoda; order Stylommatophora; family Arionidae; genus Ariolimax; species Ariolimax columbianus. The sequence goes on from JAVGWX010000003.1 coordinate 3,291,491, forward strand.
CTCTCTCTCTCTCTCTCTCTCTCTCTCTCTCTCTCACACATAAATACACATGCACGAGCGCACGCACTCACTCGTGCACGAACGCAAGCACGTACACACACACACACAAAACACACACAACACACAAGACATACACAAGACACACATACACAAAACACACACACACATCAACCACATACATAAACACACACCCAACACACACACACACACACATAATTTAGCTAGGAGTCTGTTTAGGTCATCGACTTAATAGAAGAATGATTGATAGGCTGTTTTTACGAATGTGTGAGAACAGGGTCGCTGAACCAGCGTATGCCTTTGAGTCTTGGCCAGTCGCTCTATAAAGTGTGTGTTGAGCGCCCTGTGTCTAAGAGAGATCTAGATGTGTGTGTGGTGTGTGTAGACACCATATGAACGAGGTATGTTCTGAAGAGCTACGCGAGTGTACGTATCGACTAGGAAGGATCTGGATGTGTGTGTAGACACAGAGGGAACGATATATGTTCCAGAGCGTGGGTATACGTAGTTAGATTGGGTGTGGGATCATATGTGGGTATAAGTTGAATATATTAAATGTTTTATGTCCAGATCACCCGCCTGAGGGGATCTGAGTGTCACAGAATACAAACGTGAGGACGAGTTTTTGAGAGTGTGTTGAGGGTGCAGATAAGGGGAGAAGAGTGTGCGGCTAGAACTGGGTTAGACTAGTTGGGAGCAACATCAATAGCTTATGCTTATAAACTTCATGTATTTATTTAGATAAGATTGTATTTCTTGTGTTGTTTGTAACTTCATTGTACTCATTTTAATAGTTGTTGAACGAGTATGATGTAATAAATCTGCCACCTGCTGCGTGCTTTGTTATTTGCTGTATGTGGTCGTGAATGATGTGGATGAGTGTGGTAACATTACAGTTAGTGGAGACCTGGACTCTGCTACACATTCACACACGCGCAAATCAAACGCATATACAAATCAAACATACACAAAACACATACACACACACACACACACACAAAACACATGCACAATAAACACACATTCACACAAAACAAACACACTCAATACACACACAAAACACACTCACAAAAATCACATAGAACACACACATAAAGAATACACTCACACAAAACACACACACACACACACAACAGACACACAAATCACACTCAAACAAAACACAAACACACACAACGCACACACAAAAATAATACACACACACACACACAAAACAAACACAAATCAGACACACACACACAAAGCAACAAAAAAAAAAAAATTAACCACACACATAAATACACACACAACATATACACCCATAAAACACATACACAAAACACACTCAAAAAAATTTATTTTTAAAAACATGCACAAAAAACACACACAATACGTACACATAAAATACACACATAACACACATAAAACACACACACCCACATAATATCAACTCAAAATACACACACACCCACAAAACACCCACACAAGCAAATCATACAAAATACACACAAATCACATACACAAAAAGCACACACTAACACAAATCAAACACACTCAAAACAAACACAAATAACACACACACACAATTTTCACACATAAAACACACACAAATTACACATACATAAAGCACACACTCACACAAAACACACAAACAACACACACACAAAAAACAAAACAAAACAAAACACTTACACGTACAATACACACAGAACACAAACACAAAACACACACACACACCTATCAAAAGCACATACAAAGCACACACATACAAAACGCCTACACAGAAAACACCACACACACAGAGCAAAAACAAACACAAAACACACAAACAAAACAAACACACACAAAACACATACACAAACAACACACACTGACACAAAACAAATACATACAAAACACACACACACATCCACAACACACACTAACACTCACACAAACACACAAACGCATACACACATATAAGGCACACGCAAAACACACAAAAGAAACATACACAATACACCCACAAAACAATAATACAAAATACACACACACCCACAAAATACACACACAAACAAATCATACAAAACACACATACACATTACATACACAAAAAAGCACACACTCAAACAAAACAAACTCACTCAAAGCACACACATAAAAACATACGCAAACAAATTACACAAACAAAAGACACACATAAATTACACATACACAAAGCACACACTCACACAAAACACACACACAGCACACACACATAGAACACACACACACGAAACTAACATAAACAGAACACAGTTTCACAAAACACACACACAAAACACACGAAAATCACACACACAAAGCAAACACACAAAATACACATACACAGAAAGCACACACAAAACATGCACAAGACAGACACACAAAACACACATACATAAAACACACACTCACAAAACACACACTCACAAAACAAACACACTCAAAACACACACAAAACACACACACACAAACAAAACACACACACACAAAACACACACACACAACACACATAGAAATCACACACTCTTTTTCATACAAACACACAAAACGCACACACACAAATCACACACACACAAAACAAACACAGACAGCACACGTAAACACTCACAAAAGCACACACACGCAAAACAAATATAAAAACTCAAAAACACACAGAAAACACACACAAACACATACACACAACACACACACACAAACCCCACAATCACAAAACACACACATACACAAAGAATGCACACAGAAAACACAGACACAATACGCATGTATACACACACAACACGCATGTATACACACACACACGTATGATGTTGGCAGGTAAGTTAAATATGGCCGCTCATATATTTGGCTGACGCCAGGGAATAAGGTAAAAAAAAGATGAAATAAATCTAAACACATTTTTTTGTTAATGTGGATGAAAACAGTTAAAATTAGATATCAGATGAAAGTAAGTAAGCTCAAAGTTTGTTGTTTTTTAATGGCAAGACTCTCGGCTGTCAGCCAGATGAGTTTTATGTCAGATAAATTCGGGGAGGACCAACGAGATAGGACTGAAACATGGCTGTATAGACTGGCAACACTGACTAGAGTTCGTGTCAGTTTTATGGTTGGGCTTTGAGTTTGGTGTTCAGTTGGGGGTTAGAGTTAGATTTATGGTTGGGCTTCGCGTTAGGTGTTCAGTTGGGGGTTAGAGTTAGATTTATGGTTGGGCTTCGCGTTAGGTGTTCAGTTGGGGTTAGGGTTAGTTTTATGGTTGGGCTTTGAGTTTGGTGTTCAGTTGGGGGTTAGAGTTAGATTTATGGTTGGGCTTCGCGTTAGGTGTTCAGTTGGGGGTTAGAGTTAGATTTATGGTTGGCCTTCGCGTTAGGTGTTCAGTTGGGGTTAGGGTTAGTTTTACGGTTGGGCTTTGAGTTTGGTGTTCAATTGGGGGTTATGGTTAGTTTTATGGTTGGGCTTTGAGTTTGGTGTTCAGTTGGGGGTTAGGGTGAGTTTTATGGTTGGGCAGAGTCGGATCTGCTGTAGAACTAATGAAGTTTAAGTTGCCGAGCCGCTAGACCCAGAGGGACCCAGAAGTCATGGGCGTATGCATTACCTACACATGTTTGGTATATATTACTGTATATGATCAAGAAGTGTCTACAAACAGAATATTACTATTAGCAATATAGTGTCGTTCACACACAAAATAATATTACACATTATTACTCGTCTCTGTTACGTTATATTTCATTGTTCAGTAATACATTGCTTTTTCAGGCATGTATATAACATGTTCCTATTTGCCATTCCCCCATTACAGGACAACTAAAAGCAGAGGTTATTTGTAGAGTTGTATCCCCGTTAGTGACCTTGACATGTGCGATAATCCAGTACAGCATTTGTAATCGTAATCTCAGATGCGGTGGCTAACTTTTACTTTATAGTCGGATTCCAGAATTACAGGTATGAGGAACGACTCAGAAAAACCGGCCTACAGTGTCTGGAAGAGAAAAGAATTCGTGGTGACTTAATACAGGTTTATAAGATGATCAGAGGAATGGATAAATTAGACTTTAACAAGTTTTTAAAAAAGATAGAGCCACCCACAATAACAAGCGGGCATAGCTACAGGCTGACTAAAGAGAGGTCCAGATTAGATATTAGGAAATATTTTTTTAGTCAGAGAGTGGTGTCTGCTTGGAATGCATTGCCAGGGGAGGTAGTGGAGGCAGGGACAGTAAATGCATTTAAGAAAAAACTGGATGCGCATAGCTGTTAGAGCAAGGTAATGTAAATGTAACTGGTTGTATACAGACTCTGCAGGGTCTTCTAACCCAGTATAAAAACGTTAAGTTAAGTTAAGTTAAGTTGAAATTGTGGTGATATCTTGTGGTGATCTGTGGAGGTGATATGTGGTGATGATCTGTGCTGGTGATCTGAGGTGATGATTTGTGGTGGTGATATGTGGTGGTGATATGTGGTGGTGATATGTGGTGGTGATTTGCGGTGGTGATATGTGGTGGTGATTTGCGGTGGTGATATGTGGGGGTGATATGTGGTGGTGATTTGTGGTGGTGATATGTGGTGGTGATATGTGGTGGTGATATGTGGTGGTGATCTGTGGTGATGATTTGTGGTGGTGATCTGTGGTGGTGATCTGTGGAAGTGATATGTGGTGGTGATCTGTGGAGGTGATATGTGGTGGTGATCTGAGGAGGTGATATGTGGTGGTGATCTGTGGTGGTGATCTGTGGTGATGATTTGTGGTGGTGATATGTGGTGGTGATCTGGGGTGGTGATCTGTGGTGGTGATGTGTGATGGTGATATGTTGTGGTGATATCTTGTAGTGATCTGTTGCAGTGGTCTGTCTTATTGATCCGTCTTGTTGAACTGTCGCGGTGGGCTGTCTTGTTGGTCTGTCTTGGAGAAACCCTGATGAAGGTAATACTATTGGTCACTCTTGTTCAGTCAAGCAATCCATGGAAGCCCGTATCTCCTCTCGGTATATCGGCCACCGACAACATCTCGCCAGCGTGCACTGTCCTGAGCTACGCTTTCTGCCCCTCTTCAGGATCTTCCTTTCAGCTTTCACTCCACTGCGTCATTCTTCTCGTTTTCGAAGACTCTTCCCAAGGCCGTTTGCTTTTGCATTGTTATCAATGTTTTCGTAACCGACTTTTACAAATAGATGTGTGTGGTCGGCTCTAAGCTAACCTATTATACTTTAAGTGAGTTGTCCGTGTTTAGTCTATTCCCTTCCCCATGAACTATCCATGTTGGCTGACACTTGTGGAAGATTGTACTTCCCTTGGCTTAGCTCCATTGATCATCGAGACATGCAAACTCACTCACTACCATTTCAAGGTCACGGACTTGAGGGAGTCAATAATCACCATACAAAATGTATATGGCAAATTGCTCGAGAAGATAGTGGCCAGGAAAATAATGGCCTACCTTGAATGGGAGCAGATTCTACCCGATACGCTGGGCAGTTATAGAACAGCGAAGGAGACCTGGGCTTAACGCTGGAACTTTTGCGTATGATGTGTAGGAGGGGTTTCAGTCAAAGCAAGAAACAGTCGCGGTGGCACTCGACCTGGAAGACGCATACAACCGTGTCGATTTTGGGACCATAATTACCTGGCTGCAGCAGTGTGGTTTAAACCTGGTTAGTTGGATATCAGCTGCCCTGATGGAAAGAACAGTTGCGCTACGAGTGGGATCGTGGACATCAGAACCGAGGCGAACATGTCCAGGACTTCCTCAAGGGTCTCCGCTCTCACCGGTGCTGTTCAACATTTACATAGTAAAAGTGGCCAATATTCAACCCACAGGGACAGGGCGAACGTTGACATTTGCTGATGACATCCTAACGTACAGGACTGGCTCAGACAGCCAATAGTTGGTCAACGAGATCCAGGACACCTTGCAAGGAATCTCATAGTGGTGCGGTGACTCAAGCTCCAAGATCAATCTGAACACGGCCTGCATGATGTGGTGCTCTTTGAATAATTCTATAGTAAAGGTTGAACTCCCGGGCATCAGTTTTGATGGTTGCACCATCGACAGGTGTGACAGGTTGAAATACCTCGGAGTGACATTTGATCGCAGTCTTTCCTATAACTCCCATGTTGACCACATCGTACAAAGATGCAAGAGAGGATTAGGAGCACTCAAGACCATGGCTGCTGCCGACTTGGAACAACGCCTCCTGTTCATCCTATTTCGTCAGGTCGTATTGTCTGTCATCGATTACGGACTAGGCATCCTCACACTATCAAGAACACAGTGTGAAAGGTTGAACCGCATCCAGAATGAAGGTATGCGTCTGGTTCTGGGCTGCACTAGAGATACCCCGATTGCGATGATGCGGTACATGTTGGGATTGTTTTCGGTGACATCCAGACATAAACTGGCCCAAGTCAAAGCCTATATGCGTGTTACCACAGACACTCGACACCGTCTGCACAGTAGTATCTCAGATATCAAGGGATCAAGAGAGGGTTGTCATGGATGGCACAGGCTGAGACAACAATCAGACACGTCACTCCAGCTGAAACCATAGCCAAAGGGGAAGAATGGGTCCACACTGGTGATAGAATGATAGAATACCAGAGAGTCATCATAACCTTAGGCAAGGAATGCAGAGAACGGAACAACGAGAGAGCAGAGCACGAGGTAAATCAGTTGATAACTGAGAACACCCAGGAGAGTGACACTGTCATATACACCGACGGAACAGTCATGCGCAGTGGGACAACAGGCTGGGGTTTCTCGGCTAGAGTGATAGGACAGGTCGTTGCTGGGTGGGACATCCGGCTGGGGTTTCTCGGCTAGAGTGAGAGGAGAGGTCGTTACTAAGCGCAGTAGGGCATACATGTCAACAACCTTCAGTATGAGAATGGAGACGGAAGCAGTGACCTCAGCACTGAAATGGATATCCGAGACTTCTATAACAAAGGCAGTCATCGTCACAGACGCGCAAAGCCGTACTTCAGAAAGTACGGAAGGGATGGCTTAGGTACTAGTGCATAGCTGCTGTTGAGGCCTCAAACCTCCAGGTGCTGACCTGAATCTACTGTCCTGCTCATACCGGGGTTCAGGGCAATGAAAGAGCTGACATCTTGGCTTCACGGGCCCCCATCATGGGCACATTGGTGATGGACAGAAGTGACATTTTGAAATCAATCAATGACCGCCTGCTGGATGAGGACACCGCAATAGATGAAGCAGCAATCCACAGACTGCAAAGTTTCGACTATAAACGAGATTAGAGTGGAGTGGGACGCATGAGAGGACAAGCGCAGGAGCGTGTACAACCAGCGAGCTACAGGGACCATCAGCAACCATACCTTACGCCATTTGATGAGAGAGACTGAGCACCTATGGGTATGCCCGGAGTGCAGTGACGTCGATTCTTAGAAACAGAAACAGAAACAGATCATCAAAGAGGAATTCACATGAAATTCCCGTAACCTCATCTATTCTATCATCTGCCGGCAGTGTGGTATGACATACAATGGGGAAACTGGTATGGAACTGCGTGAGCGCTTCTGCCAACTCCTCAACGATATCCGCTACCGCACTGGTTCCCCAATTGCCAGCCACTTGAATGGTCCTGAGCACCGAGGTAGGGCTGACGTTAGTGTCACTGGTCTAGTTTCTTGCTTCTCTGACGATCGTCATCGATTCGCCCCTGAGAATAGACTTATCGTCAGCACGGGTTGTCTCCAACCGCATGGCATTAATATCTTCCATAGCTTTTCTTAAAACCTCATACTGGCCGCCATCTATTTGTCTTTATTTGCCCCCCCCCCCAATCCTTCCCCTTCTTCTATTATTCCTTGCCCCCCGCTCCTATATTAACCTCACACCCTCCCGGCTTATATCACCTTCTCATTGTTCTCCCACCCTCCCGGCTTATATCATATTCTCTTTGTTCTCCCATCTGGATCACTATTTGGCCGTTTCCATTTTTGGCCACCATTGGATTATCCGGCGCATTCCCCCTCACTTCTTACGCTATCCTGGTCACCTTATTTGACAGTCTCCTTCATTTTCAGCCAAAGCATCTGGCCCAACCGGTCGCTTAGACAGACTGGGTCTACTATCAGAGAAGTTGACCATTGTATCCTTAAATGTTGATTTGTTAGTTCAGTATTGTTGTCCTTGATGAAGGCCTATTGGTCGTAAAGTAGGGTTTGTTTGTGTTTTCGTCTCGTAGCGGTATCTGATCATATCAATTTTTAAATTTTGATTAAACTCAACCTTAATCAACTTTGATAAGTTTTGTTCATGTTTTCTTCCCATTGCTAGTTTCAAAGGAGGTCTCATAGCAAATGTCGTCTCTTGGCTCAAAGTCTTTCCGTCCCACCGCTGGTGTTCGGCTTAGGGTTGTGGTTAGGGTTGAGGTTGGGGTTGAGGTTGGGGTTGGGGTTAGGGTTGTGGTTAGGGGTTGAGGTTAGGGTTGAGGTTAGGCTTTGGGTTAGGGTTGTTGTTAGGGTTGAGGTTAGGGTTGTTGTTAGGGTTGTGGTTAGGGTTGTTGTTAGGGTTGGGGATACATTTGGGGTTAGGGTTGGGGAAACATTTTGGTTTGGGTTAAGGATACATTTGGTGTTAGGGTTGGGGTTAGGGTTGAGGTTAGGGTTGGGGTTAGGGTTGTTGTTAGGGTTGGGGTTAGGGTTGTTGTTAGGGTTGTGGTTGGGGTTAGGGTTGGGGATACATTTGGGTTTGGGTTGGGGATACATTTGGTGTTAGGGTTGGGGTTAGGGTTGGGGTTAGGGTTGGGGTTGGGGGTTAGGGTTGTGGATACATTTGGGTTTGGGTTGGGGATACATTTGGTGTTAGGGTTGGGGTTAGGGTTGGGGTTAGGGTTGGGGTTGGGGTTGGGGGTTAGGGTTGTGGATACATTTTGGTTTGGGTTGGGGATACATTTGGTGTTAGGTTTATGGTTGGGTATAAGGTTGGGGATGCATATAGGGTTAGGGTTAGGATTGGGAATACAGTTGGGGATACGGTTGGGGATACGGTTGGGGATACGGTTGGGGATACGGTTGGGGATACGGTTGGGGTTAGGGTAGGAGATACGGTTGAGGTTAGGTTTGTGGATACGTTTGGCGTTAGGTTTGGGGATACCGTTAGTGTTAGGGTTGGGGATACGGTTGGGGTTAGGATTAGGGTTCGGGTAAGGGTTGGGGATATGCTTGGGATTAGGTTTGGGGATACGGTTGGGGTTAGGGTTGGGGATACTGTTGAGGTTAGGGTTGGTGTTGTGCGTAATGCTAACTCTGGTTGGGAAATGTGTTGGGGTTAGCTTTAATTGAGGTCAAATTTCGGAATTGGTTAAGTGTCGGTTTCAGTTTAGGCTTAGGATTGAGATTACGGTTGGAATTTCAAGGTTTGCCTGCTCATCCATGTCTATTTTTGAGTGACGCGGCTGTGTCATATTACCGTCAGACAATGTGGGTCGTACAACTGGACCAGGTTGGCTGGAAGATTTGATATGTCAGGGTTCTGAGAGACAGAGAGAGGGTTAGGAGAGAGAGGGGCAGAGAGTGGCAAGAAGGGACGCTAAGAGAAGGTGAGGGAGAGAGAGGGAGGGAGATACATCAAATTCATAAATTTAAAATCTTGTAGGAACAACACCAATGAGAGCCAGATAGCAACATGTCGGTGGATGGTAGAGCCAATACTAGGCATAAGTCAGTTTAGAAAGGGAGAGAGAGCCAATACTAGGCATAAGTCAGTTTAGGTGGGAGAGAGAGGCAATACTAGGCATAAGTCAGTTTAGATGGGAGAGAGAGCCAATACTAGGCATAAGTCAGTTTAGATGGGATAGAGAGCCAATACTAGGCATAAGTCAGTTTAGATGGGAGAGAGAGCCAATACTAGGCATAAGTCAGTTTAGATGGGAGAGAGAGCCAATACTAGGCATAAGTCAGTTTAGAAAGGGAGAGAGAGCCAATACTAGGCATATGTCAGTTTAGGTGGGAGAGAGAGCCAATACTAAGCATAAGTCAGTTTAGGCGGGAGAGAGAGGCAATACTAGGCATATGTCAGTTTAGGTGGGAGAGAGAGAGCCAATACTAAGCATAAGTCAGTTTAGGCGGGAGAGAGAGGCAATACTAGGCATAAGTCAGTTTAGGCGGGAGAGAGAGGCAAAACTAGGCATAAGTCAGTTTAGGTGGGAGAGAGAGCCAATACTAAGCATAAGTCAGTTTAGGCGGGAGAGAGAGGCAATACTAGGCATAAGTCAGTTTAGATGGGAGAGAGAGCCAATACTAGGCATAAGTCAGTTTAGGTGGGAGAGAGAGCCAATACTAAGCATAAGTCAGTTTAGGTGGGAGAGAGAGCCAATACTAAGCATAAGTCAGTTTAGGCGGGAGAGAGAGGCAATACTAGGCATAAGTCAGTTTAGGCGGGAGAGAGAGGCAAAACTAGGCATAAGTCAGTTTAGGTGGGAGAGAGAGCCAATACTAAGCATAAGTCAGTTTAGGCGGGAGAGAGAGCTAATACTAGGCATATGTCAGTTTAGGCGGGAGAGAGAGCTAACACTAGGCATAATTCAGTTTAGGCGGGAGAGAGAGCTAACACTAGGCATAATTCAGTTTAGGCGGGAGAGAGAGCTAATACTAGATGTAATTCTGCACGTTCGAATACCATTGCTAGAATAGGGGGGGGGGGGGGGTTGTGTGCTGACAACTTGGTCTCCAGCGGACCCTGTCTTGAGCCAAGGAAGTTCAGTGCGTGTGTAAGCACTCCTCCAGAGCCGTCTCTGATGTGGTTGCGTACAGCAAGGAAGCTTATCCAACGCATTAGAGGCCTTCCACACGGTCCCTTTTTAACAAAGGGGTACCAGATTGCTGTAGCCGTTCTCTATCGACCATGATTTCAACGCAATATGAGATCTGCCTATCTATGTTTTGTCTTGCTGCATATATTACCAAAGACAATCGGTGTAATTTCAGAATTGTAGAGCTTTTTGTGTGCGTTAGTTAAAGAGGGTTATTCCGAACAAGCGTCTCTTAAGAGAGACATTGGTCATTCACAAATTGTCCTCGATTTTGTTATTGTCCGTCTCTCAGCATTGTATTTTCGTATTTAGGACGTAGCAGAGACCACAGTGGAATAACAGAGAGAGGGTTGTAGGTTCAGGTCTGGCAACCGCCCAGGACCATGTTAATGGACAAGAAGGCTGCCCACTCCAAACGTCAACGTCTTGTCAGTTGAGGTTTCATGCTTTATCTTGAGGAGTCGTCCAAGATAGATGTACTCGTTGACATCCTCTAATCTCACCTCGCCAAGGAAGACTGGATCACATCCTTTAATCGTCCCTGGCCAAGGAAAACTGGATCACTTCCTCTAATCTCACCTCACCAAGGAAGACTGGATCACATCCTCTAATCTCACTCCACCAAGGAAGACTGGATCACGTCCTCCAATCTCACCCCGCCAAGGAAGACTGGATCACTTCCTCTAATCTCACTCCACCAAGGAAGACTGGATCACTTCCTCCAATCTCACCCCGCCAAGGAAGATTGGATCACTTCCTCTAATCTCACCTCACCAAGGAAGACTGGATCACATCCTCTAATCTTACTCCACCAAGGAAGACTGGATCACTTCCTCTAATCTCACCTCGCCAAGGACGACTGGATCACATCCTCTAATCTCGCCCTACCAAGAAAGACTGGATCACAAGTGTCAAAATGTTTGCTTAACACTTCGGTTTTCGAGACCTTCATCTCCAGACCCGCTTTTCCTGCCCTAACCATCGAGTAGCTGCATCATTTGGTTGGCTTCTACTGCTAACTCTGTGATGAGCACTGCTATCGACAAACCGAAGGCGTCTGCCGCCAATATGGATCCCAGTTGCATTAGCTGATGGCTGTTTCCAAACATGCAGAGGAGAGGAGAGGTGAGATTGAATCTCACTGCCGGGCTCACTTCAGAATTGGTACCACGGACGTTGGAAGGGACGAAATGTGGTAGTACAGGTCGTATAACTGTTGGTAAGAACTCTGATGTAACCAGGGCCGACATCTTGTACCAACAGTGAACGCCAGACAAAATATAGCTTTACCGAATCAAAAGCCTTTTTATAGTCGATGAAAGTGAGTACCAAGGGCGTCTGGAACTCTCACGCTGCCTCAATAAGGCGGCTACAGGTTGAGATACGGCCCAGTGTACTGTACGAACGCTGGAAGCCTGCCTGTTCGACTGGTTGCGATCCTTCTAGAGCGGTGCGGACTCTGGCAAGGATGCATTACCTAAACAGCTTGTAAGTGACCGGGAGGAGAGTCAGTGGACGATGGTTTCCGAGTCCTCTTTGTTTCTCATCATATGCAAGAGTGTTGTCCTCGAGTTGTGCCAGGCAGCAGGTGTTCCTCCTAAATGAAGATAACGTGTACAACGTTGGGCTATGGCTTGGTAGAAGGAAAAGCCACAAGCATGGACAACCTCCTCAGTGATTCCTTCTTCAACTGGTGATTTGCGAAATGGCATTGACTTGATGGCATGGTAATTTATGAGAACAGGAAAAAATATTTGTTAAAGTGGAACAGTCGATTTTATTCGCCGAAATTGACCAGTCTGTCGCTTGCGCCGTTGCTTGAAGTGCGGCCCGAGAAGGACTTTCTGGAGGTTGTCTTAGAAATCAGAGTGTTTTTGTTCGTCTTTATCTACAGTTCATGCAAACACTTGAATGAGAGTGACAGTATGGCGTTCTGGAGATGGTAATATCCACAAAAATCAAGGCCGTGGTCTACAAATGTCTCCTAGTTGAACGAGTGGATGGTGCGGGGGGCGACGAGGAAACTACTTCCTCCTGATGTAGAGTTGGCCTTCCGGGCGACGAGGAAACTACTTCCTCCTGATGTAGAGTTGGCCTTCCGGGCGACGAGGAAACCAGTCCCTCTGTGTGGACGCCGATGAAAACACCCGAGCTGTTATTCCAAACCACAGACAGTTATTTTTCTCTGGTTCAGTTTCTGAGACGCAAAATAAAGCCCAACTCAATCTGCTACTCTCGTGAATAAGGTGGCTCAGCTGTCTTCTCAGGCAGGTCACGTTCTGCGAGTCTCTGCCACCTCTTTAGGATTACACGTGCTGAAGCTTGACCTGCGGTATTCAGGAGGGAATTGCCTCTAAGTTATTGCTGTCCCCCTTGTCACCTTTATTCTTGTATAGCGACACTATCTTTGCATCCCGCATATCTTGGGGGATTTCCCCTTCACTCCAACAGCGAATGAGCTGATCATAAAGGCGAGGTAAAATAACTTCAATGCTCTCATTTAGGACCTCTGCAGGGATGTTATCATTTTCTGGTCCCTTGCCACTAGAAAGTCTAGTTAAAGCCTTGGAAAGTCCCATCCCCGTGGGTTCGTTCTCTAGGTCTGACATTTGAAGAAGCTTTGGCGTTATCTGGCTCATGGCAGGATCTGCCTACTTCTCTGTGGAATAAAGAACAGATAAGTATTCTACCCACCTTACCAGCTGTTCACTGTTGTTTGTGAGGAGTCTGCCTTCTTCTGATGCCAGAGTACATGTTTTTACTGTTGCCCATGTCGCCTGCGTTTTGTATTTCTTGGTAGATGAAGGACCAGTATTCATCTTGGTAGATGACGGACCAGTATTCATCTTGGTAGATGAAGGACCAGTATTCATCTTGGTAGATGAAGGACCAGTATTCATCTTGGTAGATGAAGGACCAGTATTCATCTTGGTAGATGAAGGACCAGTATTCATCTTGGTAGATGAAGGACCAGTATTCATCTTGGTAGATGAAGGACCAGTATTCATCTTGGTAGATAAAGGACCAGTATTCATCTTGGTAGATGAAGGACCAGTATTCATCTTGGTAGATGAAGGATCAGTATTCATCTTGGTAGATGAAGGACCAGTATTCATCTTGGTAGATGAAGGACCAGTATTCATCTTGGTAGATGAAGGACCAGTATTCATCTTGGTAGATGAAGGACCAGTATTCATCTTGACAGATGAAGGACCATTATTCATCTTGGTAGATGAAGGACCAGTATTCATCTTGGTAGATGAAGGACCAGTATTCATCTTGGTAGATGAAGGACCAGTATTCATCTTGGCAGATGAAGGACCAGTATTCATCTTGGTAGATGAAGGACCAGTATTCATCTTGGTAGATGAAGGACCAGTATTCATCTTGGCAGATGAAGGACCATTATTCATCTTGGTAGATGAAGGACCAGTATTCATCTTGGTAGATGAAGGACCAGTATTCATCTTGGTAGATGAAGGACCAGTATTCATCTTGGCAGATGAAGGACCAGTATTCATCTTGGTAGATGAACGACCAGTATTCATCTTGGTAGATGAAGGACCAGTATTCATCTTTGCAGATGAAGGACCAGTATTCATCTTGGTAGATGAAGGACCAGTATTCATCTTGATATATGAAGGACCAGTATTCATCTTGGTAGATGAAGGACCAGTATTCATCTTGATATATGAAGGACCAGTATTCATCTTGATATATGAAGGACCAGTATTCATCTTGATATATGAAGGACCAGTATTTATCTTGATATATGAAGGACCAGTATTCATCTTGATATAGGAGGGACCAGTATTCATCTTGGTAGATGAAGGACCAGTATTCATCTTGATATATGAAGGACCAGTATTCATCTTGATATATGAAGGACCAGTATTCATCTTGGTATATGAAGGACCAGTATTCATCTTGATATATGAAGGACCAGTATTCATCTTGATATATGAAGGACCAGTATTCATCTTGATATATGAAGGACCAGTATTCATCTTGATATTTAAGGACCAGTATTCATCTTGATATATGAAGGACCAGTATTCATCTTGATATATGAAGGACCAGTATTCATCTTGATATATGAAGGACCAGTATTCATTTGCACACCGATTACATTCTAGCTGATTTTGCGCTCCGAAGATTGTCTCTAGTGCCTTGAGAGGGTTTTTCTTTGGTCCAGTAGTGCCTTGAGAGGGTTTTTCTTTGGTCCAGTAGTGCCTTGAGAGGGTTTTTCTTTGGTCCAGTAGTGCCTTGATAGAGTTTCTCTTTGAAGTCCAGTAGTGCCTTGAGAGGGTTTCTCTTTGAAGTCCAGTAGTGCCTTGAGAGGGTTTCTCTTTGAAGTCCAGTAGTGCCTTGATAGAGTTTCTCTTTGAAGTCCAGTAGTGCCTTGAGAGGGTTTCTCTTTGAAGTCCAGTATGGCCTTGAGAGGGTTTTTCTTTGGTCCAGTAGTGCCTTGAGAGGGTTTTTCTTTGAAGTCCAGTAGTGCCTTGAGAGGGTTTCTCTTTGAAGTCCAGTAGTGCCTTGAGAGGGTTTCTCTTTGAAGTCCAGTAGTGCCTTGAGAGGGTTTCTCTTTGAAGTCCAGTAGTGCCTTTCTCTTTGTCTCAGTAAGTGGGAGAAGGTTTGTCTCCACTTTGTTTGGTGACGTCACAAGCGGAGACGGCATAGTCGTAAATATTTGTTTTGAATGTGTTCCATGTGTCGTTTATGGAGGCTTCACCTTCTACACTCTCTCCTAGACTGTTACATTCTTTTTTGAATACCTCTTTCTTCTCCTGCTCTTTTAGCCCTTTGGTGTTGATTTTGGATTTGAACGGTCCATTTGATTTGTATATTGTCTTTGGTATCAGTTTGACTCTGATAATGACTAATACATGATCAGTATTGCAATCCGCTCTGGGGTATGCCCGTGCTATTTGGACTGCATTTAGATGTTGCCTGCACGTAAGTACAAAATTAATCTGATGTCAGTGGCCTGATCTTGGATGGCGCCATGTTACCACGTGATTCTGTCTGACGTCAAAATTGTGTTTGTCACGCACAACTTGTTGTATGAGCAGACTTCAAGCATCATCTGTCAGTTTTCGTTTATGCTCCCGACACCATGGTGACCTAAGCAGATTGACCAGGAATGTTTCCCTGACCCAGCGCGTGCATTGCGATCACCTAATACGTACAGCTGCTCCTCGCCTGGAGAAGAAACAGCTCAACTTTGCAGAGTTATAGAACTTGTCTTTGTTCTCAGCAGAAGCCGCCAGCCTGGGTGCATATGCACTGATGATGTCTACATAGCCCTCTTTGATGCACAGCCGAAGTGATACTAATCACTCTGACAGGGCAATCGGCGTGTTGATGGTGTCGACTAACTGATCGAGTAAAAACCCAGTCCGTGCCGTCTAGTTTCATGGAATCCCTTGCCCTGCCAGAAATGCGTATAGTTCTTTTCTTTTATTGAAGCACAGTCAGGAAGCCTGGTTTCCTGTAGTGCCGCAATCTCTACCTGAAGCCTCTCAGGCTCCCTGTCAATGACCGCTGCTTTCCTGATCCCCTTTGTACATGTGAGATCAACGTTGTTTAGCCCTGGCCACATAGTCCTTATATGTCATGCTCCCAGCCGACAGTTTCTTTTTCTCCGTCATTGCCGAAACCTGCTGGGCACCTGATACAGAAACTGTGCCCTGCCCATTTTAGACAGCACCCCTGTCAATCCTGCTTTGTTGCTCAAAAGGAGAGACAAAGTGTACGTTTTGAGCCCACCAGAGCTTGCAAGGGATGCCAGAGAATGGTTATGAACATGCCAATTCATCGACTGCCATAGGGTCCCTCCCTCCAGATTTATAGTCTAGGTTTACTCCTGTAGCCTTCATCATTACCAGGCTAACCAATACGGTAGTGGCGTTAATGTATGTTTAAAGGACGACATGATAGTGCTGTCACTTCTTTGCTTCCCTGCACGCGGATGGGACTTCTCCGGATCATTTACCCCTGGTTGGGATGTTCTGGTCTCCAATTTACACACCGAAGGAATCCCCCATGACCGCTGGGTTTTGTAATTGTCAATATAAACATAACCCGACGCCATCTTTGTGACGTGGTTAGTCATCCCAGAACGAAAGTTCACGGTAACAAAAACTCAGCAAAAACAGCAAAGCTGGACTACGTAGGTATCGTGCCCCGTAAAGTATGGGGGGGGGGGGGGGGGGGGGAGGGAGTAACTATATAAACAAGAAACGTAACCCCGTCTGAAAGCACACAGAGCGTGAATGCATTTCATTTGGCCATCCATCTGTAAGGTTCAGCACACCGGTGATCTGCAGATTGGTCACCTAGTTTTGTTCAAGCGTTTGGCGACATTTAATGGACTCCATCGAGTCAAAACTTGCCCATGCACATTGTCCATTTAAACACAAAACATATAGCCTAAACCACAGGTGTCAGTTTAATTTTCACACACATTTCACAAGTCTGTTTGGTTTATCCATGTATTATCCATGTTTATCCACGTAGTATCCATGGTTATCCACGTAGTATCCATGTTTATCCACGTAGTATCCATGGTTATCCACGTAGTATCCATGTTTATCCACGTAGTATCCATGTTTATCCATGTAGTATCGTTAGAATCAGTGAACAGCTCAGAAATCACCCCGACATTGGCAGCGAGAAGAACACACCTACTGTCCAGTCGCCATCTTTAATTGACAGTTTAGCCGGGGCATGCGATTCGTTCTCGCTGTCAATAAACGTCTAAAAGATGGTGGTACTGGGGTCAGGTACCGTCAATCCAGCAAACATCCTCTCAATGGCAATCTGCCAGCATCAACCACATGTTTCAGCTACCTCGGGTCAACAAGTACAAGCGCCCTCTCTCTAGTCGATGAAATAAATATAAGAATTTGAAGAACAGCGACTACTTCTGGCGGCCTTTTCAAGACGGCGTGGAGAAATATTAAACTGACTTTGCAGACAAAAATGCAGATATATCGGGCCTGTGTTCTCAGCACCTGCTGTACGCATCAGGGACATGGACGACATACTCTAGGCAAGAGAGACAGCTAAACACTTTTCACCTTCGCTGCCTGCGGAAAATTATGAACATCAGGTGGCAGGACAAGAAAACAAACACAGAAGTACATCAACGCGCAAATCTTTCTTCTGCCATATGACTGTTACGTGCTAGACGACTGGCCTGGCTGGGTCACGTGAGTAGGATGGACAATGGGCGCATTCCAAAACGGATGTTGTATTGTGAGCTGTCAGAGGGCAGGAGACTCCCAGGCAGACCCCTGCTCAGATATAAAGATGTTTGCAAGGCATCAATGACAGACTTTTCTATCGACCACAAGGCATCAATGACAGACTTTTCCATCGACCACAAGGCATCAATGACAGACTTTTCCATCGACCACAAGGCATCAATGACAGACTTTTCTATCGACCACAAGGCATCAATGACAGACTTTTCCATCGACCACAAGACATCAATGACAGACTTTTCCATCGACCACAAGACATCAATGACAGACTTTTCCATCGACCACAAGACATCAATGACAGACTTTTACATCGACCACAAGGCATCAATGACAGACTTTTCCATCGACCACAATGCTTGGGACAACTCAGCCGCAGTGCAAACCATATGGAAGACATCACTCCGAAATGGCCTAACGACATTGAAAGCTACTCGGAGAGAGAAACTTGAAGCTACTCGGAGAGAGAAACTTGAAGCTACTCGGAGAGAGAAACTTGAAGCTACTCGGAGAGAGAGACTTGAAGCTACTCGGAGAGAGAGACTTGAAGCTACTCGGAGAGAGAGACTTGAAGCTACTCGGAGAGAGAAACTTGAAGCTTATCGCTTAGAGAAACTGGAAGCTATTCGGAGTGAGAACCTTGAAGCTACTCGCTGAGAGAAATTTGAAGCTACTCGCTGAGAGAAACTTGAAGCTTATCGCTGAGAGAAACTTGAAGCTAATCGCTGAGAGAAACTTGAAGCTACTCGCTGAGAGAAACTTGAAGCTACTCGGAGTGAGAAACTTGTAGCTACTCGCTGAGAGAAACTTGTAGCTACTCGCTGAGAGAAACTTGAAGCTACTCGGAGTGAGAAACTTGAAGCTACTCGCTGAGAGAAATTTGAAGCTACTTGGAGTGAGAAACTTGAAGCTACTCGCTGAGAGAAACTTTAAGCTACTCGGAGTGAGAAACTTGAAGCTACTCTCTGAGAGAGATTTGAAGCTACTCGCTGAGAGAAACTTGAAGCTAATCGCTGAGAGAAACTTGAAGCTACTCGCTGATAGAAACTTGAAGCTACTCGCTGAGAGAAACTTGAAGCTACGCGCTGAGAGAACCTCAAAAATAATTGTTTACACCGAAAGGAGACAAGACCCGTCTAGTGAAAAAAGACATACCAGCTTGTTGACCGTCTGTATAGACAAAAAAGGCCATTAATTTTATTACCGCCGTGAACGTCCGCGTGAGACGCGTCTGCTGGGTTTATCAAAGTCCGCTGACAGACTGTAAGGTGAATCCTAACTCTCCTGTGTAGACGCTCACAAAGCTCGTGTGGGGAACCTTTAATTTCACAGCGGAGACCAGCCGGACAGAAGCTGCAGACTACCAGAGACCGGCCAGTCACGTCAGGAACGGAGGATGACCAGACAAGAGATTATATAGTTTAGTAGTTGCTATTGTTAGAGAGTATAGGGACAGGGTAACTGGGTTAATAGTTCAGAGGTAAACACCATAGTTACTTACTGATTTCTGTTTAGATAATTTAGTTAGATTAGAGGTTCAATGATGTGTAGGGCTAGATTATGTAATCAATCATTTACCATGTTTTTATGATGAAAGAATCAGTTGTCAGTGTTTCTTTTGTTATCATGTGAAAGGGGAGCTAATTACGAAAGTGGGGGAATAGTTGGCTGTAGGACACCGTGATAGAGTTAAGTGGGGTGTTACTTGGTCAATATTGAGAGGACAGCCTAAAGGAAACGGGAAGGAATGGGAATAGCTAGCATCCAAACAGTAATTTCCCCTAGTCTGTGACATTAATCAAGAAAAACCAGCCATGATTGATTGAATAAATCATGATTAAAATGTCACAGAGAAACACAGTCCAGACCAAACCAGAATAAAATAGACAAGGAAACACGTCAGATGTGGAGATATGGTAGGGAAACACGTCAGATGTGGAGATATGGTAGGTAAACACGTCAGATGTGGAGATATGGTAGGGAAACACGTCAGATGTGGAGATTTGGTAGGGGAACACGTCAGATGTGGAGATATGGTAGGGAAACACGTCAGATGTGGAGATATGGTAGGGAAACACGTCAGATGTGGAGATATGGTAGGGAAACACGTCAGATGTGGAGATATGGTATGGAAACACGTCAGATGTAGAGATATGGTAGGGAAACACAGATTACGGCTAAATGCAAGGAAGACCGACATATTGAACACAACATCAGACAGCCGAACGAAACTAGCCAGAAGACTTACCAACAACAAAGATTACATAGAAGAAAGCGGCTGTATCAAAAGTAAAAACACGGAGACATTATAACGGCTCAAGATGAGATGACTACATGGTGAGCAGAGCTCCTGACAGACCGAGTATACAGCAGAGCCCATGACAGACCGAGTCGATGACAGCAGAGCCCATGACAGGCCGAGTCGATGACAGCAGAGCCCACGACAGACCGAGGCAATGACAGCAGAGACGACAAACCACAACTGCTGAATAAAGATGTGATCCAAGGACACTCACATCTAAAACAGAAAGAGCCATGCACATGACGAGAAAAGCTGCAAGTCCTGACAAGATCACCACGTAAATGCTAAACACATTATCTAACTTTGATACTATCACGGATCTAAGAAACTTCTTCTTCTTCTTCTTCTTCATCATCATCGATTAACTGATGCTGTGCTTCTAGTCTGGTGAGGTTCACGAAGGAGACTGTGCGTTTCAGGTCTTCCACGGTCACTTACAACTTTTCGAGCATGGTCGCTTCCCCCGGCCAGACTGCCTCTCTTTCTTTGGTCTGCGTAGATAGGGCATTCTTGCAGGATATGTTCTGGTATTTGCTTTGGTGCTCCACAGTCGCACGGGGCAGTGTCTCTGAGACCCATTCTGTGGAGGTGGGCTTTGAGTGTTCCGTTCTGAGTCTGAAGATCTTTGTCTACCCATCTCTGTCAGGTTTGTCTATGCTGTCATTTTCTGCCTTGCATTCTTTGTGCTGTTCTTTCCATTCTGTCCTCATGGATCGTTTGATGAGTGTCTTTGTATCTTTATAGCTCTTCCGATGGGGAAAACGATTGTCTCTACTTCCGGCTTGTGCGAGCTCATCTGCTTTCTCGCTTCCAGGAATCCCATAGTGGGCCGGAATCGATTGTAGGACTAAATCTGTTTTGCGAGACACTAATCCTATGTTGTATTTTATTTCATGCCAGAGTCTATCTTGTTTGTGGCTTGAGATGGCCTGGTGTACACTCCTTGAGTCTATCTTGTTTGTGGCTTGAGATGGCCTGGTGTACACTCCTGGAGTCTGTTAGAATCACCGTTTTTCTTGTATTTATATTTTGGCTGATAAGAATCGGAGTTGCACTAGAACAGCTCTTGCTTTAGCTCTGGTACAAGTTTCTTCTACTGGTATGGAGTGATTCTCTATGTCGCCATTGGAGTGTTTAATGTAGATTCTACTGCCTCCCCTTTTATCGTTCATCGAGGCAGATCCATCTGTCTATACGTTTGTCCAAGAGTTGCTAGGGTACTGTCTATACGTTTGTCCAAGAGTTGCTAGGGTACTGTCTCCTGAGCTTCTGTAGAACGTGGATTTGTTGCTCTGGTGCTGACTGCTCATTTTTCTCCGTTAACCATGAAACCTCAACAATTATTCTGGACCAGTCGTGGCTCCGTGTCCAGGGTTCTGGAATGAGTGCTTCGGACTTTTTGGCATCAGCTTTTAGAATCTCTGCGTGTTTTCTGTGGATTTCTCTGGCCAGTTGGTTGGGACTTTTCCTTATTAGTCTGTTCTTTTGTTCTCTCTTGGAACTTCTGGTGCAGAGGATGATCAGGTAACCTCTTTAGTTTTTCAAACTGAGGAAGCGATTTATATTTTCTCCCTAATTCAAGGGGCTCAATCTTTGCTGTTTTTGCCAGTTCTGTAATTGGAGCGCTTTTCAATGCCCCAAAGGTATATTTGAGACCCATATTTTCAACTCAGTCTAGTTTTCCTGTGTTTGTTTTGGCCGCTATTGATCAAGTGCTAGAGGTATATTCCATGATTGGTCTGATTGTAGCAGTGTAAACTTAGTTGAAGATTTTGTTGTTGTCCCCGACGTACCAGGCAGTTTTTTCGTAACTGGGAGTAATTGATTGTATGGCTCTTGTCTGGATTTTCTCTATATTTGATTTCCAGGTAAGTCTCGAGTCAATTAAGACTCCAAGGAATACGGGTGTGTCAAACTGGGGTATTTGTTGGTTTCCTATCTTTATTGTAATTTTTTCCTTTTTAGGGGACAGTGAAAAGAGAGTAGTAAAAGTTGTGGTGTGGTTTATTTTCAGTCTCCACTCTTTTGTCCAGTTCTCTCCCTTCTCTGCTGTCTTCTAGAGCAAGTATGAGGCTATTGTTGTGTGTTCTGTGGCTGTCCATACAACAAAGTTTTGGAGCAAGTATGAGGCTATTGTTGTGTGTTCTGTGGCTGTCCATACAACAAAGTTTTGGAGCAAGTATGAGGCTATTGTTGTGTGTTCTGTGGCTGTCCATACAACAAAGTTTTGGAGCAAGTATGAGGCTATTGTTGTGTGTTCTGTGGCTGTCCATACAACAAAGTTTTGGAGCAAGTATGAGGCTATTGTTGTGTGTTCTGTGGCTGTCCATACAACAAAGTTTTGGAGCAAGTATGAGGCTATTGTTGTGTGTTCTGTGGCTGTCCATACAACAAAGTTTTGGAGCAAGTATGAGGCTATTGTTGTGTGTTCTGTGGCTGTCCATACAACAAAGTTTTGGAGCAAGTATGAGGCTATTGTTGTGTGTTCTGTGGCTGTCCATACAACAACGTTTTGGAGCAAGTATGAGGCTATTGTTGTGTGTTCTGTGGCTGTCCATACAACAAAGTTTTGGAGCAAGTATGAGGCTATTGTTGTGTGTTCTGTGGCTGTCCGTACAACAAAGTTTTGGAGCAAGTATGAGGCTATTGTTGTGTGTTCTGTGGCTGTCCATACAACAAAGTTTTGGAGCAAGTATGAGGCTATTGTTGCATGTTCTGTGGCTGTGCGAACAGCAAAGTCACCTGCGTGTAAGCTGTTTGAGACATGTTGATGTCAGCATTTAGTGATATCGTTTATTTATATCAAGAAGAGAGTAGGCACTATTACACTTCCCTGTGGCACTCCCTCTCTCAGCCTGACTGACTTGCTGGTAAAGTTGTCCAATTTAATCCTGGCAGATCTTTAGAAGAGGTAACTTTTAATCCATGAGAACATATTGTTGGTAACTTCTGCTTGGAAGATTTTCAGCTTCAGGCCTTCTCTCCAGACAATGTTGAAGGCACGAGGGAGATCAAAGAAGATGGCTAGCACTTTCTTTTTCTCTTAAAAAGCATTTTCTATGTTCTATGTTAGATATGTTAATTGGTCCTCTGTGCTGCCTGTGTCCTGTTTGAGTTGAGGTGAGTAGCGAGTTGGTCTCAAGATACCAGGTGAGTCTTTTGTTTATCAGTCTTTCCATCAGTTTCCACACACAGCTAAGGGGGCTGATGGACCTGCAGTTGTTAGGATCATGTTTGTCTTTTCCTGGTTTAGGAATAGGCTGAATATAGGCCTCCTACCAGAGTGCCGGAACAGTACCCTCTCGTCAGCTCTGGTTAAATATTCCAAGAGGGAACCTCTTGCTTATGGGACTAAGGTGTTTGGGGAATTCATTTGTGATACCATCTGTTCCTGGTGCTTTTCTCTCCTTAAGTTTCTTAGTTTCCTCTTCTAGCTCCTGTAGGGAGAACTTCACTGTCATGTACTCTGTTGGAGTGTCTTCTAGCTCCTGTAGGGAGAACTTCACTGTCATGTAATCTGTGTCTTCTAGCTCCTGTAGGGAGAACTTCACTGTCATGTACTCTGTTGGAGTGTCTTCTAGCTCCTGTAGGGAGAACTTCACTGTCATGTAATCTGTTTCTTCTAGCTCCTGTAGGGAGAACTTTACTGTCATGTACTCTGTTGGAGTGTCTTCTAGCTCCTGTAGGGAGAACTTTACTGTCATGTACTCTGTTGGAATGCCTGTGCCCCGATCCTTTTGGAGAGCTCTGCTCTGTGTTCTGACTTCTTTCTCTGTTTCTTGAAATTTGCATCTTACCTTCTGACTGATAAATTCTGGCCATAAGGTCTTCTGCGCTTGCCCGTCACCTGGCCTACGGTCGTATGTAGCACAGTTTTCGATCTCTCTGTCTTGTGACAGTTTAGGGATTTAATGAGATTCCACAATCTTGCAGTATCTTTTTCCAGGTCTAAAGTGCTGGTTAGTTTGTGCCGGCTTTCTCTCATACTCTTCTTTTTCTCTTTTATGAATCCTGCTTTTGTTTTGTTGTGCAAGATTGTATTTGAATCGGTTAGGTTCGTCTCCATGATTTCTCTGATCGTACCATTCTCGCCTTGCACTCTTACAGTTTTTGAGTCTAGAATGGTTGGTTGTCTTTTCTGCAGCCTCTTGGGATACTTTCCTTGGCAGCGTCAAGAACGCTCCTGTTGAAGTTTTGGAGTTCAGAGTTTAGGCTTTTAAGCCCGTTTTTGATTTTCAACAGAGAGCTGTCAATCTACGATGAAAATAGGCTTTAATTCCCTTTTCTATAGTTCCATATAGCGAAGGAGTTACTCTTTGAAGTATCTTTTGTTCTCTCTATGGTAATTATTATTGGTCTGTGGTCGCTGCCTCCCAGTTGTTCACAAATGCTTCGTCTCGAGATCTTTTCTATCTCTTCTGTAGCCATGGCGAGATCCGGATTACTTGTTTTCCTCCAGGACCTGGAGTAGTCTGTGTGGGTCGTCCCTCCAGGACCTGGAGTAGTATGTGTGTGGGTCGTCCCTCCAAGACCTAGAGTAGAATGTGTGTAGGTCGTCCCTCTAGGACCTAGAGTAGTATGTGTGTGGGTCGTCCCTCCAGGACCGTGAATAGTGTGTGTGTGGGTCGTCCCTCCAGGACCTGTAGTAGTATGTGTGTGGGTCGTCCCTCCAGGACCTGAAGTAGCATGTGTGTGGATCGTCCCTCCAGGACCTGAAGTAGCATGTGTGTGTGTCGTCCCTCCAGGACCTGAAGTAGCATGTGTGTGTGTCGTCAGGTTTATTTAGCATGACTAGGTTATTGGTTATGATATAGTCTTCCACGTCCTCTCCTTTGGCATTTCGGTCCGTGTATCCCCAGCTTGGAGAATGACTGTTAAAGTCCCCAACAATCATCCAGCTGTGGCTACCCCCAGCTTGGAGAATGACTGTTAAAGTCACCGACAATCATCTAATCATGGCTACCCCCAGCTTGGAGAATGACTGTTAGTCCTCGACAATCATCCAGTCGTGGCTACCAGGTTTGATATTCTCCTGGTGTACATGCTTGCCTGGTGGAAAATATAAATGACATATTGTGAGGTCTCCGTTCAAGGTTCTCAAGCCAATACTTATGTGCTCTGTGTTATGTAGCCACAATGTGGATCTCTGAACTTCCTAGGCCAGGTACTTGTTCCTGATGTCAGTCAGGACTCCCCCTTTTGGTCGATCTTCTCTGTCCAGTCGAAAGATCTCATATCCTCTTATCCAGAATATGTGATAACTGGTGATGTATGTCTCCTGTATACAACACACATCGATTTCTCTCTCTTTCATGAGTTTTTCTAATTCAAGTTTCTTAGGTATAACCCCCTCGGCATTCCACTGCATAATTGTAAATCTTCATCCAGTAGCATTACTCTGATCTTCCCTGGACTTTCCCGAAGTATCAGAATGTGGTTCAAGTAGCATTTGGTGGACCCCTTCGAGGGTAGGGGCCAATCTGGCTACATAGACTGCAGGAACATTGTTATCAAGGATCCAACAGGAACAGCTACCTACATGCCTCCAGGAGATAGTCTTGATGGCAAACAAGTGAGACTCATTGATAACTTTGACTGGGAGCAAGTGGCAACAATCTGATGTGAAAATAACTACTCACCAAACATTGCTTGACTTAGGAGCGTGTGGCAGGGACGGGTGTTGTCACCTTGTCTCGACAACTATACATCGGCAATGTCCCCAAGCAGGTCAGATAAAATGTCTCCAAGCAGGTCAGAGACAATGTCTCAAAGCAGGTCAGAGAAAATGTCTCCAAGCAGGTCAGAGAAAATGTCTCAAAGCAGGTCAGAGAAAATGTCTCCAAGCAGGTCAGAGAAAAATGTCCCCAAGCAGGTCAGAGAAAATGTCTCCAAGCAGGTCAGAGAAAATGTCTCCAAGCAGGTCAGAGAAAATGTCTCCAAGCAGGTCAGAGAAAATGTCCGCAAGCAAGTCAGAGAAAATGACTCCAAGCAAGTCAGAGAAAATGTCTCAAAGCAAGTCAGAGAAAATGACTCCAAGCAAGTCAGAGAAAATGTCTCAAAGCAAGTCAGAGAAAATGACTCCAAGCAAGTCAGAGAAAATGTCTCCAAGCAGGTCAAAGAAAATGTCTCCAAGCAGGTCAGAGAAAATGTCTCCAAGCAGGTCAGAGAAAATGTCTCCAAGCAGGTCAGAGAAAATGTCTCCAAGCAGGTCAGAAAAAATGTCTCCAAGCAAGTCAGAGAAAATGTCTCCAAGCAGGTCAGAGAAAATGTCTCAAAACAGGTCAGAGAAAATGTCTCCAAGCAGGTCAGAGAAAAATGTCCCCAAGCAGGTCAGAGAAAATGTCTCCAGCAGGTCAGAGACAATGTCTCCAAGCAGGTCAGAGAAAATGTCTCCAAGCAGGTCAGAGAAAATGTCTCTAAGCAGGTCAGAGAAAATATCTCCAAGCAGGTCAGAGAAAATGTCTCCAAGCAGGTCAGAGAAAATCTCTCCAAGCAGGTCAGAGAAAATGTCCCCAAGCAAGTGAGAGAAAATATCTTCAAGCAAGTCAGAGAAAATGTCTCCAAGCAGGTCAGAGAAAATGTTCCCAAGCAAGTCAGAGAAAATGTCCCCAAGCAAGTCAGAGAAAATGTCTTTAAGAAAATCAGAGACAATGTCTCCAAGCAAGTCAGAGAAAATTAATCCAAGAAAATCAGAAACAATGTCTCCAAGCAAGTCAGAGAACATTAATCCAAGAAAATCAGAGAAAATGTATCCAAGCACGTCAGAGAAAATGTCTCCACTAAAGGTGAACGCAAGAATAACAGTCTTCGGTGTGATAGTGGGGCGATTCAGTAGGATGGACGCGGGGAGGAATGACAAGCCCTGGTGGAGCAAGATAATAGGTGGAGCAAGGTAATAGGTGGAGCAAGGTAATAGGTGGAGCAAGGTAATAGGCGGAGCAAGGTAATGGGTGGAGCAAGGTAATAGGTGGAGCAAGGTAAAAGGTGGAGCAAGGTAATAGACATTCATTATACATCAGAGTAAATGGAGAGGTACCGGAGAAGGTGACGGGTTTCTTGGGGAGAGGTACCGGAGAAGGTGACGGGTTTCTTGGGGAGAGGTCCCGGAGAAGGTGACGGTTTCTTGGGGAGAGGTACCGGAAAAGGTGACGGGTTTCTTGAGGAGAGGTACAGGAGAAGGTGACGGGTTTCTTGGGGAGAGGTACCGGAGAAAGTGACGGGTATCTTGGAGAGAGGTACTGGAGAAGGTGACGGGTTTCTTGGGGAGAGGTCCCTGAGAAGATGACGGGTTTCTTGGGGAGAGGTACAGGAGAAGGTGACGGGTTTCTTGGGGAGAGGTACCGGAGAAGGTGACGGGTTTCTTGAGGAGAGGTACCGGAGAAGGTGACGGGTTTCTTGTGGAGAGGTACCGGAGAAGGTGACGGGTTTCTCATGCGCGAAGCTGAAATTAAGAAGTGAATAGATATGGCGAAAGATACATTCACCAGAAAGAGGAAGATATTCACATCTAGAGAGCTAGGCTACATCTTCAAAATAAGAATAATCATTTGGTATTTGTACCCAGCGCTGTTGTGTGGTGATGAAACATGGACAGTGAACGCGCAGATAGAAGATAGAATAGAGTCTCTGGAGAGTTTGATGTACAGAAGAGCGGGTCGCATGTCATGGAAACAAAAGCTGACAGCAGTAGAGGGTCTGGAGACACCGTGAGTGACAGGAAAACTGTTCAAAGACATAAAAAGCTGACGAGACAGATATCTTTGTCACATTAAATGACATGTCACTCCTGTAAAAACCATACTAGAGGGAAAGGTTGAATGCCGCAAGTACAAGGTAGGCAGCCCTACAGGTTGGAGGATAGCACCAAACGGCGGACGAGCAGTAGACGAGCACGGGGTAGAAAGGCGAGCATGAGGTAGGCAGGCGAGCACTGGGTAGGCAGGTGAGCACGGGGTAGGCAGGCGAGCACGGGGTAGGCAGGCGAGCACGGGGTAGGCAGGCGAGCACGGGGTCGGCAGGTGAGCATCAGGTAGGCATGCGAGCATGAGGTAGGCAGGCGAGCACGAGGTAGGCAGGCGAGCATGATGTAGGCAGGCGAGCGCACGTGGTAGGCAGACGAGCACACGTTGTAGGCAGACGAGCACAAGGGTAGGCAGGTGAGCACACGGGGTAGGCAGACGAGCACACGTGGTAGGCAGACGAGCACACGGGGTAGGCAGGCGAGCACACGAGTTAGGCAGACGAGCGCACAGGGTAGGCAGACGAGCGCACGAGGTAGGCAGCCATACAAGTGGGGGGATAACGTCAAACGGTGGACGAGCTGCAGCCTGTCTGTGTGTACCGCCAGGGCGAGAGACTGGGAATGTTGGAGATCCATTGCAGAGACTGTAGAGTGGGCACTTGAACTGTACTGGGCTTCATATCGACATGTCAGGCATGTTTATGGTAAATACCCGTGTGGGCTACGCCTGGGGCTCATTCTTCTCACGTGACTAAAGTAGTCGGTCCTAAAGAGATCATTGGCAAGCACGTGCAATGCTCGCGTGTGGTCGATGGAGCTCAACTGCTGGAAAACAACCATGGATGGCATGTTAGAAGGGCATCTTAGCCTTCGAGAGATAGAACACTGGGCCATTGTCGGGACTGACGTCAGGCAGCCCTCTTACCGAGACAGCTTGACGAAGGAGACCTTTGCTCGATTCGGGTAGCGACGTGAGAAGGGGTGGCTGGCTATTGTTGGGAACGTTCAAGCGGCCAGTTCTCATCTTGTTCATGACTTTACATTGGTTGGTATCGTTCTTTTGTAATCGTATGTAATCGATCCTCTCTAGAGTTGTCTGACATCAGCAAGGAAATGGGGTCATCTTAAATCACGTACTTTGGTTTTGTGTTTCCGTAAATTCTGGGTTTTACTGAAGGACTTAATAGCAGACAAAGACAGGGCTTACATAAACTGCGCCAGACTATCGGGGTGGGAGGGGGTGGGGCGCAGGACCACTACTAGATCCAATCAGATGCAACCTCACTCACCCTTATACATGAGAACGGGCACGAAATGGGACGAAGGCGGCAACAAAACAGTGGCGGCAACAACTTAGGAATGTTGACAACGCTGAGGAGTTTAATGCGAAAATGTATGTCGTCACCAAGTGAGGGAATTAAAATAAGCGAGAGGTCAGAGGAATTTTTAACAGGCGTTATATTAGTCCTAGACACTTTGCCGGTTTAAAACTGGATCTCCATGTAGCACTAATGTGTAGAGGCCCCAAACACCTTGCTGCGGCTAATAAAGGACCTCGACTGTAGCCCCAATGTGTAGAGGCCCCAAACACTTTGCTGCGGCTAATAAAGGACCTCGACTGTAGCCCCAATGTGTAGGGGGCCCAAACACCTTGCTGCGGCTAATAAAGGACCTCGACTGTAGCCCCAATGTGTAGGGGGCCCAAACACCTTGCTGCGGCTAATAAAGGACCTCGACAGTAGCACCAATGTGTGGGATATTCTATAACAGGGTTAACGTCACAGCTATCTTAGGTCACGGTACTATTTAACGTATTTATGGGTTAACGTTATTCTATCACCGCTTTATTATTAACTTCCTTCCTTACCACTACCACTTCTTAACTCCTTTACCACTATCACTCATAGTCTGAGAACGATTGTAACACGGGTACCTCATGGAACATAGTCTCTCAGAACGATTGTAACACGGGTACCTCATGGAACATAGTCTCTCAGAACGATATTAACACGGGTACCTCATGGAACATTGTCTTTCAGAACGATATTAACACGGGTACCTGATGGAACATAGTCTTTCAGAACGATTGTAACACGGGTACATCATGGAACATATTCTCTCATAACGATATTAAAGGTTTTAATGTTAACGCTCAGTCAGAAAGGAATCCTAGCTATCACATAACGATAAACTGGTTCTTATGATCGGGACATCAGCTAACAAGACGATCCTGTCACCAAGGCTCTGAAACTTGGAAGACTTGCAAAGAGTCTGAACACTTTCCTAACGAGGTGAGTTCAAAAAGTATCCAACCTTTGGGCCGGAAAAATACAATTACTCACCTGGAGGTTGTAAAACTCCTTCAAGAAACTCTCCTTGCGACTCCACACACTTCTCCTTGCGACTCCACACACGTCTCCTTGCGACTCCACACACTTCTCCTTGCGACTCCACACACGTCTCCTTGCGACTCCACACACGTCTCCTTGCGACTCCACACACGTCTCCTTGCGACTCCACACACGTCTCCTTGCGACTCCACACACGTCTCCTTGCGACTCCACACACTTCTCCTTGCGACTCCACACACTTCTCCTTGCGACTCCACACACGTCTCCTTGCGACTCCACACACTTCTCCTTGCGACTCCACACACTTCTCATTGCGACTCCACACACGTCTCCTTGCGACTCCACACACTTCTCCTTGCGACTCCAGCCACTTCTCCCAGCAGTCCCGCCATTGCTAG
This sequence comes from Ariolimax columbianus, assembly GCA_036924085.1. NCBI lineage: Eukaryota > Metazoa > Mollusca > Gastropoda > Stylommatophora > Arionidae > Ariolimax > Ariolimax columbianus. The sequence goes on from JAVGWX010000003.1 coordinate 3,322,317, forward strand.
AAACATTTCAGGAAGGCCTCTTTGGGATGGAATACAGCTGAGTCGTCTCACTTCGCATAATGTCTCCTCGTGACTCAATTAAGGTCCCTTTTAGCAGAATTATCATCGTGTTGTACAGTCAACAACCGCAAGGAGCCATGTCGGGACAATAGGGGACGTAGAACACCGGAGGAATCTTGTGTTTGGTCAAACAATTCTGAATCAGATTCCAAGAATTGGCGGGTCCACAGGTCGGGTAGTTATGTTTGCGTCCAACAACATCACGAAGGCGACGGCTGACTTCCAGGTAGTGCTCTGTGGTAGTGTTTGGACTTTGTGGCGCGTACTCGTCTTACACAGCTTCACAGAAAACGGTCAACTTGACTTTGACAATGCTACACGTGCCTCGACTTTTTTGGCCTCAGAGAAGATGAATGTCTCCACTGTGATGATTGCAGCTTTGTTTCCGGGTCGTACCCATCATGACTAATCGACAGTGAGCACAGTGTGGGGAAGTCGGGGTCACCGTTTGTGCAGTCCAGCATGTCCTACATGCCCCGCATGTCCTGCATGCCCAGCATGTCCTACAGGCCCAGCCTGTCCTACATGCTCAGCATGTCCTTCATGTCCTACATACCCAGCATGTCCAGCATGTCAAGCATGTCCAGCATGTCCTGAGAGACTTCCAGACGAAGCTGCTTCTGCTCCATCGTTAGCAGTGTCGTCACGAATTTCAGGGACACTTTTCGTGTAGCCAAATCATCGCTCAAACTGTTGAACATGTTCTCGGATGGTGACACAACGGTTCTCTAAAATCAAAATGATCATTTCGACTTACTGAAAGTCTAAGGTGATCTTCTCTCCGTCGATGAACGGCCTTGATTGAAGCGATTGTACCACTCCTTAATGTGTGTGATGCTCATGGCATCGTCACGGGAAGTCTGTTGATCTTCCAAATTGATTCCACTTGCGTTTCGCCTGGTATTTTGCAAAATGTTCTGTAACACAGCAGCTCAATTCTTTTCGTCTCTTCGTGGTAAATGAAAACTCCATGGGTGCTCACTACACTGAACAGTAAAAGGCTGACTAAGCAATCTGCAGGCAGGAAGAAATTATCGCATGCACATGATGGTCACTTATACCCTCTTGCAGACGGATAACACCTATTCTTCATTGTGTTCCGCTGAAATAAATTTAGGTGGGATAATTGTTGAACACACTACCTATACGCAATGATCTGCGCATGCTTGGAATCCACTTGTACCCCCTTGTTACCAGGCAACAGTTCATGAGAAACGACGAAAAACAGGATGGAATATCCAGTACATATGTTGGCTGACCCAGTCTTACGAAAGACGTCTTGTAGTTTTCCATGAACAGCCAGCAGGCATGACCATAAACAGTCGCCATCAGACGAATACGATAGATAGTGTGTTTCAGTTTAACCTCAACTTGACCTACTTTAGTGTAAAACGACTCGGAGAAGCATCGATCTATCTGAGCAGGATCTCCTGGAAACTGGACAAGAATCTGACGCGGACCAAGACAATGACCAGCTGTCCACCCTCACGTGACAACGGGTATCGGAAATAAGCTGGGTCACTGGTATTTATTTTAGCAGTTTTAGGTTCAGCAGTTTTAGGTTCAGCAGTTTTAGGTTCAGCAGTTTTAGGTTCAGCAGTTTTCTCAATATCTCGCTACGTAATTGTGGAGGTAATTGTGACGTCTTCATTCTTGTCAGCTGAACCTATTGGAACTGTATCTGTTCTTGTGGCCTTCCAAGTGATATCATTATTGCCAATGTCCTGATTGCCAATGTCCTGATTGGCAATGTCCTGATTAGCAATGTCGTGATTGCCGATAGCCAATGCCCCCGCTACGGATGCATTGGTCAAATCTGAGCCAGATCCCCTTGTGCCCAGTCTGCAGGATTTAAAAATGTGGACATTTTTGGTATTTTGGCGCCTTCGATGCCAATTCTTTGAGTGTTTTCGCTTGGCAGCACTATTTAAGTAAGATATTGACATGGACAGTTGTGATTTAAGTTACACAAAGTACAACAATCTAATCATATTACTTACACACTAGTCGACACTTTCAATATAAACCCAAACACTTTGAACACGCTGGTCGTGAGGTCATGAATCAATCAATCAAAACCCGTTGCTCCCCTCGGTGCATAAGCCATTAACAACTTCCGGTCACGGCAAATGATCCTAGGCTTCTCGTTCTGTTTCTCTCCAGGTGTAATAATTACATTTTAATTTCTTCTTACATTCTCTTCTCCCTGAATTTTTGGGCCTACCTCTCTCAATCTTTTCCCTAGAAAATCCCACGCAAGAGCCTGTCTCGTTATGTTGGACGATGCTTTCCGTATGTCCCATCCAGCCCCATTGTCTTTGCTTAATTTGTTGTTCCAGTGGGTGTTGTTGGCTCCTTTCCCAACGATTTTCATTCCTCACCATGAACTTACACTCACTTTATGCGAATTTTCCTTCGCTGGCATCTGTTGACGAAATAGGAATCATTGATGGCCTCCATGTCTCCGCTCCGTACAGCACCATTGACTTGACAATGGCGCACAATATTCTAACTTTGGTGAGGAACTTCCTATCTCAGGATCTCCATGTTGTGTAGTGTCAGGAATGCCCATCTTGCCTTTCCAATTCTGATCCTTATGTCTACATATGTACTGCCCAAAAAGGTCAAGGTATCCACCTCTTATAACTGCTCTCCCTCCAACATGATTGGTAATTTGCTGTTAATATTGAGTTTAAAGAGCTTGCTTTTCTTCATGTTGATATTCAATGCCAGTTTGGCTTATTGTTCTTTCACCCTATCAAGTTTCTCTTGTATTTGGCTATGACTGTGTGAGAAAAGTACCAGGTCATCTGTGTAGATCAGGTCCTCTAATTCTGACAATAGTGTCCACTGGATACCAGTTCTTTTCCCTTCGATTGATGTCTTCATTATCCAATCTATATCCAACAAGAACAGGAAAGGTCTGAGCAGGCATCCCTGTCTCACCCCTGTTTGTAACCCGAAGCTGTCAGTCAGTACTCCTTCATGTACCACTCTACTAAATATATTTTCGTACTTTATCTGAAAGAGGTTTATGTACTTCTTTGGAATGCGACGGCGTCTTATCAGTTGCGTAGAGTACTTCAATCCATACTGCCAGACTTATTTTCAAAGCCACGCGGGTTCATGACGTTATAACTATGTTAAAACTTGTTCTGGTCAAATAAAGCTGTTATAGCACACATGCATGTTACTAAATCACACAGCTCGGCACTCAGTCTCTTTGTAGCGGTGATGGAGCTATTCAATACATGGTGGCAGATTTCATCTTGATCTGGCTACACTGTCAATGTAATCAAATATATGTTATAACCCATTACTACGCCTCTGGCTACATATGGTAGCTAGACGAATAGACTGCACTACCCATTGCTACACTTCTGGCTACATATGGTAGCGAGACGAATTGACAAAGAAAATGAACACGATAAGTTGGTCTAGCAAAGAAATGCCTCCATATTTATGTAGTCACTTGGGAGTCGCATGGCTAGGACCGCTCAGCATGGCACTTTGCCCTCACACAAGGTGCTCGCCTAGCTAAGCCTATCGTCTCCGATGCATCGAGGGATAAGCGAGCCACATAGGACTTGCCGGATACCAACACTGATCACGAGTGTCTCTCGTGTGGTAGGGAGTGCAGATCATCTAGGTTTGTGCGACCCTGGTGGGGTAGGGAGTGCAGATCATCTAGGATTGGACTGTACAGCCACTTGCAGATCCATACGAGTTCACAACTGCCCAAACAAATCTGATGAGATCGCCTTCTTCATTCACGATCGACAACAACTACCACCTCCTCTTCATTATATGATAGGTCTCTGGTTTAAAAGGTCTCTGGTTTAATAGGTCTCTGGTTTAATAGGTCTCTGGTTTAATAGGTCTCTGGTTTAATAGGTCTCTGGTTTAATAAGTCTCTGGTTTAATAGGTCTCTGGTTTAATAGGTCTCTGGTTTAATAGGTCTCTGGTTTAATAGGTCTCTGGTTTAATAGGTCTCTGGTTTAATAGGTCTCTGGTTTAATAGGTCTCTGGTTTAATAGGTCTCTGGTTTAATAGGTCTCTGGTTTAATAGGTCTCTGGTTTAATAGGTCTCCGGTTTAATAGGTCTCTGGTTTAATAGGTCTCTGGTTTAATATGTTTCTAGCCAAATAGGTATCTGGTTAAATAGCTCCTGGCAAAATATGTCGCCGGTTAAATATGAATCTTGTTAAATAGGTCCTGGTTAAATAGGTCTCTGAGTAAAAATGTTCTGGTTAAATATGTATCCGGATAAATATGTATCTAGTTAAATAGACCTCTGGCTAAATAGGTCTTCCTTGACGAGGTACGATTAGAGGATGTCAACGAGTACATTTATCTTGGGCGCTTTCTCAATCTGGAGAATAACCTGGAACCTGACCTGACAAGACGTCGCCGAGCAAGTTCAGCAGCCTTCTCGTCTATTATCACGGTCCTGGACGGTTGTCGCAACCAAGACCTACGAGCCTTTCTCTTCAATTCCGCTGTACTCTCTGCGATGTGCTACGGTGCCGAGACGTGCACACTAACAAACACACTAGAGGCCAAATTCAGAGTGACCTATTCCTCCCTTGAGAGATGCTAGGTCGGAATCACTCTCCGGAACCAACGCATGTAATGTCTCCACAAGTGTGACATAAGACGATTGTCCCTGGAGAAGAATGCGGTAATCCATGCAGACAAGACAAAACATAGATGGGAAGGTCACATGTTGCGACGAAACGGGGGTCGATGAAGCACAGCGACAGCAGTCTGGTACCACTGAGGTAAGAACAGATCTCGGGGAAGACCTCCAATGCGTTGGTCAGACTCCCTTGCTGTACGCTACAACATCCGAGATGCCTCTAGCGGAGCACTTACCACGCACTGGACTTCCGTGGTCCAAGACAGGGTCCGATGGAGACTAAGTTGGGACCCGCAGCCACGGGTAGGAGCGGCTCATCAAGATGGGTTTCATCATTTCACGATGTGACTTTGTCAGTGTGTATCCAACGTGTAATCGTTAATTGACAGGAACAACTGATTTATAGGCCGCAGGTCCAGGTTGTGGGCTGTCGTTATCGTGAGTGCTGTCGCATCCCACAAGCTTTTCTCTGTATGATTTCATGTACTTGATTCTTAGAAGACAGGCTGGGGTCAAAGGTCACTCACATATCTTTACAGCATGTCTTTAACATTCTATTAATGATTATGTTAAGGAGTTCAGCATTTACTATGTATGTTTTCAAGGATCTGTGCATCACTCTGGATTTGCTTGTGTGAGACCTTGCAGCTGGGCTCTGGCCTTGCTCGTGTGAGACCTTACAGCTGGGCCCTGGCATTGCTTGTGTGAGACCTAGCAGCTGGGCTCTGGCCTTGCTCGCGTGAGACCTTACATCTGGGCCCTGGCATTGCTTGTGTGAGACCTTGCAGATGGGCCATGACCTTGCTTGTGTGAGACATTGCAGATTGGCCCTGGTCTTGCTCGTGTGAGACCTTGCAGCTGGGCCCTGACCTTGCTTGTTAATGTTTTAGATCATGAGATGCCCCAGTCTGGCTAAATATGCGCCACATGTCAGAGAGTAGCTGTCACCGAAAACATCAAAGATAATCGAAAACTTGTAGAACACTTTTTCTCGTGGATGGATGGGCCAACTAATTATTTCTGATGGAAGGCCTCGCTTTGAGATAAGCAGCCGAAAAGCCCCGGCAGAAAAGGCTCCAGAAAAAAAGCGGCAGATTAGCCGAGCAAAAAAAAAAAGGTTCCAGAAATGCGCAGGACAATATCTCAGTGAAAGGGAGACGGCGTATGCTAGTGGTTAAGTGACACGGCTCACAGACAGAAGGTGCTGTGTTCGATCCCAATTCCAGTACCGACCGTTACCCCGGGGAAGCAAACCCTTATAAAATACAGCAGGAAGCAGTACTTACATAAAATGCATGCTGAAGTCGGATGCACTAGGCCGACAGGCGCAAAATAAAATCCACAGTGTAACGCACACCGCCTTGGGGAACAGAGAAATAAGGCGAATGATCCCATTTAAAATAAATGCCAGAAATTTACATTTTTAAAAGAAAAATGGAACGGGACAAAAAATGTCAGTCATTGTTAGATCGACCAAATTCTTCCATGGAGACATTTGCCACAGATGCAACGTGAAGATCATAAAACGACATACGGATGGGATTAGAGAGTGGAGTCTATGACTCACATATGTGGTTAGAGAGTGGAGTCTTTGACTCATAGATGTGGTTAGAGAGTGGAGTCTATGACTCATAGATGTGGTTAAAGATTGGAGTCTATGACTCATATATGTGGTTAGGGAGTGCAGTCTATGACTCATATATGTGGTTAGAGAGTGGAGTCAATGACTTACAGATGTGATTAGAGAGTGGAGTCAATGACTCACATATGTGATTAGAGAGTTTAGTCTATGAATCACAGATATTGTAACAGTTCCAACTTGAGCATGAGCGTTTAGGGCAGGGGTGATGTGGTCGGCGACTCTGAGAACAAAGGTACCTGAATGCGTGCCAAGGTCACTCTCCGTCTGGACACTACGCCAAGGTCACTCACGGTCTCAAAAAAGGAAATCGGAGTTGGGGGGAAAGAATGTGAACAGGTAGACGCTGACCTCTGGCGTTCCGATTTGGGTTGTGTAGAATGAGTGACAGACAAGAGAGCAGCAGAGAGCTTGCTGCGATTATTGAGTGACAGGTGTTCAGAGTAGTTCGTTGCATTGGCGACTGATTGGGGCCATCCCCCAGATTTTCATTGGTCAGCTCTGATACTGCTTGAGTCTATACAACACGAGACAACGTTTAGCTCAATCAGGCTGACCATGGAGAGGGAATGAGAGCGAGAGAGAGAATGTAGATAGAAGTCTGTTTAGCTCACCGACTTAGTAGAAGAGCGATTGATAGACTGTTGTACGAATGTTAGAGATAGAACAGGATCGCTCAAACAGCATACGCCATTGATTCGGGGCCAGTCGCTCAAATAGGTGTGTGATTGGGCATCTTGTATCTAGAGGTAATCTGAATGTGTGTTGTACGCAGGACACCTTGTAAACTAGGTATGTCCTGACGAGTTAAGCGAGTGTGTAGATCGACTAGGTGAGATCTAGATGTGCGTGTGTAGACATAAAGGGAACGATGTATGTTTCAGGGCGTGTGTATACGCAGATCGCCTGAGTTTAGAGATCATATGTGAGTATACGTAGAATATATTGAATGCATTATGTCCAGATCGCCCGCCTGAGGGGATTTGAGTGAGGAAGAGTAATTTTGAGAGTGTGTCGAGGATGCAGATAAGGGAAGGGGTACGTGATGTGCGTACGGCAATAGAACTGGGTTTTGAAAGTTGCGAATTCCATCAATAGCTAATGCTTAAAATGTCCGCTTTAGTTAAGATGGTATATATTGTATTGTGTTGTAATTTTAATAGTGTTGTAAGATTATGATATAATAAATATGCCACCTGCTGTGTGCTATGTCATTTGCTGTGTGAGGTCATGAATGTTGTGGTTGGGTGTGGTAACGTTTTAGGTAGAATACACTAGTGCAAACAGTGGGATCTGCTACAATATGGTTAGAGAGTAGAGTCTATGACTCAAATATGTGGTTAAAGAGTGAAGTCTATGACTCACAGATGTGGTTAGAGAGTGGAGTCTATGACTCATTGATGTGGTTAGAGAGTGGAGTCTATGACTCATAGATATGGTTAGAGAGTGGAGTCTATGACTCACAGAGTGAATTGTATGACTCACAGAGTGGAATGTATGACTCACAGAGTGGAGCGTATGACTCACATAATGAAGTGTATGACTCACAGAGTGGAGTGCATGACTCACAGAGGGGAGTGTATAACTCACAGAGTGGAGTGTATAACTCACAGAGTGGAGTGTTAAGAAACAGAAGGCCACCGATAACACTAAATAGTAACACACTGAAGCGATAGAGTCTGAGCAGTCTTGTGCTAAACCACTCTATATTTACGGCTATGGAATGGGGTTCAACTTCCACAACCATCATGCTCCAGTTGACCCACCTGTAAATAGCTACCTGGCATTCGACAAGGAAATAAAAAATCAGTGAGGAAAGGAACTGGCCACTCTACCTCATACAAGCTGCGACATTATACTGAAGTATTTAACATTATCAATCCCTAACAATAGTGTAACTGCTATGGGACAAACATTACCTTCATTTTAGGAACACAATAGCATGTTTCTGATATGAGCATGGAAAACCGTTCTACAACAACATAGCAACAATGATGGACAATCAAACAGAGGACGGCAATCAAAGAGGATTGTCGACAGCTTACTTCCAGGGCTTGGAATAAAGTCTACAATATGTTTAATTTAAAGATTCTTTAAGCTGTTGATCGACCACGTCAGAAACCAGATCATAAGAAGAAAGAGAAGACACGGTCTTAACCAAGTGAGACATAAAACGTTAAAGAATGAGATAACTCAAAGAACGAGCGAAGTGAGCAATCTGGGACTGACGTCCTGTGACGTATAGACACTTGTGTGAACGCACTCGAGCTGACCTCAGAAATGTGGGAGGAAACCACGAGGCATGCTCACGGCGCGCTCGAGGGCTCTCTAATGACATGTGTCACTCAGATACTCATGTCACGTGATCTAAATATAGTTGAGGATGTCGCCATTTTGTGCATCTTCAAATGATTCACAGCCTTGCTTGACGATAACTTTGTGTTTCAATAATTAGATGTACCACAGGAGAACACACACCACATCCATATGTACGACAGGAGAACACACACCACATCCATATACCTCTGGTTATTATTCAGCCATATAACATTATCAAGTAGATTGCGTCATGGGGGAGAGAAGGAAGCAGGGGGACGTAAGAAAACCAGAAGTTGTCCGTCAGTCATTCACACACATGTGCTAGCCTCTTCAGTACCGGAAGTACAGATTAAAACAATGGCACACATGTGAAAAGCATGTGATGGCTGATGTGCAGGCAGACATGCTGAATGGATGGAAGGAAATGGACGGAAATATGGATGAGAAATTAATGATTTGTACTAATTTTAAATCTAGTTCGATTCGGTATCTGCTCGAGGTAAAAGGTAACTGCAGATGGCTTCCACGTGAATTGTTTGCCCTTTGCTTGACTCCACGTGCCTAGGCGTGCGTGGTTAGTATGATCACATTTCCTTGAAACAAAAACGGGACATTTGGATGGCCAGAAAGGGACATTTGGATAACAAGGACGGAACATTTGGGTGACAAGAACGGAACATTTGGATGACAAGAACGGAACATTTGGGTGACAAGAACTGAACATTTGGGTGATAAGGACGAAACATTTGGGTGACAAGAACGGAACATTTGGGTGACAAAAACGGGGCATTTGGGTGGCAAGAATGGGACATTTGGGTGGCAAGAATGGGACATTTGGGTGGCAAGAATGGGACATTTGGGTGGCAAGAATGGGACATTTGGATGGCAAGAAAGGGACATTTGAATAATAAGAAAGGGACATTTGGATGGCAAGAAAGGGACATTTGGATAACAAGAAAGGGACATTTGGATGGCAAGAAAGGGACATTTGGATAACAAGAACGGGACATTTGGATGGCATGAACGGGTAATTTGGATAACAAGAACGGGACATTTGGATAACAAGAACGGGACAGTTGGGTGGCATGAACGGGGCATTTGGATAACAAGAACGGGACATTTGGATAACAAGAACGGGACAGTTGGATAGCATGAACGGGACATTTTAACGGCAATAACTGGACAAAACGGGAGAAGGGAAATGTTATATGTAACATTCTGTATTAATGAACATGCAAAGCAATAAAAACGTGTTATTACATACAACTTTTGATTATTCTTCAGTGACCGAACTCCACACAGAAATGTAGGTAGATGTAAATGGAGTCTGTATTTCTCCAAGACCGTACCAAGAATATTTCTCTGATGAAGTTATCTTTCGTCACAAATTGTGATCTTTCAAGACCTGATCATACAACTTCCCTCACTCCGTGGCACAATTTTGCCTTACAACTAACATAGTCCTCATTGTTTCAACACTTAATCTAGATTTCTCCTTTGACAAAATATTGTTCAAATCGAAAATTTTCTATCAACATGTGTTGTACATCCTGGAAGACAAAGAATAAACTCCACAATATTTTAAAACTCTTGAAAGTCTATACGTTTTTTGGCCATTTCAGAAACAAATATAGACCCATCTATCAGATTCAGCAATATTTTCTTTATGCCTTAAATTTATAGATTTGATGAGAGTCCACTGGTCGAATGCATGAGCTTCTGTTTCTGTGTGTGTGATGAGTTTCTCGTTCAGGCTGTCCTGTATTTCTTCCCATTCAGGTGTCTTCCTTAGTAGCACCCACTTGAACTTCTCAGTGTTTCCTAAACTGTACTTGCACTTGTTGACATATTCTAAGCTGGTTCATAGAAATTCTTAACTACCTCAAACAAAAATTAGCCTCATTAATTTCTCCTGGATCTACTAATATGCTCAGCTTCGTTTTGTGGACTTTAAACCGATTACAAGATTGTCCATGTTCATAGCTACATCTGTAGCTGAAATATTATCTTTTTCAATTAAGCTAATGTACGTGGTATTGCAACAGTTCCAGCTGCTGCATTCAAGTTTAGGGCAGGGGTGATTGGGCTGGCGACACTGGGAACAAAGGTTGCCTGGATATGTGCTAAGGTCACTCACCGTCTCGACACTATGTCGACAAAGGAAACGATGGGTTAGGGCGACGAATTTGTCTGGTACAGGTGGAGGTTCGGAGCTGACCACTCTGACGTTCCGAATCAGCGAAGTGGGGGTTGGTGACAGTCAAATGCCGCCACGTATGGGTACGAGGCGATGAGATTGACAGTGATTTTTGGGTTAATCATCCAATAACAACTAGTTGAAGGCATTGCCAAAATAGAGTGACGGCTAAGTCAGACAACCAACATGAGACAATTGGACAGGCACGTTGTTGCTTGATAATATAAAATACTTGACAACGATGAACTGAAAGAAACTGGCTAGGAGAGAGACTGAAAAACTAGCTAGGAGACAGAGACTGAAAGACTGGCTAGGAGATAGAGAGAGGCGGAAAGACTGGCTAGGTGAAAGATTGATAGACTGTTAGTGATAGAGTGACACAGCATACACCTTCGAGTTTGCCCAATCGCTCTTTTCGTGTGTGTGTGTGTTGGACACCCTGTGAACAGCAAGAGATCTAAATGTGTGTCGTGTGTGCAGGACACCAAGTGAACAGCAAGAGATCTAAATGTGTGTCGTGTGTGCAGGACACCAAGTGAACAGCAAGAGATCTAAATGTGTGTCGTGTGTGCAGGACACCAAGTGAACAGCAAGAGATCTAAATGTGTGTCGTGTGTGCAGGACACCAAGTGAACAGCAAGAGATCTAAATGTGTGTCGTGTGTGCAGGACACCCTGTGAACAGCAAGAGATCTAAATGTGTGTCGTGTGTGCAGGACACCAAGTGAACATCAAGAGATCTAAATGTGTGTCGTGTGTGCAGGACACCAAGTGAACAGCAAGAGATCTAAATGTGTGTCGTGTGTGCAGGACACCAAGTGAACAGCAAGATATCAAAATGTGTGTCGTGTGTGCAGGACACCAAGTGAACAGCAAGAGATCTAAATGTGTGTCGTGTGTGCAGGACACCAAGTGAACACCAAGAGATCTAATTGTGTGTCGTGTGTGCAGGACACCAAGTGAACAGCAAGAGATCTAAATATGTGTCGTGTGTGCAGGACACCAAGTGAACAGCAAGAGATCTAAATGTGTGTCGTGTGTGCAGGACACCAAGTGAACAGCAAGAGATCTAAATGTGTGTCGTGTGTGCAGGACACCAAGTGAACAGCAAGAGATCTAAATGTCTGTCGTGTGTGCAGGACACCAAGTGAACAGCAAGAGATCTAAATGTGTGTCGTGTGTGCAGGACACCAAGTGAACAGCAAGAGATCTAAATGTGTGTCGTGTGTGCAGGACACCAAGTGAACACCAAGTGATCTAAATGTGTGTCGTGTGTGCAGGACACCAAGTGAACAGCAAGAGATCTAAATGTGTGTCGTGTGTGCAGGACACCAAGTGAACAGCAAGAGATCTAAATGTGTGTCGTGTGTGCAGGACACCAAGTGAACAGCAAGAGATCTAAATGTGTGTCGTGTGTGCAGGACACCAAGTGAACAGCAAGAGATCAAAATGTGTGTCGTGTGTGCAGGACACCAAGTGAACAGCAAGAGATCTAAATGTGTGTCGTGTGTGCAGGACACCCTGTGAACAGCAAGAGATCTAAATGTGTGTCGTGTGTGCAGGACACCAAGTGAACATCAAGAGATCTAAATGTGTGTCGTGTGTGCAGGACACCAAGTGAACAGCAAGAGATCTAAATGTGTGTCGTGTGCGCAGGACACCAAGTGAACAGCAAGATATCTAAATGTGTGTCGTGTGTGCAGGACACCAAGTGAACAGCAAGAGATCTAAATGTGTGTCGTGTGTGCAGGACACCAAGTGAACACCAAGAGATCTAATTGTGTGTCGTGTGTGCAGGACACCAAGTGAACAGCAAGAGATCTAAATATGTGTCGTGTGTGCAGGACACCAAGTGAACAGCAAGAGATCTAAATGTGTGTCGTGTGTGCAGGACACCAAGTGAACAGCAAGAGATCTAAATGTGTGTCGTGTGTGCAGAACACCAAGTGAACAGCAAGAGATCTAAATGTGTGTCGTGTGTGCAGGACACCAAGTGAACAGCAAGAGATCTAAATGTGTGTCGTGTGTGCAGGACACCAAGTGAACAGCAAGAGATCTAAATGTGTGTCGTGTGTGCAGGACACCAAGTGAACACCAAGTGATCTAAATGTGTGTCGTGTGTGCAGGACACCAAGTGAACAGCAAGAGATCTAAATGTGTGTCGTGTGTGCAGGACACCAAGTGAACAGCAAGAGATCTAAATGTGTGTCGTGTGTGCAGGACACCAAGTGAACAGCAAGAGATCTAAATGTGTGTCGTGTGTGCAGGACACCAAGTGAACAGCAAGAGATCAAAATGTGTGTCGTGTGTGCAGGACACCAAGTGAACAGCAAGAGATCTAAATGTGTGTCGTGTGTGCAGGACACCAAGTGAACAGCAAGAGATATAAATGTATGTCGTGTGTGCGGGACACCAAGTGAACACCAAGTGATCTAAATGTGTGTCGTGTGTGCAGGACACCAAGTGAACAGCAAGAGATCTAAATGTGTGTCGTGTGTGCAGGACACCAAGTGAACAGCAAGAGATCTAAATGTGTGTCGTGTGTGCAGGACACCAAGTGAACAGCAAGAGATCTAAATGTGTGTCGTTGTGCAGGACACCAAGTTAACAGCAAGAGATCTAAATGTGTGTCGTGTGTGCAGGACACCAAGTGAACAGCAAGAGATCTAAATGTGTGTCGTGTGTGCAGGACACCCTGTGAACAGCAAGAGATCTAAATGTGTGTCGTGTGTGCAGGACACCAAGTGAACATCAAGAGATCTAAATGTGTGTCGTGTGTGCAGGACACCAAGTGAACAGCAAGAGATCTAAATGTGTGTCGTGTGCGCAGGACACCAAGTGAACAGCAAGATATCTAAATGTGTGTCGTGTGTGCAGGACACCAAGTGAACAGCAAGAGATCTAAATGTGTGTCGTGTGTGCAGGACACCAAGTGAACACCAAGAGATCTAATTGTGTGTCGTGTGTGCAGGACACCAAGTGAACAGCAAGAGATCTAAATATGTGTCGTGTGTGCAGGACACCAAGTGAACAGCAAGAGATCTAAATGTGTATCGTGTGTGCAGGACACCAAGTGAACAGCAAGAGATCTAAATGTGTGTCGTGTGTGCAGAACACCAAGTGAACAGCAAGAGATCTAAATGTGTGTCGTGTGTGCAGGACACCAAGTGAACAGCAAGAGATCTAAATGTGTGTCGTGTGTGCAGGACACCAAGTGAACAGCAAGAGATCTAAATGTGTGTCGTGTGTGCAGGACACCAAGTGAACACCAAGTGATCTAAATGTGTGTCGTGTGTGCAGGACACCAAGTGAACAGCAAGAGATCTAAATGTGTGTCGTGTGTGCAGGACACCAAGTGAACAGCAAGAGATCTAAATGTGTGTCGTGTGTGCAGGACACCAAGTAAACAGCAAGAGATCTAAATGTGTGTCGTGTGTGCAGGACACCAAGTGAACAGCAAGAGATCAAAATGTGTGTCGTGTGTGCAGGACACCAAGTGAACAGCAAGAGATCTAAATGTGTGTCGTGTGTGCAGAACACCAAGTGAACAGCAAGAGATATAAATGTATGTCGTGTGTGCGGGACACCAAGTGAACAGCAAGAGATCTAAATGTGTGTCGTGTGTGCAGGACACCAAGTGAACAGCAAGAGATCTAAATGTGTGTCGTGTGTGCAGGACACCAAGTGAACACCAAGTGATCTAAATGTGTGTCGTGTGTGCAGGACACCAAGTGAACAGCAAGAGATCTAAATGTGTGTCGTGTGTGCAGGACACCAAGTGAACAGCAAGAGATCTAAATGTGTGTCGTGTGTGCAGGACACCAAGTGAACAGCAAGAGATCTAAATGTGTGTCGTGTGTGCAGGACACCAAGTGAACAGCAAGAGATCTAAATGTGTGTCGTGTGTGCAGGACACCAAGTGAACAGCAAGAAATCTAAATGTGTGTCGTGTGTGCAGGACACCAAGTGAACAGCAAGAGATCTAAATGTGTGTCGTGTGTGCAGGACACCAAGTGAACAGCAAGAGATCTAAATGTGTGTCGTGTGTGCAGGACACCAAGTGAACAGCAAGAGATCTAAATGTGTGTCGTGTGTGCAGGACACCAAGTGAACAGCAAGAGATCTAAATGTGTGTCGTGTGTGCAGGACACCAAGTGAACACCAAGAGATCTAAATGTGTGTCGTGTGTGCAGGACACCAAGTGAACAGCAAGAGATCTAAATGTGTGTCGTGTGTGCAAGACACCAAGTGAACAGCAAGAGATCTAAATGTGTGTCGTGTGTGCAGGACACCAAGTGAACAGCAAGAGATCTAAATGTGTGTCGTGTGTGCAGGACACCAAGTGAACAGCAAGAGATCTAAATGTGTGTCGTGTGTGCAGGACACCAAGTGAACAGCAAGAGATCTAAATGTGTGTCGTGTGTGCAGGACACCAAGTGAACAGCAAGAGATCTAAATGTGTGTCGTGTGTGCAGCACACCAAGTGAACACCAAGTGATCTAAATGTGTGTCGTGTGTGCAGGACACCAAGTGAACAGCAAGAGATCTAAATGTGTGTCGTGTGTGCAGGACACCAAGTGAACAGCAAGAGATCTAAATGTGTGTCGTGTGTGCAGGACACCAAGTGAACAGCAAGAGATCTAAATGTGTGTCGTGTGTGCAGGACACCAAGTGAACAGCAAGAGATCAAAATGTGTGTCGTGTGTGCAGGACACCAAGTGAACAGCAAGAGATCTAAATGTGTGTCGTGTGTGCAGGACACCAAGTGAACACCAAGTGATCTAAATGTGTGTCGTGTGTGCAGGACACCAAGTGAACAGCAAGAGATCTAAATGTGTGTCGTGTGTGCAGGACACCAAGTGAACAGCAAGAGATCTAAATGTGTGTCGTGTGTGCAGGACACCAAGTGAACAGCAAGAGATCTAAATGTGTGTCGTTGTGCAGGACACCAAGTGAACAGCAAGAGATCTAAATGTGTGTCGTGTGTGCAGGACACCAAGTGAACAGCAAGAGATCTAAATGTGTGTCGTGTGTGCAGGACACCCTGTGAACAGCAAGAGATCTAAATGTGTGTCGTGTGTGCAGGACACCAAGTGAACATCAAGAGATCTAAATGTGTGTCGTGTGTGCAGGACACCAAGTGAACAGCAAGAGATCTAAATGTGTGTCGTGTGTGCAGGACACCAAGTGAACAGCAAGATATCTAAATGTGTGTCGTGTGTGCAGGACACCAAGTGAACAGCAAGAGATCTAAATGTGTGTCGTGTGTGCAGGACACCAAGTGAACACCAAGAGATCTAATTGTGTGTCGTGTGTGCAGGACACCAAGTGAACAGCAAGAGATCTAAATATGTGTCGTGTGTGCAGGACACCAAGTGAACAGCAAGAGATCTAAATGTGTGTCGTGTGTGCAGGACACCACGTGAACAGCAAGAGATCTAAATGTGTGTCGTGTGTGCAGAACACCAAGTGAACAGCAAGAGATCTAAATGTGTGTCGTGTGTGCAGGAGACCAAGTGAACAGCAAGAGATCTAAATGTGTGTCGTGTGTGCAGGACACCAAGTGAACAGCAAGAGATCTAAATGTGTGTCGTGTGTGCAGGACACCAAGTGAACACCAAGTGATCTAAATGTGTGTCGTGTGTGCAGGACACAAAGTGAACAGCAAGAGATCTAAATGTGTGTCGTGTGTGCAGGACACCAAGTGAACAGCAAGAGATCTAAATGTGTGTCGTGTGTGCAGGACACCAAGTGAACAGCAAGAGATCTAAATGTGGGTCGTGTGTGCTGGACACCAAGTGAACAGCAAGAGATCAAAATGTGTGTCGTGTGTGCAGGACACCAAGTGAACAGCAAGAGATCTAAATGTGTGTCGTGTGTGCAGGGCACCAAGTGAACAGCAAGAGATATAAATGTATGTCGTGTGTGCGGGACACCAAGTGAACAGCAAGAGATCTAAATGTGTGTCGTGTGTGCAGGACACCAAGTGAACAGCAAGAGATCTAAATGTGTGTCGTGTGTGCAGGACACCAAGTGAACACCAAGTGATCTAAATGTGTGTCGTGTGTGCAGGACACCAAGTGAACAGCAAGAGATCTAAATGTGTGTCGTGTGTGCAGGACACCAAGTGAACAGCAAGAGATCTAAATGTGTGTCGTGTGTGCAGGACACCAAGTGAACAGCAAGAGATCTAAATGTGTGTCGTGTGTGCAGGACACCAAGTGAACAGCAAGAGATCTAAATGTGTGTCGTGTGTGCAGGACACCAAGTGAACAGCAAGAGATCTAAATGTGTGTCGTGTGTGCAGGACACCAAGTGAACAGCAAGAGATCTAAATGTGTGTCGTGTGTGCAGGACACCAAGTGAACAGCAAGAGATCTAAATGTGTGTCGTGTTTACAGGACACCAAGTGAACAGCAAGAGATCTAAATGTGTGTCGTGTGTGCAGGACACCAAGTGAACAGCAAGAGATCTAAATGTGTGTCGTGTGTGCAGGACACCAAGTGAACACCAAGAGATCTAAATGTGTGTCGTGTGTGCAGGACACCAAGTGAACAGCAAGAGATCTAAATGTGTGTCGTGTGTGCAGGACACCAAGTGAACAGCAAGAGATCTAAATGTGTGTCGTGTGTGCAGGACACCAAGTGAACAGCAAGAGATCTAAATGTGTGTCGTGTGTGCAGGACACCAAGTGAACAGCAAGAGATCTAAATGTGTGTCGTGTGTGCAGGACACCAAGTGAACAGCAAGAGATCTAAATGTGTGTCGTGTGTGCAGGACACCAAGTGAACAGCAAGAGATCTAAATGTGTGTCGTGTGTGCAGGACACCAAGTGAACAGCAAGAGATCTAAATGTGTGTCGTGTGTGCAGGACACCAAGTGAACAGCAAGAGATCTAAATGTGTGTCGTGTGTGCAGGACACCAAGTGAACAGCAAGAGATCTAAATGTGTCGTGTGTGCAGGACACCAAGTGAACAGCAAAAGATCTAAATGTGTGTCGTGTGTGCAGGACACCAAGTGAACAGCAAGAAATCTAAATGTGTGTCGTGTGTGCAGGACACCAAGTGAACAGCAAGATATCTAAATGTGTGTCGTGTGTGCAGGACACTAAGTGAACACCAAGTGATCTAAATGTGTGTCGTGTGTGCAGGACACCAAGTGAACAGCAAGAGATCTAAATGTGTGTCGTGTGTGCAGGACACCAAGTGAACAGCAAGAGATCTAAATGTGTGTCGTGTGTGCAGGACACCAAGTGAACAGCAAGAGATCTAAATGTGTGTCGTGTGTGCAGGACACCAAGTGAACAGCAAGAGATCTAAATGTGTGTCATGTGTGCAGGACACCGAGTGAACACCAAGAGATCTAAATGTGTGTCGTGTGTGCAGGACACCAAGTGAACAGCAAGAGATCTAAATGTGTGTCATGTGTGCAGGACACCAAGTGAACACCAAGAGATCTAAATGTGTGTCGTGTGTGCAGGACACCAAGTGAACACCAAGAGATCTAAATGTGTGTCGTGTGTGCAGGACACCAAGTGAACAGCAAGAGATCTAAATGTGTGTCGTGTGTGCAGGACACCAAGTGAACAGCAAGAGATCTAAATGTGTGTCGTGTGTGCAGGACACCAAGTGAACAGCAAGAGATCTAAATGTGTGTCGTTGTGCAGGACACCAAGTTAACAGCAAGAGATCTAAATGTGTGTCGTGTGTGCAGGACACCAAGTGAACAGCAAGAGATCTAAATGTGTGTCGTGTGTGCAGGACACCCTGTGAACAGCAAGAGATCTAAATGTGTGTCGTGTGTGCAGGACACCAAGTGAACATCAAGAGATCTAAATGTGTGTCGTGTGTGCAGGACACCAAGTGAACAGCAAGAGATCTAAATGTGTGTCGTGTGCGCAGGACACCAAGTGAACAGCAAGATATCTAAATGTGTGTCGTGTGTGCAGGACACCAAGTGAACAGCAAGAGATCTAAATGTGTGTCGTGTGTGCAGGACACCAAGTGAACACCAAGAGATCTAATTGTGTGTCGTGTGTGCAGGACACCAAGTGAACAGCAAGAGATCTAAATATGTGTCGTGTGTGCAGGACACCAAGTGAACAGCAAGAGATCTAAATGTGTATCGTGTGTGCAGGACACCAAGTGAACAGCAAGAGATCTAAATGTGTGTCGTGTGTGCAGAACACCAAGTGAACAGCAAGAGATCTAAATGTGTGTCGTGTGTGCAGGACACCAAGTGAACAGCAAGAGATCTAAATGTGTGTCGTGTGTGCAGGACACCAAGTGAACAGCAAGAGATCTAAATGTGTGTCGTGTGTGCAGGACACCAAGTGAACACCAAGTGATCTAAATGTGTGTCGTGTGTGCAGGACACCAAGTGAACAGCAAGAGATCTAAATGTGTGTCGTGTGTGCAGGACACCAAGTGAACAGCAAGAGATCTAAATGTGTGTCGTGTGTGCAGGACACCAAGTAAACAGCAAGAGATCTAAATGTGTGTCGTGTGTGCAGGACACCAAGTGAACAGCAAGAGATCAAAATGTGTGTCGTGTGTGCAGGACACCAAGTGAACAGCAAGAGATCTAAATGTGTGTCGTGTGTGCAGGACACCAAGTGAACAGCAAGAGATATAAATGTATGTCGTGTGTGCGGGACACCAAGTGAACAGCAAGAGATCTAAATGTGTGTCGTGTGTGCAGGACACCAAGTGAACAGCAAGAGATCTAAATGTGTGTCGTGTGTGCAGGACACCAAGTGAACACCAAGTGATCTAAATGTGTGTCGTGTGTGCAGGACACCAAGTGAACAGCAAGAGATCTAAATGTGTGTCGTGTGTGCAGGACACCAAGTGAACAGCAAGAGATCTAAATGTGTGTCGTGTGTGCAGGACACCAAGTGAACAGCAAGAGATCTAAATGTGTGTCGTGTGTGCAGGACACCAAGTGAACAGCAAGAGATCTAAATGTGTGTCGTGTGTGCAGGACACCAAGTGAACAGCAAGAAATCTAAATGTGTGTCGTGTGTGCAGGACACCAAGTGAACAGCAAGAGATCTAAATGTGTGTCGTGTGTGCAGGACACCAAGTGAACAGCAAGAGATCTAAATGTGTGTCGTGTGTGCAGGACACCAAGTGAACAGCAAGAGATCTAAATGTGTGTCGTGTGTGCAGGACACCAAGTGAACAGCAAGAGATCTAAATGTGTGTCGTGTGTGCAGGACACCAAGTGAACACCAAGAGATCTAAATGTGTGTCGTGTGTGCAGGACACCAAGTGAACAGCAAGAGATCTAAATGTGTGTCGTGTGTGCAAGACACCAAGTGAACAGCAAGAGATCTAAATGTGTGTCGTGTGTGCAGGACACCAAGTGAACAGCAAGAGATCTAAATGTGTGTCGTGTGTGCAGGACACCAAGTGAACAGCAAGAGATCTAAATGTGTGTCGTGTGTGCAGGACACCAAGTGAACAGCAAGAGATCTAAATGTGTGTCGTGTGTGCAGGACACCAAGTGAACAGCAAGAGATCTAAATGTGTGTCGTGTGTGCAGCACACCAAGTGAACACCAAGTGATCTAAATGTGTGTCGTGTGTGCAGGACACCAAGTGAACAGCAAGAGATCTAAATGTGTGTCGTGTGTGCAGGACACCAAGTGAACAGCAAGAGATCTAAATGTGTGTCGTGTGTGCAGGACACCAAGTGAACAGCAAGAGATCTAAATGTGTGTCGTGTGTGCAGGACACCAAGTGAACAGCAAGAGATCAAAATGTGTGTCGTGTGTGCAGGACACCAAGTGAACAGCAAGAGATCTAAATGTGTGTCGTGTGTGCAGGACACCAAGTGAACACCAAGTGATCTAAATGTGTGTCGTGTGTGCAGGACACCAAGTGAACAGCAAGAGATCTAAATGTGTGTCGTGTGTGCAGGACACCAAGTGAACAGCAAGAGATCTAAATGTGTGTCGTGTGTGCAGGACACCAAGTGAACAGCAAGAGATCTAAATAAGTGTCGTTGTGCAGGACACCAAGTGAACAGCAAGAGATCTAAATGTGTGTCGTGTGTGCAGGACACCAAGTGAACAGCAAGAGATCTAAATGTGTGTCGTGTGTGCAGGACACCCTGTGAACAGCAAGAGATCTAAATGTGTGTCGTGTGTGCAGGACACCAAGTGAACATCAAGAGATCTAAATGTGTGTCGTGTGTGCAGGACACCAAGTGAACAGCAAGAGATCTAAATGTGTGTCGTGTGTGCAGGACACCAAGTGAACAGCAAGATATCTAAATGTGTGTCGTGTGTGCAGGACACCAAGTGAACAGCAAGAGATCTAAATGTGTGTCGTGTGTGCAGGACACCAAGTGAACACCAAGAGATCTAATTGTGTGTCGTGTGTGCAGGACACCAAGTGAACAGCAAGAGATCTAAATATGTGTCGTGTGTGCAGGACACCAAGTGAACAGCAAGAGATCTAAATGTGTGTCGTGTGTGCAGGACACCACGTGAACAGCAAGAGATCTAAATGTGTGTCGTGTGTGCAGAACACCAAGTGAACAGCAAGAGATCTAAATGTGTGTCGTGTGTGCAGGAGACCAAGTGAACAGCAAGAGATCTAAATGTGTGTCGTGTGTGCAGGACACCAAGTGAACAGCAAGAGATCTAAATGTGTGTCGTGTGTGCAGGACACCAAGTGAACACCAAGTGATCTAAATGTGTGTCGTGTGTGCAGGACACCAAGTGAACAGCAAGAGATCTAAATGTGTGTCGTGTGTGCAGGACACCAAGTGAACAGCAAGAGATCTAAATGTGTGTCGTGTGTGCAGGACACCAAGTGAACAGCAAGAGATCTAAATGTGGGTCGTGTGTGCTGGACACCAAGTGAACAGCAAGAGATCAAAATGTGTGTCGTGTGTGCAGGACACCAAGTGAACAGCAAGAGATCTAAATGTGTGTCGTGTGTGCAGGGCACCAAGTGAACAGCAAGAGATATAAATGTATGTCGTGTGTGCGGGACACCAAGTGAACAGCAAGAGATCTAAATGTGTGTCGTGTGTGCAGGACACCAAGTGAACAGCAAGAGATCTAAATGTGTGTCGTGTGTGCAGGACACCAAGTGAACACCAAGTGATCTAAATGTGTGTCGTGTGTGCAGGACACCAAGTGAACAGCAAGAGATCTAAATGTGTGTCGTGTGTGCAGGACACCAAGTGAACAGCAAGAGATCTAAATGTGTGTCGTGTGTGCAGGACACCAAGTGAACAGCAAGAGATCTAAATGTGTGTCGTGTGTGCAGGACACCAAGTGAACAGCAAGAGATCTAAATGTGTGTCGTGTGTGCAGGACACCAAGTGAACAGCAAGAGATCTAAATGTGTGTCGTGTGTGCAGGACACCAAGTGAACAGCAAGAGATCTAAATGTGTGTCGTGTGTGCAGGACACCAAGTGAACAGCAAGAGATCTAAATGTGTGTCGTGTTTACAGGACACCAAGTGAACAGCAAGAGATCTAAATGTGTGTCGTGTGTGCAGGACACCAAGTGAACAGCAAGAGATCTAAATGTGTGTCGTGTGTGCAGGACACCAAGTGAACACCAAGAGATCTAAATGTGTGTCGTGTGTGCAGGACACCAAGTGAACAGCAAGAGATCTAAATGTGTGTCGTGTGTGCAGGACACCAAGTGAACAGCAAGAGATCTAAATGTGTGTCGTGTGTGCAGGACACCAAGTGAACAGCAAGAGATCTAAATGTGTGTCGTGTGTGCAGGACACCAAGTGAACAGCAAGAGATCTAAATGTGTGTCGTGTGTGCAGGACACCAAGTGAACAGCAAGAGATCTAAATGTGTGTCGTGTGTGCAGGACACCAAGTGAACAGCAAGAGATCTAAATGTGTGTCGTGTGTGCAGGACACCAAGTGAACAGCAAGAGATCTAAATGTGTGTCGTGTGTGCAGGACACCAAGTGAACAGCAAGAGATCTAAATGTGTGTCGTGTGTGCAGGACACCAAGTGAACAGCAAGAGATCTAAATGTGTCGTGTGTGCAGGACACCAAGTGAACAGCAAAAGATCTAAATGTGTGTCGTGTGTGCAGGACACCAAGTGAACAGCAAGAAATCTAAATGTGTGTCGTGTGTGCAGGACACCAAGTGAACAGCAAGATATCTAAATGTGTGTCGTGTGTGCAGGACACTAAGTGAACACCAAGTGATCTAAATGTGTGTCGTGTGTGCAGGACACCAAGTGAACAGCAAGAGATCTAAATGTGTGTCGTGTGTGCAGGACACCAAGTGAACAGCAAGAGATCTAAATGTGTGTCGTGTGTGCAGGACACCAAGTGAACAGCAAGAGATCTAAATGTGTGTCGTGTGTGCAGGACACCAAGTGAACAGCAAGAGATCTAAATGTGTGTCATGTGTGCAGGACACCGAGTGAACACCAAGAGATCTAAATGTGTGTCGTGTGTGCAGGACACCAAGTGAACAGCAAGAGATCTAAATGTGTGTCATGTGTGCAGGACACCAAGTGAACACCAAGAGATCTAAATGTGTGTCGTGTGTGCAGGACACCAAGTGAACACCAAGAGATCTAAATGTGTGTCGTGTGTGCAGGACACCAAGTGAACAGCAAGAGATCTAAATGTGTGTCGTGTGTGCAGGACACCAAGTGAACACCAAGAGATCTAAATGTGTGTCGTGTGTGCAGGACACCAAGTGAACAGCAAGAGATCTAAATGTGTGTCGTGTGTGCAGGACACCAAGTGAACAGCAAGAGATCTAAATGTGTGTCGTGTGTGCAGGACACCAAGTGAACAGCAAGAGATCTAAATGTGTGTCGTGTGTGCAGGACACCAAGTGAACAGCAAGAGATCTAAATGTGTGTCGTGTGTGCAGGACACAAAGTAAACAGCAAGAGATCTAAATGTGTGTCGTGTGTGCAGGACACCAAGTGAACAGCAAGAGATCTAAATGTGTGTCGAGTGTGCAGGACACCAAGTGAACAGCAAGATATCTAAATGTGTGTCGTGTGTGCAGGACACCAAGTGAACA
Source organism: Ariolimax columbianus (assembly GCA_036924085.1). Lineage (NCBI taxonomy): Eukaryota > Metazoa > Mollusca > Gastropoda > Stylommatophora > Arionidae > Ariolimax > Ariolimax columbianus. The sequence goes on from JAVGWX010000003.1 coordinate 3,346,208, forward strand.
CCAAAGTGATCTAAATGTGTGTCGTGTGTGCAGGACACCAAGTGAACAGCAAGAGATCTAAATGTGTGTCGTGTGTGCAGGACACCAAGTGAACAGCAAGAGATCTAAATGTGTGTCGTGTGTGCAGGACAACAAGTGAACAGCAAGAGATCTAAATGTGTGTCGTGTGTGCAGGACACCAAGTGAACAGCAAGGGATCTAAATGTGTGTCATGTGTGCAGGACACCGAGTGAACACCAAGAGATCTAAATGTGTGTCGTGTGTGCAGGACACCAAGTGAACAGCAAGAGATCTAAATGTGTGTCGTGTGTGCAGGACACCAATTGAACACCAAGAGATCTAAATGTGTGTCGTGTGTGCAGGACACCAAGTGAACAGCAAGAGATCTAAATGTGTGTCGTGTGTGCAGGACACCAAGTGAACACCAAGAGATCTAAATGTGTGTCGTGTGTGCAGGACACCAAGTGAACAGCAAGAGATCTAAATGTGTGTCGTGTGTGCAGGACACCAAGTGAACACCAAGTGAACGATGAATGTTCCGATTAGAGATGAATGCAAGAATACGTGAAGAGATTAAGTAAGAGACCTAGGGTTTTGTCTATGGTTTTGTCTATGGTTTTGTCTATGGTTTTGTCTATGGTTTTGTCTATGGTTTTTGTCTATGGTTTTGTCTATGATTTTGTCTATGGTTTTGTCTATGGTTTTGTCTATGGTTTTGTCTATGGTTTTGTCTATGGTTCTGTCTATGGTTTTGTCTATGGTTTTGTCTATGGTTTTGTCTATGGTTTTGTCTATGGTTTTGTCTATGGTTTTGTCTATGGTTTTGTCTATGGTTTTGTCTATGGTTTTGTCTATGGTTTTGTCTGTGGTTTTGTCTGTGGTTTTGTCTGTGGTTTTGTCTGTGGTTTTGTCTATGGTTTTGTCTATGGTTTTGTCTATGGTTTTGTCTATGGTTTTGTCTATGGTTTTGTCTATGGTTTTGTCTATGGTTTTGTCTATGGTTTTGTCTATGGTTTTGTCTATGGTTTTGTCTATGGTTTTGTCTGTGGTTTTGTCTGTGGTTTTGTCTATGGTTTTGTCTATGGTTTTGTCTATGGTTTTGTCTATGGTTTTGTCTATGGTTTTGTCTATGGTTTTGTCTATGGTTTTGTCTATGGTTTTGTCTATGGTTTTGTGCAGGACACTTTTGGAACGATATGTGTTCTGAGGTATGTGTAAGCACACATCCACTGAGTGTGTGACCACACGTGAGTACGTGATTTCGACTATAAGTGACGTGATCTAATTGCATAGGAATGCACAGATTGCTTGAGCAAACGTGAACTGACTGTATGTTGATGTACAGATCACCTGATTAAAAATGATCTGATTGTGTGTGAATGCTCAGGACGACAGAGTCCGTAGTACGATCGTGAGTGTAGCAGATCCCACTGTTTGCCTTGGCCGTGATCTAACTTAGAACATTCTCACACTCATCCACATCATAATGACCATACTCAGTAAATGACATATCACACAGCAGGTGGCATATTTATTATATCATACTCATATCATAGAATGAGTAGAGAAATTACAAACACAATATAATACATATCTTAACTAAACATTCTACTAAAACGGGAATTGTAAGCATTAGCTATTGATGGAATTCCCAACTATCTAAAAACCCAGTTCTATTGCCTTGCAATGACATCACACACACATCGCCTTAACTGCGTCTTCAACACACCTTATCAAATACTCTTCCTCACTGAAATCCCCTCAGACGGGCGATCTCGACATAACTCGTTCACAATGTGTCCTTGCTTACAAACACACTTTCACATTATCTATTAATGCAAAACTCACACACCTATTTGAGCGATCCTGTTCTATCACTAAACATTCGTCCAACAGTCTATCAATCGCTCCTCTACCTAAGTCGGTGAGTTAAACATACTATTCACATTCAGTCTCTCTCTCTCTCCAGCCCCACTCTCTCTCCCCTCACTCTGCATCTCTCATCCAGCCTCTCGAGCTAAACTTTGTCTCGAGTTATATATCCTCAAGCAAGGCCAGAGCTTGACCAATCGATCTCAGGTATGGTCATCTTCAATCCCAATTGGAACGAAACACTTTGCACACCTGTCACTCATTCTCTCGCAGCAAGCCCCGTTGCCAATTTCGTCTGTCAATCAATCTCCCCCTACCAAAATCGGAAGGCCAGTGGTCAGTTTCTACCTGTCCACATTCCTTAACCCAACTCTGTTCTCCTTTGCTGAGACAGTGAGTGACCTTGACATGCATTCATGTAGCTTTAAGCTTTAACATGTTCAGGCATCCTAAACTCCCCTTGCTCCGGCGGGAACTGTTACATGAGGACGAGTTTTGAGTGTGTGTAGAGTGATGGCAGATAAGTGGAGTATAGCGGCGAGAGATTGGATTAGTTAGTTTGAAGGAAATATTCAAACGCTAGTGCTTAAAACTTCCGTTGTAGTTCAATATATATATAAATACTATGATTATTTAGTTCAGATGTATTTTTGCTCTTTCTGCTAATATTGTTTTGTGGAGATTGGTGTTAAATATGTTAGATTTTGTTAGATGGTGTTGACTGTGAAGTCGTGTCGTGGTGTGAGTACACTTTAGATGAGTAACTACTCAGCGAAACCTATACTATGTCACATGTTCAAATGAAACCGGACCTAACTGCACCAAGTGAACATACGTAACTTGCGCATGATGACCTCAATTCTGATGTAAACAGCACATACCAACCGTCAAGTTTGCAAAATTTCATTATTATCCTTCTCAAAGTTTCCTCAGCAGACCGTTTGAAACATGGCGGGTGTGATACGGAATCCGTCCAGAGTTGATCAGAGAGTGGTAATTTGGTTTCTAACAGCTGATAGAAACCAGGTTTAACATCCATAGCATAGCGATGTTAGGACCGCTTAGTCGATTATGTCAGCTGGCAGTCTGGTGTCTCTTGTGGCATCTGTTGTCCCTTTATCGAGCTGAATGCGGCCCAGCCTGCCCGACGGCGCCTGGAACTCGATCTCAAAACGTTCATAAGTATAGGGATCTTTTAACTGTCCATTTAATAAAGCCTAAGCCCTAATGAAAAGCTTATGTTGAATTCAACGCAATTTATGCTCCCTCCCCGCAGTAGTACATCAAAGGTCTTGTAAATGAAAGCATTCCTTTATGACCCGTTCCATTGTGCGCAGGGAAACCATGAAAACAAGAGAAGTTCTCTCTGTACTTGTGGTCAATTTTTCCGTTAATCCTCACCTCTCTAAACACATTTGCACTTTTGGACTCGCACTTTGAATGTTTAATTGTGCATGTTTTTTTGTACATGTTTTATTGTACATTTGTAGTTTTACGTGTTTTATTGTGTAGCAGACTCACTGAACCCCGATTAATTATCCGGTTACTGGGACTTTATACTGTTACTATATATAGACATGCAGCGGTAATTGCTCTCGGAATTACTTCTCTTCTATCCAAAAAATATGGAACTGGAACTTTTTTTTCAGAATTTAAAAACAAGAATGAATGTTAGTGAATAACATGATATGTTCACACAAATACAACACTAGGTGATCATAACTAGGTGATCATAACTAGGTGATCATAACTAGGTGATCATAACTAGGTGATCATAACTAGGTGATCATAACTAGGTGATCATAACTAGGTGATCATAACTAGGTGATCATAACTAGGTGATCATAACTAGGTGATCATAAGTAGATGATCATAACTAAGTGATCATAACTAGGTGATCATAACTAGGTGATCATAAGTAGATGATCATAACTAGGTGATCATAACTAGGTGATCATAACTAGGTGATCATAACTAGGTGATCATAACTAGGTGATCATAACTAGGTGATCATAACTTAGTGATCATAACTAGGTGATCATAACTAAGTGATCATAACTAGGTGATCATAACTAGGTGATCATAAGTAGGCGATCATAACTAGGTGATCATAAGTAGGTGATCATAACTAGGTGATCATAACTAGGTGATCATAATCAAAGCTTAACCGTTTGCGTTAGCAAGATGTCGCTTCTGATGTAATCTATACCCAGGTTTCGAAATCTATTGATTAATTCTAATCTATTTATCGCCCTAACAACATAATCTAATTGCTAACTATGTCCGTTTCTTCTCTATAACGTGTTGGGATTCTGACGTTTTGGTGGCTTTGTTCAGATTTCACTTTAGAATAACAATGCTTCTCGAGTTGGTGCATGTGAGGTCTGTTCCCTTGTATATTGCAGACACCTTTTCCTGACACACATTTCTGTCATGAGTGTCTTACACACACATTTCTGTCATGAGTGTCTTCCTCACACATTTCTGTCATGAGTGTCTTACACACACATTTCTGTCATGAGTATCTTACACACATTTCTGTCATGAGTGTCTTACACACACACATTTCTGTCATGAGTATCTTACACACACATTTCTGCCAGGAGTGTCTTATACACACATTTCTGTCATGAGTATCTTACACACACATTTCTGTCAGGAGTGTCTTACACACACATTTCTGTCATGAGTGTGTTACACACACATTTCTGTCATGAGTGTCTTACACACAAATCTGTCATGAGTGTGTTACAGACATATATGTTTCTGTCATGAGTGTCTTACACACACATTTCTGCCATGAGTGTTACACACACATTTCTGTCATGAGTGTCTTACACACACATTTCTGTCATGAGTATCTTACACACATTTATGTCATGAGTGTCTTACACACACACATTTCTGTCAAGAGTATCTTACACACACATTTATGTCATGAGTGTGTTACACACACATTTATGTCATGAGTATCTTACACACAAATGTCTGTCATTAGTGTGTTACACACATATATGTTTCTGTCATGAGTGTCTTACACACACATTTCTGTCATGAGTGTGTTACACACACATTTCTGTCATGAGTGTCTTACACACACATTTCTGTCATGAGTGTCTTACACACACATTTCTGTCATTAGTGTCTTACACACATTTCTGTCATGAGTGTCTTACACACACATTTCTGACAAGTTTTATACGATCAACATCAATACTCACTGACGCTCGACGTATATCAAGACTCACGGACGCTCGACCTACCTCAAGAGTCACTGACTATCGACAGATACTTACTACAGTCTGTCAGTTAGTGACAGCTTGAGACAACTGAGATTCCTCGATGTTCCGATCTCACTGCACGCTCTCGCATACTCCCTACAGGGCCAATGGCAAAGTTAACGCCACGAATTCTACAAGCATCTCGGATTTGCCTTCCTGCCAAATTTGATTCCCAATCTCAGAAAGATGACATTTGGTTTATGCCTCCTAAACTCGTCCTCCTTCTATGTTTGCTGAGAGCTAATCACGTGATCCTAAACTCTTCAACTGCTACGACCTGACCACCAAAACTCCAGAGCTCAATTTATGGATGCTCTCTTTCATTCGAACATTATCCTTTTAGCATTTCTTTGAACAGCTCGCCATTACAGTACTGGTGAATTTGGGACAGACCTTAATTTGACATCCCATGTTCACGTGCCATACACCAGCTAAAGTGTGATACGACGCCTGGCCTCACGTTGCAGCCTGATTACCGCTAGGTCTGGTTTTGTTATATCCCCTACCATTTGCCTGGACGAACACAAAAACAAACTCAAACCTACAACATTCAACTAGAAGGTTTGAATCCATTCCTAAATTTGACTGGGAGGTTCACGTTTCCGTCCTTTAAAACAACAGTAAAAAATTATCCATAATAAGAGTCGATAATAACATACAGTAATTTCTGCCAGTTACCTAGCCAACTTTGCCTTGACCTGATTTCGGAAAATGACAAGTTACATTACGAGCAAGGCCAGGTTTTGTTCAAGCTGACTGAGATTCAGTTCAGCTTTGTCTGAGCTTTGGGTTAAGTCATTGTTTCTCACTCATATCTTTGCTTCCTACCTGTCTGATTTAGCAGTGACCTATTTGTATCGAAGTAAAGACAGTTACCATTAGCTATCAATGGTCCCCGAGGCTCAAGTCCCCTGCTCAGATCTCTGTGAGCCTATCACACGTGTTTATGTTTAATGGTACATTTTTAATTGAACATATTTATTTGTACATTTTAAAATGCAATGTTGTATTGTACTTGTGGTAGTGGGATGGTTATAGAGAGGACAGGCGCTTACTCTGTTAGCTGAGGTACACGATACACACACTTGTGATTGGCTGTACATTTCTTCAGTGAATGTTGGCTTGTCAAGTTAGTGTATAGGGCAGTGAACGTTGGCTTGTCAAGTTAGTGTATAGGGCAGTGAACGTTGGCTTGTCAAGTTAGTGTACCGGACAGTGAACGTTGGCTTGTCAAGTAATTGTACCGGGCAGTGAACATTGGCTTGCCAAGTTAGTGTACAAAGCAGTGAACGTTGGCTTGTCAAGTAATTGTACCGGGCAGTGAACATTGGCTTGCCAAGTTAGTGTACAAAGCAGTGAATGTTGGCGTGTCAAGTTATTGTACCGGGCAAAGATATGTACGTGACTGCAGGATGTGAGTGTAGAACGTGACGACACTTACTTCAAATGTTCAGTTATGTATCAATCTGAGAATAAGAGCAAGAAAGAGAGAAAGAGAGAGAGAGAGAGAGAGAGAGAGAGAGCAAGAGATAAAGAGAAACAGTGAGTAGAGTTAGAAAAGATGACATACTTGATATCTTTCGTTGCTTCACTGAAGCTCAGTTTTAAAATAAAAGATCAACATTCAGAATGATCATCTCCAACCGTACTTTCATTCCTCAACTACCAGGAAATCTGATTTCGTATTCAAACTGTCTGTCGTTTCACTTGGTTTGGAATTGACAAAAATCGATAGAGTACAGCCAGGTTCGATTTCTCTCAATTGAAGTCTTCACTTTAAACACAGTTAGCTACCCCGCATGCCCCCAAGGGTTTATTTGAAAGACTAGCATTCTGATCAAGGAACATAGTCATTGTGTTGTTGTCTAGCTACACTAGGTCCATCCATTGGTCCAGGTCTAGCTACCCTACGTCTCCTTCATTGGTCCAGCTCTAACTACATTAGGCCTCCTTCATTGGTCCAGGTCTAGCTACATTAGGTCTCATTCATTTGTCCAGGTCCAGCTACAGTAGGTCTCATTCATTTGTCCAGGTCTAGCTACATTAGGTCTCCTTCATTGGTCCAGGTCTAGCTACACTAGGTCCATCCATCGGTCCAGGTCTATCTACACTAGGTTCTTTCATCGGTCCAGGTCTAGCTACATTAGGTCTCCTTCATTGGTCCAGGTCTAGCTACACTAGGCCCCTTCATTGGCCCAGGTCTAGCTACACTAGGCCTCCTTTGTGTGTTAACCTTTAGCTACACCAAGTCCTCTACACTGTCCTCTAGCGACACCAGGTCCTCCAACTCTCCCATAGCGACACCAGGTCCTCTACACTCTTCTCTAGCGACACCAGGTTCTCTCTACTGACCTCTAGCGACACAAGGTCCTCTACATTGTCACATGTGACACGAGGTCCTCTACACTGTCCTATAGCGATTCCAGGTCCTATACAATGTCCTCTAACGACACCAGGTCCTCTACACTGTCTTCTAGAGAGACAATGACCTCTACACTGTCCTTTAGCGAGACCAGGACCTCTACACTGTCCTCTAGCGACACCAGGTCCTCCAACTCTCCCCTAGCGACACCAGGTCCTCTCCACTGTCCTCTACCGACACCAGGTCCTCCAACTCTCCCATAGCGACACCAGGTCCTCTCCACTGTCCTCTAGCGACACTAGGTCCGTTTGTTGTCAAAGCTTTAGCTACTCCAGTTTTCGGAAAGGATATACTCACGCCAGGGGATGGACACTAGAAATGGAAAGGTTGGTATAATGAAGGAACAACATACGAGATGGATCGGCTGGTATAATGAAGGAACAACATACGAGATGGATCGGCTGGTATAATGAAGGAACAACATACGAGATGGATCGGCTGGTATAATGAAGGAACAACATACGAGATGGATCGGCCGGTATAATGAAGGGACAACATACGAGATGGATCGGCCGGTATAATGAAGGGACAACATACGAGATGAATCGGCCGGTATAATGAAGGAACGACATACGAGATGGATCGGCCGGTATAATGAAGGGACAACATACGAGATGGATCGGCCGGTATAATGAAGGGACAACATACGAGATGAATCGGCCGGTATAATGAAGGAACGACATACGAGATGGATCGGCCGGTATAATGAAGGGACAACATACGAGATGAATCGGCCGGTATAATGAAGGAACGACATACGAGATGGATCGGCCGGTATAATGAAGGGACAACATACGAGATGGATCGGCCGGTATAATGAAGGGACAACATACGAGATGGATCGGCCGGTATAATGATGGGACAACATACGAGATGGATCGGCCGGTATAATGAAGGGACATAAGAGCGTGCTAGAAGCTTATAGGTACCTACAGTAAGGGAAGTAACACATTGGTGGACAAGCGTCACCCTACCAGGAGTTATCCAGAGACCACGTTATCAAGTGACAAGTGGACATCATTAATGTACAGTTCGTGAGATCAGATGTTACATACAAAACATTCAAAATTCGTAGTGTCAGTTTGTTGGAAAATATACGTGTGTATGCGTACGTGTGTGTGTGTGTATGTATATGTAGGTATGTATGCACGTGTGTGTGTTTATGTATACACATTTGTTTTGGCAATGGCCCTTACAATGTCCCTAATTTCTCATAACTATTTTCACTAAATTTGGTCACTTATCTCATAGCTCTAACAGTGGATCGAAACCTGCAGCATACGGTTTTTAGTCTCAGACACTTGATGCTCAACCTCTTCGTGACTGGCGAAACGTCTCCCGCTAAAGGGAGTTGTCAGTGCAGCAGACAGGTGGAAGTCGCTCGTGGGTAAGTCGGGGCTGTGGAGTGAATGTTCAAGAATTTGCCAATTGGTGCGAAATTGATCATCTCCTAGGTTAATCGAGCCTTGTGTGGTCTTGGTTTGTCATGATGGAGCAGTACTCCTCTAGTCAGCTGACCTGGACGTTTTCTTCGAATTGCATCCTCAAGTATTACCAACACTTCACAGTACAACAGAGCATTCACATTTTTATCGTTCGACTGGAATTTGTTGACAGCATAACCCTCCCCCCCCCCCCCCTCCTCCTGCTGATGGCTTAGCCTTGAATTTCTTGACAAAAGGGAGAGGGGCGGAAGACAGGCTGCTCCCATGGCATTCAGGCATGTTCTGATGGTGATACACCCATGATTCGTCCCCAGATTCAGGCATGTTCTGATGGTGATACACCCATGATTCGTCCCCAGATTCAGGCATGTTCTGATGGTGATACACCCATGATTCGTCCCCAGATTCAGGCATGTTCTGATGGTGATACACCCATGATTCGTCCCCAGATTCAGGCATGTTCTGATGGTGATACACCCATGATTCGTCCCCAGATTCAGGCATGTTCTGATGGTGATACACCCATGATTCGTCCGCAGATTCAGGCATGTTCTGATGGTGATACACCCATGATTCGTCCCCAGATTCAGGCATGTTCTGATGGTGATACACCCATGATTCGTCCCCAGATTCAGGCATGTTCTGATGGTGATACACCCATGATTCGTCCCCAGATTCAGGCATGTTCTGATGGTGATACACCCATGATTCGTCCCCAGATTCAGGCATGTTCTGATGGTGATACACCCATGATTCGTCTCCAGATTCAGGCATGTTCTGATGGTGATACACCCATTATTCGTCCCCAGATTCAGGTATGTTCTAATGGTGATACACCCATGATTCGTCCCCTGCACCAAACCTCTTTCATCTGCATACCGACTTAGATGCTGTAAGGACAAGTTCATTATGTGTTCGTTAGTCAGTGTTTATGGGTAGTTGCCGTCTGCACACTTTCTGGTTATTCAATCAATTTTGCATTATGCTGTAGGCTAAACCATGCGAGCACACTAATAGAATTGCTACACTGCCTATCAGTACTCGTTTGAATCCTTTCATCTACACATTCTTCTGCTGCAATCTCAACAGGACAACCAGATCAGTTTTCTCAGCAATGTGACCGTCCTTGAGGAGATCTACCGACCCAGCCATGCGCTACGGGACAATAGCTTCCCACCCTAAACATGAACCATTTCATTATGAAAATCCTTTGTAAAAAGTCATTTTGCCCAAGACAAAACGCATAAGATCAAACTGTTTTTTAAATTTCTCACTCTGTAATCTCGGACGTCACTTTGTATTGAGCTGCGCACGTGCATGCGACACATAACGTTTGCTGCGTGACGTAATCACAAAGCTAGATGCTGCTCTCACATAATGACACCTTTATAAAGAATACATTACATTTTTCAGCTGTTGCACATCAGTGTGTGACCTACTTGCTTACTCTCGTATGTGTATGTACGTGTATGTCTGTGTGAGTATGTATGTGTGTATGTGCGTGTATGTATGTGAGTATGTATGTATGTGTGTGTGTATGTATCCTGGTCTGGACATCGGCTATATAAATGGCACCATGCTTAAAGTTGTGTCGTATTTCACGACCTAGTTCACACGGCTGAACTTGGCGTTTGAGAAATTTAGATACTGCTATAATGAAAAGAACACAGCCGAGGAACAATGAGAGACTCTCTCACACGCTGAGAGATGTCTCAACGACCTCTTGTAGTTATGGAAAAGACACGACACACAATGTTAGTTAGCATTTCCTCCTTCCGCCCCCCCCCCCCCCCCCACCTTTCGCTGCCTAACGGGATACCTGTTAACGGTAAAGGCTTCGGAAGTAAACCCTGAGAAAAAATCTGCTTCCTATGCTTTCTCGTCGTCTCGATAAATATCTTGCCACTGGCCAAAGGTAGCCAGGATCAGAAAGTGAGCTTGACAAAAAGCATAGTTTCTTCCTCACTTTAATCCAAATCACCGCGCAAGTGACCAACTTCAGGGGACACAGCAAGAGAAATGCTGTCCATGCGGGTGAACAAAGAGAGTGATATTATCTATAAACATATTTAGATAAAGTCTCAGTCTTCTTCTTTTTTCTCTTCTTCTTCTTGTTCTTGTTCTTCTTCTTGTTCTTCTTCTTCTTCTTCGTCTTCTTCTTCGTCTTCTTCTTCTTCTTCTCATTACCACATATTTATTATGTAAACTCCAGTTCTTCGGGTAAATGGTGCTATTGCGGAGATTGTTTTGTGGGGGCAGGGAGGGGGGGGCAGGAGAGAAGGCCCAAACAACTTTGTGTGGTTTCGCAAACGTGGGCCAGTTTTTAGTGCGCAGTTGCCTATCCACAAAACAGTCTCGCAGGATATGTTCGACTTTCTGTGCGACAGAGTTACTGTCCGATAATGGAAAATGACCCGTAGGAAGCATGAGAGTCATAACTTACGACTTGCCCACTAAAAGGCTAACGTCATCTGAAGTAGACGGTTCAGATACCACGAACGTCGCGCATTCCTTGACATTCCTGTTCGATAACCCGAAGAGAGGAGGGTAGATGTTTCCCCGAACAGAGGAGTGTAGATGTTTCCCCGAAGAGAGGAGGGTAATGGTTTCCCTGAACAGAGGAGTGTAGATGTTTCCCTGTAGTGAGGTCGAGGCAAACAGTTCTGGAGGTTAAATATCAGTGTTGCAAATTGTGTGTGTGTGTGTGGGGGGGGGGGGGGGGGGGAAGTAATTCTGAGAGAAGTATGTCAAGATCGGATATCGTCAGTATCAGTTTCTCATTGTCATTCTGAGAGAAGCAGTAGGAGTGTAGAGCCACCCATTCCAATATGGTTAGAGGGTTTTTGAGCCACAAGCGATTGGATGACGGGCTGTCACATTGACGTTAACAGGATGACAGGATAGCCAGAGAGGTTGATTGGGGCTCAAGAAAGGAGGAATTAGATAGATTCTCAAACGGTGCAGGCGTAATAGCCACACAAGCCACTGGCCAGTAAACGTGGAGGGGACAGAAGTATACCGTGACTGACGGCCATGTTCGATAGGGTGGAGTATATAGGTCAATAAAGTGTTAAGCATAAAGCAGAACATGCAGAGCTGACCATGAGGTTTATCGACTGTATCTTTGGCGGAATGAATAAGCAAACCTTCCCTAGCGACACGTGAGACAAGACTAATCACTTCGAGTGAGAAAGTTGTGTACGTTATTCATTGGGTGTTGTTGGTTGTGGTTTTCCCGGACATCAGTTCTTGATGATCCGTTGAAAATGACAGCAAACTAAGGTGTAAGAGAGACCGCTAAAGAGTAATTGCATAGACTGTCTCGAAAATGGCTGACGTCTGAATGTAAGGAAACGATGTCGGGGAGACACCTGCAGTGTCGTAGAACGTCTCAAACGTTTTCTGTACCAAGTTAGTCAGAGGGGTCGGTCATGGCTCCCTGATCAGAGGTAATATGTATCACGGGCACCAGGATTACATCCCGAGAACCAAACAAGGATCACGCTTCCAAACCTATAGTGAGGAGAATCTTTAGTCCATCAGCGGAGCCCAGACCAACGGAAGCTGTAGACTGTGAGGGATCCATATCGCAAGATGACAAAGACCACTACTAGACCACACGATAAATAGATAATCAATTAAAAACTCGATGTATATTGTTAGTTAGTGATTGAAGAAGATAGTGATAGACAAAAGAATCGGCTGTTAGTTACAGAAAGTCCACCCAGTTCATGCTGAAATACTTCTTTCTACATAGTTAGATCAGTCATAGAACGATTAGTCATAGATTAGTCATAGAAGGATTAGTCATAGTTAGATTATTCATAGAAGGATTAGTCATAGATCAGTCATAGAAGGATAAGTCATAGATCAGTCATAGAAGGATTAGTCATAGATCAGTCATAGAAGGATTATTCATAGATCAGTCAGAGAAGAATTAGTCATAGATCAGTCATAGAAGGATTAGTCATAGATCAGTCATAGAAGGATTAATCATAGATCAGTCAGAGAAGGATTAGTCATATATTAGTCAGACAAGGATTAGTCATAGATCAGTCAGAGAAGGATTAGTCATAGATCAGTCATAGAAGGGTTAGTCATAGATCAGTCAGAGAAGGATTAGTCATAGATCAGTCATAGAAGGATTAGTCATAGATCAGTTATAGAACGATAAAGGAATAATATTGTGTTTTGTTATTCTGAAGTCAGTTTTGGTTCTTTTCTATGTTGATTTTGTGTGAAGAGGAAAATTCAGTTGAAAGAGAGATAATGTTTGGTCCACTTTTCTCGTAGTTTCGTAACTGCCTTGTTTACCTGGAAGGTGATTATTTTGATTGTTTGGCTCTATTGTTCTCCCGTTGTTCTCTGCTGGCCTGTCCGCTGTCTCGTGTCCTGGTATGTCTCCCTCGGACGGTATCGACCGTAGCACTACCCTTCTCATATCTTTCAGTGATGAATTCCTGTATATGTTGTTATCGTTCTTGTTTGCCTCCAGCACCGCTGCAGCTTCCGTATACATACACTTTATACCGGTACATATTTGTTAAGAACGACAAATTACATGTAATAATTACGACAGTCCGTGTTTACATCGTTCAATTGTTTTTAACCATCGAAGACTGTGGGAGACAAATTTTCGTTTCAAAATTACGGGCCGAAAATCAGGTTTCTAGATTTTGCATGTATTAGCAGCCTAGCCACCGAAGGAGATTCAATCAGACAAAAACGGAATAGGGATGTCTGGATGGGAGGATTATGAATATGTATTATTAGGAACACTCACTTTCGACAGGGACTTGGTAGAAAAGGACGGCAGTTTTTTTCGGTTATGCTTACCAGTTACAAGCTAATAGCTCATCCGTGGTCAGCGTAATCTTTAACCTGTCAGTTTGTTAGTGGTCTGCAGCACGGGTCACCGACACCTGGTCTAAGCCTGCAGCATGGGTCACCGACACCTGGTAGCCTGCAACACAGGTCACCGACACCTGGTCTTAACCTGCAACACAGGTCACCGACACCTGGTCTTAGTCTGCAACACGGGTCACCGACACCTGGTAGCTTGCAACACAGGTCACCGACACCTGGTCTTAACCTGCAACACAGATCACCGACACCTGGTCTTAGCCTACAGCACGGGGCACCAACACCTGGTCTTAGCCTTCAGCATGGGTCACCGACACCTGGTCTTAGTCTGCAACACGGGTCACCGACACCTGGTCTTAGCCTACAGCACGGGTCACCAACACCTGGTCTTAGCCTACAGCACGGGTCACCGACACCTGGTCTTAGCCTACAGCACGGGTCACCGACACCTGGTCTTAGCCTGCAACACAGGTCACCGACACCTGGTCTTAGCCTACAGCACGGGTCACCGACACCTGGTCTTAGCCTACAGCACGTGTCACCGACACCTGGTCTTAGCCTACAGCACGGGTCACCGACACCTGGTCTTAGCCTACAGCACGGGTCACCGACACCTGGTCTTAGCCTGCAACACAGGTCACCGACACCTGGTCTTAGCCTACAGCACGGGTCACCAACACCTGGTCTTAGCCTACAGCACGGGTCACCGACACCTGGTCTTAGTCTGCAACACGGGTCACCGACACCTGGTAGCCTGCAACACAGGTCACCGACACCTGGTCTTAGCCTGCAACACAGGTCACCGACACCTGGTCTTAACCTACAGCACGGGTCACCGACACCTGGTCTTAGCCTACAGCACGGGTCACCGACACCTGGTCTTAGCCTACAGCACGTGTCACCGACACCTGGTCTTAGCCTACAGCACGGGTCACCGACACCTGGTCTTAGCCTACAGCACGGGTCACCGACACCTGGTCTTAGCCTACAGCACGGGTCACCGACACCTGGTACACTATCACGCGCGCGTCGATTTCACTTCAAGCTTACATGTTGACTGGTCGATCAAAGTTGTTTAGGTCTTCTGGGTACCCCCAGCTAAGCAACGCTTGATTATCAAGTCAAATAATTTATTTGAAACTATTGGGAATATGTGCTTGAATTTTACACAGATGAAAATGGATCGGGAGAATTAGAATATATCCATAAAGGAGACGCATCCTTGATTATAGAAGATGGCCCACGAAAGTAGCTTGATCAGATAATAGATGTCATGAGCCTGGCACAAGAAGCTACGTTAACATGACCTTTTGTATTGTGGACCATGTGACAAGATGGTCATGTACCATTATTATTTCCATCAAATATTATCGATTTATGAAATAATCAAAGTGATGTGATATAAAGCTAGACATGATTCTAACATGGATTAAATTATAAATCCCAATTATAAACTTTGTTTTGTTTGCAGGGATCAGAAATCTAAGCATGGTCGTCAATCCAACGCAGTCATCTACCGAGTGGTTGGCGTTAGAGCGAGTGGTTGGCGTTAGAGCGAGTGGTTTGCGTTAGAGCGAGTGGTTGGCGTTAGAGCGAGTGGTTGGCGTTAGAGCGAGTGGTTGGCGTTAGAGCGAGTGATCACCTTAAAACCAAGATTTCACAAATGAACTTTATCGTGTGGATAAAACAAACTCATCCATTTTTTAACTCAACATAGAAAAACCGAAAATTGATTTGTCTGGTAATAACTAGAATAGTTGTACTAGCATCAAGAGTAAATAAAGCTGGTTGTACACTAAATGAAGCTGGTTGTACACTAAACGAAGCTGGTTGTACACTAAATGAAGCTGGTTGTACACTAAATGAAGCTGGTTGTTCACTAAATGAAGCTGGTTGTATACATATTCTGCAGTCTTCTAAACCAGTATAAAGAAGTTAAATTTATAATACGTCTAGCTTCACTACTAGAGATACCAAGCTCAAATACAGCGTACATAATGGCAAACTTGACTCAATTGATAATACTATCAAACGGTATTATTCTATTGTATGATTTACTAATTTTCCTTTAAAAATATAACTAGAATAAATCAGCTTCATTGTGGGATTAGATCAGTTGTTCTGTCCCACATGAAAGGTAAGCCTCAATGGATTTTCCGCGGTCTGTGACATTAAAGGTAAGCCTCAATGGATCTTCTGTGTTCTGTGACATGAAAGGTAAGCCTCAATGGATCTACCGTGGTGTGTGCATGTTTAATTGATGGTGTATTCTGTCCTGCTGTTCCCAGAGAATGTCTTCCAAATATATACTTGCCCTCCAGCTCGTGTTTATTGTATTTTTGGTTCCAAAGTGGTTCTTAGAAATGTGTTTTTTATTTTTATAACGCCGAAGAATTACAAACCGACGGTCTCTGATTTTGTTTATCAGAATCTGTTTTGTCTTAATTCTCCAAGCACTTTCTATTTGATGTCATCTATATAAAATATGATTATTTAGTTAAGAAGTATTTGGCTGACTTTAATAATATTGTGAATGTTCATTTGTAAAAGTATCGTTTTTGATTGAATGTGTTGCTATCAAATATGACACCGGTTGCTGGAGAGTGTTGGTGTGTTATTTGCTGAGTGTGGTTGTGTCGTGAATGATGTTGACGCATGTAGTAACATTCTAGATAGCTAACTACTCGGCGAATCCTGGACTCTGCCACAATCTGACTCGTGATGGATGGCGCGTTTGATATCAAAATCTGTTCCATATTTAATGTCAATATCTAACTCGTGATGGATGGCGCGCTTGATACGACTATCTGTTTGATGAACTGCTAGGTTATTCCTATTCTTCTCCTGACTTTATCCGTCACTCAATTCTTTGATATCAGACATATCTTTACTTGACGTGAACTATTCCAAATAACGAATACAAGACGTTACTATAAATGGTAAGATTGACAAACACACTTAGCTGTTATGGTAACGCCACGATACACAAAGTTAATGATAATATTTACAATGGATTATTTTACTAACGATCACAACAATTTGTTATTAGCACCAACCTTCATATATGTATTGTCCTGACTTTACAATGCCTACATCAGCATTCCTTGCTTGTGATTGGTACAGGACGATCCACGTGACCTGATTTCTGTAGGTAAGTTCTCAGCTTCCGGAAGCGGGTGAAGCTCGGCCATCACTCGGTTCATTTACATAATTTACGTATCTCTAATGAGATGGCGTAAATAGTTCCTGGGCGAGACACCGAAGGAGCACAGGGTATGGGAATGGCTACAGTAATTGTGTAGCCGGAAGTACAGCCTTGTTACATTGAGGCAGACAAGACCTACTCCAATCACAAATCTTCAACGGCTGATCAACCTGTGCGCAGATATTCCGACATCACTTCCGGGTCTACAGCATGCACATAGCATGTACAAGTGTTTGCGCGTGAACTGTTGTCTGACCATCAGACTTGTTAGAATGCTGGACGCTACCAGCATGTACTGTTATGCTCTAATGTGATCAGCTGTATTTGTTTAAACAGTCGCTTGGTGTTGAAGCCGAGACCGCTCTGTGTGTATGTGTATGTCCACAAGCAGCCACCTTCGCTGGCTGGAAGACACAGCTAAACATGTTCTCATCTAATCTTACCTTGATTTGCCTCTCTTC
Organism: Ariolimax columbianus; assembly: GCA_036924085.1. Lineage (NCBI taxonomy): Eukaryota > Metazoa > Mollusca > Gastropoda > Stylommatophora > Arionidae > Ariolimax > Ariolimax columbianus. Next base: position 3,363,757 of record JAVGWX010000003.1, read on the forward strand.
CAGCAGCAGATAAACCAATTTGCCAGCGCCAGAAAATAACAAAATATTCTGACATAAAAATCCCTTAACGCGCTTCACTCCCCTCCACAGCCTCGCAAGCGCTGTCTTCTTGCGCAAGATTTCAGCCCACTCAAGTGATACGCGCCCACAACCGCAGGACTAAGTCGGCTTTTAGAAAGAACGAGTGTAGCATAACTCACGTTTGGACTGACCCGGGCTGGCTTCGGGATATAGAGGAGAGGCAGAAACCCAGTGATGGGACCGTCCATTAGATATCAAATATAACTACGCTTAACAGATAATACCAAGCGTTCAAATGGATGTGAGCTGTAATATGAGTTGAACACTTATTGTTTGTGACGAATCGATGTGACATGTCCATTTGGAGAAACATCATCCAGAGCAGAACAATTAACGTTAGGTCGGACTAATTTGTCGGTGAGCTCCCGCATCACGACCTACAAGACCACGTCAACAACAGACAAGCTGTCAATCAACAGAGTTCTCCCAGGTCAGTGAGTGGCATTAGTTGCAACTCTTTTGTTCCATCAAGTTGTTATCCAATTTTGGCTGTTGAAGAAGTTAATAACCTGCGCGATCTCTAGTGATGTACACTGTTGCGGCTGTATAGACGGTTGAATTGTGACCTAAAAGTAGTGAAGGGTGAGTTGGGACCTAACAGTAGTGAAGGGTAAGTTCGGACCTACCGGTGGTGAAGGGTGAGTTTGGACCTACGGTGGTGAAGGGTGAGTTGGGACCTAACGGTGGTGAAGGGTGAGTTGGGTCCTAACAGTGATGGCAGGTGAATTGTGAGTTGGGACTTAACGGTGAAGGGTGAATTGGGACCTAAACACACTCCCATACAACCACCCAACACACTCCCCATACCACCACCCAACACACTCCTCAAAGAAGCACCCAACACACTCGCCACACCAGCACCCAACACACTCCCCATACCAGCACCCAAAACACTCCCTATACCAGCACCCAACACACTCCCCATACCAGCACCCAACACACTCTCCATACCAGCACCAAACACACTCCCCATACCAGCACCCAACACACTCCCCATACCAGCCTCCAACACACTCCCCATACAACCACCCAACACACTCCCCATACCAGCACCCAACACACTCCCCAAAGAAGCACCCAACACACTCCCCATACCAGCACCCAACACACTCCCCATACAACCACCCAACACACTTCCCATACCAGCACCCAACACACTCCCCAAAGAAGCACCCAACACACTCCCCAAAGAAGCACCCAACACACTTCTCAAAGAAGCACCCAACACACTCCCCAAAAAAGCACCCAACAGACTCCCCAAAGAAGCACCCAACACACTCCCCAAAGAAGCACCCAGCACACTCCCCATACCAGCACCCAACACACTCCCCACACCCCTTCCCAACACACTCCCCACACCCCCTCCCAACACACTCCCCTTACCAGCACCCAACACACTCCCCATACCAGCACCCAACACACTCCCCATACCAGCACCCAACACACTCCCCATACCAGCACCCAACACACTCCCCACACCCGCATTCAACACACTCCCCATACCAGCACCCAACACACTCCCCATACCAGCACCCAACACACTCCCCACACCAGCACCCAACACACTCCCCATACAACCACCCAACACACTCCCCATACCAGCACCCAACACACTCCCCATACAACCACCCAACACACTCCCCATACCAGCACCCAACACACTCCCCAAAGAAGCACCCAACACACTCCACACATCTGCACCCAATTCACATTTCTATCCACATCCCTCCACATGCGTCCCTCTTCTTCTCCAAGTGTATATTCATTGTCCATGTTTCTGCTCCATAAAGACAACACGACAATACATACCAGCTGATCACTCTCGTGTGTCGTGTGTCAGGACCTGTTGGACGTCAAGATATGACGTCATGTTGGCGGGATTACAGATCTGGACATCTCTGATACTAACCTGATTTCATTTCACATCTTCCATCCTGGTTATTATAATAACCATGGATCGAGTGTCTTACAGATCAGCTGTCAGGAAAGCGAAGTTCTGCAAAGGACACCCTGCATGATGATGGTAAGGAAAGGATCTCTTTGATCTACTGCTGTATTTGACCGTCAATTGTTACCTGTAGAGTGGATGTCGAGTCTACTTGGCGAATTCTCTATGTTCTCACATTCTAGGAGTTAATATTCGGTCCATTCACCTGACTTTAGTTCCTGACTTAAATTTGGGTTAATGTTCAGTCCATTCACCTGACTTTAGTTCCTGACTTAACTCTGGGTTAATGTTCAGTCCATTCACCTGACTTTAGTTCCTGACTTAACTCTGGGTTAATGTTCAGTCCATTCACCTGACTTTAGTTCCTGACTTAACTCTGGGTTAATGTTCAGTCCATTAACCTGACTTTCGTTCGTGACTTGAATCACCAACTCCTGCAGTTCTTGTTCGTTTTCATCCAGTCCGACTGTGTTATCCGCATACCTGCCATTATTTATTGATACCCCTCTAACAATGAGTCCGGGTACTTCTTTTCTCTAAATAAAACAGGCCTATGGAAACGTTAACCAGACAATGCGAAAGAACGCCTACCTGTCCTACAACTCTTCTTACACACAGCGAGTAATGTCTGTCAGGTCTTACAGCCTTGGTCTGTTCTCAGTAAATGAGTCTGAGTAATCTTGTGTATTTTATATCAATATCTATGCTATTCAGACACTGAATTCATTTCTAATGTTGAAATGTCTTTTTTTGCATCAAGTAGACATATGTAAATGTTTCTTTTTGTTTTTAAGTTTCTCCTAGTGTCCTTATACGAGGCGTGTTCAAATTAAACCGGACCAAACTACAACAAGTGAACACGCGTGCAATGCGCAAGGCGGACGTCACTTCTAGTGTAAACAGCACATACCAACTGTCAAGTTTGCAAAATGTCTATATCCTGCAACTCATAGTTTCCTCAGTAGACCGTTGAAAACATGGCGGGTGTGATTCGTCCATCGTTGATCAGAGTTCGGAGATTCGGTTTCTAACAGCTGAAGGATTCCGACCAGTTGACATTCATCACAGAATGCAGGCAGTGTATGGTGACAAAAGTGTGTCGAAGACAGCAGTGAAGAACTGGAAAACAATGTTTAAAGAAGGACGTAAGTTAACGCTGCAATATGCGTCTGACCTGACCTCGGAAGATCTTTCGTCAACTCACGTCCTTCATCATTGTCCAGTTCTTCACTGCTGTCTTCTACACACTTTTGTCCCCATGGACTGCCTGCATTCTGCGATGAATGTCAACTGGTCGGAATCCTTCATTCGTTGTTGTTCGTCCATCACGAGTGATGAGGACCTTTACTTATTTCACCCGGCCAGTCCTTCCAGTCGAGTATTCTGTCAATCCGGGTTGTGGATGGGTGCGGTGATGGATGACGATCCCGATTAGGGATCTGCATACTTGCAGGACGTGAAAGCATGGATAGTTGTCAGGCAGTGAGGGCATGGGAAGTTTTCAGGCAGTGAGGGCATGGCAAGTTTGCAGGCAGTGAGGGCATGGACAGTTTCCAGGCAGTGAAAGCATGACAAGTTTGCAGGCAGTGAGAGGTTGGAGAGTTCGCTTAGCGAGACGGTGATCATGATTGTCAGCAGATCCATGTATCTCATTCCCTTTATTGCTCAGCCAGGAGTTCCGTAACTAACGCAGCTTTTTGACTGTAGTTTAGCTTGTCAGCGGACTTACGCTCTCCGCCTCGCAGCTCACCCCTCGTAACAGGGCTTGACTGTGTTAGTACTTAATATGTAACAGTTCCCGCCGGAACAAGGGGAGTTTAGGATACCTGAACATGTTGAAAAGATGAAAAGATCTCAGTTCGAGATAAGCCAACAGTCAAGGTGTGAAAGGTCTTTCCCACAAATAGTGAATACAGATGAACGGAAGGCTGAAGTAGCGGACGATGTTAGTTAACGTAACACTACCAGAGAACCGGTGGATACAAGCCAAATAACCGTGAAACAAGCAGACCAAACGATGGGCGTTTTACAGGATGAATTCTGGCAGCAATCAGAGACAGCTGATTGGGCAGCGCATAGTCTGGTTGAAATAAGCAGCACTGATAAGGAACGGTTGATAGTATGCTTAATGACGCAGGTAAAGTCGTGGAACACTTACACACATGGTCGTACAGATGTAGGGCTATCTGTGAAACTCCTGTTAATGTATGCATTTGCATAAAATTTGTTTCATCTACCGTTATTTTTGGGTTACACGGAGATTTGAATAATTAGGGGGTAAGGTAAAAATGGAGGAATGACCAGATATTAAAAATTCCTTTGAATTCGTTATCTCAAGTGCACGCTAGACAATGAGCGTACGGCGTGTTGCAACGCGACGGTCAGTCTGAAACTAGACTGACCGAGATCAAAGGGGCATTTCCGACCAGAGAAATGGACAAGAGACCCAGGGTAGCTCGATGCGCCAGGTAATGATTACGGCGACGCAGAGTAACAGGTGGACGTGATGTTTCGGTCAAAATCTGACCAGGGGGCTTTTGATGTGGGGAAACAGCGATGAATTAGTTAAATCACAACATTCGGTTTTGATTCCTCGTGACAAAGACGGCCATAAAGTTGACGGGGCTATCCAACTTTAACAAAGACTGCACCTGCACTAGTAGGGTTACAGCATGACGTAATTCGACAGGTGGACGATTCGGTTTTTGACTTTTGACTCAGACATAGTTTAGTATCTGATAAAGTTAGAACTTGGTCATAGTTTAGTGACATAGTTTAGTTTCTGATTAAGTTAGAACTTAGTCATAGTTTAGTGACATAGTTTAGTATCTGATTAAGTTAGAACTTAGTCATAGTTTAGTATCTTTTGAACGGGCATTAACAGGTGCTCATCTGTGGGACACGAGCAGGAGTGAAGGTTGATGGCACTTGATCATGTTTATTGTGTGCAAATATTTTTTACATTTGGATTTTGACAATCGTATTACTTTGCACTTTAACTGATTGTTGTTGGTTTGTTTAAACATGATTATGTGTCCTGACATAAGTATCAAGGTGTGATATTTACGGACTGAAATACTGATATCATGAGTATGCGTGCAAATATTTTGACATTTGTATTTGGTGTTTGGGTTTTGACTAATGGTATTACTTGCATTTTTAGGGGTTGTATGGTCGACATAGTCTGCATTGCATTTTTCTTTATTTTGTTGTTGTTTTGTTGTTTAAACATGATTACATATCCTGACAGTATCAAAGTGTGATATTTGCTGACTGAAATATTGATATCATGAGTATGCGTGCAAATATTTTGGTTTTGGGTTTCGAAATTGTATGCATTGCATTTGTCTTTAATGTGTTGGGTTTTTGTTGTTGTTGTCGAATCATGTTTACAGGTATGTGATACAGGTTATATAGGTGATCTACAGAGCAATATATCTCATCCAGACTGTAGGCCTCCGCAAACATAGATCACCACGAGTTCCAGAACAAGAACTAGCATGTGGGACACTCAGCTGGCCGACTTAATTGGAGAAACATCATAACAAGACATATTGTTATTTTATCACATGTGTGTGAAGTCTTTGCAGAGAAGACTAAGTTGATAGAAGTTGTAATATTGACTATGACATATGTTCTCAAATGTCGTTTTTGTGGGAAACATAACGAATTTTGCTGTTTTCTTTGAGAAGGGATAGCTGTCAAGAGAGACAGTGATAACTAGCCCGAGGATAACCCTCGTAAATTCGTGGCCTCACAGGAGTTAGTATGAAGTGAATCGTCGCCATCGGTTGTAAGGAGAGGCGTGTAATGAGACCGCCTGGGAAAATTGACCTGAACTGGTGGTGTGTAACAATGAAAGTTCGTGTCCTTAGAGGAAGGCACGGGATCAGGGCGAGGTATGTTGACCTCGATGAGTAAGGAGAATTCCTTAAGGTGTTTCTGTTTTGATGAGTTAAAGGTCCCACAGGGACATACTTGGGTGTGTTAGACTGTAAAACGATGTAAAAGTGGTGGCTTGTGTTGTAAAAACGACCAGCCACAGTGTTTTTCTTCTGCTTGTATTGATTGTGTATGTATTACAAAAAGTTTATATGTATCAAATGACATGTCTTTTATGCATGTAAGTTGTGAGTGAAGTTGTAAACAGGAGTGGTGTTTAAATCATGGATAGTGGAGACGAAAATGGTGTAACATTGTTTTTTTTTCGATGCAGGTATAATTTAAGTGGAGTTGTAAACAGGAGTAGTGTTTCCATTTTGGATAGTGGAGACAAAAATGGTGGTCATTTGCCAAACAGATGAACAAAAAAATGACCATCCATGTTTCGGTCTGTAGTTTAGGGAGGTAGTGTAACAGTTCCCGCCGGAGCAAGGGGAGTTTAGGATACCTGAACATGTTAAAGCTTAAAGCTACCTGAATGCGTGTCAAGGTCACTCACCGTCTCAGCAAAGGAGAACAGAGTTGGGGTAAGTAATGTGGACATGTAGAAACTGACCACTGGCCTTCCGATTTTGGTAGGGGGAGTTTGATTGACAGACGGAATGGCAGCGGGACTTGCTGCTAGAGAATGAGTGACATATGTGCAAAGTGTTTCTTTCCAATGGGACTAAAGGTGGCCATCACCTGAGATCGATTGGTCAAGCTCTGGCCTTGCTTGAGGATATATAACTCGAGACAAAGTTTAGCCCGAGAGGCTGGATAGAGGGATGGAGAGTGAGAGAGAGAGATACTGAATGTAGATATTATGTTTAACTGGCCGACTTAGATAGAGGAGCGGTTGATAAACTGTTGGGCGAATGTTTAGTGATAGAACAGGATCGCTCAAAAAGGTGTGTGAGTTTTGCATTAATAGATAATCTGAACGTGTGTTTGTAAGCAAGGACACATTGTGAACGTGTTATGTCGAGATCACCAGACTGAGGGGATTTCAGTGAGGAAGAGTATTTGATAAAGTGTGTTGAAGACGCAGTTAAGGCGACGTGTGTGTGTGAAGTAATTGCAAGGCAATAGAACTGGGTTTAGATAGTTGGAAATTCCATCAATAGCTAATGCTTACAATTCCCGTTTTAGTAATATGTATACCAACATATATTTAATAATAGAATGCTTAGTTAAGATGATATGTAATGTATTGTGTTTGTAATTTCTCTACTCATTTCTATGATATGAGTATGATATAATAAATATGCCACCTGCTGTGTGATTATGTCATTTACTGAGTTTGGTCATGATGATGTGGATGAGTGTGAGAATGTTCTAAGTTAGAATAACGGCCAGGGCAAACGGTGGGTTTGCTACAAATAAATGAAAAGAGAATGACTTGCGCGATGAATTTGATTTAAGTGAGGAAGGGTTGCGCAGTTCGCCGACCTCACACTCTCGCCCGAGCCTAACTTTAACCAGTGGCAAGAAAAGTCAGGGCGACTGGGTATGGACTCGGGTGCAGTGGATGACCACGGCTGCTCAAGTGCCTCGCCGTGTTCTGTGCGGTCCACACCGATCAGCACATTTGCTGTCGTGGTAGCCTGATGACGAGTTTCCTGCTTAGCTGGCTGGACTTGAGCAGGGCAGGACAAATCTGAAAAAAAATCTTTCCCGCTTCTGTGCTTTCTACTTTCTTTTTTTACCACCTTTTCTTTCCGTACCTTTGTTTGGGTCTCTCACTGACAAGGACTCCAAGGTGGATAAGACGTCTTGTCACCTCCAGTGGTAACGAGTGACCCCTGCATACCTCCGGTCTAAGTGTCTGCAAGGTGCCTGGAGAGTACGTGTGCATTCCCGCTACACGGCCCAGCGATTTTGCGCTCGCGCGTTGTCGGGAATAGAGGACAATAGTCTTAGAGTTGGACCACAACTAGAATACGGCACATTTTCTAATAGGTGTATCTTATTACACACATACCAACTGCAGTACGGTCCTCGTGTGGTGTTCCGTCGATAAAACACTTCTTGAACTCATTCGAAGTTTGGAATAAGATGAAATATCACAGAATATCTGAAGCTGAAGTGTCAGCGGCAAGTCACGGCGCTCGACTGGAGGTACAGATACACACACTTTTATTGGATTGCACATACTCGTTTTCATACATCAATAACGCATAGACGTAGCTCCAACCATAGACAACTGTAATAGGTCATGCTCCAACGGTTTCCTTTGTATTTCTGTGCCGTGCCTACTCTATCTACCGAAAAATGTTGATGTAAATGCCAGTATGTTGGTGTCGACTGTTAACAACCCAGTGTTCGACCTTTTGGTCAGAAATGTGCTATCACTAGATACTTGCTACTGACTTGAACTTGCCTATTTGACACTGCACAGCTGTTCAGCTCACAATTCGTCTACTTGATGAATGAAATAATAGTGTTGATATAGATCTTTAAAGATCCTGCAGTATTTCCATAGAGCTCTGTAATAATTTCGCGTTCACGGTTTTATCTTTAGCTTGGAAAATTGTCTGCTTCTGCTCCTGTGAGATCTGATCTCTTCTGCTCCTGTGAGATCTGATCTCTTCTGCTCCTGTGAGATCTGATCTCTTCTGCTCCTGGGAGATCTGATCTCTTCTGCTCCTGGGAGATCTGATCTCTTCTGCTCCTGGGAGATCTGATCTCTTCTGCTCATGTGAGATCTGATCTATTCTGCTCCTGGAAGATCTTATCTCTTCTGCTCATGTGAGATCTGATCTCTTCTGCTCCTGGGAGATCTGATCTCTTCGGCTCCTGGGAGATATGATCTCTTCTGCTCCTGTGAGATCTTGCGTAAATATCACTGAGTAAGGTTATGAATTAATCTGCCAACTCACATAATTAATGTGTCTCTGGGGGGGGGGGGGGGGGGGGGGGGGGGCTTCTCTACTAATTTGAATACCACCGAAACTTGTAAAGAGGACCAATATTACCGCCGAGTCCTGATTTATGCGGCTGTGTCTTTCTGTCAGATATTGTCTTTCAAGGTTTTATCGTTGCTCGTTTCACGGGCAGACATACGCATAGACGTCCATCAAAGACCCGAACAATCGTCTGGGGAGCAATCAGCCCACACTTTGCTGTGTGGAAGATAGATGGGTCTTTCTCGTGGATGCGATCCACCCCTCTACAAATAATTGCTTGGGTCATCTGACTCGTAGGGTGAGTGGCTGGTTCGACGAAACCGACGAAGATATCGTGACCCCTCCTCGTCGCCTAAAAGTCTGCATTCCAAAACATATGTACGGTTGTGCAACACAGGTCCATGCAGGAAGCCTGGCTTCACGACAAGTCCTTGGAGATCTAAAACTATGCTGACGCCAATGACTCGAGGCGATTTGATTGTGCGTTGAAGACTGTTCAATACCGTACGTCCCAACACTTATCTCATGTTCTTAGTGTTGACGGCACGGCACTATTCACCGACAAGGCTCACATTTTGGCGCCATTCTCATCTGCCCGTCCATCATCAGCGTGAAAGCCATAGCACGCATGCCACATGCCTCTGTTAGCCAGAGACTTGACCTTGAGCCCATCGACGCAGATGTCAGGAAGACTATCAGCTCGATGACAAAAGCCATGGCTCACGGTTGTGATGCCATCCCGGCAGAAATTTTCCAAGCAGGTGTCCTGTGCTTCATCAGGAACTGAAAACACTCTTAGGTTGTATTTTAGAACCGAAGAAAGTTTCACAGGAGATGAAGGATGCCGCATTGTACACAGAGGCAGTCATCAATCGTGCGAGTATCTGCTGTCAGTCGCAATCAAAAGTCTGGCCCTAGTACTGCTCGTCCATCTAACAGGTCACACCGAGCAGTGCCCCCCCCCCCCCCCCCACACGCCCCCCACCACCGAGAGTCAGTGTGGTTTTCTTCCGGGTAGTGGGACGGGAGGTAGAATGCTGGGGAACATGACGTGTACAGAACGTCAACTACAAGAGAAGTGTCCAGAACATATCTGTGACCTGGACGCAGTTTGGGGGGATATGACCAGCGCCCTTGACCCGGTCAATAGGGATGGACTCGGACAAATCATGGCGAGGGTTGACTGCCCCTGCAGAATCATTGTAGTTGTCGCCACTTTCATGGCGAGGGTTGACTGCCCCTGCAGAGCCATTATAGTAGTCGCCACTTTCATAGCGAGGGTTGACTGCCCCTGCAGAGCCATTGTGGTGTCGCCACTTTCATAGTGAGGGTTGACTGCCCCTGCAGAGCCATTGTGGTTGTCGCCAATGTCATGACGATGTTTGACTGCCCCTGCCGAGCCATTGTAGTAGTCGCCACTTTCATAATGGCTCATGTACTGCGCGAGGGAGAATTGTTTGTAAACTTCCCAGTTACCACCGGTGTCAAACAGGGTTGTATGTTAGCACCAACAATCGTTAACATGGTATTTGCAGTAACAGTCACTTGCGTTGTCATAGCACTGCTACTGGCATGCATGTCAGGTACCGGGCACAAGGTTCATTCCGATGCGCCTTAATTCTTACATCAAGGTCACGATATTAGACTTCCTACTCGCGAACGATTCCGTCCTCACCCTCAGCACTGGCTTCGAAAGAGATGCAGTACGCCAAGACAGACTTTTCGGTGACATACAGTAACTTTGGTCTCACGATCACCTCTAGGAAAACGGAGGAACTCTACCAGCCTGCCCCTAGGCAGCCGTACATAGAACCCAACATTACTGTACGGAACCAACGTCTCGAGGCAGTCGCTAGCTTCACCTACCTGGTAGTAGCCTCACCTGGCAATCGCTAGCTTCACCTACCTGGCAGTAGCCTCACCAGAGAGGCGAATAACGACAGTGAGTTCAAAAACAGAATTTGCTGAGGTGAGGTTAGCGTTTGGGGAGCTCCAGGCAAATGTCTGGTCAGTGTCGCCATCATGATAAACGTGTATCGTGCTGTGATATTATCCACTGTGCTACATGACTGGGAGACATAGATAGTGTATAGCAGACATGCCAAACAGCTCTGTAGATTCCACCTGAGTTGTCTGCATAAGCGGCTTAGGATCAAGTAGCAGGATATATTTTATAACTCTGACATTTGTAGCAATGCTAGCTTGTTGATCATCCATATACTTCTGAAATTGGCTCCGCTACCATGGACGGGACATGTTGTTCGTGTGTCAGATGAGCGCATCCCCAAGCAACTGTTGTAAGATCAGCCCCAGCCTGGAGCTCGCCAGGAGGGCAGAAGAAACGCTACAAAAGTGTCTCTGAAATGTGTCAATATTGTGTCCCCTCCAGGGACATGCTTGCACAGACATATTCCCCCTGGCCGGCTAGGTGCTCAGATCACAGAGAGCGCAGCACCCGCAAAGGCTCAGCGAAAGAGTGCTGTCCGAAACAAAACAAGGACACTCACAACGATTCCACAGCCGGCTGCCCACATGTGTGCCCTGAATGTGGCAGAGTGTGACGCTTCAGGATTCGTCTTTACAGCCATAAGAGCACACATTTTGCAACAATTGTCTGATGATCTTCTTTTGACTTCCACAGGGTATTTAAGGCAGATAAACAAGACCTTGGAAATGTTGTACGTACAGAAAGAACTGGCATAGGTTTTATGCATCTGGCTAATACGTCTTGATATAACCCAAAGGACTACGGTCTGGGGTGGAAATTGCCAGTAGAAATCTAGGGTAGAAAGTGGCATGACATTGCCAGTAGAAATCCTGGAAGGCAAACCTTTAATCAAACTAAACAAACCTTAGAAATGATCGTACGATTAATCTGTTCCCGGGGAGATGGGATTAACGTCTGGTCGGGTGGGGGGAGAGGAGATTAACGTCTGGTCAAATGGGCGAGAGGAGACTAACGTCTGGTCAGGTGGGGGAGAGGAGACTAACGTCTGGTCAGGTGGGGGAGAGGAGATTAACGTCAGGTCAGGTGGGGAGAGGAGATTAACGTCAGGTCAGGTGGGGAGAGGAGATTAACGTCTGGTCAGGTGGGGAGAGGAGACTAACGTCTGGTCAGGTGGGGAGAGGAGACTGAGGTCTTGTCGGGCCAAACATACTCATTACACATGTTAATGAGCTGGCAAGGTATGGATCGACATATCTACGTAATACTGAGCGACATGCAGATGAAGCCAAGAGTATTTACAGTTATGAAGAAAGAAAAACCATCCTACAGTATTAAGAAAAGAGAAGAATTCGAGGTGACAGTACAGGTTTATAAAATGATCAGAGGAACGGATAAATTAAATTGTAACAAGTTTAAAAAAAAACAACCACCAACAAGAACAAGATGGCATAGCTACAAATTAACTAACGAAAGGCCCAGATTAGATATTAGGAAATACTTTTTTTTAGTCAGAGAGTGGTGAATGATTGGAATGCACTGCCACAGAAGATAGGGGATGCATGGACAATTAATGCATTTAAGAATGGATTGTATGCGCAAAGCTATTAGAGCAAGGTGATGTAAATAAAACAGGTTGTATTAAGACTCTGCAGAGTCTTCTAAACCAGTAAAAAGAAGTTAAATTATTGCACAACCGTCAGAAGGACCATGGTCCAGCTTCCCCAGAATGTTCGTTATGCGAGGAAAGCTACTGTAACCCGCCACTCAATAAACTGTTCAGGGCATACAAAATAGTAAACATACTCATCGTGGGCAATACAACAACAACAACAACAACAACAACAACAACAACAACAACAACAACAAAAACAACAACAACAACAACAACAACAACAACAATAACAACAACAACAACAACAACAACAACAATAACAAACTCTTCTCCCAGATTGACAAACACTTCCCGGAATGCATGTTTACTAGAGTTTGTCCCATCCTCGATAGGGGAGACAAAATTAGGACCCGCTGCCGTGCAGTCGCCGCAGAGAACGGGGGTAATCAAGTAGTACGTAGACAAGTAAACAAGGTATTTGTATTTGATGGCTGGCTGCTGCTTTAATGTACATTTGTCTGTTGTTGGGGAATCTGTGATTGGCTTCCTGCTTTGTTGTTTGTTTGAAGGCTATTTTAATCATGAGATGATTATTCGTGAAATGTAACGAAAATTGGTGAAAGCTGAAACAAGCTGCCCACTGATTACAGTCAGTCCTCAAAACATTATCACTGACAACTTCATCCGATGGGGATACAGACATTGGGAACACACACACATCGACTCACAAACTACCACACTCTTCACACATACGAACGAATGACCGACACAAACTACCACACTTTTGCACGAACCACACGAACGAACACACACACATACTACCCCACCTTCTTCACACACACACACACACACACAAACAGCGACACTTTCCAGACACACACACACACATAAACTACCACCATTTCCACACACAAACTACCACACTTTTGCACGAACCACACGAACGAACACACACACACACACACTACCCCACCTTCTTCACACACACACACACACACTACCCCACCTTCTTCACACACACACACACACACAAACTACTACACTTTCCAGACACACACTAACTACTACACTTTCCAGACACACACACTAACTACTACACTTTCCAGACACACACACACACACTACCAAACCTTACACACACACCCAAAACTACCCAACTTTCTATAAACACACCCACAAACTACCCCACTTTCCATACACACACTCACACACAAACTACCCCACTTTCCATACACACACACACACACAAACTACCACACTTTCCATACACACACATATACACAAACTACTACTCTTTCTAGACGCACACACATACACATAAACTACCACACTTTTCAGACACACATACACACTACCAAATCTTCCACACACACACACACCACACGAACTTCTACACTTTCCACACAAATACAACTTCTTTAGTAGCGTAAGGGGTTTCCACAGTGGTTTGTCACCACATTCATCCACATCATCCACGACCACACACGGTAAATAACATAGCATGCAGCAGGTGGCAGATTTATGACATGAATATCAACAACATTGTTGATGTGAGTGCAGTGAGATTACAAACAACACAAGAAATACATCTCAACTAAATAATCATATCTTATACGTTTTCTGTATTATGAATAACTTCGCGGAGGTAGTACCCCTAAGCTTTTGAATATTGCCCCCAACTAATCCAACCCAGTTATAGCAGCACACTCATCTCACCTTATTTGCACCCTCAATACGCTCTCAAAAACGAATTATGTGCATTCACTCACATTCAGATCCCCTGAGGCGTTTGATCTTACATTATACATTCAGATACCTTGAGGCAGGTGATCATTACATTACACATTCAATCTATTCACGTATATTCACGTACGATCTTAAACTCAATCGGTCTGAGTATACACACACTCCAGAACATATATCGTTCCCTCGGTGTTCTGCACACACCACACACACACATCCAGATCTCTCCTAGTCACATGGTGCCCAACACACACTTTATAGAACGACTGACCAAGACTCAAAGGCGTATGCTAGTTCAGTCACCCGGCACTTCAATCTATCCCTTTAAAATTCATTAAAAACAGCCTGCTAAACAAATTCCTAACTAAATTTTGTTTGTCTCTCTCTCTCTCCATGGCCAGCCTGCCTGAGTTAAAATTTTCCCAGTATTATATAGGCTCAAGCAGTATAAGAGCTGTTCAATTGGCGTCTGTGGGTTGTCTGACTTAGCCATCCTCTAGTTTGGATCTACCTCCATGTAGTTGTTATTGAAACGAATCACTCTTAATTCCTGTCAATCTGTTACTAACCCCCTACTACCCAAATCGGAACGCCAGAGTGGTCAGCTCGCAACCCCTACCTGTACTAAATACATCCTTTCCCTCAACCCCCGATGTTCCTTTGTCGACTTAGTATCGAGACGGTGAGTGACCTTGGCACACATTCAGGTACTTTTGTTTTCAGAGTCGCCGATACCATCACCCCTGTCCTAAACGCTTATGCTCCGGCTGGAACTATTAAACAAGCTGCCACACCTTTCACACACACACACACAAACACATTTCAACACTTTGTCACCCCTGCATGAAAGTGTTTAGAATCGGAATGGTGCGTCCAAATAGAAAACAGCGTCCAATTATGTAGTTCCATCATCCATGCCATCTCTTATACATCTGCATACATGTAACAGTTCCAGCCAGATTATGGGCGTAAATGTCAGGGGTGATTGGGACGGCGACTAGTGAATAAAGCTTCCTGAATGTGTGCCAAGGTCATTCACCGTCTCGACACTGAGTCGACAAAAGAAACTAGGGGGTTAAGGGGAAGAATGTGCCTGATACAGGTAGGGGTTAGGAGCTGACCAATCTAGCGCTCCGATTTGGGTAGTGGGAGATTAATGACAGACAGAGGACATCAGGTCTTGCTGCAACATTTTAGAGTGACAGGAATTCAGAGTGATTCGTTCCAATAACAACTAAGTGGAGGTAGATCCAACTAGAGTAATGGCTGTTTCAGGCAACCCACAGAAGACCATTGGACATCCCTGATATTGCTTGAGACTATATAATACTAGGCAACGTTTAACTCAACAGACAGGTCATATAGAGAAAGAGAGAGACTTGCTAGGAAACCGCCTAGAAAGGAAGGACAGTTTCACTGAATTTTCAGAAGTGCGATTGATATGCTAGTTAAGCAGGCTTGTTTACAAATGTGTGAGAGATGGAATGAATTGCAGGGTCACTGAACCAGCTTACGTCATTGAGTTTTGGGCAGTCGCTCTATAAGATGTGTGTTGGACACCCTGTGACTAGAAGAGATCTGAATGTGTGTAATGTGTGCAGGACACCGAGGGAACGATGTTTGTTTCGGAGTATGTGTATACGCAGATCGATTGAGTGTATGACCACATGTGAGTATACTTTGAACAGATGGAATGTGTAATGTCAAGATCAGCTGAAGGGATCTGATTGTGAGCTAATGCACAGTACACGATCGTGAAGATGTGTTGTTGAGAGTGTGTTGATGGTGCAGTTAAGGGAAGGGGAGTGTAGCGGCTAAATCTGGGTTATATTAGTTGGCGGCAATATTCTAAAGCTTGTACTCACAACCTTTGAAGTGTTTAATATGTATAATGTTTACTGTTGTTTTGATTGTTCTGGTTTGTTGGATTTATTGATTTTAATAAATACGGACTATTGCATGCCGTTTGCTATGTTATTTGCTGTGTGTGGTCTCGAATGATAAGGATGCATGTGGTAACGTTCTAGATAGCTAATCCCAAGTGAAACCTGGACACTGCCATTTGCACACAAGGTGCTCGCCTGGCTGAGCAAAAAATTGTTGATCCCCGGGAGACAAGTGACCCGCCCGATTGGTCGCAACGCAGGACAGCCCTGCTTTCAACGCATCATCTTTGTATCTCGTGCAGTAGGGTTAGCAGATCCAGGTAGTCCTCCCCTGCCACATGAAAACCTTTGTGACACCACAGCTGTCTACATGCCACCACGCCTGTCAACATGCCACCACACCTGTCCACATGCCACCCCACCTGTCCACATACCACCACACCTGTCCACATGCCACCACAACTGTCCACATGCCACCACACCTGTCCACATGCCACCACACCTGTCCACATGCCACCACACCTGTCCACATGTCACCACACCTGTCTACATGTCACCACACCTGTTCACATGCCACCACACTTGTCCACATGTCACCACATCTGTCCACATGTCACCACACCTGTCCACACTATTCAGAAACTGTCTCCAATACGTTCCCGATGATACATGCTACTATTTACGGATAGAAAAGAGAGAGAATCAGAGCAACACGATTATGCCGACAGCACACTTCGGATGTAGACAAAATAGTGGCGCTATGACTAGACACATGGTGCATGAAATGTGTGGACGTTTCAATATTCAAATTAATGGACACTGAAATGTACAAAAAAGTGGACGTTGATATATACAAGATCATAGACATTGAGACACACACAAAGGAGCATTGATATATCCAAAATAATGTGCATTATTGAAATGTACAAAATAATGGACATTGCTGAGGTGAACAAAATAATGGATGTTACGACAGGAAACACCGCCAAGCGCAAGAAACACAAAACAATCATGGATGTTACGAAAGGAAACACCGCCAAGCGCAAGAAACACAAAACAATCATGGATGTTACGAAAGGAAACACCGCCAAGCGCAAGAAACACAAAACAATCATGGATGTTACGAAAGGAAACACCGCCAAGTGCAAGAAACATAACACGGGTTTTCTGTTAACATGCTCAAGACGACGCCATTTCGTTACAGAGAATTGCACGACCTCTACATCGCGAGATCGCTAGATCCCAATTATGTCCAACCCGCCGAGTGGAAGATTAGGGCCGACAAGAAAGATGGTGGCAGCAATAGATTGGCGGAACGTCTGAAAGGGACGATGATTTATGAAAATTGAACAGGACGATGCTATAAATTAGATGAAACGCCTTGCAACTAATTGGGTTGAAACGTTAGAGAGCAAATGACAATAGCCGTGATATGGGTGTAACAGGCGTGGACATATGCTCCAGCGGTTCTATTTGACATGCATCAGGATTCCACGGGGAATTTACTGAAGATATTTGTAGTGACAGGTCTTGGATTTCCCAAGCCATACATTGATCAGACATATAAGGGGGGAAAGGGGGGGGGGGAAGGGGATATACCCGGCAGACTATTCAGGAATATATTCTACATACTGTCGGAGAAGAGGCCCACGTGAACCTCACATCTCAGGCAAAGATTAACTGTTTAACATTAGAGAAATAACACCGCCCCCGTCCCTCACTCTAGAGTCCCAATGGAGTAAAGTATGACCACCGGAAGCAGCTGAAGAAGGCATACATTGGAAATGTGGTCGAAGAGTTGAATACTACTACACAGATGGCACCAGTGCATGGATACTCTCTCCAAAGCTATCTGTGGCACTCTCTCCCGACTGACAAGGGTTCCAAGAAATTAATTGTCATTGAATATTGATCCGACATAATGTACAAGCTGCCAGGCAAAATGTAGGCCAGAAAAATAAGGCTCAATCAACATGTTGAACACCTTCTACCCGATGCGCTGGGCAGATACAGACAGATGATGAAGTGGGGAAAAGCTGGACGATTTGGATACGATGTACACGAGCTCAAGAATCAGTCGCTGGGTCTCTCCATCTAGAAGATACATATAAGTGGCTCGAATTGTGTATATTAGTGCCATTTTTGAAGGAGTGAGAGATATAAAGATCAGGATGTTAGCTGCCCTGATGGAGAGAACATTTGCCACTTCGCTTGGGATCTTAGGCATTACGGTCAATGCAAATAGGTCCAGGACTACAGGGGGCAGCGTTCTTCTTTATCGTTGGTTCATTAACCCATCTACCCAATAAAAGTGAAGAACATTCGAGGCACAGGGCCAGGACTAACATACAAATGTCCATATGACATCGTCACGTTCTTGATATGATCCGTTAGCAATGAGAAAGTCCTCGAGAAACTCTGCAGCCAATCGCGATGATGTGAGGCTCCCAGTTCCCGGATCTGCCAAGGCTTGAACGATGTGAGGCTCCTAGTTCTCGGATCTGCCAAGGCTTGCACGATGTGGGGCTCCTAGTTTCCGGATCTGCCAAAGCTTGCACGATGTGGGGCTCCAAGTTCCCGGATCTATCAAGGCTTGCACGATGTGGGACTCCTAGTCCCGGATCTGCGAAGGCTTGTACGATGTGGCGCTTCTAGTTCCCGGATCTGCCAAGGCTTGCACGATGTGGGGCTCCTAGTTCCCGGATCTGCCAAGGCTTGCACGATGTGGGGGTCCTAGTTCCCGGATCGGCCATGGCTTGCACGATGTTGGGGCTCATCGAACAACTCTTTCTTTAGTTAGGGCCGTCCTCCTTGTCATTACTTCCAACAACATTTGGTTGCAGCCCGTCACATAGACCACACGTCGACCGATCAAACATTGACAACAATGGGGGAGGACGGGGAGGGGGCAGGCTGACATGAGCAATACATAAACTGTACACAGCTCATCATGCGAGACTGCGAGGTCAACGCCAGAATACGGGATATCAACATGGTCCAGATCAACACAAAATAACTTCCAAAAAGCTAATACAACACAAAAACCAAAGTGTATGCGTCATCGTTTGAGCTGTGAGAACAACGGCATTTAATGCATTGGAGAACACCGCACAGATCTAACGTTTGGAGAACACCGCACAGATCTAACGTTTGGAGAACACCGCACAGATCTAACGTTTGGAGAACACCGCACAGATCTAACGTTTGGAGAACACCGCACAGATCTAACGTTTGGAGAACACCGCACAGATCTAACGTTTGGAGAACACCGCACAGATCTAACGTTTGGAGAACACCGCACAGATCTAACGTTTAGAGAACACCACACAGATCTAACGTTTGGAGAACACCGCACAGATCTAACGTTTGGAGAACACCGCACAGATCTAACGTTTGGAGAACACCGCACAGATCTAACGTTTGGAGAACACCGCACAGATCTAACGTTTGGAGAACACCGCACAGATCTAACGTTTGGAGAACACCGCACAGATCTAACGTTTGGAGAACACCGCACAGATCTAACGTTTGGAGAACACCGCACAGATCTAAAGTTTGGAGAACACCGCACAGATCTAACGTTTGCTGACGCACATCAACGAAAAACACTCCAGCGGCGAAATAAGCGGAAACAGTATACCAGATCTCCCGATATATGAGAGGATAAATCGCATGGGACGAGGAAGATTACAGATCAAACACTTCATGTTACAGAAGAAAGATCAGACCAAGCTGCTCGTTCGATACCTACAACAAACATCCAACATTTCAATATGGTTAAAAGATGGGTAGAAACAATACGGAGAATAGGAAAGGCGGACTAGGATGAAATCTTGCAACCGGCAGACGACCGCAATGAATCTGTCGGTGCAAACCAACTTGGCTTTGATCTTCCAGAGGCCTCCCCTACTGAGAGTGTCAACGGTTTCTGTTAGGTCGACAAATACTATTTATAGGTCACAATGTTGTTGATGTTGATGACACGTGGGGAGCATGCTATGGCCGTGGAACACATTCTTCAAAGTTGCATGCTCGTGCAGGGAGAACATTACTAGAGTCGCGAGGCAGAGGTGAGAGTGAGAGGTCAGGTTGGGGCTTCTGTGTTAGTGGGAGGTCAGCTTGGGGCATCCGTGTTAGTGAGAGGTCAGATTGGGACCTGTGTTAGTGAGAGGTCAGCTTGGGGCATCCGTGTTAATGAGAGGTCAGCTTGGGGCTTCTGTGTTAGTGAGAGGTCAGCTTGGGGCATCCGTGTTAGTGAGAGGTCAGCTTGGGGCTTCTGTGTTAGTGGGAGGTCAGCTTGGGGCATCCGTGTTAGTGAGAGGTGAGATTGGGACTTCTGTGTTAGTGAGAGGTCAGATTGGGACTTCTGTGTTAGTGAGAGGTCAGATTGGGACTTATGTGTTAGTGAGAGGTCAGCTTGGGGCATCCGTGTTAGTGAGAGGTCAGATTGGGACTTCTGTGTTAGTGAGAGGTCAGCTTGGGGCTTCTGTGTTAGTGAGAGGTCAGCTTGGGGCTTCTGTGTTAGTGAGAGGTCAGATTGGGACTTCTGTGTTAGTGAGAGGTCAGCTTGGGGCTTCTGTGTTAGTGAGAGGTCAGCTTGGGGCTTTGTGTTAGTGAGAGGTCAGATTGGGACTTTTGTGTTAGTGAGAGGTCAGCTTGGGGCTTATGTGTTACAGGGAGAGGTCAGGTTGGGTCTTCTCTGTGAGAGGGTAAGGTAGGTCTTCTTTGTCAGAGTGAGAGGTCAGGGTCGGTCTTCACTGTGAGAGGTTAGGGTCGGTCTTTCTGCGAGCGTGAGAGGTCAGGGTTGGTCTTCTCTGTGAGAGGTCAGGGTCGGTATTCACTGTGAGAGGCCAGGGTCGGTCTTCTATGTGAGAATGAGTGGTCAGGGTCGGTCTTCTGTGTGATAGGACAGGGTCGGTCTTCTCTGTGATAGGTCAGGGTCGGTCTTCTCTGTGATAGGTCAGGATCGGTCTTTTCTGTGACAGGTCAGGGTCGGTCTTCTCTGTGAGTGGGTAAGGTCGGTCTTCTCTGTGAGAGGTCAGGGTATGTCTTCTCTGTGAGAGATCGGGGTAGGTCTTTTCTGTGAGAGGTCAAGGTAGGTCTTCTTTGTCAGAGTGAGAGGTCAGGGTCGGTTTTCACTGTGAGAGGTTTGGGTCGGTCTTTCTGCAAGCGTGAGAGGTCAGGGTTGGTCTTCTCTGTGAGAGGTCAGGGTCGGTATTCACTGTGAGAGGCCAGGGTCGGTCTTCTCTGTGAGAATGAGTGGTCAGGGTCGGTCTTCTGTGTGATAGGTCAGGGTCGGTCTTCTGTGTGATAGGACAGGGTCGGTCTTCTGTGTGATAGGTCAGGGTCGGTCTTCTTTGTGAGAGTGAGAGGTCAGATTGTTGCTAAGCAGAGCTGGTGGTGCAGGATGACTACCTCCAGAACGAGATTGGAGATTGAGATAGTGACCTCAGCTCTGAGATATCTGGACCTCTTTAAGAAGGCAGTCATCATTACAGGCTCAATACTTCGTTCTGAAAGTACAGGAAGCCTGGATATATAACTACTGGATAGCAGGTGTAGAGGCATTAGATCTGCAGGAGCTGGTCTCGACCTACTGCCCTGGTCATGTTGGGGTTCAGCACAACGAAAGAGCTGACATCTGGGCTTCACTGGAACCAATTAAGGGCACATTAGTTATGCATAGGAGTACAATTTTAAAGTTTATCAATGTTCGCTTGTTGGGCGATGGAACCGCAATTAAGGATTCAGCAATACATTCACTGCAGGACTATGGAATCGATTGAGCACAGACGGCAGGACTATGGAACGAATTGTGCACAGACGGCAGGACTATGGAATCAATTATGCACAGACGGCAGGACTATGGAATCAATTGTGCACAGACGGCAGGACTATGGAATCAATTGAGCACAGACGGCAGGACTATGGAATCAATTGAGCAGACGGCAAGACTATGGAATCAATTGAGCAGACATCAAGACTATGGAATCAATTGAGCAGACGGCAAGACTATGGAATCAATTGAGCAGACGGCAAGACTATGGAATCAATTGAGCAGACGAAAAACGAATACTAATTCCACAGCAAGCCGGCTTCAGACAGCACAGATCCACTGAGGACCAGGTCATCCTCATAGCCCAGGAGATAGAAGATGCCTACCAGGCACAGAAACACACAGTAGCTGTTTGGGTGGATCTGGAAAAGGCATTTGACAAAGTCTGGAAGGATGGACAGAGTCAAGCTAAGAAGAAGTGATGTCTGTGGGAAGATGTACAAGTGGATCAACCACTACCTCAAACAAAGAACGGCTAGAGTCCAAGTACAAGGGCAGATGAGCAAAAAGGTGACACTCGAGCAGGGAGTACCCCAAGGGGGAGTATTGTCACCCACACTCTTCCTGGTATATATAAACGGTATTACAAAGAATATACATGGACGAGTCCATAGCTCAATGTTTGCAGACGATCTGGCTATGTGGACCTCTGAAAAGAATCTCACCATAGCAAGAAATCGGATGCAGACGGCCCTAACATCGCTGGAAGAGTGGGCGAACTCATGGCTGGTCAAAATAAACGAGGAGAAAACCACATGCACAATATTCTCGCTTTCATTAAAACCCCAAAGTACCAAATTAAGTCTAAATGGCAAAATCCTGCAGCCAAACGACAACCCAACCTATCTGGGAGTCACATTTGATCGGCGCATGACATGGAAAAGTCAGATTGAGAGAAACCGAATGAAAGCCAGAGAAAGAATGGAAATCATGAGGAAACTTGCTGGCACAAGCTGGGGAGCAGACGAAGGCATACTAAAGAAACTGTATACTGGAAGAGTAAGACCAGTTCTCGAGTATGGCATTGCGGCATGGACAACAGCAGCGCAGGCGAACTTCGATAAAGTTAACAAACTTCAAAACCAAGCCATGAGAATTATAACAGGTTGCATGAAGTCAACGCCAATTGTAGAACTTGAAAAGATTACAAAACTGCAATCCATGACCGATAGAAGAGACTGCAGAGCCCAGCTGCAGTCAGAGAAACTCCGAAGACTGACTGACCATCCAATGCACCAGAGACTAAACAATTTGGGAAATGGGAAACTAAAGCGGAGAAACTTTGCAGAAATAGCCAAAGCAAAGATGCACGAAGATCCCATAAACTCACTAACAACACCAAAACCCATCACTACTGTACGAAAACCTACCTGGAAGCAGGATACATTTCCAGAGGTGGTAGAAAATATACCAGGTATTGCAAACAAAAACTGCCAGACTGAAAAAGAAAGGAGAGATACTACCCTAAGCTTCATAACGAAAAGCTACCCAAGCATGGACTGGACCCATGCATACACCGACGGTTCTGTAACAAACACTACACAGAACGGAGGGGCAGGAGCATTCCTGAACCTACCAAATGGCAGACAAATAACACTGTCACTCGCTACTGGTAAGTACACAAGCAATTTCAGAGCGGAGGCAGAGGCACTGAGGGCGGCAGTGGGAGAAATGGTGACACACAGTGAAAATGAGAGCCATATAGTCCTGCTGACAGATGCTCTCGCCGAGTCACAGCGCTAAAAAGCCAGAAAAACACTGAGCTTAATGACTTAAGAGCAGCACTCTGCAAACTGTGCCAGCAGTCCGCACCAAAAAGGGTAGTGGTACAATGGGTTCCGTCACACTGCAACATCCAAGGCAACGAGGAGGCAGACAGACTGGCAAAAGAAGGTGCAAGACTACCACAAACAGATACCAGTATGACGTACGAAGATTCAAAACGGCTTATCAAAGCCAGATACATGACCAAATGGGAAACCGAACATACTGGTTACACCAAAAACGATGCCTATTACCAGTTGAACCGAAGAGAGCAGGTCGTTGTCTTCAGACTTCGCACTGGCCACAACAGACTGAGGTACCACCTATTCAACAAATTGAAGATAGGGTGTACCGACGAATGCCCGTGCGGTACTGGTAAAATGACCGCTGAACATCTGCTGCAGAACTGCCCGACATACGAGGATCAGAGAGAGCAGATGTGGCCATTACCAGTGGAACTGCAAGACAAGCTCTATGGCAGTGGCGAGAGCCTCAGGATGACCGCCGCTTTTTTCGAAAAAATAATGGTTACTGTCTGACTGCGTACGAAGAAGAAGAAGAAGAAGAATTGAGCAGACGGCAAGACTATGGAATCAATTGAGCAGACGGCAAGACTATGGAATCAATTGAGCAGACGGCAAGACTATGGAATCAATTGAGCAGACGGCAAGACTATGGAATCAATTGAGCAGACGGCAAGACTATGGAATCAATTGAGGTTCACGCAGAGTGGGGCGCAGATGATGACGAGGCAGGGACTAGCTACAGAAACCACTAATATGGACGCGCGTCGCAATTTGCTAAGAGAGAATAATCACCTATGTACATCCCCAGATTGCAATGAAGTCGAATCTTAGGAACATTATAGTGACGGGTGTGCCTAATCACTCTCTGCAAGTTTACTCAAAAACACAAGATTATGTGCACAGAAAGCGCAACAGCGAAGATATGAAACACAAACTCGTGATCACTTCCCATTATGATCTCTTGAGAAGACCTGTAGAACGATGCATTGACTTGAGAATTCTTTACTGGGAGTTTACAGAACAGAAATTGATTGCTGGCATTTCTTTGTTGAAAGGAATTAGTTAGATTTTCAAACAATTGTGGTATGATGTTTCTGTTTGAATTATGTGTATGTGTAGGTGAGTGGTGTATGTGTGGGTTGGTGTGTATGAGTGGGTGGGTGTGTTTATGTGAATGTGTAGATGGATGTGTTTATGTGTATGCGTGGGTAGGTGTGTTTATGTGTATGTGTGAATGGGTGTGTTTATGTGTATGTGTGAATGGGTGTGTTTATGTGTATGTGTGAATGGGTGTATTTATGTGTATGTGTGAATGGGTGTGTTTATGTGTATGTGTGTGTGTCCGGGGTATATGTGTGAGTGACTGTGTGTGTTGGTGAGTGTTTGTGTCTGAACATATATGTATGTGCGCGTGTGCAGGATAGCTGAATAAAAACTTAAACGTATTCGTCTTCTTTTTCTGTTGTTCTCAATCCCTCGCTGAACAAGTCTTTGCTGTAACTGATGTAGTCCGGAGAAAGGAATGAGGCGTGTCGCTAGTTTACAGCTTGATAGCGATAATTGTGAAAACGATATAACAATAGGTGGTGTGGTGTTGTATCTAGATGAGGCAACAACACAGGGCCTAGGTGAGGCAACACACACAGGGGGCCTAGGTGAGGCAACAACACAGGGCCTAGGTGAGGCAACACACACAGAGGGCCTAGGTGAGGCAACAACACAGGGCCTAGGTGAGGCAACAACACAGGGCCTAGGTGAGGCAACAACACAGGGCCTAGGTGAGGCAACAACACAGGGCCTAGGTGAGGCAACACACACAGAGCATAGGTAAGGCAACACACAAACAGGACCTAGGCAAGGCAACACACACACGGGGCCTAGGTGAGGCAACACACACACAAGGCCTAGGTAAGACAACACACTCACGGGGCCTAGGTGAGGCAACACACACACGCAGGCCCTAGGTGAGGCAACACACACAGGGCCTAGGTGAGGCAACAACACAGGGCCTAGGTAAGGTAACAACACAGGGCCTAGGTGAGGCAACACACACATGGCCTAGGTGAGGCAACAAAACAGGGGTTAGATGAGGCAACAACTCACATAGCCTAGGTAAGGCATCACACAGAGGGCCTATGTGAGGCAAGACACACAGGGCCTAGGTGAGGCAACAACACATGGCCTAGGTGAAGCAACACACACATAATGCCGATGTCAGCAGTACACACTGCCCAGAGATACATCGCCTAATAGCTGGTCAGCAGTCAGCACAACAATAAAAACCAATAGAACAGATGTACAAATTTACTACGAGAGAGAATCATGAGATAGACTCGTGAAGACATGAGAGAGACTCGTGAAGACATGAGAGAGACTCGTGAAGACATGAGATACTCGTGAAGACATGAGAGAGACTCGTGAAGACATGAGAGAGACTCGTGAAGACATGAGAGAGACTCGTGAAGACATGAGAGAGACTCGTGAAGACATGAGAGAGACTCGTGAAGGGCTCGTGGAATAGCCAACCGGAAGCATTTGACGGGCTATTACCATGTGATGTTTTTTTCAAATGTGAAAGGGAGCCAGTGGATGTTATTTATCTAGATTTTTCAAAGGCTTTTGCTAACATACTTCATCGAAGATTATTTAGAAAATTAAAGTCCCGTGGCGTAGATGAGGAAGTTGCCAAATGGATTGAAAGTTGGTTAACGGGAAGAAGACAGAGAGTGGGCATAAATCAGGAGTACTCTGGGTGGTGTAAAGGGAAAAGTGGAGTGCCACAGGTCTCGGTTTTGGGACCAATTTTATTCTTGATATATATAAAAATGTGGACATTGATATCGGATCCATGATTGCGAAATTCACTGACACAAAACTATGCAGTAGTGTCTCATCTAAAGCAAAAGGGGATATATTGAGATCGGCTTTAGATAAAATTAGAGAATGGTCTGCGAGCTGGCAAATGGAGTTTAATGTAGATAAATGTACAGTCATCCACTTCGGTAGATCCAATATGGAACATAATTACAAAATGGGAGAGAACGATATTAGAAAGAAAGAAAAGGAAAGGGACCTAGGGGTTAAAATAGATAAAACAAGAAAGGTGAGTGAGCAAGTTCAGGTAGCTTCGAAAAAAGATAAAGGCAATGTTAGGTATGATACAAAGAAATATTAAAAATAGGAGCGAGGAAGTGATAGTCAAACTGTATAAAACATTAGTTAGATCTAGATTCGAGTACTGTGTACAAGTGTGGTTCTTATCATAGAGGGGATATAAACATGCTGGAAAGGATACACACACAAAAAGAGGGAGAAAGCTGATAGTTGGATTCCAGAATTTGTTATGAGGAAAGACTCAGAAAAATCGACATACCGTGTCTAGAAAAGAGACAATTTCGAGGTGATTAAATACTGGTTTATAAGATGATCAAAGGAACGGATAAATTAGATTATAACAAGTTTTTTTCTTCAAAATACAACCACCTACAAGAACAAGAGGGTGCAGCTACAAATTAACTAAAGAGAGGTCCATATTGGATTTTATTAAATATTTATTTTAGTCAGAGGGTGGTGAATGTTGGAATGCATTGCCACAGAAAATATTGGTGACAGGGAAAATTAATGCATTTAAGAAAAGATTGGATGCTCATAGCTGTTAGAGGAAGGAGATGTTAATGAAAGTGGCTGTATACAGACTCTGCAGAGTCTTTTAGACCAGTGTAAAGACGTTAAGTTAAGTTAAGTTAAATACTTATTGGACCCAGAAAATGTGAAGGTGTCCGTTTTTATTGGACCCAGACATGCTTAGTTGTTGTTGTTGTTGTCGTTGTTGTTATTTTTGTTGTTAATTCTTTGATTTGGTTGAAGTTACGCCAATCGTGTAGACAATGTGCAAGCAGATTAACAATAAAGCGTAAACGTCATGAGAGCCATTTATTCTGTCCAGTTTATGTTAATGAGTTTACATTTTTAATGCTTGCTTTTTAAATAAAATTAAGCTAAGCTTAAGACGGGCCAGATGCATCCAATGGCCAGTGTGGGGCTTCGTGTCTTTCACAAGGGTCGCCAAAGTTCGCAGACATAACTGTAGCTGCAATACTCAAAGTGTTTTCAAGTTGGGAATTTCTTTTTGTTACCCTCGTTATTGATTTAACGAATTTAATTTCAGGCTAAAATTATTTGCAGTTGTAAATGTTTCCAAATAGCGTTTTTCTAATCCGAGCAACATCTTTGAATATCTGTGATATCTGCCCTCTGGGAATTTCTTTCTATAAAAAGTCAGATCAATTAGTTCTATTTGTAAAGAAGGTGAGCTTGTTCCATGTCAATACCCTGACAGAGAAGAGAATATTTTAAAACTGGCTTCTTCTGCTCGAAAATAACGGAATCAGCTGCTGTTTTCTTCCTTTAGAGACTTCACTCGTCCAAAATTGTGTGAATGTAATAGGTCGTATCTGTTCTTAAAAAGACTGAATGGGTTCATTAGCTCATGAACCGACTGTACTTGGGTCTTAATTAATTTTGAAATACCGGACCGAACAGTGAACGAGCTGACAGCATCCAGCGACCTATAACTGGCTGCTTGCATCAGTCAGCGAACCACATCGGATAAGACCATATTTCTCCTCCAAGGGGCCACCCTAGAAGCGGACTACACTAGTGCAGTTTGGCTACGCGAATAGGGATCGCATTGGGAAGGAAAACCCACTTATTTAAAAATTCCAGCTGAAATCGGATGTGTCGGACGGAAAGACAAGGACACAAACTATCTCACAGTATAAAGCGTCGTTTTCAGGACAAAACCTGAAGAATAACATTAACTGTAAAATGTCAGATCAGACAGACAGCTATGGTTTTCCGACTCGCTTAAGTTTTCCTAAAAGGTTAGGTCCATCATTTTTCAAACCATAAACCCCCCCCCCCCCCATCATCTTCCCCTTTAGCCTCTTCCCCTTCAGTATCTTCCCCTTCAGCATCTTTCCCTTCAGCATCTCACTTCACAGGAAAAGGTGAGGTCTCAATAAACTGAATTGGACGCCTTACATAAATTCTGGAAACTGATAGCGTGGTTGACTGTCCCTCACTGACGTACATTTATACCGGAACCTGCCATGGACATGGCATTGCTGAATTTGAATGATTTCGCACACATATTTGATAAGTGAAAAATATAGTTAAGCTCTCACACCTCATATGTAATGATGTTAGTACTAGATACTTCATATCTGATATTGGCAACTATGTTTCAGCTTGCTGGAAACTCTTCGATCGATATCATGTTTACTTTCTCCTGCTTGAACTAGAATTATAATTTATTACACATATTTATTGTAATTTTCTGGAAAATGTCTAATTGTCTTACAGTGTCTTTGATTGTCCGTACAATTTAATTTAGCATCCACTAAGTGGATAAATGTAGTCAAGTGGGCGGTATACGTAATATGTATGCACTAGTCTAGAGAAACTAAAAGTTGTGCTGAGAGTTCTTTAGGTTTAACTGTATGCTACTGACTATTACTTCGAACATCTCGTCACAGCCCAGCGAGACAGGTGAGTTTGTTCTCGTCACAGCCCAGCGAGACAGATGAGTTTCTTTTCGTCACAGCCCAGTGAGACAGGTGAGTCTGTTCAATGTCTTTGATTTTATCCCGATCTAGCAATTTAATGACATCACTGAGACTTTCTTTGAGAAAACCCACATAGGAATATGACTGAGTTTTTCTACAATTTTGTTCGCTGACAGTAACTTGTGTCCTAGCGATGTTTGACAGCTTCGTTATCCCGTTTATGGGAAAGTACGTGTTGAGTAGCTGACCTTGGATGGAGATAGTTGAATTGTTGTGTACGTGTTGAGTAGCAGACCTTGGATGGAGATAGTTGAATTGTTGTGTACGTGTTGAGTAGCAGACCTTGGATGGAGATAGTTGAATTGTTGTGTACGTGTTGAGCTGCTGACCTTGGATGGAGATAGTTGAATTGTTGTGTACGTGTTGAGTAGCAGACCTTGGATGGAGATAGTTGAATTGTGTACGTGTTCAGCTGCTGACCTTTAACTGGTTGAGCTGGTGTGCTTCAGGCTATTATACCTTTCTTGATTATATCCATTCGCAGTGGATATTGCTATTATACCTTTCTTTATTGTATCCACTCGCAGTGATTATTGTTACAATAACTTTCTTGATTGTATCCACTCACATTGGATATTGTTATAATACCTTTCTTGATTGTATCCACTCACATTGGATATTGTTATAATACCGTTCTTGATTGTATTCACTAAAGTGGATATTGTTACAATAACTTTCTTGATTGTATCCACTCAAAGTGGATATTGATATAATACCTTTCTTGATTTTATCCACTCACTAAGGATATTATTATAATACCTTTCTTGATTGTATCCACTCACAGTGGATATTATTTTAAACTAAATAAGACGATCGTAATTTACTGAATGACAAAACAAGTCGGTCCACTTCTCATAAATACACGTCACTGACTGTCCACCTTCTTATTTTTCTTGTTGTTGTTACTAATCTAGCAGTAGGCGAGCTCTCGCCCTTCGATCCAATGTCATGTAATAGTATCTGCAGGTGATTGCTAGTCGTTGTTTAATGTTCTCAACAGTGCTTGATTTATCTGATCGTTGCTGATGATCGTGTAGGTGTCAACACAGTTGACTTCTGTCATGTCAATCATCGCTGATGTTCGTGTAGGTGTCTACACAGTTGGCTTCTGTTTGCATGATTGTTAAGGAAGATGTGTCGGGTTCTGAGTCGGACAATGAAGCTCCGATCCTTGTTGGTGAGCTGACTGATTCTGTGACTCGGATTGGGGGATGCCATCTGGTTACAGGCATCCTTCCTCGTGTTTACCATGCCCATTTGTTCAGCCAAGTTTTTTTGTTTGCTATCCTTATGAGCTCTTTTGCTGTTTGCATGAGCTGTTTGCTGTTCTTATGAGCTGTTTGGCTGTTTGTATGAGCTGTTGGCTGTTTGTATGAGCTGTTTGGCTGTTTGTAGAGTTGTTGCTGTGAGGCTGTTCTTGTTTTGATCCCTCACTTCCAGTTTGTCTGCCTAGACATTGCCAGGTATGCTTGAGTTTCCATGGAGCCACTGCAGAACTATTTTGAAGACATGGGAGGGGATAAGGTGGCGAACGTCTAGATATATTTGTAACCATATCCGGTCTACGATGTTCAGCATCGTCTAGTTTTGAAGGTCAGCCATCGGGTCTGTAAGAATAACAATGTTTTGAGTTTTTGAGGGAAAGACATTCAAAACTCTCCTCAGATAGCAGATGGTAGCTTCAGGTGCAGTTATTTTTATTTTAGCTTTATAGATAAAGCAACCTCCCCTGCAGAATTCAGACATTTCATCAGAAGTTTTATCTTGGCATCCAACATGAGCAGCATACACAGCTTCGCTGCCGACCTCAAAAAGAGACCCATCAGTATATGTAAGTCTCCATTCATCAATAGTTCTTTGCGCTGCTCGCTTGAGAGCACTTGGATCTACTGTCAGTAATGCTGGTCTTACAATGATGTTCTGTGGACAACTATTCTCTGTAACTCATGTACTCATTCTGTGATGTAGTGTCTGTCTTCGATTTCCCAGACAAGGTAAAGTACACATTTCCATGATGCATCAGCGTTTTAGCAGAATTATTTCAAGAATCAGCGTTTAATTAGAGAGATATTTGACTAGCACATCGATCCAGTGTCTAGCTAGAGAGATATTTGATTAGCACAGCGATCCAGTGTCTAACTAGAGAGATATTTGACTAGCACAGAGATCCAGCGTCTAACTAGAGAGATATCTGACTAGCACAGAGATCAAGTTTCTAACTACAGAGATATCTGACTAGCACAGAGATCCAGCGTCTAACTAGAGAGATATCTGACTAGCACAGCGGTCCAGCGTCTAACTAGAGAGATATCTGACTAGCACAGCGATCCACCGCTTCAACGATCACTATAAGCCACCGTCGACGAGGTGAACAGGCCCACGGAAGAAATCCCTCGAGTTGTAGAACAGACAAGAATCTTCCATCATGGGGCAATCTACATAACGGTTCGTCTACCAAGTAGTAGTTTGTAATCAAGTATCGTTTAGTTTAGTTTAGTCTATAATTTATTACAGTCAGACAGGTTTTGTTTGGAGTAAAGATTGGAGAGTCAGTTTTGAACGTGTAGAAATAATGTTTCGTTTTTGTGTTTTATTTTCAATTAGTGTCATAGTTAATTTGTTTGAATTGAGAACATAGTTAGTGCAGACCCCTTGTACCATCTGCTACAGTAGGTCAGCCAGCTAGAGCTGCTACGGTAGGTCAGCCAGTTGGAGCTGCTACGGAAGGTCAGCCAGCTAGAGCTGCTACAGTAGGTCAGCGAGTTCGAGCTGGTACGGTAGGTCAGCCAGTTGGAGCTGCTACGGTAGGTCAGCCAGTTGGAGCTGCTACACGTATATAAAATTAATAGTGGCGTGCCACCAGCATTGTTATTATGCAATGGTCAGGGGGTCTCCCAAAAGTCACTGGTAATTAGGCGGATTTTAGGAATCCAAACAGGAAGACAGAACATTAGAGTAATTTAGAAGTGTAGGTACTCAGAATCCACGGAGGGAAGAAGAAGGGACACGTGCAAGTTAGAGTAGTTAAGGTTAGAGTAATTAAGGTTAGAGTAGAGTAATAAAGGTTAGATTAGAGTAATTAAGGTTAGAGTAGAGTAACTAAGGTTAGAGTAGAGTAACTAAGGTTAAAGTAGAGTAATAAAGGTTAGATTAGAGTAATTAAGGTTAGAGTAGAGTAACTAAGGTTAGAGTAGAGTAACTAAGGTTAAAGTAGAGTAATAAAGGTTAGATTAGAGTAACTAAGGTTAGAGTAGAGTAACTAAGGTTAAAGTAGAGTAATTAAGGTTAGATTAGAGTAATTAAGTTTAGAGTAGAGTAACTAAGGTTAGAGTAGAGTAACTAAGGTTAAAGTAGAGTAATAAAGGTTAGATTAGAGTTTTTAAGGTTAGCGTAGAGTAATTAAGGTTAGAGCAGAGTAATTCAGGTTAGAGTAGAGTAATTAAGGTTAGAGTAGAGTAATTATGGTTAGAGTAGACTAATTAAGGTTAGAGTAGAGTCATTACGGTTAGAGTAGAGTAATTAAGTTTACAGTAGAGTAATTATGGTTAGAGTAGAGTAATTAAGGTTAGAGTAATTAAGCTTAGAGTAGAGTAGTTAAGGTTAGAGTAGAGTAATTAAGTTCAGAGTAGAGTAATTAAGGTTAGAGTAGAGTAAATAAGGTTAGAGTAGAGTAATTAAGTTTAGAGTACAGTTATTAAGGTTAGAGTAGAGTAATTAAGTTTAGAGTAGAGAAATTAAGGTTAGAATATAGTAATTAAGGTTAGAGTAGAGTAATAAAAGTTAGAGTAGAGTAATTAGGTTTAGCGTAGAGTAATTAAGGTTAGAGTAGAGTAATTAAGGTTAGAGTAGAGTACTTAAGTTTAGAGTAGAGTAATTACGGTTGAAGTAGAGTCCTTAAGGTTAGAGTAATTAAGTTTAGAGCAGATTAATTAAGGTTAGAGTAGAGTAATTAAGTTTAGAGTAATTAAGGTTAGAGTAGATTAATTAAGGTTAGAGTAGAGTAATTAAGTTTAGAGAAGAGTTATTTAGGTGAGAATAGAGTAATTAAGTTTAGAGTAGAGTAATTAAGGTTAGAGTAGAGTAATTAAGGTTAGAGTAGAGTAATTACGGTTAGAGTAGAGCAATTAAGGTTAGAGTAGAGTAATTAAGTTTAGAGTAGAGTAATTACGGTTAGAGTAGAGCAATTAAGGTTAGAGTAGAGTAATTAAGGTTAGAGTAGAGTAATTAAGGTTAGAGTTGAGTAATTAAAGTTAGAGTAGAGTAATTAAGGTTAGAATAATGTAGGTTAAAGTAATTAAGGTTAGAGTAATTAAGGTAACAGTAATTAAGGTAAGAGTAATTAAGGTTAGTTTAGAGTAATTAAGGTTAGACTAATTAAAGTTAGAGTAGAGTAATTAAGGTTAGAGTAATTAAAGTTACAATAGAGTAATTAAGGTTAGAGTAATTTAGGTTAGAGTAGAGTAATTAAGGTTTGAATAATTAAGGTTATATCAGAGTAATTAAGGTTAGAGTAGAGTAATTAAGGTTAGAGTAGAGTAATTAAGGTTACAATAGAGTAATGAAGGTTAGAGTAGAGTAATTAGGATTAGAGTTGAGTAATTAAGGTTAGAGTAGAGTAATTAAGGTTAGAGTAATTAAGGTTAGAGCAGAGCAATTAATGTTAGAATATAGTAATTAAGGTTAGAGTAGAGTAATTAAGGTTAGAGTAGAGTAATTAAGGTTAGAATAATTAAGGTTAGAGTAATTAAGGTAAAAGTAATTAAGGTAAGAGTAATTAAGGTTAGTTTAGAGTAATTAAGGTTAGAGTAATTAAGGTTAGAGTAGAGTAATTAAGGTTAGAGTAATTAAGGTTAGAGTAGAGTAATTAAGGTTAGAATAATTAAGGTTATAGTAGAGTAATTAATGTTAGAGTAGAGTAATTAAGGTTAGAGTAGAGTAATTAAGGTTACAATAGAGTAATGAAGGTTAGAGTAGAGTAATTAGGATTAGAGTTGAGTAATTAAGGTTAGAGTAGAGTAATTAAGGTTAGAGTAATTAAGGTTAGTGTCAAGTAATTAAGGTTAGAGTAGAGTAATTAAGGTTAGAGTAGAGTAATTAAGGTTACAATAGAGTAATGAAGGTTAGAGTAGAGTATTTAGGATTAGAGTTGAGTAATTAAGGTTAGAGTAGAGTAATTAAGGTTAGAGTAGAGTAATGAAATTTAGAGTTGAATAATTAAGGTTAGAGTAGAGTAATTAAGGTTAGAGTAATTAAGTTTAGAGTATAGTAATTAAGGTTAGAGTAGAGTAATTAAGGTTAGAGTAATTACGGTTAGAGTAGAGTAATTAAGGTTAGAGTAGAGTAATTAAGGTTAGAGTAATTACGTTTAGAGTAGAGTAATTAAGGTTAGAGTAATTAAGTTTAGAGTAGAGTAATTAAGGTTAGAGTAATTAAGGTTAGAATAATTAAGGTTAGAGCAGAGTAATTCAGGTTAGAGTAGAGTAATTAAGGTTAAAGTATTTAAAGTTTAGAGTATAGTAATTAAGGTTAGATTAGAGTAATTAAGGTTATAGTAGAGTAATTATGGTTAGAGTAGACTAATTAAGGTTAGAGTAGAGTCATTACGGTTAGAGTAGAGTAATTAAGGTTAGAGTAGAGTAATTAAGGTTAGAGTAGAGTAATTAAGGTTAGAGTAGAGTAATTAAGGTTAGAGTAATTAAGCTTAGAGTAGAGTAGTTAAGGTTAGAGTAGAGTAATTAAGTTCAGAGTAGAGTAATTTAGGTGAGAATAGAGTAATTAAGTTTCGAGTAGAGTAATTAAGGTTAGAGTAGAGTAAATAAGGTTAGAGTAGAGTAATTAAGTTTAGAGTACAGTTATTAAGGTTAGAGTAGAGCAATTAAGGTTAGAGTAATTAAGTTTAGAGTAGAGAAATTAAGGTTAGAATATAGTAATTAAGGTTAGAGTAGAGTAATTAAAGTTAGAGTAGAGTAATTAAGGTTAGCGTAGAGTAATTAAGGTTATAGTAATTCATTTTAGAGGGGAGTAATTACGGTTGAAGTAGAGTCCTTAAGGTTAGAGTAATTAAGTTTAGAGCAGATTAATTAAGGTTAGAGTAGAGTAATTAAGGTTAGAGTAATTAAGGTTAGAGTAGATTAATTAAGGTTAGAGTAGAGTAATTAAGTTTAGAGTAGAGTTATTTAGGTGAGAATAGAGTAATTAGGTTTAGAGTAGAGTAATTAAGGTTAGAGTAGAGTAATTAAGGTTAGAGTAGAGTACTTAAGTTTAGAGTAGAGTAATTACGGTTAGAGTAGAGCAATTAAGGTTAGAGTAATTAAGTTTAGAGTAGAGTAATTAAGGTTAGAGTAGAGTAATTAAGGTTAGAGTAGAGTAATTAAGGTTAGAGTAGAGTAATTAAGGTTAGAGTAGAGTAATTAAGGTTAGAATAATTTAGGTTAAAGTAATTAAGGTTAGAGTAATTAAGGTAAGAGTAATTAAGATAGAGTAATTAAGGTTAGAGTAGAGTAATTAAGGTTAGAGTAGAGTAATTAAAGTTAGAGTAGAGTAATTAAGGTTAGAGTAGAGTAATTAAGGTTAGAATAATTTAGGTTAAAGTAATTAAGGTTAGAGTAATTAAGGTAAGAGTAATTAAGGTAAGAGTAATTAAGGTTAGAGTAGAGTAATTAAGGTTACAATAGAGTAATGAAGGTTAGAGTAGAGTAATTAGGATTAGAGTTGAGTAATTAAGGTTAGAGTAGAGTAATTAAGGTTAGAGTAATTAAGGTTAGAGCAGAGCAATTAATGTTAGAGTATAGTAATTAAGGTTAGAATAATTAAGGTTAGAGTAATTAAGGTAAAAGTAATTAAGGTAAGAGTAATTAAGGTTAGTTTAGAGTAATTAAGGTTAGAGTAATTAAGGTTAGAGTAGAGTAATTAAGGTTAGAGTAATTAAGGTTAGAGTAGAGTAATTAAGGTTAGAATAATTAAGGTTATAGTAGAGTAATTAATGTTAGAGTAGAGTAATTAAGGTTAGAGTAGAGTAATTAAGGTTACAATAGAGTAATGAAGGTTAGAGTAGAGTAATTAGGATTAGAGTTGAGTAATTAAGGTTAGAGTAGAGTAATTAAGGTTAGAGTAATTAAGGTTAGAATCAAGTAATTAAGGTTAGAGTAGAGTAATTAAGGTTAGAGTAGAGTAATTAAGGTTACAATAGAGTAATGAAGGTTAGAGTAGAGTATTTAGGATTAGAGTTGAGTAACTAAGGTTAGAGTAGAGTAATTAAGGTTAGAGTAGAGTAATGAAATTTAGAGTTGAATAATTAGGGTTAGAGTAGAGTAATTAAGGTTAGAGTAATTAAGTTTAGAGTATAGTAATTAAGGTTAGAGTAGAGTAATTAAGGTTAGAGTAATTACGGTTAGAGTAGAGTAATAAGGTTAGAGTAGAGTAATTAAGGTTAGAGTAATTACGTTTAGAGTATAGTAATTAAGGTTAGAGTAGAGTAATTAAGGTTAGAGTAATTACGGTTAGAGTAGAGTAATTAAGGTTAGAGTAATTAAGTTTAGAGTATAGTAATTAAGGTTAGAGTAGAGTAATTAAGGTTAGAGTAGAGTAATTAAAGTTCCGTGACTAGCACAGAGATTCAGCGTCTAACTAGAGAGATATCTGACTAGCACAGCGGTCCAGCGTCTAACTAGAGAGATATTTTACTAGCACAGCGATCCACCGCTTCAACGATCACTATAAGCCACCGTTGACGAGGTGAACAGGCCCACGGAAGAAATCCCTGGAGTTGTAGAACAGACAAGAATCTTCCATCATTGGGCAATCCACATAACGGTTCGTCTACCAAGTAGTAGTTTGTAATCAAGTATCGTTTAGTTTAGTTTAGTCCATAATTTATTACAATCAGACAGGTTTTGTTTGGAGTAAAGATTGGATAGTCAGTTTTGAACGTGTAGAAATAATGTTTCGTTGTTGTGTTTTATTTTCAATTAGTGTCATAGTTAATTTGTTTGAATTGAGAACATAGTTAGTGCAGACCCCTTGTACCATCTGCTACAGTAGGTCAGCCAGCTATAGCTGCTACGGTAGGTCAGCCAGTTGGAGCTGCTACGGTAGGTCAGCCAGCTAGAGCTGCTACAGTAGGTCAGCCAGCTAGAGCTGCTACGGTATGTCAGCCAGTTTGAGCTGCTACGGTAGGTCAGCCATCTAGAGCTGCTACAGTAGGTCAGTCAGCTAGAGCTGCTACGGTAGGTCAGCCAGTTGGAGCTGCTACGGTAGGTCAGCCAGCTAGATCTGCTACAGTAGGTCAGCGATTTCGAGCTGCTACGGTAGGTCAGCCAGTTGGAGCTGCTACACGTATATAAAATTAATAGTGGCGTGCCACCAGCATTGTTATTATGCAATGGTCAGGGGGTCTCCCAAAAGTCACTGGTAATTAGGCGGATTTTAGGAATCCAAACAGGAAGACAGAACATTAGAGTAATTAAGAAGTGTAGGTACTCAGAATCCACGGAGGGAAGAAGAAGGGACACGTGCAAGTTAGAGTAGTTAAGGTTAGAGTAATTAAGGTTAGAGTAGAGTAACTAAGGTTAAAGTAGAGTAATAAAGGCAGAGTAGAGTAATTAAGGTTACAGTAGAGTAATTAAAGTTAAAGTAGAGTAATTAAGTTCAGAGTAGAGTAATTAAATTTAGAGTATAGTAATTAAGGTTGGAGTAGAGTAATTAAGGTTAAGGTAGAGTAATTAAGGTTAGCGTAGAGTAATTAAGGTTAGAGTAGAGTAATAGAGGTTAGAGTAGAGTAATTAAGGTTAGCGTAGAGTAATTAAGGTTAGAGCAGAGTAATTACGGTTAGAGTAGAGTAATTAAGGTTAGAGTAGAGTAATTAAGGTTAGAGTAGAGTAATTAAATTTAGAGTTGAGTAATTAGGGTTAGAGTAGAGTAATTAAGGATAAAGTAATTAAAGTTTAGAGTATAGTAATTAAGGTTAGAGTAGAGTAATTAAGGTTAGAGTAATTAAGCTTAAAGTAGAGTAGTTAAGGTTAGAGTAGAGTAATTAAGTTCGGAGTAGAGTAATTTAAGTGAGAATAGAGTAATTAAGTTTAGATTAGAGTAATTAAGGTTAGAGTAGAGTAAATAAAGTTAGAGTAGAGTAATTAAGTTTAGAGTACAGTAATTAAGGTTAGAGTAGAGCAATTAAGGTTAGAGTAATTAGGTTTAGAGTAGAGAAATTAAGGTTGGAATATAGTAATTAAGGTTAGAGTAGAGTAATTAAGGTTAAGGTAGAGTAATTAAGTTCGGAGTAGAGTAATTTAGGTGAGAATAGAGTAATTAAGTTTAGAGTAGAGTAATTAAGGTTAGAGTAGAGTAAATAAGGTTAGAGTAGAGTAATTAAGTTTAGAGTATAGTAATTAAGGTTAGAGTAGAGCAATTAATGTTAGAGTAGAGTAATTACGGTTAGAGTAGAGTAATTAAGTTTAGAGTAGAGTAATTATTGTTAGAGTAGAGTAATTAAGGTTAGAATAGAGTAATTAAGGTCATAGAAATTCATTTTAGAGTGGAGTAATTACGGTTGGAGCAGAGTCATTAAGGTTAGAGTAATTAAGGTTAGAGTAGAGTAATTTAGGTGAGAATAGAGTAATTAAGTTTAGATTAGAGCAATTAAGGTTAGAGTAGAGTAATTAAGGTTAGAGTAGAGTACTTAAGTTTAGAGTACAGTAATTAAGGTTAGAGTAGAGCAATTAAGGTTAGAGTAATTAAAGTTACAATAGAGTAATTAAGGTTAGAATAATTAAGGTTGGAATAGAGTAATTAAGGTTAGAGTAGCGTAATTAAGGTTAGAGTAATTAAGCTTAGAGTAGAGTAATTTAGGTTAGAATAAAGTAATTAAGTTTGGAGTAGAGCAATTAAGGTTAGAGTTGAGTAATTAAGGTTAGAGTAGAGTAATTAAGGTTAGAGTAATTACGGTTAGAGTAGAGTAATTAAGGTTAGAGTAGAGTAATTAAGGTTAGAGTAATTACGGTTAGAGTAGAGTAATTAAGGTTAGAGTAGAGAATTGAATGTTAAAGTAGAGTAATTAAAGTTAGAGTAATGAAGGTTAGAGTAATTAAGGTTAGAGTAATTAAGGATAGAGTAATTAAGGTAAGAGTAATTAAGGTTAGAGTAATTAAGGTTAGAGTAGAGTAATTAAGGTTAGAGTAATTAAGTTTAGAGTAGAGTAATTAAGATTAGAGTAATTAAGGTTACAGTAGAGTAATTAAGGTTAGAGTAATTAAGGTTAGAGTAGAGTAATTAAGGTAAGAGTAATTAAGCTTAAAGTAGAGTAGTTAAGGTTAGAGTAGAGTAATTAAGTTCGGAGTAGAGTAATTTAAGTGAGAATAGAGTAATTAAGTTTAGATTAGAGTAATTAAGGTTAGAGTAGAGCAATTAAGGTTAGAGTAATTAGGTTTAGAGTAGAGAAATTAAGGTTGGAATATAGTAATTAAGGTTAGAGTAGAGTAATTAAGGTTAAAGTAGAGTAGTTAAGGTTAGAGTAGAGTAATTAAGTTCGGAGTAGAGTAATTTAGGTGAGAATAGAGTAATTAAGTTTAGAGTAGAGTAATTAAGGTTAGAGTAGAGTAAATAAGGTTAGAGTAGAGTAATTAAGTTTAGAGTATAGTAATTAAGGTTAGAGTAGAGCAATTAATGTTAGAGTAGAGTAATTACGGTTAGAGTAGAGTAATTAAGTTTAGAGTAGAGTAATTATTGTTAGAGTAGAGTAATTAAGGTTAGAATAGAGTTATTAAGTTTAGAGTAGAGTAATTGAAGTTAGAGTAGAGTAATTAAGGTTAGTGTAGAGT
Source organism: Ariolimax columbianus (assembly GCA_036924085.1). Classification (NCBI taxonomy): domain Eukaryota; kingdom Metazoa; phylum Mollusca; class Gastropoda; order Stylommatophora; family Arionidae; genus Ariolimax; species Ariolimax columbianus. The sequence goes on from JAVGWX010000003.1 coordinate 3,403,872, forward strand.
AATTAAGGTTATAGAAATTCATTTTAGAGTGGAGTAATTACGGTTGGAGTAGAGTCATTAAGGTTAGAGTAATTAAGGTTAGAGTAGAGTAATTTAGGTGAGAATAGAGTAATTAAGTTTAGATTAGAGCAATTAAGGTTAGAGTAGAGTAAATAAGGTTAGAGTAGAGTAATTAAGTTTAGAGTACAGTAATTAAGGTTAGAGTAGAGCAATTAAGGTTAGAGTAATTAAGCTTAAAGTAGAGTAGTTAAGGTTAGAGTAGAGTAATTAAGTTCGGAGTAGAGTAATTTAAGTGAGAATAGAGTAATTAAGTTTAGATTAGAGTAATTAAGGTTAGAGTAGAGTAAATAAGGTTAGAGTAGAGTAATTAAGTTTAGAGTAGAGTAATTATTGTTAGAGTAGAGTAATTAAGGTTAGAATAGAGTTATTAAGTTTAGAGTAGAGTAATTAAGTTTAGAGTAGAGTAATTAAAGTTAGAGTAGAGTAATTAAGGTTATAGAAATTCATTTTAGAGTGGAGTAATTAAGGTTAGAGTAGCGTAATTAAGGTTAGAGTAATTAAGGTTAGAGTAGAGTAATTTAGGTTAGAATAAAGTAATTAAGTTTAGAGTAGAGCAATTAAGGTTAGAGTTGAGTAATTAAGGTTAGAGTAGAGTAATTAAGGTTAGAGTAGAGTAATTAAGGTTAGAGTAATTAAGGTTAGAATAATTAAGGTTAGAGTAGAGTAATTACGGTTAGGGTAATTAAGGTTAGAGTAGAGTAATTAAGGTTAGAGTAGAGTAATTAAGGTTAGAGTAGAGTAATTAAGGTTAGAGTAGAGTAATTAAGGTTAGAGTAGAGTAATTAAGGTTAGAGTAGTTAAGGTTAGAGTAGAGTAATTACGGTTAGGGTAATTAAGGTTAGAGTAGAGTAATTAAGGTTAGAGTAGAGTAATTATTGTTAGAGTAGAGTAATTAAGGTTAGAATAGAGTTATTAAGTTTAGAGTAGAGTAATTAAGTTTAGAGTAGAGTAATTAAAGTTAGAGTAGAGTAATTAAGGTTATAGAAATTCATTTTAGAGTGGAGTAATTAAGGTTAGAGTAGCGTAATTAAGGTTAGAGTAATTAAGGTTAGAGTAGAGTAATTTAGGTTAGAATAAAGTAATTAAGTTTAGAGTAGAGCAATTAAGGTTAGAGTTGAGTAATTAAGGTTAGAGTAGAGTAATTAAGGTTACAGTAGAGTAATTAAGGTTAGAGTAGAGTAATTAAGGTTAGAGTAGAGTAATTAAGGTTAGAGTAATTAAGGTTAGAATAATTAAGGTTAGAGTAGAGTAATTACGGTTAGGGTAATTAAGGTTAGAGTAGAGTAATTACGGTTAGGGTAATTAAGGTTAGAGTAGAGTAATTAAGGTTAGAGTAGAGTAATTAAGGTTAGAGTAGTTAAGGTTAGAGTAGAGTAATTACGGTTAGGGTAATTAAGGTTAGAGTAGAGTAATTAAGGTTAGAGTAGAGTAATTAAGGTTAGAATAGAGTACATAAGGTTAGAGTAATTTAGGTTAGAATAATTAAGAAGTGCTTTAGTCCAGAAGCTGAAAGGAGACAAAAGTATGATATTCTATATATTCAAATTTGCCATTACTTTCAATTGTGTGAAATAACTGGTTTTTCCCCGCAAGCTAGTTAGTGATATATATATATATATTTATAGTTTGGGTGGGTTTAGTTTAGTCTATATTTAGCTGTGTAGAGATGGAGATGTTCATGTCACCTATCAGGAGGTACAAGAGAGCCATGCGATGTTACAAGTGCCAGGCACTCGGATATATCATGGTGGGGTTAGGGATTAGTGCCCCCTTTATCTGCGTGATGTTAGTACCCCCTTTATCTGCGTGATGTTAGTGCCCCCTTTATCTGTGTGATGTTAGTGCCCCCTTTATCTGTGTGATGTTAGTGCCCCCTTTATCTGTGTGATGTTAGTGCCCCCTTTATCTGCGTGATGTTAGTGCCCCCTTTATCTGCGTGATGTTAGTGCCCCCTTTATCTGTGTGATGTTAGTGCCCCCTTTATCTGTGTGATGTTAGTGCCCCCTTTATCTGCGTGATGTTAGTGCCCCCTTTATCTGCGTGATGTTAGTGCCCCCTTTATCTGTGTGATGTTAGTGCCCCCTTTATCTGTGTGATGTTAGTGCCCCCTTTATCTGTGTGATGTTAGTGCCCCCTTTATCTGCGTCATGTTAGTGCCCCCTTTATCCGCGTGATGCTAGCAGCTGGGTCAACAAAGGGGGTAGCTTGTGGGGAGGTAGGCCAGACCACGGGGGTGGAGAGTGTTGTGAGCTTACCCAGTCTAGAAGTAATTAACATAAAAAAGACAGAAAATTATAAACTAGACTATGGAAGAGAGGGAGAGAAGAAGAAAATACAGTAGAACAGAATAAATACGGGCTCGGCTTATCTTTAATATTCTGATACCAGGAAACGATTGTGACATAACACTTGTGGATTCGTCGGTCAAACCTCGGAATAAAGAAGGTGGGGTTTTCACGCCATTCATTCATTCATAGGCGTCCAAATCTTTGCATGCGCGTGGTACCATTTGAGTAGCCTCCTAGGGCGCGGAATATGGAGACCATGGTCTCCCCAATCTGCAGTACCCCCCCCCCCCCTCCCCCCCCCATCCCCCGTCGGCCTCGCTGGTGTAATCCAAAGGAATGCAAAGCGTGACAATTTGGCACCAGCACAGCTGCAGGAGCTGCCGGATTGAGATCCCACTTTTAAACCATCCGTCTTAGTGCTAGCACTCCAGACTTTCTGTCTGGGTTTACACCTCCGGTCAGCATATCCTGTTGATGTTCGGACGGTGGGGACATAAGGTAACACCTCTCGACCGCTGAAATAGCTCGACCGAAAGCCGAGAATTTTGAAATGTCTAGACACCGAGTTGAGTAGTCGAGCTTAGGTCAAATGGTATATCTATTTCACTGAGCCGAGCAAAGGTGAGAAAAACTCTTGAGTTTGTCTGACCAGGGAGTCGTTAAAATGTCGTCAGTGAAGATTCTCTGATGGAAAACTTACGGAGGTACTAGAGATCTTGGATGTAAACAGACGTAGCTGTAAACACGACATGTCTAGATTTGGTGTGACTGAATAGATTAGGCTGTTACCATTGGCTAAGACATAATCTGTCAGTGGTTTGTTCACTATTTGACTAGACAATTTGGTAGGATTAGAACTTGACAGTTGGCACGGTAGTAAGGATGCGACATATACGATCATGTAAGGACTTGTCTATTGAAATGTGATAATAATAAGCATGTAATGTCTATGTCAGAGATAATGGTGGAACTCTCAATACCTAGTAACATTTTTTTTGTGTAACTGAAATTGGTGTTTTTATATGTTGAATGCTTATATTGGGGGTTCCGTGGCGAAGGGGTTAAGCCGTCGGCCTCGTGATCAGGTGTTGTGGGTTCGACTCTGGACTCCGCAGTGTTTATCACGGGTGCTTGATGCGGAGTCCCCTGCATCTCATAGTCACCACCTAGTCGTCTTGTCCTTGCCTTGCCACTGGGGTCGGACGGCTCGAGACGAGAGATTGAGGAAAACAAGTAGCGCAGTTAATACTTACTAAAAATAGCGCAAGAAAAATTAATTATGCCATCATCGTCTACGATGGACGGCGGCCTTTTCCTGGCTTATATTGTTGAATTCTTATATTGTTGAATTCTTATATTGTTGAATTCTTTTATTGTTGAATTCTTATATTGTTGAATTCTTATATTGTTGAATTCTTATATTGTTGAATTCTTATATTGTTGAATTCTTATATTGTTGAATTCTTATATTGTTGAATTCTTATATTGTTGAATTCTTATATTGTTGAATGCTTAATTCTCGAATGTCGAATACATTATGGAACGATGAGGCTAACGTCTGGTCAGGCAAAACACGCTGATCAGAGAATGTTAGCCAGGGTCGGGATAAATATACTGGCCAAGATCCTCACATGACCTCTTCGTTGGTCTTCCTAGAATCGGGCTGTTGTCGAGGACAACAGTTTAGCTAACAAGGTGAGGTTCGGCGTGATCCACGTAGTAGTGAGCGACACGCAGATGAGGCTAATGATAGCACAGCCTCATGGCGGACCCCGGTCCATCTTCATCAACACGCTTGGGATGAGAGGAAAGCTACGACAACCCGCCACTTAACGTCCTTTTTACAAAAGAGTAATCCTAATCAGTGTGGCCATTCAACAACAACAACCACAACGTGTTATTATGTTGGATGATTAACCACATGTTCAGGACTTGGGTAGTCTTATGGAGATGATGGTTTGTAGGCACATATAGAATGTGAGCTAATTTGCTGATTGTATCAACCAAGTAAAGGCGATTGAGAAGTGCCTACATAATATATGGGGAGAAATGATTTTTATTTTTTGCTTAGATGTTTGCCTCACTAGTTTCTACTGGCGAGGCGCGGCATTTTCCACCCCAGACCGTAGTCCATTGGGCGATATCAGGACGCATAAGCCAGTGATGCATGTGTGCGTCTGTATGTACCTATGCTAGGTTTGTGCGCCCTCAGAAGCTAGCCCAACCAAAGTGCAATGGAAGGGCCTCACCATGAGGGCGCGTGTGAAAGTTGTGCTAGAGTGTGACTGTAGGACAGAGTCAAATGAAACAGAGTGAGGTGAGAAGAGAGAGAGCGGGAAGAGTTGCCCCCCAGGGTGAGCCTCTGTGGGGGAGAAATGATGAAGAGTGACTGGTTAAGGTAAATAAACCAGGCAGAACATTTATGGGGAGGGATGTTCATTCCTATATGCATCGTTTTCTTATTATGTACAGGATAAAATATATCGACCCGAATGGTACATAAGGGAGGATGGGGGGGGGGGGGGCACTGTCCTGAACAGGTCCAAAGAATAGGTTCACTGCTACACTGAGTGCATGTCGTAAAACGCCACTAAAGTGACGACTATGGCATTTGATTCGTTATAGTCCGCCAGAGTTCTGTCCCTGGACAGAATGATAGGCATGACCTGGACTGAAAAGCATGTTGTAAGAGGCCATTGTCAGCCGAGGAATATCATACCAGTAAGCCATGACGGGTTCCTGAGAAGCACGGATGGCTGTGTAGATAATAGTTGAACCGTTACCCGTATGCTGATGTGTGTTCTCACGTAGAACAAAACAGTTGCATCGTGTTTTCTCCGTTTAGTATGTGTTATCTTGTTTAGCATGTGTTATCTTGTTTAGTATGCGTTATCTTGTTTAGTATGTGTTATCTTGTTTAGTATGTGTTATCTTGTTTAGTATGTGTTATCTTGTTTAGTATGTGTTATCTTGTTTAGTATGTGTTATCTTGTTTAGTATGTGTTATCTTGTTTAGTATGTGTTATCTTGTTTAGTATGTGTTATCTTGTTTAGTATGTGTTATCTTGTTTAGTATGTGTTATCTTGTTTAGTATGTGTTATCTTGTTTAGTATGTGTTATCTTGTTTAGTATGTGTTATCTTGTTTAGTATGTGTTATCTTGTTTAGTATGTGTTATCTTGTTTAGTATGTGTTATCTTGTTTAGTATGTGTTATCTTGTTTAGTATGTGTTATCTTGTTTAGTATGTGTTATCTTGTTTAATATTATAGTTTAGTTAATATATTATTTGCTGAAATGTGAGGTTTTTGTAAGTAATTTCTTGTGGGATTGTATTGGGAGACCTGAGAAGGAATTTGCCTCAGGGGACGAAAGAATACTTCATGGGACGGGTAGATACCTCATGGGACGTGAGAATACCTCATGGGACTGGAGGATACCTCATGGGATGGGAGTATACCTCATGGGACGGGAGGATAACTCATGGGACGGGACGATACCTCATGGGACAGGAGGATACCTGATGGGACGGGAGAATACTTCATGGGACGGGAGGATACCTCATGGGACGGGAGGATACCTCATGGGACGGGAGAATACCTCATGGGACGGGAGGATACCTCATGGGACGGGATGATACCTCATGGGATGGGAGGATACCTCATGGGACGGGAGGATACCTCATGGGACGGGAGAATAACTCATGGGACGGGAGGATACCTCATTAGGCGAGAGAATACCTCATGGGACGGGATAATAACTCATGGGACGGGAGGATAACTCATGAGGCGAGAGAATAATACCTCATGTGACTTAAAGGACTAGGAAAACCACCAGAGAGAGGGTTTGCCCCACGATTAGTGAACTTAACAGGCGATAGCCTATCAAAGTAGTTAGGCGCCGAGGAGGGATAATGCTTCCTGCGGAGAATGAGAAGCAATGAGAAGGAATTCTGCCTCATATTGGATATAGAAAGCTGTCGGTACATCAACTGGGAAGGGATGAAGTGTTATGAGTGTACAGATTGATGGACCAAGAAGAGATCTAGTTTTGCGATTGATGTTATGTTATGAAAAGGTTTTTGTTTAAACTTTTGATTCTTACATTTGGAAAGAAAGTGTAGCAAGATCTGAGACAGTGTGAGTGAAGCAAACTGCGTTGTGTACACCTTGTTGCTTTGTGGTTGGGGGAGGTGTTGTAACATATCTTAGCTGTGTGCATTTATTAAAGATAGGACTTTTGACATGTTTTTATTAAAATTAGAAAGGGTGGGAGTACAGCACTGATAGTCACTAGCCATTCATTGTTAATTTTAGAACTAAACTAGCAAAGCTAGCCAGAACAGATGTACTCAAAACAAGACATAGGAATGCTTGGAATGCAAAGCGTTGGTTTCCAAGCCCCGCAGATGTTAAACTACGTAACCTTGCATAACGCCTAGAAGCCTGTTACAGCATGATCGGTAGTGACGATTTAAATCGAACATGGTATTAAATGGGTTTTTTCTGAAATCTCGTGGAGAAAAAAAAAAATTAGTACGAGAACTAAAAAAAGCCGTCGCTAGCTAGCTAATAGAGTCCAGGTCACATTCCTTCGGGTGCGAGATAGCGCAGAGACCAGATGACAGATCAGTCGGTTGCGAGCAGCGGGGAAAACAAGTCGAGAATAATTCAGGTGCGAGATAGAGGAGCCAACAAGGAGAACAGGACCCTCTAGATAACTGTGAAGAGGAAAGCAGATTTTGACTAGCACGGCGATCCAGCGTCTAACGAAAGAGATATTTAACTAGTACAGCGATCCAGCGTCTAACGAGATAGATATTTAACTAGCACAGCGTCTAACTAGAGAGATATTTAACCAGCACAGCGATCCAGCGTCTCACTAGAGAGATATTTGACTAGCACAGCGATCAAGCGTCTAACTAGAGAGATATCTGACTAGCACAGCGGTCCAGCGTCTAACTAGAGAGATATTTGACTAGCACAGCGATCCAGCGTCTAACGAGATAGATATTTAACTAGCACAGCGTCTAACTAGAGAGATATTTAACCAGCACAGCGATCCAGCGTCTCACTAGAGAGATATTTGACTAGCACAGCGATCAAGCGTCTAACTAGAGAGATATCTGACTAGCACAGCGGTCCAGCGTCTAACTAGAGAGATATTTGACTAGCACAGCGATCCAGCGTCTAACTAGAGAGATATTTGACTAGCACAGCGGTCCAGCGTCTAACTAGAGAAATATTTGACTAGCACAGCGGTCCAGCGTCTAACTAGAGAGATATTTGACTAGCACAGCGGTCCAGCGTCTAACTAGAGAGATATTTGACTAGCACAGCGGTCCAGCGTCTAACTAGAGAGATATTTGACTAGCACAGCGGTCCAGCGTCTAACTAGAGAGATATTTGACTAGCACAGCGATCCAGCGTCTAACTAGAGAGATATTTGACTAGCACAGCGGTCCAGCGTCTAACTAGAGAGATATTTGACTAGCACAGCGGTCCAGCGTCTAACTAGAGAGATATTTCACTAGCACAGCGGTCCAGCGTCTAACTAGAGAAATATTTGACTAGCACAGCGATCCAGCTCTTCAACGATCACTGCAATCCAGCGTCGACGAAGAGAACAGGGCCACGGACGAGTTCCCTGGGTTGCAGAACTGACACGAATCTTCCATTCTGTGTCAGTCCACATAACGGCTCGTCTATCAAGTATAATTTAATTTAGTTAAGTTCATAATTTTATACAGCCAAACATATTTGTTAGAATGAAGATTGAAGAGTCATTTGTGAACGTGTAGAAATAATGTTTCATTGTTGTGTTTTATTTTCAATTAGTGTCATAGAAAATTTGTTTGAAGAGATCAAACATAGTTAGTGCAGACCCATTGCTCCATGTGCTTCGGTAGGTCAGCCAGCTGGAGCTGCTCCACAATGTCTCTTCGTCGACTCCAGACATGCAGAGAATGGGTTGGGTGGCCCTGTCGTACACCTTTCTCCTTGGGCTAGCGGTCGTGTGAATGGAGGACTGATGGTCATGCATTCATTATAACAACTTTTCAACATGTTTCTCAAGCCAGTTTCGGCTCCCTGCTTTTCCAGAGCTTTCAACACATACTCGGAATCGATAGAGACAAACGCCTTAATGTAATCGATGAATGGCAACACTGTCGGTGTGTGGTGCTCTCTATCTGCCTCAATCAAACGGCAACACGTGGTTATGTGGGTGCGCCTGAACCCAGCCTGCTCTATGGGCTGGGCTTTCCCCGAGGGTGTTCAGGATCCATGACAGAAGGCATCTGGTGAATACGTTGTTCAGTACTGAGGGGAGGGTGATAGAACGGTAGTTAGCCAGACCTTCTTTGTCTACTTTCGTGTTTAGTAAGACAGTCTTTGTCTCCTTTCTTGTTTAGTAAGACAGTCTTTGACCCTTTCGTGTTTAGTAAGGCAGTCTTTGACTCTCGCCAATCTGGTGGGATTTTCTTCTCTTCTAGAAAACGTGTGAATCGTTATGCACGTGCTGCTAGAGTGGGTGGCCACATACTTTTAGTGTCTCTACCGTCATCCCGTTCATGCCTCCGGACTTGACATTTCTCGCCTTTGATCGAGGAGGTTCTTGGTGGTTAGGGAGATGAGGCTTGTTATGTGGTTTGGTGCCGGAGTCTGGCTGACATTGTGAATGTATACGATGGTGCTGGTGAGGTTTGCAGAGTGCTCGTCTAGGTTTCTGCTGTACTAAATGTTTCTTGCGCTGCGAGCGTTCTGGCAGATGTTATATTAAGGATGGAAACTGCTGGACTTATGTACCGAGTTGTTTCTTTCATGCCTCGTTCAGGTCGAAGCTGAGACGTGCACGCACAAGGCGATGATCGCTACTTGTAACAAACAGTGCTAATACTCCAACATCCGTCATTATTCGGCGGTTGGAGAGCATGTGGCCTAGTTCTTGGCTTCCTTTGAGTCTATCGATGAATTGGATATGGAAATAGGACACAAATGAGATTATAGACTTAATGTTAAAGGGAGGATAAACATCTAATATAAAAAAGGAGCTTTACAAATAATATCAAAGGGAGGTTGTATTTCTAACAGCGAAGGTGAAATGTAGACCTGATATCACCGGGGGAGGGGCGGCTAGAAAACATTGTAGGCCAGACCAGAACCTCGGTTATGTCACGGGATGAAGGAAAGATTTATGGACAATCTCATCACCATGAAAACCACCGGCACAAGCCCTTTCATAAAGGTCTTCTTTAAGGTGGTATAACTGTCCGCATGGAAAGACATAAGGTCAAGTTATGTAAGGTGGTATAATTGTCCGCATTAAATGACAGAAGGTCAAGTTATGTAAGGTGGTGTAACTGTCCGCATGGAACGACAGAAGGTCAAGTTATGTAAGGTATTATAACTGTTCGCATGAAATGACAGAAGGTCAAGTTATGTAAGGTGGTGTAACTGTCCGCATGGAACGACAGAAGGTCAAGTTATGTAAGGTGGTGTAACTGTCCGCATGAAATGACAGAAGATCAAGTTATGTAAGGTGGTGTAACTGTCCGCATGGAACGACAGAAGGTCAAATTATGTAAGGTATTATAACTGTTCGCATGAAATGACAGAAGGTCAAGTTATGTAATGTGGTGTTACTGTCCGCATGGAACGACAGAAGGTCAAGTTATGTAAGGTGGTATATCTGTCCGCATGAAATGACAGAAGGTCAAGTTATGTAAGGTGGTATAATTGTCCGCATGAAAAGACAGAAGGCCAATTAAGTAATGGGCTGTAAAGGTCCGCATGTACGGATAAACTGTAAGATTCTCTGGTGTGATCTGCTTGTACGGACAAAATGGGAAGTTCTCTAAGAGACTGGTGTGATCAACATATAAGGACAAAAGATAAATAAAGTTTCACAAAAACCAGTGCTGTCGGGGATGAAGTTGTAGAGAGGAGTGAAAGAAGGAGGGAGAGAGAGAGATAGAAAGAGAGAGACAGAGAGAGAAAGAAAGAGATAGAGAGAGGCAGAGAGAGAGATAGAGGCAGAGAGAGAGACAGAGAGAAAGAGAGGCAGAGATAGAGAAAGAGAGAGAGGCAGAGAGAGAGAAAGAGAGACAGAGAGAGAGACAGAGAGAGGCACAGAGAGGCAGAGAGAGAAAGAGAGAGAGGCAGAGAGAGACAGAGAGGGCAGAGAGAGACAGGCAGAGAGAGATAGAAAGACAGAGAGGCAGAGAGAGAAGTAGAGAGAGACATAGAGAGAACGAGAGAGAGAGAGAGAGGCAGAGAAATATTTGTTTCTGACAATTAGAGATCAACCTTTAGAATGTATGCCACTTTATAAGACACGTCACTCTTGTAAAACCCACATTTAAAAAAACAAAACAATTGAAGTACGCTGGTGCGCACACGCACACCGGAACACTTGGTTTAATGGTTTCCATAATGATCAGCTTGTAGAGTATCGATTCACTTGATGATTGATTGGTTGATTGAATGATTGATTGATAGCGCTTCTCGGTCAACTTAGTGGAGCATATGTTCATGACTAGAATTGACCTTGGGCAGCAAGTCTGTATCCGAACATGGGCAATGAAACTTTCTTTAACGATAGTTTCGTATAATGAGGCTACACGCTCTATGCCCACCTTCTTAGGTCGCCTTGTGTGACATGCTTGAAAGTTTACAGTCTACAGTTTCCTTCCCTTCGGGCACCACCTCGGGGAGCGACATGTTCCACACGATGGACATTTCTGCAATGTAAAAACATGTTTATGAATACTGTATACTGGACATGTGTTACCAATATCCCCCAATCGCATGTTCTCTGGTCCTTAACTCTTGACAACCACTCGTGGTGTCACAGTCAGGGATTTATTTTTTATTTCATCTTCTTCAGTTTCTCATGTCAGGCTCTGGATGTTACCTGCCCGTCTCTATTTTCTTTGATATCCTGCTAAGCTCTTGATACTAGGTCCTCATTCTCTGGCTGCCCAGTCCTGAGACTAGTTGTAATGTTGTCTGAGCATGTCTCTCAGTTTTAACCTTTTCTCTGGCTGGTCAGTTCTGAGACTGGCTGTAAGGTTGTCTGAGCATGTCTCTTCATTTGACCCTATCTTCTGGTTGGTCAATTCTGAGACTGGCTGTAAGGTTGTCTGAGCATGTCTCTCCATTTGACCCTATCCTCTGGTTGGTCAGTTCTGAGACTGGTTGTAAGGTTGTCTGAGCATGTCTCACCATTTGACCATAGTCTCTGGTTGGTCAGTTCTGAGACTGGTTGTAAGGTTGACTGAGCATGTCTCTTCATTTGACCCTATCCTCTGGTTGGTCAGTTCTGAGACTGGTTGTAAGGTTGTCTGAGCATGTCTCACCATTTGACCCCATCCTCTGCAGGTCTTTTAATTACAGCAAAGGTTCGAATTTAATTGTTTCTGCAAGTTTCATATGTAAATGTGAGTGTTGGTCGACCACTTCCTCTTTTTCCCATGCTGGATCTTGTCCTCTAGTATCTTCTGTAGAAGACTTTCATGTCTCATATTGTGTCCCATTCGTCTAGTATCTTCTGTAGAAGACTTTCATGTCTCATATTTTGTTCCATTCGTCTAGTATCTTCTGTAGAAGACTTCCATGTCTCATATTGTGTCCCATTCGTTTAGTATCTTCTGTAGAAGACTTTCATGTCTCATATTGTGTCCCATTCGTCTAGTATCTTCTGTAGAAGACTTCCATGTCTCATATTGTGTCCCATTCGTCTAGTATCTTCTGTAGAAGACTTTCATGTCTCATATTGTGTCCCATTCGTCTAGTATCTTCTGTAGAAGACTTCCATGTCTCATATTGTGTCCAATTCGTCTAGTATCTTCCGTAGAAGACTTTCAAACTTATGACTTCAGGCAGGATATGACATAATCACTTGTAGGTGTATTTGTTGACACACGACATCAGAACTTACCGAGGACTTACTGACACCCCTGATAAGATCATAGAGGTTGAGGCGTTTCGACAGTCTTATAGAGCCCACGACGACAAGGACAAGCGAGAGGTTGGTATTATATTCCCCCATCAGGTCCACCCTCGCTCGCTAGCTTGCTAAACTTCCAAAAAATTGTCAGTGACCGTTTTATGTTTCTACAAATTCACGGGGAAAACAAGAGGACATTGCTCTGGCCAGTGTCTGTGGCCCTAGACAGAAAACGTCTGCTCTGCCCAGTTCCTGTGGCCCTAGTAAGAAGACGTCTGATCTGGTCAGTGCCTGTGGCCCTACAATGAGATACTCTGATGATGTTCAGAAAAGGTTAAGCGGAGAGCGTGTTCTATCATCGTACCAATTGCAAGGTCAGAGAAACTGATTATCTTTGGCGACTTGAATGCGGGAGCGACCATCGGACATTGGAGGAAACAATTGGCTGACATGCCACGTGACAATGCAACAGCAATGTAGTCAGCCTGCTGGGCTCCTACGTCACATACGATTTCTCCATCACAAGCGACTCGTGAAAAGACGTAGGCAGGCACAAGCTTACTTTGTCAAGACACAACCTTAACATTAAGTCCAGGAGACTAAATTAGGATCGGAGACCGCAATGACGATCATCATCTCTATACTGCATAGGGAAACAGTTACAGAACGTTGTTCAAGTGCTGTAGACATTCGAGTGAGGGATCAACAGTCTTGTCAGACTACGATGAACGAGAAATGGGCCCACTCCGAAGAAGACAGTGTACACTGCACGTCAGTGACCCTGGCCCATACCACATACAAGAACCCCGACTGGTTTGATGAAATCGACGAATCTATCAAGAAGGTGCTTTCTAAAAAGCACCGCCTGTACAGATCCAACAAATGTCATCCCTGATGAACACCCAAAACAGCAGATTTTACCAATATGCGAAGAGTAGCCCAGAACCAGCTTAGAAACATTCAAGACATACAGCTCAGGTCAAATACAAATGAGGTACATAAATATGCATATTTGAAGACTCAACGCATTTCTATAATGAACTGAAAACAATCTATTGCCCCCAATCCAAGCACTCAAAACCTGTCCTCCATATTGATGATAACACGACTAGAGTGAGGTTCTTGAGCTCTGGGGAAATAAACGGGGATGGGGAGGGGGGGGGGTGGATAATGGATATCTTCAACAATCAGCGAGCAAGACATAGCACAAATCACAATGCGACAAAGCATTGATGAGGTCAAGAAAACAATCAGGCAATTGGCTAGCGACACGGCCACTAGGTCAGATACCCATCCTGCTGAGAGACCTACTCCGCTCAAATTAGGATGACGGCTAGTTACATCAGGACCTGCGCGAGGCCGCCATTGTCTCCTTGTTCAAGCTGAAGAATAGCGCTGGCAAAATTCGGGTCCGTCTTAATTAGTCCTTTTAAGAGGTGTCTACTTCCAGAGAGTCAGTGTAATTTTCAACCGGATCATTGTACGGCCAAAATGATATGTACAATACGTCAACTCAACAAAGAATGTCAAAAACATTGTCATGTGTACACAGTTTTTGTCAAGTTGATCATGACCTTTGATACCATTCATAGGGAAGCGTTCTGGCAAAACATGGCGACATATTTTTGTTCCAGCAGATTCGCTGCAGTTGTCGGCCAGTTTCCCGCTCGGCATGGTGGCTGAAGTGCTGCACAAAGGAGAACTGTCTTTAGCCTACCCCGACACCAACGGTGTCAACCAGGGATGTGTCCTGACAATACCTATCATGGACTTTGCAGCAATGCTCTCTGATGCTGCACATGGCGCTGCTACAAAGTCAGCTGTCCAATCCGAGACGACTGAAGTCTTCCACTAAGGTGAGTGAGGTCACCATTTTAGACCTCCTATTCGCTGACGACTGTGCCCTTAACGAATATTCATAGCTGCCCACCTTGACGGAGTTTCTGCTAAATGTGAAATGATTAGTTCTCCAGTCAACAAGCTCATCGTTCGGAAGACTCAAATGGGCCCCTAGAACCGACACAGCATCACGGAAAGACTACAAATGGGCCCCTAGAACCAACACAGCATCACGGGAAGACTACAAACACGGGCCCCTAGAACCAACACAGCCTCACCGGAAGACTACATATACGGGCCCCTAGAACCGACACAACATCACCGGAAGACTACAAACACGGGCCCCTAGAACCGACACAGCATCACGGGAAGACTACAAACATTACATCTTATAGAAATAAACTAACAAATCCAGCCAGTACAGATGTACTCACATCTGGACATTGGAATGCCTGGAATGCATAGCGTTTGTTTCCAAGCCACGCAGATGTTACAAGAACGTAACCTTGGATAACGCCTAGCCACCCAGACGTCTATTACAACATGATCAGTAGTGACGATTGCTTTAAACTGGATTTTCTGAAATCTCAAGGAAGAAAAAAACCTAGGTACGAGATTTTTTAAAAGTCGAGGATACAGCTAGCTAGTAGAGCCCAAATCAGAATCATTTGGTTGCGAGACAAATGAGTGATAAGAGGAGATAATCAACCGAGAGCGACGAGCGGACAGATCAGTCCACATCAATCGAGTGAGAGATAGCGGAGAGATAAGAGCACAGAATCATTCGGTTGCGAGCAGCGGGAAGAACAAATCGACATCAGTCGGCAGCGAGCAACTAAGAGAACAGGACCGTCTTGATAATGATTAGGAGAAAGCAGAGAGAGCGATAGAGAGAGAGAGATGTTTTGACAGACAATCTCTCACCACGAGATGCTAGATGTTCAGCACTATATCTTCTGATGTTCCGCATAGCAAGTGTTAAAAAAGATATAGTAGTGCTTCAAGAAGAACACGCGCGAGCAAGTCATCTTATTTACTATTGTTAGCATTGCTGATGAAATCCAGTGTCTAAAAAAAGTATCTCAAAAATCCAGCGTTCAACTATAAAGATAGCTGACTAGCACAGCGACCCAGCGTCTACTTAGAGAGATATCTGACCAGCACGGCGATCCAGCGTCTAACTAGAGAGATATTTGCTTGCACAGCGATCCAGCGTCTAACTATAAAGATATCTGACTAGCACAGCGATCCAGCGTCTACCTGGAGAAATATCTGACTAGTACGGCGATCCAGCGTCTAAGTAGAGAGATATCTGACTGGCACGACGATCCAGCGTCTAACTAGAGAGATATTTGACTAGCACAGCGATCCAGCGTCTAACTAGAGATATATTTAACTAACATGGCGACCCAGCGTCTAACTAGAGAGATATTTGACTAGCACGGTGATCCAGCGTCTAACTAGAGATATATCTGACTAGCACGGCGATCCAGCGTCTAACTAGAGAGATATTTGACTAGCACAGCGATCCAGCGTCTAACTAGAGAGATATTTGACTAGCACAGCGATCCAGCGTCTAACTAGAGAGATATTTGACTAGCACAGCGATTCAACTATCACTACAAGCCACCGTCGACGAGGAGACTAGGACCACGTACGAATCCCCTGGGTTGCAAAACAGACACGAATCTAGCATTGTGTGGCAATTCACATAACGGTTTCTCTATCAAGTAACAATTCGTCTATGAAGTTACAGTTCGTCTATCAAGTTACGCTTTGTCTATCAAGTAACTGTGCGACTATCAAGTTACGGTTCTTTTATCAAGTGGTAGTTAGTAATGAAATTTCATTTAGTTTAGTTTTAGTTTATATTTCTTACAACCACACATATTTTGTTTTGAGTAAAAATGTGGGAGTCAGTTTTGAACGTGTAGAATTAAAGTTGAATTGTTTTATTTTAATTTAAATTAGTGTTTTAGTTAATTTGTTTGAAGTGAGTGTATAGCTAGGGCAACAATGCACTCGATTCATAAACAACATACGGGGCATGTCAGAAAATAGATCACAAAAATCACACAAAAATAGATCACAAAAATAAATAATAAAAGCCGTTTATCGCCTTTACATTTATTAACGCTCTTAATTTTGAACAGAATTGTCACTCAAATTGATACACGTATCACAACGATCTGTCAGTGAACCTAGACATACAGCTCTGACGAAGAAATATGTGTATGATAGAAAGGTGCAACTATCGCTGTAAGGCTGTAAACTAGCGACACAACGCATTCCCTTCTCATGACTACATCCTGCTACTTGCAAAGCCCTATTAAGAGCTTGGTAGTGGGAGATTGAGAACGAACGAAGAAACCCTGCAACCAAAGGATTTGTCTGTGCATCATGACATGTAGCCCAACAATTTATCTGTGCACCATGACCTGTAGCCCAACAATTTGTCTGTGCACCATGACCTGTAGCTCAACAATTCATCTGTTCACCATGACCTGTAGCCCAACAATTTGTCTGTGCACCATGACCTGTAGCTCAACAATTCATCTGTTCACCATGACCTGTAGCCCACCAATTTGTCTGTGCACCATGACCTGTAGCTCAACAATTCATCTGTTCACCATGACCTGTAGCCCAACAATTTGTCTGTGCATCATGACATGTAGCCCAACAATTTATCTGTGCACCATGACCTGTAGCCCAACAATTTGTCTGTGCACCATGACCTGCAGCTCAACAATTCATCTGTTCACCATGACCTGTAGCCCAACAATTTGTCTGTGCACCATGACCTGTAGTTCAACAATTCATCTGTTCACCATGACCTGTAGCCCAACAATTTGTTTGTGCACCATGACTTGTAGCTCAACAATTCATCTGTTCACCATGACCTGTAGCCCAACAATTTGTCTGTGCACCATGACCTGTAGCTCATTAATTTATCTGTGCACCATGACCTGTAACTCACCAATTTGTCTGTGCACCATGACCTGTAATTCAACAATTCCTCTGTTCACCATGACCTGCAGTGTGGCAGTTTAAGGCGTTTCCACAGTAGTTAACTATCGAGAAAGTTACCACATGCAACAGCATTATTCACAACCACACATATAAAATAACATAGCTAACAGAAGGTTGCAGATTTATTACACGAATATAAAAAAAACCAACATTTATGAAACCAATAATCAATAATCAATAATCAATAATCAATAATCAATAATCAATAATCAATAATCAATAATCAATATTACAACAAGAAGAATTACCTACACCAGTAAGTAAATGATCAGATATTAGATATGAATTACCGGAGGTTGTGAGCATAAGCTTTTCAATATTGCCCCCAACTGATACAATCCAGTTCTAGCCGCTATAGTCCCCTCCGCTTATCTTGACACTCAACACACTCACACAAACTCGTCTTCGCCATCGTATTATGTGCATACATACACGATATTTTCATAACACACTCAGATCCCTTCAGGCAGGTGATCTTTACATTACACGTTCAATCTGCTCAACGTATACTCACATGTGGTCACATACTCAATCGATCTGCGTATACACATTCTCCTGAACATACATGGTTTCATCGGTGTCCTGCAGACACCCCACCCCCATTCAAATCACGTCTAGTCACGGGGTGCCCAACACACACATTATAGAACGACTGGCCGAGACTCAAATGCTGGTTCAGTCTCCCTGCAACTCATTCTAGTAGCAACCTTTCAGTCACTCATCTAGTAAATTGGTGAGCTAAACTCTCATTCCTTCTCTCCCCATGGCCAGTCTACTAGCTAAACTCACAGTCTCTCTTGCTCAATCTCCATAGCCAGTCTGCTTGACTTAAACTTTGCATAGTATTACATAGTCTCAAGCAATATCAGAGCTGTCCAATTGTCTTGTGTGGGTTGTCTGACTCAGCCACCACTCTAGTTTGGATCTACCTCCAAATAGTTGTTATTGGAACGAATCATTCCGAAATCCCGTCACTCTAAAATGTCGCAGCAGGACCTGGTCGCCTCTGTCTGTCATTAGCCCCTCACTATTAAAATCCGAACGCCAGAGTGGTCAGCTCCCAACCCCTACCTGTACCAGACACATTCTTTCTGTCAACTCCCCGTTATCCTTTGTAAACTTAGTATCGAGATGATGAGTGACCTTGGCACACATTCAAGTACCTTTGTTCCCAGAGTCCACGGCCAACCCCCCCCCCCCCCCTCCCCCCCCATTTTACCCCAAAAAACAACAAGCACAACACTTTGCTGTCCATTTGTTGTACTCTTTGAGCACGGAAGCCATGTTACATCTTGCCTGCAAACGTGCATGAGTATGTACGGGACACACAGGGTTTACCCTAATTCCCCTCTCTCAGCCTCCTCCTCCATATCCCCGCCCCCACAACAACAAAATATATATTCAACCCCAAAAATTTGAAAATATTTCAAAACCTAACAATTTCAAAGAATTATTACATATTTCTACCAAAAAATTCACAGCCTTACAAAAAAACACCGTTCCCAACAAAAAACACCATTACAAAATGTCCCAACTTTAACACAAATGAACAACGTGTCATAACGAACTTGTGAGAACTTCTAGACTTGTCGTTTTCTCAATGAGTTTAAATTGTTGAGTTGTGGACTAACGAACGATTCAGATCTATTCTTTTGCCAAGTTAAATTCGCGGAGTACTTTTGTAACAGCGTGAATCTGACTTCTACTGAATGGTTTCTGCTCATTGACTAACATACATTGTTCAGATCTCGTCTTCCTTCGGTGAGTTTAATTCGTCGAGTACTTCCTTCTGAGTGCTGAGACTAAGTCGTGAAGCGTGTGATTACCTGATGGTTTCTTCAGACTGATTCGTCTCGTGAACTTTAGTCAGTTGCATGTCAAGTCGGACCATCTGTGTCTAGTGCTCTGATTTATCTCGACCTCTTCCTTTCTTAAGAGACTCCCGAAATAATGAATCTCCCTGCACAATTATTTCCTAATATTTGCTCTGAACTCTAACTGAATAGCTCTGCCCATTAGATTGTCTTTCCATCCGGGTTCTAAGCCTCTTGTCTATTCCTGAATGACATGCCCCTATCTAAGGCGACAGACCAGGCCTAATGAGGTTAAGTGTTGTTTGATCATACCGTCGTCATGTATGCTTTATTGGTTCTGGCGAGAGATCCTTAAACGGGCCATTTCTGAACACATAAAATGTGACTTTCAGCAAGGTCAAGGTTCTGAAACCTATGACTTGCTCGCGGTTATAAAGCTACTGGATGGCATGATGGTAGTGGGTACTGGGTACTGAGTGAGTACTAAGTTTGTCACAGAAAACCAGGATCCTCACCTCTCCCACCCCACAACCCCGATCCTCACCTCCCCCACCCCACAACCTCGAACCTCACCTCCCCTCACCCCACAACCCCGTTCCTCACCTCCCCCACTCCACAACCCCAAACCTCACCTCCCCCCCAAACCACAACCCCGATCCTCACCTCCCCCCACCCCACAACCTCGAACCTCAATCTCCCCACTCCCACAACCCCGAGCCTCACCTCTCCCACCCCACTCCCCACTGAATGGCATGGAGGTACTGGGTTTGTCACAGCAAACCGAGCCTCATCTCCCCCCTCACCCCCACCCCCATTCCCCACTGAATAGCATGGAGGTACTAGTTTGTCACAGCAAACCCGAGCCTCATCCCCCCCGCCCCCACTCCCCACTGAATGGCATGGAGGTACTGGGTTTGTCACAGCAAACCCGAGCCTCATCCCCCCCCCCCCCCACTCCCCACTGAATGGCATGGAGGTACTGGGTTTGTCACAGCAAACCCGAGCCTCATCTCCCCCCACTCCCCACTGAATGGCATGGAGGTACTGGGTTTGTCACAGCAAACCCGAGCCTCATCCCCCCCCCCCCACTCCCCACTGAATGGCATGGAGGTACTGGGTTTGTCACAGCAAACCCGAGCCTCATCCCCCCCCACTCCCCACTGAATGGCATGGAGGTACTGGGTTTGTCACAGGAAACCCTCACCCCCACAAAACGAGGGCGAATGAATACAAGATCTTCGTCTTACTCCTAGAACCGCTGCACAAACTGTCGCACGTACGGGGAGACCACTTGATCGAAAGTCTGCAGCGACGAGACAACTAATGCTTGTTGTATTCCCCAAGATAAGAAAGTCTAAAACATTTGGCCACGGCCTGAGCTTTGTCAGAATTTTAGTTCTCTCGAGTACGTGGGTGATTTTAATCAACATTGAAACAAGAGAACATGTTTGAGTATATCCGGGTGTGTAGGTGCGTCAGTTACGTCCACAGATCATCACCAGATATGTTTGGAAAATATGAAACCATTTTTCTCTAACATAATAGACATGAATAATCTATTATGGAATTGATATTTTACAAAAAGAAGCAAACTTTTTTTTTTGCAGCAGAGTATCAAAGGTTTAATATTGAAATATACGACTCGGTTAAATTTAATTTCCTTTAAATCTACTTTTAAAATCCGGTCTGGTTAGATTATAATAGGAGATGTGTCTTCGGGAAGAGACTTGTTCAGCCTTGGTACAGGATCAATGAGAAAAACTTGTCAAGAAACAAAATTAATCAAAAGAAACTGTTTTGCATAAATTCAACAACAGCCAAGTGATCACGAATAACGACAGATCCTCAAGTTTTAAATTGTAAGCAGCTGCCAGATATCATTCATAAAAACATGAAAAAAACTGTCAGTATTATGACAAAGTTTGTGACAATCTTAATTCAAATGACAAGATGTTTAGGATGTTTGATGATCTCCTTTTTGACAAAAACAAAAAAAGCCGGGAGATTAGTATGTAGGAACAGTCATTTTGATTGTCTCTAGCTGGTACATAACTATTTCAAACTTCCGAGATAAAGACTGTCTCTAGCTGGAACATAACTATTTCAAACTTCCGAGATAAAGACTGTCTCTAACTGGTACATAACTATTTCAAACTTCAGAGATAAAGACTGTCTCTAACTGGTACATAACTATTTCCAACTTCCGAGATAAAGACTGTCTCTAGCTGGTACATAACTATTTCAAACTTCCGAGATAAAGACTGTCTCTAGCTGGTACATAACTATTTCAAACTTCAGAGATAAAGACTGTCTCTAACTGGTACATAACTATTTCCAACTTCCGAGATAAAGACTGTCTCTTGCTGGTACATAACTATTTCAAACTTCCGAGATAAAGACTGTCTCTAGCTGGTACATAACTATTTCAAACTTCAGAGATAAAGACTGTCTCTAACTGGTACATAACTATTTCAAACTTCCGAGATAAAGACTGTCTCTAACTGGTACATAACTATTTCAAACTTCCGAGATAAAGACTATCTCTAACTGGTACATAACTATTTCAAACTTCCGAGATAAAGACTGTCTGTAACTGGTACATAACTATTTCAAACTTCCGAGATAAAGACTGTCTGTAACTGGTACATAACTATTTCAAACTTCCGAGATAAAGACTGTCTCTAACTGGTACATAACTATTACAAACTTCCGAGATAAAGACTGTCTCTAACTGGTACATAACTATTTCAAACTTCCGAGATAAAGACTGTCTCTAACTGGTACATAACTATTTCAAACTTCCGAGATAAAGACTGTCTGTAACTGGTACATAACTATTTCAAACTTCCGAGATAAAGACTGTCTGTAACTGGTACATAACTATTTCAAACTTCCGAGATAAAGACTGTCTCTAACTGGTATATAACTATTTCAAACTTCCGAGATAAAGACTGTCTGTAACTGGTACATAACTATTTCAAACTTCCGAGATAAAGACTGTCTCTAACTGGTACATAACTATTTCAAACTTCCGAGATAAAGACTATCTCTAACTGGTACATAACTATTTCAAACTTCCGAGATAAAGACTGTCTGTAACTGGTACATAACTATTTCAAACTTCCGAGATAAAGACTGTCTCTAACTGGTATATAACTATTTCAAACTTCCGAGATAAAGACTGTCTGTAACTGGTACATAACTATTTCAAACTTCCGAGATAAAGACTGTCTCTAACTGGTACATAACTATTTCAAACTTCCGAGATAAAGACTGTCTCTAACTGGTACATAACTATTTCAAACTTCCGAGATAAAGACTGTCTCTAGCTGGTACATAACTATTTCCAACTTCCGAGATAAAGACTGTCTGTAACTGGTACATAACTATTTCAAACTTCCGAGATAAAGACTGTCTCTAACTGGTACATAACTATTTCAAACTTCCGAGATAAAGACTGTCTCTAACTGGTACATAACTATTTCAAACTTCCGAGATAAAGACTGTCTCTAACTGGTACATAACTATTTCAAACTTCCGAGATAAAGACTGTCTCTAACTGGTACATAACTATTTCAAACTTCCGAGATAAAGACTGTCTCTAGCTGGTACATAACTATTTCCAACTTCCGAGATAAAGACTGTCTGTAACTGGTACATAACTATTTCAAACTTCCGAGATAAAGACTGTCTTTAACTGGTACATAACTATTTCAAACTTCAGAGATAAAGACTGTCCGTAACTGGTACATAACTATTTCAAACTTCCGAGATAAAGACTGTCTCTAACTGGTACATAACTATTACAAACTTCCGAGATAAAGACTGTCTCTAACTGGTACATAACTATTTCAAACTTCCGAGATAAAGACTGTCTCTAACTGGTACATAACTATTTCAAACTTCCGAGATAAAGACTGTCTGTAACTGGTACATAACTATTTCAAACTTCCGAGATAAAGACTGTCTGTAACTGGTACATAACTATTTCAAACTTCCGAGATAAAGACTGTCTCTAACTGGTATATAACTATTTCAAACTTCCGAGATAAAGACTGTCTGTAACTGGTACATAACTATTTCAAACTTCCGAGATAAAGACTGTCTCTAACTGGTACATAACTATTTCAAACTTCTGAGATAAAGACTATCTCTAACTGGTACATAACTATTTCAAACTTCCGAGATAAAGACTGTCTGTAACTGGTACATAACTATTTCAAACTTCCGAGATAAAGACTGTCTGTAACTGGTACATAACTATTTCAAACTTCCGAGATAAAGACTGTCTCTAACTGGTATATAACTATTTCAAACTTCCGAGATAAAGACTGTCTGTAACTGGTACATAACTATTTCAAACTTCCGAGATAAAGACTGTCTCTAACTGGTACATAACTATTTCAAACTTCCGAGATAAAGACTGTCTCTAACTGGTACATAACTATTTCCAACTTCCGAGATAAAGACTGTCTGTAACTGGTACATAACTATTTCAAACTTCCGAGATAAAGACTGTCTCTAACTGGTACATAACTATTTCAAACTTCCGAGATAAAGACTGTCTCTAACTGGTACATAACTATTTCAAACTTCCGAGATAAAGACTGTCTCTAACTGGTACATAACTATTTCAAACTTCCGAGATAAAGACTGTCTCTAACTGGTACATAACTATTTCAAACTTCCGAGATAAAGACTGTCTCTAACTGGTACATAACTATTTCCAACTTCCGAGATAAAGACTGTCTGTAACTGGTACATAACTATTTCAAACTTCCGAGATAAAGACTGTCTTTAACTGGTACATAACTATTTCAAACTTCAGAGATAAAGACTGTCTCTAACTGGTACATAACTATTTCAAACTTCCGAGATAAAGACTGTCTCTAACTGGTACATAACTATTTCAAACTTCCGAGATAAAGACTGTCTCTAACTGGTACATAACTATTTCAAACTTCCGAGATAAAGACTGTCTCTAACTGGTACATAACTATTTCAAACTTCCGAGATAAAGACTGTCTCTAACTGGTACATAACTATTTCAAACTTCCGAGATAAAGACTGTCTCTAACTGGTACATAACTATTTCAAACTTCCGAGATAAACAAAAAAGAGGATATAATCATTGTCTTTTCTTATTCAAACGCGATGGAAAAGAAAAAGACAAATCATATTTATAAGGATCATATCGATAATGATATGATAAAAGACGGCTTCAGAAGATTTTGTTTACAATGTAGGGAACAAACTTGTGCGCTAATAACCATGGACAACAGCTGTGATGCAAATTACAAAACGTATCGTTTTACATTTCCAACTTATTTCGTCTGCTTAAAAATGAAAGGCCATACTGTTCAATTGTTATAAAAATCATTGATTAAAAATAACGCCATTGTAACACACTATAAATACTCTTGGTAAATTGTTAAAAAGATAAGAAAATAACTTTTGAGAAAACAAAAAAAACTTGCAATTTCACGCTTGGAGAAGGCAAAGATTAAAACATAAGGTTGGATTAACCGATTTTAACGACAAAGATTAAAACATAAGGTTGGATTAACCGATTTTAACGGATATTATTTAATTCTTCACATTAAAAAGATATTTTGTTTCAGTACTTTCATGATACTGTTTTTAAAACAGTACCTATTACAATCAGTTTATATGAAATGAAATCGTTGAATGGTCTAATACAAAAACAACTAATAACAAACATTCAAGACACAATAATAAGACTTGTCAAACGCTTTGAAGACGATCATAACAGCTAAAACTGGTTTTTGTTTCTCATTTTTTAATAAGAATTCATTTTCTGATCTTTCAGATTCTAGCCTACCCTCCCCTAAACAACAAATGAAACAAATATCTATAACAATAGTTCTTGTGAATCTGAGAATGTGAAAACCGGTTTCTCTGATTACGGGTTTGTTCATGTGAATGTTAGTTTTGGCAGTTACTTCTTCTTCTTTTTCTTTTTCTTCTTCTTCTTCTTTTTCTTCTTCTTCTTCCTGTTCTTCTTCTTCTTCTTCTTCTCTTCCTCTTCTTCTTCTTCTTCTTCTTCTTCTTCTTCTTCTTCTTCTTCTTCTTCTTCTTCTTCTTCTGCCTTCGTTCTCAAACTCCCGCTACCAAACACTAAACGTTCTCAAACTCCCTCTACCAAACACTAAATGTTCTCAATCTCCCGCTACCAAGCCTTAAACGTTCTCAAACTCCCGCTCAAATTACCATCAAGCAGGGTGACAACATGCTTACTGGGAGAAAAAAAAACAGCAAACGCTTTTATAGAAAATTATGCTAAGCAAACCACATTGATGTCCCTACAGACAGGCATACAGATATAAGTGAAGAACAAAAGAGCCATTATATCAAGACTGTACCAGAGGAGCACATGATGGCAAAACTAACCATGAACGAAATGAATGAGGTCATGAGAACTTTAAAGAAAAAGAAATCGCTCGGAAAAGATGGGGTAACAAACGAAATGCTGATGGGATTGGGCCAAACAGCAAAGAGGAAGTTACTATCGGTCCTGAACCAAAGCTGGAAAAGAGGAATTGTACCGCAGGCATGGAAATACGCTGTACTTATACCAGTACCAAAGAAAGAAAAAGAACAGATCCAAATGGATACAAGCATATCAGTCTACTGAGCTGTGTAGGTAAACTGATGGAGCGTATCTTCTTCTTTTTCTTCGTACGCAGTCAGACAGTAACCATTATTTTTTCAAAAAAAGTAGCGGTCATCCTGAGGCTGTCGCCACTGCCATAGAGCTTGTCTTGCAGTTCCACTGGTGATGGCCACATCTGCTCTCTCTGATCCCCGTATGTCGGGCAGTTCTGCAGCAGATGTTCAGCGGTCATTTTACCAGTACCGCACGGGCATTCGTCGGTACCACCTATCTTCAATTTGTTGAATAGGTGGTACCTCAGTCTATTGTGGCCAGTGCGAAGTCTGAAGACAACGACCTGCTCTCTTCGGTTCAACTGGTAATAGGCATCGTTTTTGGTGTAACCAGTATGTTCGGTTTCCCATTTGGTCATGTATCTGGCTTTGATAAGCCGTTTTGACTCTTCGTACGTCATACTAGTATCAGTTTGTGGTAGTCTTGCACCTTCTTTTGCCAGTCTGTCTGCCTCCTCGTTGCCTTGGATGTTGCAGTGTGATGGTACCCACTGTACCACTACCCTTTTTGGTGCGGACTGCTGGCACAGTTTGCAGAGTGCTGCTCTTAAGTCATTAAGCTCAGTGTTTTTCTGGCTTTTTAGCGCTGTGACTACGGCGAGAGCATCTGTAAGCAGGACTATATGGCTTTCATTTTCTTTGTGTGTCACCATTTCTTCCACTGCCGCCCTCAGTGCCTCTGCCTCCACTCTGAAATTGCTTGTGTACTTACCAGTAGCGAATGACAGTGTTATTTTTCTGCCATTTGGTAGGTTCAGGAATGCTCCTGCCCCTCCGTTCTGTGTAGTGTTTGTTACAGAACCGTCGGTGTATGCATGGGTCCAGTCCATGCTTGGGTAGCTTTTCGATATGAAGCTTAGGGTAGTATCTCTCCTTTCTTTTTCAGTCTGGCACTTTTTGTTTCCAATACCTGGTATATTTTCTACCACCTCTGGAAATATATCCTGCCTCCAGGTAGGTTTTCGTACAGTAGTGATAAGTTTTGGTGTTGTTAGTGCGTTTATGGGATCTTCGTGCATCTTTGCTTTGGCTATTTCTGCAAAGTTTCTCCGCTTTAGTTTCCCATTTCCCAAATTGTTTAGTCTCTGGTGCATTGGATGGTCAGTCAGTCTTCGGAGTTGATGGAGCGTATGATAAACACCAGACTGATGTGGCACCTGGAAGCAAAAAAAATATTAATTCCACAGCAAGCAGGCTTTAGACAGCACAGATCCACTGAGGACCAGATCACTATCATAGCCCAGGAAATAGAGGATGCATACCAAGAGAAAAAGCATACAGTAGCGGTTTGGGTTAATCTAGAGAAGGCATTTGACAAGGTGTGGAAAGAGGGACTTAAAGTCAAGCTACAAAGAAATGAAGTATCTGGAAAAATGTACAGATGGATCAGCCACTACCTCGAAAACAGAACAGCCAGAGTTCAAGTACAGATGAGCAAAAAAGTGGCACTGCAGCAAGGAGTACCCTAAGGGGGAGTACTGTCACCAACAATTTTTATGGTGTATATAAACAACATCATAGAGAATATACCAAGAAGAGTCCACAGCTCCATGTTCGCAGACGATCTGGCCGTCTGGACCTCTCAAGAAAATCTCACCGTAGCAAACAATCGGATGCAGAAGTTCCTAACATCGCTGGAGGAGTGGGCGAACTCATGGCTGGTCAAAATAAATGAAGAAATAAACAACATGTACGATATTCTCCCTTTCAAACAAACCACAGAACACCAAAATAAGTCTTAGTGGCAAATATATGCGGCTAAACGACAACTCAAACTACTTGGGCGTCACATTTGATCGGCGCATGACATGGAAACGTCAAATCGAGAGAAACCGAATGAGAGCCAGACAAAGAATGGCAATCATGAGGAAACTTGCTGGCACTGAAGAAACTGTACACTGGAAGTGTGAGACCAGTTCTCGAGTATGGCATTGCGGCATGGGCAACAGCAGCAAAAGGCGAACTTTGATAAAATCAGCAAACTTCAAAACCAAGCCATGAGAGTTATAACAGGAGGCATGAAATAACGCCAATTGTAGAACTTTGAAAAGATTACAAATCTGCAATCCATGACCGATAAAAGAGACAGCAAAGCCCAGCAACAAGCAGAGAAACTCTGAAGACTGACAGACCATCCAATGCACCAGACTAAATAGATTTGGAAAAGGGAAACTAAAGAAGAGAAACTTTGCAGAAATAGCCAAAGCAGAGATGAGCGAAGACCCTATGAACACCATGACATCACAAAACCCCATCCCTACTGTACGCAAACCCACATGGAAGCAGCATATCATTCCGGAGGTAGCAGAAAATATACCAGGTATTGGAAACAAGAACAGCCAGACTGAAAACAAAGAAGAGACATAACCCTGAGGTACATAGCGAAAGACTACCCAAGCATGGACTGGACCCATGCATAGACCGACGGTTCTGTAACAAACACAACACAGAATGGAGGGGGAGGGGTCTTCCAGAGCCTAACAAATGGCAGAAAAATAACACTGTCAGTGGCAACTGGAAAACTCTCAAGCAATTTCAGAGCAGAGGCAGAGACACTGAAGGCTGCAGTAGAAGCAATGCTGACATGCGAAAGCAATGAAGGCCAGATAGACCTGTTTACAGATGCCCTGTCCGTGGTTACAGCACTAAAAAGCCAGAAAAATACTGAACTTAATGATTTAACAGCAGTACTCTGTCAACTATGCCAGCAGTCCACACCAAAAAGAGTAGTGGTACAGTGGGTTCCATCCCACTGTAACTTTCAAGGCAACGAGGAGGTAGACAGACTGGCAAAAGAACGTGCAAGATTATCACAACCACATTCTAGTGTGACCTACGAAGAGTCAAAACGGCTTATTAGAGCTAGATACATGGCCAAATAGGAAACAGAGCATACTGGCTACACAAAAAAATGATGCTTATTACCAGTTGAGCAGAAGAGAGCAGGTCGTGGTCTTCAGACTCCGCACAGGCCACAATAGACTGAGGTACCATGTATTCTTCTTCTTCTTCTTCTTCTTCGTACGCAGTCAGACAGTAACCATTATTTTTTCGAAAAAAGCGGCGGTCATCCTGAGGCTGTCGCCACTGCCATAGAGCTTGTCTTGCAGTTCCACTGGTGATGGCCACATCTGCTCTCTCTGATCCTCGTATGTCGGGCAGTTTTGCAGCACATGTTCAGCTGTCATTTTACCAGTACCGCACGGGCATTCGTCGGTACCACCTATCTTCAATTTGTTGCATAGGTGGTACCTCAGTCTATTGTGGCCAGTGCGAAGTCTGAAGACAACGACCTGCTCTCTTCGGTTCAACTGGTAATAGGCATCGTTTTTGGTGTAACCAGTATGTTCGGTTTCCCATTTGGTCATGTATCTGGCTTTGATAAGCCGTTTTGACTCTTCGTACGTCATACTAGTATCTGTTTGTGGTAGTCTTGCACCTTCTTTAGCCAGTCTGTCTGCCTCCTCGTTGCCTTGGATGTTGCAGTGTGATGGTACCCACTGTACCACTACCCTTTTTGGTGCGGACTGCTGGCACAGTTTGCAGAGTGCTGCTCTTAAGTCATTAAGCTCAGTGTTTTTCTGGCTTTTTAGCGCTGTGACTACGGCGAGAGCATCTGTAAGCAGGACTATATGGCTTTCATTTTCTTTGTGTGTCACCATTTCTTCCACTGCCGTCCTCAGTGCCTCTGCCTCCACTCTGAAATTGCTTGTGTACTTACCAGTAGCGAATGACAGTGTTATTTTTCTGCCATTTGGTAGGTTCAGGAATGCTCCTGCCCCTCCGTTCTGTGTAGTGTTTGTTACAGAACCGTCGGTGTATGCATGGGTCCAGTCCATGCTTGGGTAGCTTTTCGATATGAAGCTTAGGGTAGTATCTCTCCTTTCTTTTTCAGTCTGGCACTTTTTGTTTCCAATACCTGGTATATTTTCTACCACCTCTGGAAATATATCCTGCCTCCAGGTAGGTTTTCGTACAGTAGTGATAAGTTTTGGTGTTGTTAGTGCGTTTATGGGATCTTCGTGCATCTTTGCTTTGGCTATTTCTGCAAAGTTTCTCCGCTTTAGTTTCCCATTTCCCAAATTGTTTAGTCTCTGGTGCATTGGATGGTCAGTCAGTCTTCGGAGTTGATGGAGCGTATGATAAACACCAGACTGATGTGGCACCTGGAAGCAAAAAAAATATTAATTCCACAGCAAGCAGGCTTTAGACAGCACAGATCCACTGAGGACCAGATCACTATCATAGCCCAGGAAATAGAGGATGCATACCAAGAGAAAAAGCATACAGTAGCGGTTTGGGTTAATCTAGAGAAGGCATTTGACAAGGTGTGGAAAGAGGGACTTAAAGTCAAGCTACAAAGAAATGAAGTATCTGGAAAAATGTACAGATGGATCAGCCACTACCTCGAAAACAGAACAGCCAGAGTTCAAGTACAGATGAGCAAAAAAGTGGCACTGCAGCAAGGAGTACCCTAAGGGGGAGTACTGTCACCAACAATTTTTATGGTGTATATAAACAACATCATAGAGAATATACCAAGAAGAGTCCACAGCTCCATGTTCGCAGACGATCTGGCCGTCTGGACCTCTCAAGAAAATCTCACCGTAGCAAACAATCGGATGCAGAAGTTCCTAACATCGCTGGAGGAGTGGGCGAACTCATGGCTGGTCAAAATAAATGAAGAAATAAACAACATGTACGATATTCTCCCTTTCAAACAAACCACAGAACACCAAAATAAGTCTTAGTGGCAAATATATGCGGCTAAACGACAACTCAAACTACTTGGGCGTCACATTTGATCGGCGCATGACATGGAAACGTCAAATCGAGAGAAACCGAATGAGAGCCAGACAAAGAATGGCAATCATGAGGAAACTTGCTGGCACTGAAGAAACTGTACACTGGAAGTGTGAGACCAGTTCTCGAGTATGGCATTGCGGCATGGGCAACAGCAGCAAAAGGCGAACTTTGATAAAATCAGCAAACTTCAAAACCAAGCCATGAGAGTTATAACAGGAGGCATGAAATAACGCCAATTGTAGAACTTTGAAAAGATTACAAATCTGCAATCCATGACCGATAAAAGAGACAGCAAAGCCCAGCAACAAGCAGAGAAACTCTGAAGACTGACAGACCATCAAATGCACCAGACTAAATAGATTTGGAAAAGGGAAACTAAAGAAGAGAAACTTTGCAGAAATAGCCAAAGCAGAGATGAGCGAAGACCCTATGAACACCATGACATCACAAAACCCCATCCCTACTGTACGCAAACCCACATGGAAGCAGCATATCATTCCGGAGGTAGCAGAAAATATACCAGGTATTGGAAACAAGAACAGCCAGACTGAAAACAAAGAAGAGACATAACCCTGAGGTACATAGCGAAAGACTACCCAAGCATGGACTGGACCCATGCATAGACCGACGGTTCTGTAACAAACACAACACAGAATGGAGGGGGAGGGGTCTTCCAGAGCCTAACAAATGGCAGAAAAATAACACTGTCAGTGGCAACTGGAAAACTCTCAAGCAATTTCAGAGCAGAGGCAGAGACACTGAAGGCTGCAGTAGAAGCAATGCTGACATGCGAAAGCAATGAAGGCCAGATAGACCTGTTTACAGATGCCCTGTCCGTGGTTACAGCACTAAAAAGCCAGAAAAATACTGAACTTAATGATTTAACAGCAGTACTCTGTCAACTATGCCAGCAGTCCACACCAAAAAGAGTAGTGGTACAGTGGGTTCCATCCCACTGTAACTTTCAAGGCAACGAGGAGGTAGACAGACTGGCAAAAGAACGTGCAAGATTATCACAACCACATTCTAGTGTGACCTACGAAGAGTCAAAACGGCTTATTAGAGCTAGATACATGGCCAAATAGGAAACAGAGCATACTGGCTACACAAAAAAATGATGCTTATTACCAGTTGAGCAGAAGAGAGCAGGTCGTGGTCTTCAGACTCCGCACAGGCCACAATAGACTGAGGTACCATGTATTCTTCTTCTTCTTCTTCTTCTTCGTACGCAGTCAGACAGTAACCATTATTTTTTCGAAAAAAGCGGCGGTCATCCTGAGGCTGTCGCCACTGCCATAGAGCTTGTCTTGCAGTTCCACTGGTGATGGCCACATCTGCTCTCTCTGATCCTCGTATGTCGGGCAGTTTTGCAGCACATGTTCAGCTGTCATTTTACCAGTACCGCACGGGCATTCGTCGGTACCACCTATCTTCAATTTGTTGCATAGGTGGTACCTCAGTCTATTGTGGCCAGTGCGAAGTCTGAAGACAACGACCTGCTCTCTTCGGTTCAACTGGTAATAGGCATCGTTTTTGGTGTAACCAGTATGTTCGGTTTCCCATTTGGTCATGTATCTGGCTTTGATAAGCCGTTTTGACTCTTCGTACGTCATACTAGTATCTGTTTGTGGTAGTCTTGCACCTTCTTTAGCCAGTCTGTCTGCCTCCTCGTTGCCTTGGATGTTGCAGTGTGATGGTACCCACTGTACCACTACCGTTTTTGGTGCGGACTGCTGGCACAGTTTGCAGAGTGCTGCTCTTAAGTCATTAAGCTCAGTGTTTTTCTGGCTTTTTAGCGCTGTGACTACGGCGAGAGCATCTGTAAGCAGGACTATATGGCTTTCATTTTCTTTGTGTGTCACCATTTCTTCCACTGCCGTCCTCAGTGCCTCTGCCTCCACTCTGAAATTGCTTGTGTACTTACCAGTAGCGAATGACAGTGTTATTTTTCTGCCATTTGGTAGGTTCAGGAATGCTCCTGCCCCTCCGTTCTGTGTAGTGTTTGTTACAGAACCGTCGGTGTATGCATGGGTCCAGTCCATGCTTGGGTAGCTTTTCGATATGAAGCTTAGGGTAGTATCTCTCCTTTCTTTTTCAGTCTGGCACTTTTTGTTTCCAATACCTGGTATATTTTCTACCACCTCTGGAAATATATCCTGCCTCCAGGTAGGTTTTCGTACAGTAGTGATAAGTTTTGGTGTTGTTAGTGCGTTTATGGGATCTTCGTGCATCTTTGCTTTGGCTATTTCTGCAAAGTTTCTCCGCTTTAGTTTCCCATTTCCCAAATTGTTTAGTCTCTGGTGCATTGGATGGTCAGTCAGTCTTCGGAGTTGATGGAGCGTATGATAAACACCAGACTGATGTGGCACCTGGAAGCAAAAAAAATATTAATTCCACAGCAAGCAGGCTTTAGACAGCACAGATCCACTGAGGACCAGATCACTATCATAGCCCAGGAAATAGAGGATGCATACCAAGAGAAAAAGCATACAGTAGCGGTTTGGGTTAATCTAGAGAAGGCATTTGACAAGGTGTGGAAAGAGGGACTTAAAGTCAAGCTACAAAGAAATGAAGTATCTGGAAAAATGTACAGATGGATCAGCCACTACCTCGAAAACAGAACAGCCAGAGTTCAAGTACAGATGAGCAAAAAAGTGGCACTGCAGCAAGGAGTACCCTAAGGGGGAGTACTGTCACCAACAATTTTTATGGTGTATATAAACAACATCATAGAGAATATACCAAGAAGAGTCCACAGCTCCATGTTCGCAGACGATCTGGCCGTCTGGACCTCTCAAGAAAATCTCACCGTAGCAAACAATCGGATGCAGAAGTTCCTAACATCGCTGGAGGAGTGGGCGAACTCATGGCTGGTCAAAATAAATGAAGAAATAAACAACATGTACGATATTCTCCCTTTCAAACAAACCACAGAACACCAAAATAAGTCTTAGTGGCAAATATATGCGGCTAAACGACAACTCAAACTACTTGGGCGTCACATTTGATCGGCGCATGACATGGAAACGTCAAATCGAGAGAAACCGAATGAGAGCCAGACAAAGAATGGCAATCATGAGGAAACTTGCTGGCACTGAAGAAACTGTACACTGGAAGTGTGAGACCAGTTCTCGAGTATGGCATTGCGGCATGGGCAACAGCAGCAAAAGACGAACTTTGATAAAATCAGCAAACTTCAAAACCAAGCCATGAGAGTTATAACAGGAGGCATGAAATAACGCCAATTGTAGAACTTTGAAAAGATTACAAATCTGCAATCCATGACCGATAAAAGAGACAGCAAAGCCCAGCAACAAGCAGAGAAACTCTGAAGACTGACAAACCATCCAATGCACCAGACTAAATAGATTTGGAAAAGGGAAACTAAAGAAGAGAAACTTTGCAGAAATAGCCAAAGCAGAGATGAGCGAAGACCCTATGAACACCATGACATCACAAAACCCCATCCCTACTGTACGCAAACCCACATGGAAGCAGCATATCATTCCGGAGGTAGCAGAAAATATACCAGGTATTGGAAACAAGAACAGCCAGACTGAAAACAAAGAAGAGACATAACCCTGAGGTACATAGCGAAAGACTACCCAAGCATGGACTGGACCCATGCATAGACCGACGGTTCTGTAACAAACACAACACAGAATGGAGGGGGAGGGGTCTTCCAGAGCCTAACAAATGGCAGAAAAATAACACTGTCAGTGGCAACTGGAAAACTCTCAAGCAATTTCAGAGCAGAGGCAGAGACACTGAAGGCTGCAGTAGAAGCAATGCTGACATGCGAAAGCAATGAAGGCCAGATAGACCTGTTTACAGATGCCCTGTCCGTGGTTACAGCACTAAAAAGCCAGAAAAATACTGAACTTAATGATTTAACAGCAGTACTCTGTCAACTATGCCAGCAGTCCACACCAAAAAGAGTAGTGGTACAGTGGGTTCCATCCCACTGTAACTTTCAAGGCAACGAGGAGGTAGACAGACTGGCAAAAGAACGTGCAAGATTATCACAACCACATTCTAGTGTGACCTACGAAGAGTCAAAACGGCTTATTAGAGCTAGATACATGGCCAAATAGGAAACAGAGCATACTGGCTACACAAAAAAATGATGCTTATTACCAGTTGAGCAGAAGAGAGCAGGTCGTGGTCTTCAGACTCCGCACAGGCCACAATAGACTGAGGTACCATGTATTCTTCTTCTTCTTCTTCTTCTTCGTACGCAGTCAGACAGTAACCATTATTTTTTCGAAAAAAGCGGCGGTCATCCTGAGGCTGTCGCCACTGCCATAGAGCTTGTCTTGCAGTTCCACTGGTGATGGCCACATCTGCTCTCTCTGATCCTCGTATGTCGGGCAGTTTTGCAGCACATGTTCAGCTGTCATTTTACCAGTACCGCACGGGCATTCGTCGGTACCACCTATCTTCAATTTGTTGCATAGGTGGTACCTCAGTCTATTGTGGCCAGTGCGAAGTCTGAAGACAACGACCTGCTCTCTTCGGTTCAACTGGTAATAGGCATCGTTTTTGGTGTAACCAGTATGTTCGGTTTCCCATTTGGTCATGTATCTGGCTTTGATAAGCCGTTTTGACTCTTCGTACGTCATACTAGTATCTGTTTGTGGTAGTCTTGCACCTTCTTTAGCCAGTCTGTCTGCCTCCTCGTTGCCTTGGATGTTGCAGTGTGATGGTACCCACTGTACCACTACCCTTTTTGGTGCGGACTGCTGGCACAGTTTGCAGAGTGCTGCTCTTAAGTCATTAAGCTCAGTGTTTTTCTGGCTTTTTAGCGCTGTGACTACGGCGAGAGCATCTGTAAGCAGGACTATATGGCTTTCATTTTCTTTGTGTGTCACCATTTCTTCCACTGCCGCCCTCAGTGCCTCTGCCTCCACTCTGAAATTGCTTGTGTACTTACCAGTAGCGAATGACAGTGTTATTTTTCTGCCATTTGGTAGGTTCAGGAATGCTCCTGCCCCTCCGTTCTGTGTAGTGTTTGTTACAGAACCGTCGGTGTATGCATGGGTCCAGTCCATGCTTGGGTAGCTTTTCGATATGAAGCTTAGGGTAGTATCTCTCCTTTCTTTTTCAGTCTGGCACTTTTTGTTTCCAATACCTGGTATATTTTCTACCACCTCTGGAAATATATCCTGCCTCCAGGTAGGTTTTCGTACAGTAGTGATACGTTTTGGTGTTGTTAGTGCGTTTATGGGATCTTCGTGCATCTTTGCTTTGGCTATTTCTGCAAAGTTTCTCCGCTTTAGTTTCCCATTTCCCAAATTGTTTAGTCTCTGGTGCATTGGATGGTCAGTCAGTCTTCGGAGTTGATGGAGCGTATGATAAACACCAGACTGATGTGGCACCTGGAAGCAAAAAAAATATTAATTCCACAGCAAGCAGGCTTTAGACAGCACAGATCCACTGAGGACCAGATCACTATCATAGCCCAGGAAATAGAGGATGCATACCAAGAGAAAAAGCATACAGTAGCGGTTTGGGTTAATCTAGAGAAGGCATTTGACAAGGTGTGGAAAGAGGGACTTAAAGTCAAGCTACAAAGAAATGAAGTATCTGGAAAAATGTACAGATGGATCAGCCACTACCTCGAAAACAGAACAGCCAGAGTTCAAGTACAGATGAGCAAAAAAGTGGCACTGCAGCAAGGAGTACCCTAAGGGGGAGTACTGTCACCAACAATTTTTATGGTGTATATAAACAACATCATAGAGAATATACCAAGAAGAGTCCACAGCTCCATGTTCGCAGACGATCTGGCCGTCTGGACCTCTCAAGAAAATCTCACCGTAGCAAACAATCGGATGCAGAAGTTCCTAACATCGCTGGAGGAGTGGGCGAACTCATGGCTGGTCAAAATAAATGAAGAAATAAACAACATGTACGATATTCTCCCTTTCAAACAAACCACAGAACACCAAAATAAGTCTTAGTGGCAAATATATGCGGCTAAACGACAACTCAAACTACTTGGGCGTCACATTTGATCGGCGCATGACATGGAAACGTCAAATCGAGAGAAACCGAATGAGAGCCAGACAAAGAATGGCAATCATGAGGAAACTTGCTGGCACTGAAGAAACTGTACACTGGAAGTGTGAGACCAGTTCTCGAGTATGGCATTGCGGCATGGGCAACAGCAGCAAAAGGCGAACTTTGATAAAATCAGCAAACTTCAAAACCAAGCCATGAGAGTTATAACAGGAGGCATGAAATAACGCCAATTGTAGAACTTTGAAAAGATTACAAATCTGCAATCCATGACCGATAAAAGAGACAGCAAAGCCCAGCAACAAGCAGAGAAACTCTGAAGACTGACAGACCATCCAATGCACCAGACTAAATAGATTTGGAAAAGGGAAACTAAAGAAGAGAAACTTTGCAGAAATAGCCAAAGCAGAGATGAGCGAAGACCCTATGAACACCATGACATCACAAAACCCCATCCCTACTGTACGCAAACCCACATGGAAGCAGCATATCATTCCGGAGGTAGCAGAAAATATACCAGGTATTGGAAACAAGAACAGCCAGACTGAAAACAAAGAAGAGACATAACCCTGAGGTACATAGCGAAAGACTACCCAAGCATGGACTGGACCCATGCATAGACCGACGGTTCTGTAACAAACACAACACAGAATGGAGGGGGAGGGGTCTTCCAGAGCCTAACAAATGGCAGAAAAATAACACTGTCAGTGGCAACTGGAAAACTCTCAAGCAATTTCAGAGCAGAGGCAGAGACACTGAAGGCTGCAGTAGAAGCAATGCTGACATGCGAAAGCAATGAAGGCCAGATAGACCTGTTTACAGATGCCCTGTCCGTGGTTACAGCACTAAAAAGCCAGAAAAATACTGAACTTAATGATTTAACAGCAGTACTCTGTCAACTATGCCAGCAGTCCACACCAAAAAGAGTAGTGGTACAGTGGGTTCCATCCCACTGTA
Organism: Ariolimax columbianus; assembly: GCA_036924085.1. NCBI lineage: Eukaryota > Metazoa > Mollusca > Gastropoda > Stylommatophora > Arionidae > Ariolimax > Ariolimax columbianus. Next base: position 3,441,321 of record JAVGWX010000003.1, read on the forward strand.
ACTTTCAAGGCAACGAGGAGGTAGACAGACTGGCAAAAGAACGTGCAAGATTATCACAACCACATTCTAGTGTGACCTACGAAGAGTCAAAACGGCTTATTAGAGCTAGATACATGGCCAAATAGGAAACAGAGCATACTGGCTACACAAAAAAATGATGCTTATTACCAGTTGAGCAGAAGAGAGCAGGTCGTGGTCTTCAGACTCCGCACAGGCCACAATAGACTGAGGTACCATGTATTCTTCTTCTTCTTCTTCTTCTTCGTACGCAGTCAGACAGTAACCATTATTTTTTCGAAAAAAGCGGCGGTCATCCTGAGGCTGTCGCCACTGCCATAGAGCTTGTCTTGCAGTTCCACTGGTGATGGCCACATCTGCTCTCTCTGATCCTCGTATGTCGGGCAGTTTTGCAGCACATGTTCAGCTGTCATTTTACCAGTACCGCACGGGCATTCGTCGGTACCACCTATCTTCAATTTGTTGCATAGGTGGTACCTCAGTCTATTGTGGCCAGTGCGAAGTCTGAAGACAACGACCTGCTCTCTTCGGTTCAACTGGTAATAGGCATCGTTTTTGGTGTAACCAGTATGTTCGGTTTCCCATTTGGTCATGTATCTGGCTTTGATAAGCCGTTTTGACTCTTCGTACGTCATACTAGTATCTGTTTGTGGTAGTCTTGCACCTTCTTTAGCCAGTCTGTCTGCCTCCTCGTTGCCTTGGATGTTGCAGTGTGATGGTACCCACTGTACCACTACCCTTTTTGGTGCGGACTGCTGGCACAGTTTGCAGAGTGCTGCTCTTAAGTCATTAAGCTCAGTGTTTTTCTGGCTTTTTAGCGCTGTGACTACGGCGAGAGCATCTGTAAGCAGGACTATATGGCTTTCATTTTCTTTGTGTGTCACCATTTCTTCCACTGCCGCCCTCAGTGCCTCTGCCTCCACTCTGAAATTGCTTGTGTACTTACCAGTAGCGAATGACAGTGTTATTTTTCTGCCATTTGGTAGGTTCAGGAATGCTCCTGCCCCTCCGTTCTGTGTAGTGTTTGTTACAGAACCGTCGGTGTATGCATGGGTCCAGTCCATGCTTGGGTAGCTTTTCGATATGAAGCTTAGGGTAGTATCTCTCCTTTCTTTTTCAGTCTGGCACTTTTTGTTTCCAATACCTGGTATATTTTCTACCACCTCTGGAAATATATCCTGCCTCCAGGTAGGTTTTCGTACAGTAGTGATACGTTTTGGTGTTGTTAGTGCGTTTATGGGATCTTCGTGCATCTTTGCTTTGGCTATTTCTGCAAAGTTTCTCCGCTTTAGTTTCCCATTTCCCAAATTGTTTAGTCTCTGGTGCATTGGATGGTCAGTCAGTC